>CM077150.1:276202453-276802453 GCA_039583875.1 Platanthera guangdongensis
TTGATTAGACATTTCATTAAATAAATATAGTTAAGAGTCAGGGTTCTTTCAGTGTCTTGTTCTCCATTGGTCTCTTTTCACTCCTTTTCTTTGATTAGACATTTCATCAAAGAAAATATAGTAAGAGTCGTGAGGCATAGTTTGTTCCCTCCGACTGACAATTGGTTGATGTTCTTACTAAAGGACTGAGTCTGACTTCCTTTAGAAAAATTATGGTCAAGTTAGGCATGATGGATATTACACGCCAAGTTAAAGGGGGGTGTTTGAATTTGGTGTTATTATATGTATTTTTTGTTTTACTCTTTTACCTTTTGCTCTTGTAAACTCTTACTCATATATATACACACACACACACATATATATACACACGGGTGACAGTGCACAGGGGGTCCCGTGCCCCCACGCGACAGTACCAGGCTCGCGACGGCGGGCCTCGCACGCACCTGTTTAATTTTTAAAATTTTTTTTAAAAATCATTTGTAAATTATTTAAACATTTTTTTGCATTTTTGTAAACTATTTAAACATTTTTGTAAATTATTTTTAAAAAAAACAGGCACGCCACTCGCGATTGGCTCCGCCGCCGGCGCGAGTGTTACTTTGTTTAATAATGTATTAAATAATAATTTCAACATATATATTTATGTAATATGAAAAGAAAGAGGACTTCTAATTAGTACAACAATGATGGAGTACATGATTTGTAATTTTAGTAGGTATATTAGCAATTATTAACTATCCTATTAGTAAATAAAAGATAAGTAGGTGTGATATTTTTATCTCTGATCAAATATTTAGAAGAATAGTAATGTAGGATGTAACCTATAGAGCTAAGGCTGAATAAATAAAATATAAAGGTGATTGCCTAGTACAATGGGATAAGAGGATATCACATGGTTTTGGCGGTAAATTTAAAAAGTTGCAATTAGGATGATGCTGCATAAATTAGATCAGATGGCAGTACAAAGGTCATTGATATCTGAATTTAGAGCAGTAGAAATAAGAAAGCTAAGATGAATGAATGACAAAATTTAAAAAACAAAGATCAAGTAAACAATTATATCAGAGGAGTAATGAGAGCGACATATATCATATATGGAAGATACAAAAATAGAAATTAAAATGTTGGTTGGGGAAATACTATGAGGTTAGATAATGCTACTACTACGTGAATAGACATAGTTAGCAGGATTAGGTATGAGAAGGGTAGACCTATGGATGAAAGCTGTTCAATATGATTTGCATAATTTAGGCATAACACCCAACGTGACACATGACATGAATAAATTAAAAATGAGGATTCATAAAGCTGACTTCAAATAATTGGAATAAAGCTAGTGACATTGATGGCGGTGATGATTTCAGTTTGATTCATAAATCTCCAGTATATTCATTATATAAAGCCTTTCTAAGACACTCTTGACTAGAATATATAAGCACAATGCTGAGATGAGTACATAAACTATGCTCAAAGAGGGTCAAACATACAAACCTGATATCAGAAACAGAGAAGTAGGTGTGGTGAGCAAATGTAAATGAGAATGCCTTTCCATCAGCATTTGTATTTCTTATACGCGAAGTCAACATAAGGTCACCCCCAGGTCCAAGGGTGATCCTCAAACGAAATTCATAGCTGCATTGATAGAAAATATACATCATAAATAAAATATCTGCTTTTTTTCTTTGGAAATAATCTAATTACGGCTCCTTATACTAAGAAAAGTATAAATACAAATACAATTAAATGGACTACATAAAGAGCCGTGATCATTAACTGGAAGATTTACCTGTGGGCCAAGATTTGATATCTTCTTCTGATGGCCTAAGAATCAAATCAACAAAAGCTTTATCTAAAGTAGCAGTTGCAAAGGGTGGTGGGTCAGGGTCAATACTCCAGAACCTATTTCTTGCAAAGCCATGTTGTTCAAGATTTCCATGATTGCCAAACTACACAAAAATTTACTTTGGTCAGGAAAAGTAACTTTCATAAGCCTAACAAATACATTCATACACATGAGCCGGATCATACTTGAGGAAAACATATTGGAATGCCACCACGAATTGCTTTAGGTGGTTTGAAAATGGCCTGCATAAGAACATGCAATTTACTTATCATCAGCGAGATACTAACAATTTGAATCAGTCAATGCCTACTTTTAATTTTTTCCCCCAGGTTCTTCCTAACCAAGCTTAGCATGATTAACATTTTCTATTGTGATGATGCGCCTGTTTGATGATAATAAACGGACAATTATGTCTTGCATAAGATTCAAATCTCAGCTAGAATGGAGCTTGTTGTGTACGTTCTTTATAACAAAATAATTGCTATTTATTTTTAAAATAGACAGTTTGGCATGTCATTTTTTTGGAGTTACATATAGGATATTTTTGTCCTCATGCTTGAAGCCTCAATCTATAAATAGAGCGTCCATTTCAAATATGAAAAGATTAATGAAAGAAATTTGCAAATCTTTTCAAGAGTTTTATTGTGTTCATTTTCAAGTGATTGAGGCTCTAGGTCCTCCAGGTTCCCTTATCTGAGTTATAAGGATTCTCAAAATATTGCCTATGAAAGAAGAGGAAAGTGTCATTTCACTTTTCTCCATTACCTTGAGAGGTCTTAATGAAATCCCCAAATAGGGATGGACATGATACATGCTCCGATTGAGACCTCATGAACAACCAGATGAGGGTGATGAGTCATGGAGGAGATTGGGGTTCCCCATCCTTGATCCGGTGACCTATTGTGGCGGTGGAGGAAGACAGTCTCCGGTGGCGCCAGAGTCAATTGATGTGTGGGGGGGGGGGGGGGGGGGGGTACTAGGAGGCGAGCGTCAATGAGGAACAAAAAAGGGGGGGAAGAGAGAGAGAGAGGAGGGAAATATATAATGAAGCCCTCCACCAGAATATCAAAATGCCCCCTCACAATGCTTAGCAATCTGAGTAATAATCAACTTTTCTTAATGCATAGGAAATACATACAAAATGCAAAGCAATTGGAGAAGGCTTTGCTCAATCCTTGCACAGCTGCGCTTGTCACTGATATGCCGCTCTCCATCATGGACACATAACATCCTCTTTCACGTTGAGATCAACCTTGTCCCCAAACTTGTCGTCAAGCTATGGCGGCAGGGTCACAAAGGGCGTTGTCAGGGTCAATTGAACGAAGGGATTCAATGGGAAATCTCGGGGTCCCCCGGATTGTCCTCTTCTTCCACAACATCAGAGGGGTCATCCACCACGAGCCAAAAGAGGCATTTACATCTACGTCACCACGCACAGGTCATCGCAATTAAAACGTAAGTCTTTGGCACAACTGGTCATCTATGTGCTCAAAAGGCGTCAGACGAACGGTGGACGGTTAGCCTACTTCCCTTAGGCCCCTACTGGGCCAGCGAGGGGGCAAACTGAATCCCATTGATGGCCCGTCTCTCCCCAATGATCGTTGTATCACCAGTCCACCAACAAGTACTTCTTGCAAACCCATTCAAGACTCACGATTGTGATGAGATTTGTGTGTTACAATTTTCACTTCCATATGGAGATGGTCATATAGTCCAGTTGTGAAAATTGGCATTAGTACCCGGAACTACCAGAGGGGAACAAATGAGAACCTAAAACTCTTTGAATGGTCATCAATGTAGCTTGTCTTCTTAACGGAGATGAGGTCGTCATTGGGATTGCAGTGAAGAGGTGTACATTGTAGTTGACCTTAAAATCTTTCTAAGCCAATTGCGGCTTCTCTTTCTGCAGTTACGCAGAAAATAGCTTGGAGGAGCCCATGTGATGGAAAGAGGCAACATAGATCCATTCTTCCCATGAGGTCACTGATTTGTGAAAAATTGTTCGCAGCGTGTAAGCCATGTTGTGTTATTAAAGGTGCGCCTGAGGCGTGCACCAAGCGCACGGTCACCCACCTCGGCCAAGCAGAGGCGGCGAGGTGCCTCAAGAGCATCTGAGGTGTGCCCAGGCGCACTTAAGCACACTTGGGCATCCAAATCACTAATTTATTGTAAATTAGGCACCCAGTTCACTAAAAATAGGTGAATTGGGCATACTTAAGAACACAAACTATAAATGAATCATTACAACCTTACAAATGTACATTTATTGATAAAAATTAATTTTGTATTTTTTCTTTTATTTTTGCGCCTCAGGTGCGCGAATGCGCCTTGCGCCTAGGGTCAGGACTCATTTGTGCCACAGTGCGTCTTGCGCCTTTAATAACTTAGAACCCATGTCAATGGTTCATTACGGTCTTCGAAGATGGGGAAGTACATCTTAACATAGTGGGGAATGTTGTTCCCTTCTAAGCGGTGGTCGCGGGAGTCGGAACGTTGTGACTCGGGCAATCCACCGTGAGAGGAGCTGGAGGTGGCTCGCGGAGGGGCCATCCGTCAAGGCGAGATGTGATGCCTCGATGATGGCGGTGTTTGAATCCATCATTTTCTAAAATATCTTTATCACCTGGGCCAAGGTACGACCGCCTTTCTCCATGAGATCGATGTCGAGGGCTGCAGACAAAAATATGGTGTGGAGAGAATGCCAGCGCTGCTCAGACAAAGGGAAACACGGAGACAGGCCCAACGAGTGGACTATGGGTGGTCAGTGTTCGCACGTGGGGCTACAAGACCTGGAACAATCGATTGGCGCTACAAATGGTGGGGGTGTACGCGAGGTAGTGCCTTAGGCTGCTCGACAAGGTGAGCCGAGCCCTTCCTAGACTGCGCATGCGACAAGTGGTGTTGTTAGTCAGCTGGGCAACGGATCGTGCAATTTTGTGCATCAAGGAGCAGGTAGAAGAGTTTGTGTGGGTACATTGAGGAAAGGAGAGGGGAAAGTGCGTTAGCGTGGACGGTTGACTTTGATACCAAGTTGATATGTGTTCCTGATTGAGATATCGTTAGTGACCGAACAAAAGTGAAGTCGTGGAGGAGATTGGAGTCCCTTTCCTCGATCCCGGTGGACCTATAGTGGTGGTGAATAAGGCTATACATGGGAATGAGTAGAAGAGAGGATAATGTATCCACATTTTTGAAGGCATTCTATTTTTCATCATCATTTAAACCAGAGTAACACTCACCATCATTGCTCCATTCTTGAAGTCTAAGGTAAATATCATAACATACCTTTCTTCACTCCCATATTACTGAATTTTGAATATTTTTTTTAGCAAGGCACTATAATGAACTATTTGTTTGGCATGCATTGTAGTGATCATTTTGATAGTTCTGGATTTTTACTGTAAACACGTGACAAAGTTAAATTGTTAAAATATGGTACTTGATTACTTATTTAAATTATTTATTTAATACGACATGACTATTATCTAATTTTGGGATTTTAGTTTGCGGTTGTTGTCTATGTTATAGAGTTTTGTTTTATATAATTCAATGAAATTTCTTTTTATACGGGTAGATTGGTACTCCGATAATTGAACTCGGACCTCGCACAAGCATCATATAATTTAGATCAAATATCAGTCTTATATGTATTAGTTGTTACATATGTCTTCCTATTAATTTGCATTTAAATCTACATAATTAAAAAAACTCAAAAATAGATCCCATATCTTAGATTTTTTTGAAATCACTAATCTTGTATCATATCATATCTTATCATGTATATTGTTTCTTTGCAACATAGATTGCAATCATTAGTATTTCATAGAAAAGTCCAATAATAGCCTTGACATTTCAAACATGCATCACTCTTATTGTCATTAAAGCTCCAATTTGAATTAGTCATCAAAGTTTGAAAAACATGAAAAGGGAGGAATAACTGCGACTAAAGCATTGTGTAGAAACTTATCCAAACTCCATGACTTCCATCATATATAACAAATATAATGAATTCAAATAAAATAACTAACCACAATAAATATTCACACATTAACAATGATTTAATAGAAATGAAAAAAATTGTTACCTTAGTGCTCATGAAAAGTAACTCCTCTCCAAGATCATTTTTCCAGGATGTTACGTGACCTCCATACAAGTACACCTGAAAACAGCTGAAGTTACATGAATAGTGCTATTAAAAGTATGCATTGCTCTATAATTTTCTACAGTATTTTCAGAAATGGCTGGAAAAAATGCACGCATCACCCAAAGCATGATTGTGGTGTGCTTCAACCAACCACACCACTCCATTTATGCATATGTTTTATCAATGTGATGGGAATAATTCGACTACTACGTGAACTTTAGACAAAAACAAGCATAGTAATCTGTTCGCTCATGACGAACTGTGTTTCAGAAAATTCAGATGTCTTCTCAAAATTCAAAATTCACCTTTCTAGAAAAGAGAAAGTTCAGCTGCATCTGATAAAGCAAATTTTTTAATATGGGTTGTTTTAGTTAATTATTGGTGTTTAGTATATTTTTAACGTTGTTAAATCAGTTTGATATACTACCGAAGAATATTATATTATATTATTAGTATTTATCAAACATGAGAGAATAATATTCAATTAACAAGTTAAATAAAACTGTATTAATTAAGGGAAAGGTAGGAAAAGGATACTTAAGCATCAGCTTTTTCATTTTAAACATTTTTACACTAGTAATGAAATACCTTCTTCTGCTTGTTTGAGTGTGTATATGTAATACTGTAGATTAGAACTTGCTATTTTTTTTACATTAAGAAAAAAAATGAAGCCACAGGTTAGTGTGACCATGAGGTCACAGGTTCGAGCCCTAGAAGCAGTCTATTGCAAAAATGCCGGGTAAAGTTTGCCTAAATTTCACCCTTGTGGTGGACCCTTCCCGGACCCTCGCTGCATGGGGATGCTTTGTGCACCGAGCTACCCATTTTTATTAAAAAAATGAAGGAATTAAGAATTCTTCAAAAATTTCTTACGTCTAATGTGAAAAAAATGTCAAACATATATTGAAGCTAAAATGTCTAAAACACCATGCAAATATGTAGTTCAAGAGAATATGAATTATTATCATAATCCACTCTTATTTACGTCCTAAGAAGACGAGTATGTCTAGAGGTGGCAGAGGATATTATTTGACTTCCACACAACTTCTCTAAGTATAAAAAGTAACAATAAGACTGAGTTGGAGTTCATGAATCATAAATATAAAGTTAAGAATAAATAAAATAAGAAAGCGAAAAGCATAAGATTTGATAAAAGAGGTAAATATGATTCAGAATCTCTTGGTATACTTAATAAATCAGTTACACTTCGAAAAACTAGCAAACAGGGATGATGCTAGAATGATACAGGGAAATATCACTGAGAAGATGGAAGATAAAAGAGAGGGTACAATATCAAGAATGAATCACTGCCATGCCGTCGACTTATTTTGTATTAATTAAATAAACCAAGTAGAATTAATCAAATACAATAAACTAATTAAATGATTAATAATTGATTAATAATATTACCATTTAATTGATTACTCGTGAGGACTTCTAATTATGATCTCCTCGCTTAAGAAGTGCAGCTCGATGCACTGCATGTTGTTGTTCAGAGGGTCCAGCATTTGGCTCTAGGTTGTCACGGATTCGGGTTGGTAAACCTCTAACGCTGTCTACAAATAAAATCTTGCCTCATCCCTGAGGCAATCTAAGGAAAACCATGGTGGATAGTCTGATCAGGCCATCCACATTGTTATTGCAGGTCCAGTTGGTTTGCCAAGATCTTTGATCTTTCACAATTTGGGCACTGAAGTCGGGCAACCAACAAAGATTGACGATGTCGGTTTGTGAGGGTAACAAAAGTGATGATGATGGGTGGTAGTCAATAGGAAGGGTTGTGAATGGATGTAGTGATGTGTCGTGTCATTGGATGAAATAATAAGGTTCTTGAAATGGAGTGAAAGTTGCGGGGGGGGGGGGGGGGGGGGGGGGGGGGATTTAAAATCTAATATTTGTGTGAGAATTTTTGGGAAGTGAGGTGGCTGGTGAAATTATTATAGGCGTATGAACAATGACTTTACTTGTGGTAGCTTGGGACGATGGTGGTGGGGGTAAGCGAGAACATAAAGAAGGGGCATGAGGGCAAGGTGATGAGGGATGATGAGTGTGGATTGTTGGGTGGTGTCATTAATATGGGAAATTATTAATTGAAAAAAATTGCAAATTTGGGAAGTAGAGCATGAGTCGTGATTAGTGGATTGGGGTGTGACCCTTGGGGTCTCGATGGCAAGAAAGCAAAAGGAGGGGCCCGACCTGGATTGTGGCAAGGGAGAAGGAGAAAGGATGTGTGCGTTGAGTGGCGGAGTATGATTGAACGGTTACCGGAATGGACGATGTTGTCATGGTGGAGCCACTAGCGGAAGACATCAAAGAGATGCGGGCAGTATGCGACAAGTGCAGGGTTCGACAACTCGATTAACGTTGTGTTGGCCGACCATGGGACTAGTGTTGTCGGGGTTGAGCGGGGGAAGGTTGTCGAGGATGTTGCAGGGGAAGTTTTTTGGTGGGTTGGAGCCGACAGAGGGTGCGATGGGGTTGAAATTGCAGAAATTGGGTCGGCAGGACACGGGACTTGCTCTGTTGGGGATGGATGCTTTCGGGTCTTTGTTGATGTCGAATAATGGAATCTTCACTCCAAATCGGAGCCCTATCATATATATATATATATATATATATATATATATATATATATATATATATATAATCTTAATAATATATATATATATATAGAATATTAATACAAAATATGAATATAATATAATGATAACTCCAATACTCCCCCTAAAGTTGGAGCAAATATGTCAATCATGCCCAACTTGGAAATGGTCAGATCTGAACGAGTAGGACCGACAACTTTAGTGAAGGCATCAGCGAGTTGGTCAGAGGGGGCGTAAGCTGGAAGGACAGTCTCAGTACGAACGTGGTCACGCAAAAAATGAACATTCATTTCGATGTGTATGATGCGCTCAAGTAGCACCGAATCCTGGGTAAGTAGGAGAGCTGACTTATTATCACAGTAGAGCGTCGAGCCATCAACAAGAGATAGGCCAAGTTCAGTCAGCAGCGATCGAAGCCAAACCAACTCAGTAACGTCGTGTGCCATGGCGCGGTACTCTGACTTAGCAGACGAACGAGATACAATGGATTGCTTCTTACTCCGCCACGAAACAAGATGATCACCATGGAATACACAAAAAACTGACGTAGAACGTCGATCTGTCAAAGATCCAGCAAAATCTGCATCTGTGAAGCAGGAGAGACTGGTAGCACTGTCAGCCCGATAGAACAACCCAAAACCAGGAGCGCGCTTAAGATAGCGAAGGACGCGTCGAGCAACTTCTAGGTGAGATGTCCTGGGAGAATGCATAAACTGGCTCAAAACGCCCACTGAGAAGCTGATGTCAGGTCTGGTATTGGTCAAGTATATCAAACGGCCAACAAGCCGCTGGTACTGAGAGGGGTCTGAAAGAGGATCACCAGATTCAGCATGGAGGCGATGGTTGATGTCCATAGGAGTACTTGCAGGACGACACCCAAGTAGACTCGTGTCCGAAGAAGATCTAAGGTGTACTTGCGTTGCAATATAGAGATGCCCTGTCGTGAGCGAGCTACTTCAATCCCAAGGAAGTAGCGGAGAGGTCCAAGGTATTTCACCTCGAAGGCTGAGCGAAGTGTAGCTTTCATCTCAGAGATGCTATAGGGATCATCACCGATGAGAATAATATCATCAACATAGACCAGGACAATGACACGACATCCCTCAGGAGTGGCACAAATGAAGCAAGCGTGATCTGCACGGCACTGAGTGAAGCCAGACTGAAGGATGACCGAGCTGAACCATTCGAACCAGGCACGCGGTGACTGCTATAAGCCATACAGAGATTTGTGCAATTGACAAACACTCCCGAATACTCCCCCTTAAGGGCAAATCCTGGAGGAGCCATATATACCTCCTCCTGTAACTCGTCGTGCAGGAAGACATTTTTGACATCAAGCTGGTGGAGAGGACACATCCGAGAGGCCGCAAGCGAGAGTAGAAGGCGGACACTGGTCAACTTAGCCACGGAGCAAATGTGGCACCAAAATCGTTTGGAGCCTAAGTAAAAGCCCTTGGCCATCAAACGAGACTTGTAGCGGTCAATAGTACCGTCAACAAAGTACTTCACAGTATAAATCCATTTGCACCCAATTGTGCGTTTTCCGGGAGGAAGAGGAACTAGAGACCATGTCTCAGCACGACGGAGAGCAGACATCTCCTCCGTGGCCTGAACCCACCGCGGGTCAAGGAGAACCTCAGCAGTCGAGGTAGGTAGCTGGACAGAATTAGCAGCAGCCACAAAAGCCTGGTAAGAGAGTGAGAAACGCTGGTAGGAAACAACACTAGCCAACGGGTGCTTAGTAACCGAGGAATGAACACAAGTACGCTTGCCTTTGCGAAGGGCAATGGGTAAATCGAAAGGAGTAATAGAGGAGAGAGGCTCAATAGAGATACCTGCGACCGGAAGGAGCTGCAAATTCGGGACTGGAGGGGAAGGGAGTGCACCGGGTGGAGGTGGCGGAGGGCGGCGAGAGTAAGTCATCAGGACAGGCGGAGCGGCAGAAGGGGCAACATCTGGTGGAGGAGAGACGACTGGGAGAGGTTGCGCAATAGTGGGAAGCGCTGGAGGGGTTGAATGTGCAGGAAAGAAGGGAACCTCCTCATGAAATGTTACATCCATAGAGTGAATGGCACAGCGCAACTGGGGATCATAGCATCGGTAACCCTTAGTGGTAGTCGAGTGTCCAAGGAAGAGGCAGCGGAAGGGATGAGACTATAGGGGGTAACGCCACCGAGAGGACGAGAGGGAGTGCTATTAATAATAAAAGTTGTAAGAAGAGCAGCGCTCCAATAGGACATAGGGGCATTCATTCCCCGAAGAAGGCAATGCACAGAGTCTAGGAGGTGGCGGTTTTTGAGTTCTACCACATCATTCTGCTCGGGGGTCCCCGGACAAGAAAATTTGTGTAGAGTGCCCTCATCGCGGAGGAAGAGATCAAAGGGACGAGAAGTGTACTCACCTCCATTGTCAGAGCGGAGGATATGAACTGACGTACCATGCTGGGTTCGTTTCATACGTGAAAAATGAGAGTAAATTGATAGGACCTCAGATTTATGTTTGAGGAGATAAACTCATAAGCAACGAGAATAGTCATCAATAAAAATTACAAAATATGAGAAACCATCAAATAACACAACGGGGGCAGGGCCCCACACATCAGAATGAACTAACTCAAAACAAGAAGTAGCACGACTAACAGAAGGAACATACATGATGCGTGTGTGTTTTGCCAGCTCACATACATCACAGCGAAAAGGAAAAATAAAAGACACATCAGGACAAACAGACAACATCCGTTGAGGGTTGGCATGGTGGAGACGTGTGTGCCAAAGCGAGCTCGACGATAAAGCAGGAGAAGCAGCAGAAGAGGTAAGCGGGAAGGTAGCAGTGGTGGTAGCAGCAGTGGTAGGACGTAGCTTCAGGTAGTACATCTCACTCTTCTCATATCCCGTACCAATAGTCCTCCCGGATCTTAGATCCTGAAAAACACAATGATCAGAGAAAAAAAGTTACTGAGCAGTTCCAAGTGCGAGTAATACTACTAACAGATAAAAGGTTGAGAGCCAACTGAGGGACAAGAAGAACAGAGTCAAGGGAGAGAGCGGAAGAGAGAGGGACGTTGCCCGGCTAAGGACAGGAGTAAATGAGACGTCAACAAGGCGCGCGTCCCGGTGGGAGCAGAGAACAACTGAAGCAGATGAGAAGACGTACCAGTCATATGATCGGTTGCACCAGAGTCAATCATCCAAGGTGACGAATCCTGGTCAACCATGGTCGCGGAGCAAGCAAATGGAGTAGCTAAGGAAAAAGAGACAGTGGAAGCAGAGACAGAAGTGGAAGGCTGAGACTGCTAAAACTGCAGAAACTGCTGAAATTGGGCCATCATCTGACAGAAGTCGGAGGAGTTGGCACCCAAGTTGCGCTCGATGGGCTCGGAAGACTCAGCAGAAGAAGCTACAGTGTGTCTGGGGACACTACCAGGAGTAGGACGCTCAGAGCCCCATAGGTGTGGGTATAGCTGATAGCAACGACTACGATCATGGTAGAGACGTCCACAATGAGAGCAAGGGCCAGGAGGACCCGTAGAGCCACGACCACTAGAAGAGCCACGACCACCAGGCTGAGTAGAAGAATCTCGACCACAGCGGCTACGAGTGCCGGAGGTGGGAGGGCGATAGGAAGCTGCAAGGTCCATCTGCTCAGTAGGGAGAGAGGAGGTAGCACGAACGTCGGGAAGACTAGATTGCCTTTGCATACGTTTCTCATGCTCTGCAACAATGGAGTAGGCCTCAAGAAGATCTGGTAAAGGTGACATCCCCACAATCTGAGCACGAATAAACTCATATTCGGGGCGAAGCCCCATCAAAAACTGGTATGTCTCCTGTCTCTGACGCTGTTTCTGAATAAGGGTGATATCATTAGAAGACTTCAGGGCACTGAGAGGCTCAAGATTGTTAAGCTCGAGAAAACGGTCTTGAAGGTAAGTGAAGTATTCTGGAGCAGAGCGCTCCCCCTGTGTGGCGGAAACGATGTCCTGAAAAATCCCGAAAATCTGGGCATCAACACGCATGAGGCCAAAAGTGCGCAAGAGAGCGGACCAAAGCTCGGAGATATCCTCAAAATGTATGAACTACCTGAAGATGTGAGGCTCCATCGAGCACTGAATCCATCCCAGAACCATGTACTTTTCAGTCGACCATTTGACTAACTCCTCTTTCTTGTCATCTTTGTCAGTTGGTTTTGGCATCAGAGGGTCGTCGGTCAACCATGAAAGAATAATTTTTCTCATCGGGAAGGACGCTAGTAATTCGTCATATAGAGCTATAAGTATCCTTGGACTCCATGAAGCACATAAATAACGAGTAACAAGATCCCTTCCGCAAAGGAGATCGGGGACCAAAGGACGAAGAAGAACAAAAAATCACATAAAACGCATCAAGAACGACGTCATGGAGAAGATGAGTACGTCATTAGGTCTCCATGGAGAAAACAAGGAGCATGGGCAGAGAAACCGCAGGAGACGACTCCGGCGGGGGACTAGGGGGAGACCGAATAAAGGGGGGAAGCCTGCTGCGGCGGCGGAACGGCAGGAAAAACCAACGGTAGAGGCGCTGCAGCCAGCAGGAGAGGGCGTCGGCGACCAGCGATGACAGCGGAAGGGGTGAAACCTACTTGCGGGGATGCCCCGAGGGGCGGCGGACCGGGAGAAGCTTCGAGCGGCGGCGGACCGGGAGAAGCCCCGAGCGGCGGGACGAAGCAGCAGGCGGCAGTGGCGAGACGCGCGGAAGCTTCCGATGCGGGAGTCGGGAGGGAGAGACGCGGGCAAACCCTAGGATGCGTGAACCGACTCTGATACCATGTCGGATAATGGAATCTTGACTCCAAACCGGAGCCCTATCATATATATATATATATAAGCTCAAAAATATTATTACAATATTATGAATATAATATAATAATAACTCCAATAGTTGGTGCTCTGGAGTAGCAAGTTGCCGACAAAGGGAGCGTTGGGGCTCGACAAGGTTTTCTTGATGCTGGAAAGAAGTTTCCCGAGTGGGTTTTAGTTGGCAAAGGAGAGGATAGTGTTGTAGCACCGTAAAAGGGTGCGCTCTCCGCATGATGATGTTATTGGAACAATGATTGGAGGGGCTAGGGCAGCTTCGAGGGAGGTGTGAACGAAACTCTAGAAGGTGGACGCCATCGGGACGGTCATAATCAGAGGTGTGAGTGGTGATGAGAAGGAAGAGGAGCGCTGCAGTTGTCAGTTGGCAAAGGAGGGCCATTATGGACAAATAGCATGGTTCGAGGAGGCGTCAAAGCAAGAGTCGAAGTTGGCGATTGTTCTTGGATGGTGTCGAGGAGGTGAGGCATTGTGGTAATCCTAGCCAGAAGCAGGGATACGAGCATAGATGGATGTTCTAGTTGATAGACGACGGTGCATGTAAGATGTCAGCGGCTTAGCGGGTCAGACCATTGTCACACTACCATTAAATCATGAGCAGGGAAGATGAAGAAGAATTAAATGATACAAGAAAATTTCATTAAGAACATGGGAGATAAAAGAGCATGTACAATATTGGGGATGAATCCCTGGAACTCTCAAGGGTTGGTTCTCCCATAGAGCCTTACACAGAACTCTAGAGATGGAAAAGATAGTGCACTCATACAACTCTCTCCCTTATATAGGCTTGATGAGATTCCACAAAAATAATTCGGTCAAACCAAAGATTTGTTGTCGTGACCTTGACCGACTCATCAATATAATTCTAACAGGCCCATTCTCGCGCAATTGCGAGCCCGTTTGGTTCCAAAACGAACGACAGAGGACGCGCGCGCACGTACGTGTGAGCACCCCTCCCCCCAATCAGGGCAAGAGGGTAACCAAACCAACCATTATATGGGTGCGGGTAATTGCACCCCATCATAGGGGTGCAGGCAACCGCCTCCCACGAATAGGGAGGGCGCAACATCAGCCGCGTCGGTCGCAAGGCATGTGTCGCACAGGTCGTGCGGCCTCTACCGCACAGTCGGAGACGCGCAAGCGCATGGCCAGAGCCGCGCAGGCGCGTGGCCTCTGCGTGGCCGAAGGCCATGCATGCGGCGCAAAGCTAGCGCAACATCTATTACACAGGCAATGCGGCCTTCGTCGCACGAATGGAGCCGCGCGGGCACGGGGCCTCCACACGCCGGAGGCCACACGGGCCAAACATGTCGTGCAGAGCCCGCGCGGCAGACGGCCTCCGCTGCACGGCCGGACCCACGCAGCCGCGCGGCCTCCGCACGACCGGAGGCAGCACGGGCCATGCATGTTGCACAGCCTGCATAGGCCATGTAAGCCTAGCCCATCTCTCTCCTCTTCGTCTCTGGTCTCGCCCGCCGCTCAACTCCACGCCACCAGCATTGCATGTCTCTCACCCACACACTCAGTTATTAAATGTGCAAGGCAGACCGAGGAGCAATGGATCCTGGAGCTCAGGCGCAAGGCATAAGAGTGTGTCTGAGGTACCTGAGGCGCAAAAACAAAAAAAGAAATTTATGAAAAAATGTACATTTCTAAAGTTATAATGATTCGTTTATAGTTTGTGTTCTTAAGTCCATGTCCAATTTCACGGAAAATTAGTGAATTAGGTGCCCAGATCACTGAAAATCAGTGAACTAGGTGCCCAATTCACGGAAAATTAGTGAACTGGGTGCCCAGTTCACTGATTTTTGGTGAATTGAGCGTCCAGTTCACTAAAAATCAATGAATTGGAATTCACTTATTTTCAATGAATAGGGAGCCCAATTCACTGAATTCAGTGAACTGAGCACCCAATTGACTAAAAAAACTCAGGGGCGCCGAGGAGCTTGAGGTGCGTCGAGGAGCGCCTGAGGTGCGCCTGAAGCACCACGCCCGCCTCTACAGGCGAGGGGCTATAAACCTAGTGCGCCTAGAGCTTGAGGCACACTTTTAATAACAAAGCCTCCATGCTACCGTATCGCCCGTCACCCTCCTCCACGTAGCTGGCCACGCTCGTCGCTCACGTTCATGTCATCCGCCACGTCCGTCGCTCACCTCCATGTCGCCGCGCTTATCGCCCGCCGCAACCCGACGCCCGGCGTCGCCTCCCGACCATGGGGGTGTGGATAGTAAAATCGCCCATCAAGGGGTGTGAATAGTAAAATTGTCCATCAAGGGGTACGAATAGTAAAATCGCCCTCAAGGAGGTGCAAAAAGCAACCCCCCATCATGAGGGTGTGGCTAGTAAAATCTTTTATTATGGGGGTGTGAATAGTAAAATCCCCCATCATGGGAGTGCGAATAGTAAAATCCTCCACCATGAGGGTGGGAATAGCAAAATCTCTCATCATGAGGTGCAAATAGTAAAATCATTTTTCATGGAGGTACGGTTATTCACACCTCCCTAGTGGCGCAATTACCAAAACTCCCCTCAAATGTTTTAAAAGGGGTCCTGGCCATCATTTGAGAGGGGGAAAAATTCTAGACCAGAGAGAGCTCCCTTAAAGATTCCCCAAGATTATCCATCGACGCTTGTAGATCTCTTTCAAGCCCCTCGAAGATCTCCTTTGGTGCTTGAAGATATCTTTCAAGCCCCTCGAAGATCTCCTTCGCCCTCAAAGATCTCCTTCAAGCCCCTCGAAGATCTCCTTTGTACTTGAAAATCTCCTTTAAGCCCCTTAAAGATCTCCTTTAAGCCCCTTAAAGATCTCCTTTAAGCCCCTTGAAGATCTCCTTTAAGTCCCTCGAAGATCTCCTTCAAGCACATCGAAGATCTCCTTTGTACTTGAAGATCTCCTTTAAGCCCCTCGAAGATCTCCTTCAAACCCCTCGAAGATCTCCTTCATACTTGAAGATCTCCTTCAAGCCCCTCGAAGATCTCCTTCGTACTTGAAGATCTAACTTGGCTTCCAACGCCAAGCTCAGAAGACGACTTGAAAATCTCACTTGGCATTCAATGTCAAGCTCAGAAGGAGACTCGAAGATCTCACTCGGCTTCAAGCTCAGAAGGCGACTTGAAGATCTCACTTGGCTTCCAATACCAAGCTCAGAAGGAGACTCGAAGGTCTCACTCAGCTTCAAGATCCGAACCTACAGGCGACTCAAAGATCTCACTTGGTATTCGGCTCTGAGCCGAGAACTCCAGTTACTGCGTTCGTCATCCCAAAGGCTTCCAGTCCCGAGTCCAGAACTCTAATTGTTGCGTTCCACATCTTAACAACTTCAGAGCGCGCTTCTCTGCGCTCTGCCCCCGACAACTCCATTCTTTTAAATCTAATTGTAATGAGCGGTAACCTGTCACCCTCTAGGACTACTACTTGTAACACTCAGAGAACTAGTGAAACTTCGTCGGCACTGATTTGGCCCAGTGATTTTTTCCCTTTCTAGGATTTTCCACGCCAAAAGTCTTGATGTCAACAATTGGTTCAATTTGTGATAATTTGCGCGCTCGGCTCACTCTTGAGCTGAGACGCTCGTCTCACTCTGTGACAGTTTGAGCGCTCGACTACAAAAGCGTCAAAAGACCTGTAACAAGAGTGTAGTTGAACCATAGGTCATGACGAGTTTGGGTTGTTGAACCTCTAATAGAAAGTAAGAGTATAGTTCATGAACTTCCCATTACTGTCATTGACTCGAGCATGGGTGGAATTTACACACAGAAGAGCCGCATTGCATGCTCATAGGTGCGGGTCAATCGCCTCATTCAAAATATAACTTTTAATATAGCGATGATACCTTAATTATATGTAAATTTTTGGGTTCAACTCGGGAAAATTAGTGTTAGGTTACTTTCCAACGAAATCAAGACTATATTTAACCTTGGAACTATTTTGGTATAAGGTATGCATTATTATTATTTAAGTTAATTGGTTCAAGCAGTGTAGGGCTCCTTCTCCATAACTCCCTCTCATTCATGTTGTCACACTCCCCTTCGCACCGCGCACGGAAGTAGACCACAATCAGCATCTCCCCCCCATCTCCCTCGAAGTCCCCCTCTTAGGAAGTAGTAAGGCTCCAACCCACCATTCCAATACAAGTCGGCAGTCGGCACCGTGGATCACAGACGTTGCAATCAACCATGTTCACCCTACACCAAGTAATCTCCTTCCCATCTGGCTACTCGATCCTAAAAAAGGACTTGTAACAACTTGGTATGGAGCAATTGTGGAAGTGAACCGTGCAATAGGCCTCCATCGGCGACCTCAGGGAGTCCGTAGGGACTGAGTAGATAGCAACAAGAAGCTACACTAAATGTCTAATATATAACTTCATGATCACAACGCCCTATCATGATAAGTTCAATTGGATTTTTCAATCCATGATGGCAGTAAAACCATTAGGGTAGTTGACAGGGTGCATACTATTGTTAAATAATCAGAGGAAGTGGCTTATCTCCTAGAAGCAGCCCAAATGTGGTTTGCTCTCCTTAATTGGAAAAGCCCCATATAACGTGAATGAATTTACACACATTTGCAATCTCCTATAACGTGAAAGAAGGGGAGCCTTGACGCACCGGTTGAGGTGTTATCTGTGACCATGAGGTCACGGGCTCGATCCCTAGAAGCAACCTCTTGCAAAAATGCAAGATAAGATTTGTCTACATATCACCCTTGTGGTGAGACCCTTCCCCGGACCCTCACTGCGCGGCGATGCCTTGTGCACCTGGATGCCTTTGCAATCTCCATTTCAAACCACTCAAAAGAAGCAACCCATTGGGAGAATTGAAATCACTAAAACATATTGGCAACATCGACGAGTACTTAAGATGTTTGAAATGTCGCTTACTCGTGCGACGAATATTACTAGACCACCAAGAAGCTATTTTCACACATGAGATTACAAGTGCAACTTGGGCTACACATGGACTTTGAAAATCCTTCGAATCTTAATATCAGTTAAGAGCTTGGCCATTAGATCGTGTAAGTGACATCTGCTGTGCAATGCCAGCTTAGTGGATAAGTCTCACTGATCGTCAAATGCACTGCCCCACGAGAGGGAGATGCCCCACGCGTGATTACACCTACTTTCATCTATTAACTTTTGCAAGAGATGCCCACACGTATCAGATCATAGGTGCAAGAAATTAATTTAGTCAGAGGTTGACAATGAAAAAGAACAGTGAAGGAAATGTGGATTTAAAGCAACCCAAAATTTTGTTACATGCTATGATAGGGATTCAAAATTGCAGCCGATGCAACTGCATGCAACTATGGAAGTTCAACCAATTTGGTGTCAGTGGATTCGGGTAGAGGGCTTAACTTCATTGAGGAATTCATGAAGCATGCATTGAAATCATACAACCCAAAGAAGCGATGAAGTTGTGGTAGTTAATGGAGAGTGCTACCAAGTCAAGGCATCTGTTGATAGGTACAAATAGAGGCGAAGGATTAGTTCTTCCACACATATTTGTATGTCATTCCCATGGAGTGGTTTGAGATGTACTAAAAGTTCATTGGCTTCATATCTTGGGCCCGATTGTTTAGGATTTCAACTAGCTTAGCAAACGTTTTGATTTGCATCCTGCATAATTTATTGGCATGGAAAAAACAACGGGGTACACCAGTGCATTCATTACAGACCCACATAACAATAAAAAAATTGAAGAAATTATTGATCGACTATTGCGATTTGTTCAGCGAACTGACCAGACTACCATCCACAACTACATCAAGACCATCATATCTCACACCTTCATGATACACTTCTAGTAGTGGTGTGACCATATTGCTATCCGTTCATTCAAAAGGATGAGATTAAGCCTCAATGGGATGAGATGCAGTAACAAGGAATTACTAGCCTAACTTGTGTCACCATTTTCATCTCATGTGTTTTAGTAAGAAGCATAATGATTCATGACGATTAAGGGTGGACTATGGAGAGGTACGGTAATCTTTAGAGAGCAATGGTGGATTCTTGGTGATGAACTGCATTGGGTATGATAATTTTCAAGTTGTATTTGCGATCCAGCTACCACCAGATTTGGATTCACAAGGTGATGTGGGCAAAATAACATTTAGGACCCACCAAGGGAATTTTGAGTTTTTAGTTATACCCTTTGGGCAAACTAGCATTTTGTCCACATTCCAAACACCTATGAATGAGGTACTCCAACATTTTCTTCGCAATTTATTCTCGTATTTTCAATGACATTGATGTACAATACGACATTACTTGACCATATCCACCAGATTTGGTTGGTGTTTAAAGTAATGCGGAAGCATTGATTGCTTTTGAAGAAGCCCAAATGTTCAATCAGCAAGGCTAAGATGGCCTATTTGGGACACAGTGCAAGGGACGCACAGATCAAAGCAAAAGTTGTAAGGCAGAGGTGAGTTGGTCACAAGACCACAATAGCTCTGCATGCACTTCTTAGATTTTCTGGGTATTATCACTGATTCATTTGGAACAATGGGGTTATAAAGGCTCCACTTACCAACCTCTTAAAGAAAAAGATATTCCATTAGACTTTGGAGGTAGAGACTGCCTTCATAGTGCTCAAGGCAGCTCTATCCACCTCACCAGTACTATAGTTACCCGATTTTATGTAACCATTCTACAACAAGAGTCATCTTGTAGCCTTCTTTAGCTGCAAACTTACAGTCCATCACATGAAATTGGCTTTTTATGTGATGTGGATCGCCACCCAAAGCACGTACCGCCAGGACACACTAGAGTTTATACGTGTCGTAGGCGTTGATCACAGCTGCATTTTGATGATCCGAGTCACACCTGCATTCGGCTCGTTATTTTATGTTTTGGGGAGATTTTTGTTTTATTTATTACAAATTTTTTTGGGGGTTTGGAGATCCACTATCGGTGTGTGGTTTTAGCCGTCCATAATGAAATCCCTACAACCCTCCATCATTATATGTGTGTGTGTGTGTGCGCGAGCGGGGGTGGATCACGCGAGCGGTGCAGAAGTCATTCCTCCCTGCCTAGGCTAAGTTTTCTTTGTTTTGCTCATTCTTCATTCCCTCGCCTGATTCCACCTTTTGGTTCCACATCGACACCTTCTGCGATCTCCCAGATTGCGTGCATCGCATGTCGCGACTTCCCCGCTAGCCTAATGCACGTCGCCCTTTCCCCGCTCTTCCCAACTCCAAATCGCTCTCTCCAAACTTAGCCCCGCTGCAAGCCTCCCCTCCCTGATGCTAACCACTCCTCCCAGAGTCCCAGTTGCAGAATAATTACTCCTAGCCCTCCTCCCTACTACTGCAAATTCCAGCCGACCCTCCCAACAAACTTGTGCACTCCAATCGGAGAGGAACAAAGCTCGTTTGTTTTCACTATAGTTGTAAGCCGTTGAATGTTTTGCTAAATATTTATTATTTCATTATTAAGTTGTTAATCTGCAGACGCAACAATCTTAGTTACATGCATTTAATTTCAGTCCACTCACACAATGACCACGAATCCGTCATGCACATCACTCCCCACAAGGCATTGCGTCCTTAGGTTTTTGAGCACACTCACGAGCCTACCCCACATCATTATGAGGGGGAATTGATTGGTAGTCAAGATTGTTCAACATTGAAGATCATGTTTGTGAGGACGGTATTTTATTATCCGAATTGACGTTCAATTAAAAATGATTCTTAGAAAAAAAAGATTACTACTTCACCTCAACATCATTGAATTGGGAGCCTCTTAAGATTTGAATTTGTAGAGAAGTGCCCAAAGCTTGTATGTAGTATTCCAGTATCTAAATACAAGGAGAGAATACAAATATATAGGAGAGAAGAGAGGAGAATAAATCCTATAAATGATGTGGGACTAAAGAAGGAGGAGGAAAAATGGGCCATCAAATGGGCCTTTTACATGGGCTTTTCTAATACTCCCCCGCAAGCTGGAGCGTACAAGTCGTATGCGCCAAGCTTGGATAGGCACTGATATAGAAGAGGGTACTCGGTAGAGCTTTGGTGAGGATGTCAGCAACCTGTTCAGTACCCGGAACATGCTTGAGCTCGATCTTCTTCATGTGGACTTTCTCTCGGATGAAATGACAATCTACCTCAATATGCTTTGTTCTTTCATGGAAGACCGGGTTTTTAGCAATATGTATGGCAGCTTGACTGTCACATAGAAGGAGAGCTGGTGAAGGTAGTTTAACTCCAAGGTCGGTAAGGAGACTCTCATTCCATGTGAGTTCAGAGACCACAACAGCCATTGCCCGATATTCTGCTTCTGCTGAGGATCGAGCAACCACTGCTTGTTTCTTGCTTCGCCAAGTAATCAGATGTCCTCCAAAATAGGTGCAAAACCCGCTAGTAGATCGTCGATCGTCGAGGGAGCCAGCGTAGTCGGCATCAGAGTATGCTACTAGTGTAGGAATGGAAGATGAGGTTTTGTATACAAGTCCTTGGCCAGGAGCTGTCTTAAGATATCTGAGAATGCGTTCCACAGCCTGGAGATGAGAGCTTCGAGGAGAGTGCATATAGCGACTCACAAGTCCCACAGCGAAAGATATATCAGGTCTTGAAACTGTTAGGTAGATAAGCTTCCCACTAGACGACGGTAATATTCTGGATTTGGTAGAAGCGAATCAGAATCTGAGCCCTGAGCACATATTTTGTGATTTGCATCCATGGGAGTGTTAATAGGTTTGCAACCAGAGTAGCCTGCATCATGAAGAAGATCCAGGCGATATTTGCGCTGAGAGAGAACCAACCCATCTGACCGTCTGGCTACTTCCAGACCGAGGAAGTACCGAAGAGGTCCCAGATCTTTAGTTTGGAAGGCGGAGCTCAGATGTAGCTTAACGGCCTGTATGCCGTCCAAGTCACTGCCAGTAATAATGATGTCGTCGACATAAACCAATAGGAGAACCGTACCAGTGGCCTGGTGGCGAGTAAACAATGAGAAGTCAGCCGAGCTGCGGGTGAAGCCAATTTCCCGGAGAGCTCTACTGAACTTGTCGAACCATGCCCGAGGGGATTGTTTGAGACCATATAGAGATTTGCGAAGATGACACACCCGTGACTCCCCCGTGGTCTCAAACCCGGGAGGTTGTTGCATGTAAACCGTTTCCTGAAGGTCGTCATTCAGGAAAGCGTTCTTGACGTCGAGTTGAAATAAGGGTCACTGGCGATGGACAGCCACAGAGATGAGAAGGCGGACCGTGTTGAGCTTAGCGACCGGAGAGAAAGTCTCGTCATAGTCCAGCCCTGGTTGCTGGGTGAAGCCACGAGCAACCAAACGAGCTTTGAGGCGATCGATGGTCCCATCAGGAGCATGTTTAATGACGAAAACTCATTTGCACCCAACGGTTTCTGGCCGGGAGGAGGAGGGGCACCAAGGTCCATGTTTGGTTGGCCCAAAGAGCAGCCATCTCGTCCTCCATGGCCGCACGCCACCCAGGATGTTGAAGAGCGTCCTGGACAGAAGTAGGAATAGAGACCGAGGAGAGCGAAGCAGCCAAGGTTTGAAGAGGTGGAGAGAGGCGATGGAGAGAAACATAGTCCGCCATTGGATGAGCGGTAGAGGCCGACACCGGAGCAGCAGAACACGGAGAAGCCGAGGTCGAAGCCGACTGCAGAGGAGCAACGGGAGGAAGAGGGCGACGAGTATAGACCCGAATGACGGGGGGCCGAGGAGGGTCAAGGGTGGGAGGAGGCGGAGGGATGGTGGGGGGGGGGGACTGTACGGGGATCACCGGCCGTGGGAGGGAGGGTGTTGTAGGAGGTGGTGGTAGAAGTGGTGGCAAAGGAGGAGGGAAGAAGGGTTGATCCTCCCGGAAAGTAACATCAGCCGATACAGAGACCTTCCGGGTGACCGGAGAGAGTAGCAAACATAGCCCTTTTGGGTGCGGGAGTAGCCGACGAAAATGTGTTTGGCCGCACGGGGATCCAGTTTGTCAAGAGTAGGGCCCAGGTGATGGACAAAGCAGGTACATCCAAAAACCCGGGGGGTGAGGGGGAAGGCAGGTGTGGAGGGAAAAGAAGGCTGAAGGGGGTAGCAGCATTCTGGAGAACGAGAGAGGGGAGACGGTGATAAGAAAACAGGCAGTGGACACCGCAAAGTTCCAGAAGACTTTGGGAACGTGCATGTGAAGCATGAGAGAGCGAGCAACATCGAGCAAGTGGCGGTTCTTTCGTTCGGCGACCCCGTTTTGTTGAGGGGTGTAGGGACAAGAGGTCTAGTGAACAATACCGAAGTTTGCGCAGAGAGTGGCAAACTCGTGGCTAGTATATTCCCGGGCGTTGTCAGAGCGGAAAGTTTTAATGGTGGTAGAGAATTGCGTACGAGTCTCTAACACAAACGCCTGAAAGACACGAGGAAGCTCAGAGCGATCATGTAGGAGATACAACCGAGTAGTGCGAGAGTAATCATCAATAAATGTTAGAAAATAACGATAACCAGAAATGCTAGCAACTTTATATGGTCCCCAAATATCAGAATGTATTAAATCAAATGGAGCAGAGCTCCTAGTACAATGAGCGGGATAAGAAGAGCGAGGCTGTTTGCCAATAATACATGAATCGCATTTAAAAGCAGGAAGAGAAAGGTCGGGAAGCGCCTTCTGGAGGATAGGTAGAGGGGCATGCCCAAGCCGGCAATGCCAATCAGACGAGGAAACAGAGGAAAGGGATGTGGGGAGAGACATCGAGGAGGTAGAGCCCGTTCTGCAGCCGACCGCTACCAATGGTAATCCGCGTCTGCCGATCCTGTATCAAAAAACCAGAAGAGGTGAAGGTAATAAAACAATTCATATCAGTAGTAAGACGACCAACAGAGAGTAAATTAAAAGGCGAGGCTGGCACATAAAGAACGGAGCGAAGAGAGAGAGAGGGAGGGAGGAGGAGATCCGCGCAGCCGGAGACCGGGACAAGCGCACCATTGGCCACAGTAATAGACGGGGGATGAGCAGCAGCAGAGAACTGGGGCGGCCGCATGGAAGTGATGTGGTGGGTGGCCCCTGAGTCCAGGATCCAGCGCGAGCTGGAAGAAAGACAGGCAGTACCTGCAGTGGAGGTAGAGATAATACCTGCATGGGAGGTGGAGGCAATGGAAGCAGAAGGTGGGTTGAGGAGCCCCTGGAGTTGTTGCAGCTGAAGGCGAAGAGCCTCAAGATCCGTACCAGGCGGAGGAGAGCTATCGGTAACCGCAGCAGTAGGCGGGCGAGGAGGGTAGCCATGTTTCTTGTGACAGACAGCTTCAGTATGGCCATCCCGGCCGCAGTAGGTGCACTTGGGTCGTCCGCGGCCACCACGGCCCCGCCCACGGGAGCCCGTACGGCCACCCCGAGGAAAAGAGGGTTGTGGAAGTAAAGGAGGAAGGGCCTGCTGAAGAAGGGCCGGCGAGGGTGGTGCAGGAGCCTCCGGTGGAGGTGGTACGCGAAGTAACATCGAGCAGACATCAGAGAAAGAAGGGGTAGTGGGTGAAGCCAGAACCTGGGCCCGAATACTGTGCAGGTGTGGCGGGACGCGAGCCATCATCATAGCAATACAAACAGCCTCCTTCTGGGCGCGTTGGGCAGCGAGGTCAGTAGTCGCGGGCTGGTGCTGAATCCAGGCTTCCGTGAGAGTTTTAGCACGGGCCACGAAGGAGGTCATGTCCAGAGCTTTGCCAACATCCAAGGCTTGAAGATCAGTGATGATGTCAAAAAGGTGCTGAAGGCTGTCCTTCCCGGAGTACAACGAATGAAGTTCATCCCACATGGCTTTGGCGGTCTCATGATACATGATGATCTGGTACGGCTCACCCTCTACCGAGTTCAGGATCCAGGTCTGGACGCGACCGTCATTGCGGAGCCAATCATCAGTAGGAGGAGTTGGTGGGCCCTGGGTAAGGTGACGGGCAAGACCCTTGGCCTGTAAGACCCGGCGGACAGAGTGGACCCAGGGAATGAAGTTGGACTTGCCAGAGAGAGAAATAGTAGTAATCTGAAGCTCATCGCGGAGTTCGAGAGGAGCCATGTGGTCGGCAGGGGGTTGAGCGGTAGTGGAGTCGCTGGAGGACATGGCGACGGAGGAGCAGCAGACAGCAGGGCTCGGAGAGAACAAACCCGCGCGGCAAGCAGTGGGAGAAAGGAGAGCCCGCAGCGGTCTGGAGGTCGCGGCGGGCTGGAGGTCGCGGCGGTCTGGAGGTCGCGGCGAACTGAGTGAGGCCGCGGCGAACTGGAGCAGTCCGCGAGAGGAGGTCGCGGCGAGCTGGGGGCAGGTCGTGGCAGCGGACAGGATCAGTCCGCAAGAGACGGCGGAGCACTGCGGAGAACTGGGGGCAGGTCGCGGCAGAGGTCGCGGCGAACTGGGGGCAAGTCGCGGCGAACTGGGGGCAAGTCGCGGCGAACTGGAGACAGGTCGCGGCAGAGGTCGCAGCAAGAGCGCAGTGGACACAAGGAGAGCCCGCAGCGGACAGGAGCAGTCCGCAAGAGACTGCGGAGAGAGAGAGAGAGTGAGTCCGCGAGCACAGGAGCTCGAGCGGAGGGAGCAGTCCGCGAGCAAGCTAGAGGGAGCAGTCCGCGAGCAAAGAGGCTCGAGCGGAGCAGAGGGAGCAGTCCGCGAGCAAGCTAGAGGGAGCAGTCCGCGAGCAGAGGCTCGAGCGGACACAAACAGAGTGCAGCGGACAGGAATGATCGTCCGGAGCGGATAGAGAGAGGTGGGCCCCACGAGTCAGAGCAGAAGATGGCTATAAGAAGCCTGAGGAGGGTGGAACCACGGAGGGAGAGAAGAGGAGCGGAATCAGAAGGGCAGTCCGCACGAGGCCGGAGCGGACAGGAAGGTAGTCCGCAGGGTAGCCGAGCGGACAGATGCAGAGGGGCAGTCCGCAGAGAGGCGGATGCGGGAAGGCAGTCCGTAGGAGACCGGGCGGACAGAAGAAGGGCAGGTCGCAGCTAGACCGAACCTGGCTCTGATACCATGTAGAGAAGTGCCCAAAGCTTGTATGTAGTATTCCAGTATCTAAATACAAGGAGAGAATACAAATATATAGGAGAGAAGAGAGGAGAATAAATCTTATACATGATGTGGGACTAAAGAAGGAGGAGGAAAAATGGGTCATCAAATGGGCCTTTTACATGGGCTTTTCTAATAGAATTCAAAGTTAAATATTGTTTGCCTCCCATGTCGGCACAACAACGAGGGGATTCTATTAGCAATATCTTGACCAATGCTTGCATTATTCAATGTGGTCCTCTAGGAGGAACCAAATTGCCCCATATTACGGGCATGAAAACTCATATTTTACAAGGAGAGGCCGAAGATCAGTGATTTTTCGATGGTGGTTTCATTAAGTGCCAACACCCACAAAGGGATCTAAAAGACATCCAATGGGTGTGGGATGAAATTTTTTAAAAAGGGATAAAATGAGTTGTGACGAGAACTATGCAATGTTGGGTAATATACTAAGGTAATAAAAAACTCTAATTATAACCAGCAGAGTTATTGCAGCCCTTGGGCATTCCAACACATATTTGGGGATCCCAACTATGGACTTCATCGAAGGGTTGTCGCGCTCACAAGGAAAATAAATTCATTGATTATGGCGGATGTTGAAACTCAGATACCGGTTCTGAGTTCGAACCAAGAGCGGGTAGCTTGAATTACTTGACCTACGGTGAGACTCCAAGGGCCAAGTATTTTGAGCCTAGACTAACCCCCACCAATAGAAAGCCGGAATCCCCACTCACAGACCCACGAGCTATTGCGAGTAGGTCCCACCACACGCCCGAAAGATTTTTAGAATTTCCCCTCCCAAGACCAAAAGTTGAGCTAAACACCGCTAACAACACGAAAAAAATTGTTTAGTGAGCACGAACTCTAGGGGATGTACCTCCTTTTCCGAGGTGTTATGGGGTGCTATTTATAGGCAATTCGTCCCAGAGGTATGTTGGTATGCGGGTAGCTTCCTCCGTCTAAACCAAAATGCTATTCCCAGATCCCAGATGGCCTGCGAATAGCCCTCCCCACCCTAACCAAAATTTTATTCCCAGATCTAAATGGCATGCTATGAAGAACGGGTACCGGTACGTGGTACGGGTACGGTACGTGGTACGTCAAAATTATAAAATAGCACGGTACGGGTACGTTTGGGTATGTGAAAAAAAATTAAAAAACGCATATAACAAGTTAATTTGCAGCAAGAATATATTCAATGAAATGTTATCAGTTATCACCATACATGCCATTATTTACAATTTTAATAGATATTTTCAAAGAGACTACTTATGGGAGATATGAGGTAATAAGAAGCATGTATAATCAGAGAAGAACCTTGAAATTAAAATTGGGGGTAAACCAGACCTCGTAGATTCGGGGTGAGAAGGCAATAAAGGGCGGTGTAGCGCCGACCGAGCTTGCAGCCTTGCAGTCGCGCAGTTGGAACAGTCGGTGTAGCGCCGACCGAGCTTCTGATATAGAGAACGACGGAGCACGGGAGTTCTGTTGAGGTCGACAGGGCTCGCAGGAGTCGATGGCGTCGAAATAGTGGAGACCTGGAGTCGTGGGTTTGTCGATAGGGTTCGCAGGAGGAGGTCGCCGTCGAGGTCGCTCGCAGGAGATCTGTCGTCGTCGAGGTCGCTCGCAGAAGGAATGTCGCCGTCGAGGACCCTCGCAGGAGATCTGCCGCCGTCGAGGTCACTTGCGGGAGATCTGTCGTGGGTTTGTCGAAGAAGTTAGCCTTAACGTGAATAAGGATCCGCGCTATTAATAATATCGGGAAGTACCCGGCAGTACCGGCCCGTACCAAAAAATAATAAACGTACCAGGTACTTTTTTTGCCGTACCGGGTCGTACCGGGCCGTACCAGTACCCGCAAACATACCGTGTACGGGTACGTGACATTTTTTGGAGTACCCGTGCTTCGTAGATGGCATGTGAATAGACATTTTGGCCTTCAAGAGATTACTTTAAGCTGACCTAGGAGAGTTCGCGGGTTGGACCAACCCAGACTCACCACGCCAACTTGACGGTGAGTTCGGATGTCCTGCTCAAACATGGACCACATCGCCTTGCTTGATTGTAGTTTGGCTAACTTGCCCACACTAGCCCAAAAATGTTGAGTCCAGCTAACTTGCTAAGACACATCCTTACACTACAATCAGTGATTCACGTGTGTTCTTTGATCATATCTTCAAACTCCATGACCTTCCTGAGACAATCGTGTTTGATCTTGATGCATTTTTATGAATTGTTTTTGAAAGTAGCTACTCAACTTAGTGGCAAGAAATTTTGAATCATTCTTCAATCGGGATAACCCCTTCTAGAATGATAACCGCTTCTAGAATCGCTTTTGAAAGTAGCTACTCAAACTTAGTGGCAAGAGATTTTGAATCATTCTTCGATCGGGATAGCCCCTTCTAGAATGATATATAGACAAAATATCTCACCCATCTTTCCTTATAAACCATTCTTAACAAACGTTGAAGGTGGGGATTGAGCCTTGCAAAAGCAAGACGGCACGTTAGTAACTGCTAGGGAACACCTCTTATAGGCTCAAGCATGGATGAACAAATACCACGATGACAAACATCACTTGCTTGAATTTGAAGTGGACTCGTGGGCTTGGTTGAAGTTGCTACCATTTTGGCAATTGATTGTAGCAAATCATCTCAGTTTGAAATTTATCTCCATGATATTATGGAAATTTTCGTGTGATGAAACTAATTGGCTCAATATCTTATCGTCTGTCATTTCTTACTACAGTAAAAAATCAGCAATTACTTTCATGTGTCGCTTCTAAAAAAAGTATTGGGGATCCACCCTCAAACATCTCTACACTTCCTCATACCATTGGCAGATTATTGGTGGCAACTCTGGTAAAAGCCTTACGGTCTCCCCCACCATGGCATTGTTGAATTTCTTGATTCAGTGAGAAGACAAATATGACAAAATTGTGTACATGAGCAAAAAATGAGAGTTGTGGAGATGAGAATGCTTAGATGGATGTGTGGACACACGAGATTGGATAAAATTAGGAATGAAAGTATCGGGGATAAGACAGGGGTAGCACCAATTGCAGAGAAAATGCGAGAAGCTTGTCTTAGATGGATTGGACACGTACAAGGGAGACCATTGGAGGCACTTGTTAGACATTGTGAGAGTCTAATCACTAGGCATGTTAAACGAGGGAAGGGAAGACCAATAAAGAGTTGGAATGAAACTGTAAGGAAAGACATGATGTACTTAGGCATTAGTGAGAATATGACAAAAGATATGGCACAATGGCGACAAAGAATCCATATAGCCGACCCACTATAGTGGATAAAGGCTTGAGCGTTGTTGTTGTTGTGAGAAGAAAAATATGGTGAGGAGACATGAGAACCACTTGACGACTTCAGGCTTACTCCGGCTCCGAGTATGAGGATGCACTCGTTCTGAAGAACGAAATCGATGTGACAAACTAAGGCGTGGGTAAGTCTAAATTGTGCAGCGCCTTCTGATGTGATACCCGGCCTTTTTACTCTGTGGGTGAGGATTTAGACATAACTATAAAGATAAATGGTCGTAAGGACACACACACCATGTTGAATAGCAATTTGTACTAGATATGATGTGAGTGCTTATAATTACTTACAATAAAGTAGTCCAAACACAATAAAACTGAAATTAAAATTCGACCTTGAGGTCCGTTGTCTAACCTTTCCATTAATGTGCTCCTTATGATAATCATTGTCGACAAGGCATCCATAACAATTCTCCCCCTCCTCGACTTCAAGACTTTACTCGAGGTCGAACACTAGATAAGTATTCTTGAATGTGTTCAATGATTACTGTAAAGAAAAAGAACACAAGGATTTGGAAAAAGTAAACTTTTGCATATACTTCTTGTGTCTGTAAATACAAGTACGAATACATATATATATATATATATATATATATATATGGAGAGAAAAGAGGGAAGAGTCACAATTTTAAGATGTGGGACTATTACAAGTAGAGGAAGAAGGCCTAAGATGGACTCTTAAATGGGTCATTATATGTTCATTTGTAACACTCCCCCGCAAGCTGAAGCGTACAAGTCGTAGGCACCCAGCTTGGACAAGAACTGATAAAAAAGAGCACTTGACAAAGCCTTAGAGAGAAGATCGGCAACTTGATCAGCAGCCGGAACATGTTTCAGTTCCAGCTTCTTCATTTGAACCTTTTCCCAAATGAAGTGACAGTCAACTTCAATGTGTTTCGTTCTTTCATGGAAGACAGGATTCTTGGCTATGTGAATCGCAGCTTGACTGTCACAGAGTAAGGTGGTTGGTGAAGAAAATTTTACTCCCATATGACTCAGGAGACTCTCAAGCCATGTGAGCCAACTACAACATGTTTCTTACTGCGCCAGGTAACAAGATGACCTCCGTAATAAGTACAAAAACCGTTGGTGGAACGTCGATCATCCAGGGAACCAACATAATCAACATCTGAATATGCAAGCAATGTTGGAGTGGAGAAGGAAGTCCTGTATACCAGCCCTTGACCAGGAGCATTCTACAGGTATTGCAGAATATGTTCGACAGCTTGTAGATGGGACACCCGAGAAGAATGCATAAACCTGCTGACAACCCCAACAACAAAGGATAAGTCAGATCTTGTGACGGCTAGATATATCAGTTTTCCCACCAATCGTCGATAGTATTCTGGATTTGGAAGAAGAGGATCTGTATCAGAGGCATGAACACAGCTTGTGATTGGCATCCATGAGAGTATTAGCTGATTTACATCCAGAATATCCAGCATCCTGAAGAAGGTTGAGACAGTACTTCCGTTGAGATAATACAAAGACCATCAGAAAGTCTTATGATTTCAAGGCCAAGAAAGTATCGAAGGTTCCCTAGATCTTTCATTTGAAAAACATAGCTGAGTTGTTGTTTGACCATTTGGATTCCTTTTAAATAATCTTCTGTGATCAGGATGTCATCGACATACACAAAAAGAAGAATTGTTCCTGTTTTGCTATGTCAAGTGAACAGAGAAAAATTTGTCGAGCTCCGAGTAAAGCCAACCTCCCGAACTGCCCTGCTAAATTTATCGAACCAAACTCGAGGAGATTGTTTGAGACCATAAATTGACTTCTTAAAGAGACAAACTTGGGACTCTTCCGTGCTCTCAAACTCGGGAGGTTATTGCATGCAGACAGTTTCTTGGAGATCACCATTGAGTAACACATTCTTGATATCAAGTTAATGTAAGGGCCAGTGACGGTGTACAACGACGAAGAGGAGGACACGAACTGTGTTGAGCTTGGCCACTGGAGAGAATGTTTCCTCATAATCTAGACCCTGTTATTGAGTAAAGTCACGCGCCACCAGGAGGGCCTTAAGTCGATCAATTGTCTCATCAGGTGCATGCTTAATAACAAAGACCCATTTACATCCAACAGTAGTCTGTCCTGGAGGAAGAGAAACTAGATCCCAAGTCTGATTAGCCCAAAGAGCCGTCATTTCTTTGTCCATGGTCGCCCGTCAGCCCGGATGTTGAAGAGTCTCCTACACAAAGTTATGTACAAAAATAGAGGATAATGAGGTAGCAAAGGTTTGAAACACCGGGTTCAGGCGATGTAAGGAGACATAATCTGCCAGGGGATGGGCAGTGGAGGTAAAAGCCGGGTCGACAGGTCGCAGAGTGCCAGAGGTTGAAGCCGACTGCAGCGGGTCGATGGAGCGAGGAGGTCGTCGAGTATATACATGAAGAGGAGGGTGGAGGGAGGGTTGGCGGAGACCCGGAGCCTGGAAGGGAACGAGGGGAGATGGTGGAGGAGACGGAGCTGGTGGTGGTGGAGGAATGACAGGTCGTGGTAAGGGTGGTGATGGTGGTGAGGACGGCGGAGGGAGGAAAAATGGTTGATATTCCAGAAAGGTAACATCAGCCGAAATTGTCACATTGTGGGTAGTGGGAGAGTAGCAAACATACATTTTTAAGTACGGGAATAATCAACGAATATATGTTTGGTCGCCCGAGGATCGAGCTTGTCGGTGTAAGAACCTAGTAAGTGAACATAGCAGGTACAACCAAATATTCGAGGTGTTAGGGAAAATGGGGGTGTGGAGGGAAAGAGAAGGCTGAACGGGATGGCGTTGTCAGGGAGGGACAATGACAATCGGTTCATATGATAGCACGTCATCGTAACCGCAAAGTGCCAGCACGTCTTGGGAGCATGCCGTTGAATCATGAGCGAGCGAGCAACATCAAGAAGATGTTTGTTTTTAAGCTCAGTCATACCATTTTGTTGGGGAGTATAAGTACATGATATTTGATGAATAATTCCGAACTTAGAGCAGAGGTTATCAAACTCATGACTAGTGTATTCGTGAGCATTATCTGTCTGTAGAGTTTTGATTTGGTCGGAGAATTGAGTACGATTTTCAAGAACAAAAGCCCGAAAACACGAGGGAGATCAGAGCGATCACAAAGTAAATACAACCATGTCATGCAAGAATAATCATCAATAAAGGTGAGAAAGTAACAATAAACAGAAATACTTGTTACTTTATACGGGCCTAAAATATCACAATGTATTAACATAAAAGGAGCAGAGCTCCGGGTATAATGCAGAGGATAAGAGGAACCATGTTGTTTCCCCAAAATACATGAATCACAAGTAGGAAGATGAACATCTAGAAGAGCCTTCTTGAGATCAAGAAGAAGAGCACGCACAAGACGCCGATGTCGGTCAACAGAGGAGATAGAAGAGAGACCGGTGGGGAAGACATCGAGAAGGTAGAGCCTGTTGTGCAGTCGTCCTTTACCAATGATACGATGCGTCCGTCGGTCCTGCATCAGAAAGGAAAAAGAGGTGAATGTGACAGAGCAATCCAAATCATTAGTGAGGGGACTAATAGAAAGAAATTAAACGGAGAGTCCGGGACATAGAGGGTCGAGTGAAGGGAAATAGACAGATTTAGAGGTATATCAACAGAGCCGGAGACAGGAGCGGTGTTGTCATTAGCTGCAGCGATAAAATTAGGATGCAGAGAATCCAAGTATTGAGGTGGCTTCAAGGAGGTGATATGATGAGTAGCACCTGAGTCCACTATCCAACGGGGGCTAGTGTAGAGACAAGCGATAACTTCATGAGAGACGGATATAACGGAGGCAGATGAGTTGTGGAGCAACCCTTGAAGTTGAAGCTGGAGGTGAACTTCATCAAGATCAGCACGAGTGGCAGAAGGACTGAGGGCGGCAACAGAGGCATTTGGACGCGGAGGCAAAACCATGCTTTTGATAGCAGGTTGCCTCAAGGTGTCCATCCTTTCCACAGAACGTGCACTTAGGCGTTGGTCGGCCAGTTCGGTCCCTCCCCCAAGAACCAGTACTGCCCCCACAAATAGCGGGAGGGAGAGGAAGTAATGGCACAGAATATCGCTGGAGGAGAGCCGGTGTCAAAGGGCCGATAGCATCAGGAGGCGGTGAAACCTTAAGCAGCATGGAGTACACATCAGAGAATGATGGAATAGCTACAGAGGAGAGGATCTGAGCCCAGACACTATGAAGATGAAGCGGAACACGTGTCATCATTATGGAAATACCAACAACCTCCATTTGAGCATGCTAGGCAGCAAGATCTGTACTCGGAGGCTGATGTTAAATACAGGCCTCAACCAGCGACCTGAACCGAGCAACAAAAGATGTTAAGTCAGCAGCACTTCCTGAGTCAGAGGATTGAAGACCGGTGATAATGTCATATAAATGTTGGAGACTATCTTTGCTAGAGTATAGAGAATGGAGTTCATCCCACATCGCCTTGACCATCTAATGATACATGATCATGCGCTACGGTTCACCATCAAGGGAGTTAAGAAGGCAAGTCTGAACATGACCATCGTCACGCAGCCACGAATCAGTAGGTGCAGAACGAGTATCCCTAGTGACATGATGCAGAAGTCCCTTGGACTGAAGTACCCGGCGGACAGAATGCACCCATTCAACAAAATTCTTCTTCCCAATAGGGGAGATGATGATGATCCTTAACTCGTCACGCAGTTCAGGAGTTGGAACCAAGCGGGCTGAGGGGGAGGAATCAGTAGAGGAATCCATGACATCACTGTCTGGCGGCTAGAAGAAGCGGCTAGAATAGAGACCGCGGACCAGAACAACAACAGTAACAAAGAGAAGCAATCCACAATAGCAAGAACAGGCCGGTAGCGGCTAAGAACAGAAGAGGACGCCAACAGCTAAGAGTAGAAGAGACCGGCAACGGCTAAGAGCAGAAGAGGCCGGCAGACAGCAAGGTAAGTCCAACAACGGCTTAGAGGAGAGGCCAGCGGACGGCAAATGAAGACCGGTAGCTGCTAGGGCTATGCAGCGAGTAGAGAAGAAGAAGTTGGCAACGATAATGAGAGAAGGTCGTGGCCGGCTGAAGCGCTGCGAGCTGGAAGGAAACACCGCGGCGAGCTGAGGAGCAGCGAGCTGAGAAATAACCGCGGCGGGCTGAGGAGCAGCGAGTAGAGACAAAGACCGTGGCGGGCTGAGGAACAGTGAGGTGAGATGAAGACCGCGGCGGGCTGAGAAGAGACCGCTGAAGGGAAAAAGAGAGGTGGTAAAGAAGCAGAGACCGGCTAGCAAAAAATGCGGCAGGTCGTTGCGGGCACGGAGGGGAAGACCGATGCGGCTAAAGAGACAAACCGCAGAGATAGATCGATGCGGCTAACAAAAGAGAGGCGGTAAAGAAGCAGAGACCGGCTAGCCAAAAATGCAGCAAGTCGTTGCGGGCACGGAGGGGCAGACCGCTGCAGCTAAAGAGAAAGACCGCTGCGGCTAACAGAAGCGAACCGTCGCGTCAAGAAAACAGCTGACAGGATGAGACGAACCAAGCAGACCACGACGGACACAGAACAAGCCGCACGGTGGATCCCAGCGACGAAGTCTATAAAAGAGAGGAGAGGAGTCCAGACGAGGAGGGACCAGCACAAGGTCACCTGTGCGGATAGAAGAATCTATCCGCAGAGGGATGCGAATAGGAAGCCGCACAGAGAGGTGCGGGTAGAGAATTCCTATCTGCTGAGGAGGTGCGGTTAGCAAACCACATAGAAGGCTGCGGCTAGAAGGTTAGAGACCGCCCGAAGAGATCGCTTCCTCTGATACCATGTAGATAAAAAGAGCACAAAGATTTGGAAAAAGTGAACCTTTGCATCTACTTCTTGTGTCTGTAAATACAAGTATGGATACATATATATGGAGAGAAAAGAGGAAGAGTCCCAATTTTAAAATGTGGGACTATTACATGTAGAGCAAGAAGACCTAAGATGGGCCCTAAAATGGGTCATTACATGTTCTTTTCTAACAATTACCAATTTGTTGTTTTCTTTCGAGAGTCCCTCCCTTCGTGAATTTATGCATTTTGGTTGCAACGAGTAAACAAATGGATCTAACTGGTACTGTAACAACAAGGTTGTCTAAGATCTGTAGAAATGAGGGAGGCTGAGTCAGAACTCTTCCACGATATCGTCCACCTCTTCTACTTTTAGCCATATTAATTTTGTGCATCAATGTCCCAATATACAAGACTCATCATAATTAAAACATAACCTTTTAGCCCTCCAACTCATCATTTCGGCTTGATATAACCGCTTTATAATCATCAGTTGATTGACTAGTGGAGAGCGATTATTCTATTCATTTTGATGTTGCACTTGTTGTGAAATATGATTGCCCCGCTAAGGTTCTCATGCATGCCACTCTATTATCCAATTAAAGGCTTTGATTACAAACCCGAGCAAAGCTCAAAGATGTAATCAAATTTTGAGGATTTTAGGACTACATCCAGTCAAAGCCTTTTTGCAAAGCTCAAAGATGTAACGCTAAGGTTCTCATGCATGCCATTCTATTATCCAGTTAAAGGCTTTGATTACAAACCCGAGCAAAGCTCAAAGATGTAATCAAATTTTGAGGATTTTGGGACTCTACATCTAGTCAAAGCCTTTTTGTAACCCTGTCGTGAATATATCATCAACTTGTTGTTCTAATAATAAATTTCTCGCTTCGGCCAACAATTTTTGAAATTTTTCCAAATCATCAATAAACCAAACTTTCTTTACAGAAATCAATTCACCATGGAATCAACTCACCAAGAGGTTTGCTACATAGAGGAGTCCCAAATCACTTATTGCAAAATGTCTTCAAATCAATCGTCTTCTGATCCTCCGTGTTGAGACTAACGAAACAAAGTTGTGTCGTTCCAAGGAGATGAAAGTTAGCCAGTTCAATCAACTCATGGTACGGAGTTCATTGATTTCCCAAAGAATGTTTCGCATCTAGTAATCCATCCAAGTGGATTTTCCTCTCCATCATAAGTTAGAAAATCAAGCTTCGTATAATGTGGCATTGTTACAGGTTTGGTTTAGTCTCCCAAGATAAAAGTCGTCACATTTGGGTGTCAGTTGGACACCAATGTTGCTTCATGCTTGATCCAGTGATCCTCTATTGAAATCCCTCACTGGATAGGTAAGTCCATCAATTCATGTGGAAAGAACGAAGGCAGCTTAATTCCTTGCATATGTCGCGGCTTGATCATGCAGGAGTTTATTCATCATTCCCATCATTTTTTTGTTTGATTACTTGAATCACCATGATGTCGGGCCTGATACCAAATTGTTATGATCTTTCATTTGGGATTAGTCATGGGAAGATGAATTGATAAGGAAGAGGGATTACGCAAAAATCTGTGATCTTCTTAAAACCTTGATGTTTACAAATGGTGAAAGGAGAAGCCTTAATGTCGGCTTCCTAAAGGAGATCGAAGAATTGGAAGGATAGAATGGTGGTAGAGGGAGGTCGGAACCTCTTGGATTAGTCAATTTGGCGAGTCACATTGCACTAGTCACTTGTTTACCCTAGGAAAGTTCACCGATAGATCGAAGAGAAAAGGGTTTCAGTATAACAAGGCAAAAAACTGATGTTCTTCATTAATATTTCCACAATGGTCTAAGATTTAAATAGGGTGTTGTTACATGCACACCACAATCGGCTATATGCACGCCCAAAGCAAAAAAATAAACACCATTAAATCAAAGATGTTATGTGCACGCCCGGGACCTACCGACAGATCGAACTCCGTCCCGCTTCTCGAGACCTACCAAACTCCCTCTCGCATCTCCGACCTACCCGACGGCTCCTAAATGCCCACGCGCCTCCCACCACTGCTACCGCCGGTGCCGACAAATTCCGTTTTCGGACATCCAAAAGACTCTTTCGCAGTGCAGAATGAGTGGAAATTGAGTTGCTTTGCTTCTCAACCTCTAGCGATGTCAGGATAAGGAACCGGATGATGAATTCGTGGGAGAAGAGATCCATCAAAAACAAATTCAGTTTTCAGATGACAAACAAGGAATCGATGAAGTCGTTTCTCTCGAGAAAGAGATTGCTTTCGAGGCGATGGAGGAAGATGACTCTGATTTGGAGCTACCAAACTTATTATTCAACGAGGAGGAAGAAGATCAAGTGAGTATGATATCAGTGTGCATTGATTCAAAAATCGAAGTGAAGGATGGCCACGAAGATTTTAAACTGAGAAAATGGTTGAAATCAACTTTAATGGCGGCAGCTACATTATCCATCTTTGTGTTGGGAAACTGCAGAGCGCAATTGATGGGAAATTGACAGAGAACTCTTGACAAACTTTGAAGATTTCTCAAGAATTTAACTGAAAATTATACCCAAAAATCTATGAGTTTCATTGGAAACCTGACGAAAACACTTAGCTTAATTTCATTAATGCAGTCACAATCTTTATTCTCGTCTTGTAGGGAGGTGAAGGATTTCTTTGATCAACGTCAAAAAACTACTGCATCATCATTTTCAATGAGCAGACACCACGATAAACAGTTCTGATGCGGCGAGGTCTTTCATGGAGAAGTTCTAGTGCAGTAATACTTGAGCTCTGGTTTTAGAATATTGTTTCAACTGGTATCCATGCAAAAAAAAAATCAAAATTTCATTTTGGTGTCTCTAACATTTTGACCTGCAAATAAAATTTCATGGTGTGCACAGAGCCAAACGTGATGTGGACATAACATCGCCCTTTAAATAATTAGGGCATATGTATCTCTAAATCTTGCATACATCGCATAAAATATAATGACATACGCGGAGAAAAAAGAGCTCAAGTGTATAAACAATTTCTTCTTTATTTTTGTCTTGCAGGAGGTGAAGGATTTCTTTCCTCCTCGGAAAACTACTCCATCATCATTTTCATTAAGCAGACACCACGATGAAAGGTTCCGATGCGGTGAGGTCTTTCATGGAGAAGTTCTAGTGCAGTAATACTTGAGCTCTGGTTTTAGAATATTGTTTCTACTGGTCTCCATGCAAAGAAAAAAATTAAAATTTCATTTTGGTGTCTCTAACATTTTGGCCTGTTGTAACAATCAAGTCGTTACGAGATCGCCAGAGTAATTGCAGACGTTAGAAATAAAGGGAAGATACGAGAAGAATGCTCATAGGAGGAAGGGCAGAAGAAGAGAGGCGCATCAAGGGATAGAGACAAAGGGAAATTAGATGAAGGCCGGAGAGAATGGCCGAAGGAGATAGACGAAGCTTGGGAAAGAGAGAAGAAATGAGAGACATACTCCATAAGACCAAGAATAACTATTATTCATCCATTTATATTTATTGCAACCATAAGGCCCTATATATAGGCGTATACAGTATAGAATACTCAAGATAAGCTAATTACAAATATACCCTAACCGTAAACTGTAACATTCCATCCCTACTCGAAAAACGACGTCCTCGTCGTTTAGTCCTTTAAAAAAATATAGGGTGTCAAACGAGTGGTGGCTCTTCGACTCCTCCAGTAATGAACGAGTTGTGTCCAAACGGCCATCTCAGGAACAGAGACGAATCAGAGTAGTGAACAATAGAACGTTGATTTCATATCCAATCTCCTACATTTGATGAAGTAATTCGAGGGCCAAGTCGCTTCATGGGCGTCGGCGAGGGCGCCGATCAAAGTCGTATAAGTTGAAAAGGCTGGTCGGGCTTTATGTGGTAGCAATTTTTCGATCACATCCACAGCTTCCTAACTTTTCTGACTTTCATCAAACTGGTGACAAGTTCCAAGCAGTGTTTGGCGACGGGCCAAAATAAAGAAGACTCATCTCCTCCAAAATCTTATCTAAAAGTCATAATTCTTATGATTGGCCATTGATAGAAGAAGGGAATTGTGGATCTCGACGTCATGTGGTTCTCCTGTGATATTTTTCGTCCATCGAAAATAATCCATTATGGAAGAGAATGTCTGTCTTCTCAAACCCTAATTGCAAGTTCTCGAGTGGGATTAGAATGGATGATCGAAAGAGCAGACTCGGATTCAGATCTTGAGGGGGAGAAATCGAGAATTCTGCAAATTCATCCACATTGTGGCATACATACCAAGAATTTCCCGTGCCTCCTGGTGTCGGAGAGAACCTAACCGAAGAGAAGCATCGTTTGAGATTCACTGAGTGGAACTTTGGCCATTTGAACAATGGAAAGCACGAAGAATGTGGTTCTCCGGTGATCTTCTTTAAAGCGAGCAGATGGCCAAAGGGGTCGTTGGATGGCCGACGGGGTCGCCGGATGGCCGACGAGGCGGTCGGAGGAACTTTCTTCACTGTTATTTTCCTTCCCATGTTGCGCTGCCTTCCAAAACCGAAAAACTAGCATGGAAGAAAGAATATAGCCCGAGATTTCTCCATACTCTCCGAGGATGTAGAAGTTGCATGTCATCAGCATTGAAGGTCCAAGCAGGAGTGCGGCCGCCGTCTTGTCTTCTCCAAAGCCGCGGGGAAGAAAAAAATAAAGCTGGAGATTTTCTTGATCTGAAGGAGGTTTAGGTTTTTATTTAAAAACTTGAGAGGAGATTGCTCAATCACGGAAGAGCTCTCAAATTTTACTAAATCTGGGATGGAAATGTTTTGAATCTAGGAGAGATTCAAAGGTTGGTCTTGAGTTGCAGGTGTCCCCGAGAAATGAAAGGAGGTGGTGGGGAGGAAGATCTCGGTGACTGCACTCTTGACTGTTGCGGTTTATGTTTGGCAAATTTTCAGGATTCCGCCAAACTTTGTTTTGATCCCATTGGTGAGGCAAGAACAGTCGGGCATGAAAAGTTTCTTGACTTTCGACCGGATGGCGATGAGTTCGCCTTGCTGGCCGCTGGAATGCATCCCTCGTCAATGCAATTTTAGAATTCGTTGCAACTTGGATATTACTAATTCTTGATATTCGCTACAATAGGGACTGTGGTTTCAGATTTTGGTGCCCAAGAACTCGCAGGAGCCTTCAAGAATGGTGATTCACGAGCGAGACATGTCAACGAGAGCATTATTTGTAACGATCAAGACGTTAGGAGATCGTCGGAGTAATTGTTGATGTTAAGAGAGAAGAAATGAGGGACCTATTCTAGAAGACCAAGAAAAACTATTATTCATCCATTCATGTCTATTGCAACCATAAGGCCCTATTTATAGGCTTATACAATGTATAATACTCAAGATAAGCTAATTACAAATATACCCTAACTGTAAACCGTAACACCTGCAAATAAAATTTCATGGCGTGCACGCAAACGGGGTGTGGATGTAACATCGCCCTTTAAATAATTAGGGCATATATATCTCTAAATCTTGCATACATCGCATAAAATATAATGACATACACAGAGAAAAAGGAGCTCAAGTGTATAAAAAATTTCTTCATTGTTAGCCACATTTCACACAAGATCCAGTAAAGGTTGAACTGATAGGTTTTGTCTTTTTCAAAGCTCCAGAAAGTTCAGAACATAAAAGAAAAAATTGTCCACAACATTCAAAGAACTGGGCTTTTTCATGTCAATTTGCTGGATTACTAGCAATTCCTATTATTCTAAAACAAACAATTTTTTAAAAACTTCAGTTCTCTTTTGGACTTTTGGCAAAATGCACCCCCGGAATACAAGTTTTTGGCAAAATGCACCCCCAATCTTAAATATTGGCAAAATGCACCCCCCAAATACAAAGACGTTGGCACTCTGCACCCTGGTGTGCTATTAAGAAGGGTAATTTTGTCATGAAATGTCCTCACCTCTTTAACGTTGTATTCAGAAGTAAAACTAGGTCGACGACGCCATTTTCCTCGCTGCTTTGTCATTCTCGGCAATGACATCGTGGGCGCTACAGCAAAGATTAACGCATTCGCGTCTCCTTTCCGCTGCCAGCGAACCGCAAGTGTTCCCTAATCCTCGTTGCTCTGGACGTCGATCTTCTCGACGACTGAAGAACTCACAAGTTCAGGCGAGCCTCCTCCATCATCACGACCAGGTAGTTGTGATTTGGGTAACATTTCCATCATTTGTGATCCCTCCCAGCCACCCATTTTCCTATTTTTGCCTACTTTTGCATAGTACCTTTCACACCATTAGATAATTAAAGGGCTAAAACTTTAATGACCACCAGAAGAGTAGCACACGGCTTACTTGATATCAATATTGCATTCAAAGAATAGTTAGGATTCTTGTTTTCTGGTTGTAAATAGGGCATGAAACCACTAAATACTCATGTTGCATTATTATTATTTTGCATGTATAATGTTAGTCGTCAGGTATAGCTCTTGCTTCGTGCATTCCGACATCATGGGCGCTAGAGTCCTTCCGTGTTAATTTTATACAATGGATGATGTTGAATGAGATAATGTGAAGCGCATATGACTCTCAAGAGGAAATGTCGTCTGATGGTGATAGTGATTCAGATTTTATGGTAGAGGATGATGAAGCTTCTAATTCTTCTTTCACAAATGATTTTGAAGATAGTGAATTTGAGTTGGATAACACTTCATATTGTCAAAGTATCGAAGGTGATATTGAATCTGAAAGCATAAGAGATTTCAAAACAAATCTGAATGTTGGTTTACCTACTATAAGGCAAGAAAAACGTAAAGGTTCACAAATTCAAATTATCAAGGAGACGCCGATCATGACGACTTCGAGTTTGAGGTTGGGTTGTGCTTCAATTCAGCAACAGATTTTAGGGATGCTTTCAGATTATATTCGGTGAAGCAAGGTAGACCGATCAAATTTACAAAAATTGTAACGATAAAATTCAACTTACGTGTAATTGTGGTTGAGTTTTATTTGCTTCTTTCATATCGAAGAATGATAGGACTTTTCAAGTCAAGACAATTAAATGGGAGCACTCATGCTATAGAGTTGCAGATTTCAGGCATTGCAAGGCTAAATATTTATAAGTATGAACACAACATTAGGAGCACTCCGGAATGGCCTGCAACTTCAATGCAAGAGGTGATGAAGGTTGATAATAGAACATCTTTGAGTGTTTGGAAAATGTATAGAGTGAAAAGGCATGCTACAAAAGCAATTAATGGTACCGAGTTGGAGCAATACTCAAAGCTTTGGGACTATTGTGAAGAGTTTCGTAGGACAAATCCATATACTACTATTTAGGTAAAATGTAAGCATTCTGTAGTCTCTCAGACATGCATTTTCAAGAGCATTTATATTTGTTGGGGTGCTTTGAAGAAGGGATTCATGGCTGGATGTAGATCAATAATAGGTTTGGATGGCACTCACATTAAAACAACTGTTGGTGGGGTACTACTATGTGTCGTCGATATTGATGGTAACAATAACATGTTTCCTATTGTGTATGCTTATGTTTTAAAGGAAAATACAAAGATGTGGACTTGCTTTATTAGTCTCCTTACGGAAGACTTGTGTATGGAGAACAGTTACTTGTGGACAATCATTTCAGATAAGCAGAAGAGACTAATAAAGGCCGTTGAAGAGTTATTGCCCAATGCCGAACACCGCTTTTGTGTTCGACATATATATAACAACTTCAAGCAAAAAATTTAGAGGCTTGGAACTAAAGGAGTTGCTATGGAGAGCTGTGTCTACAAGTAGAATTGTTGATTTTAATGCGGCGATGGAAAAGCTAAAGGCGTGTGACATTATGACATATAATTGGGTACGAGAAAGAAATGAGAAAAATTGGGCAAAATCTTATTTTAAGGTTTGGCCCAAATGTGATATGTTGTTAAATAACTATTGTGAAAGTTTTAACAATGTGATCCTAAAGGCTAGAGACAGGTCTATAATTACTATGTTAGAGACAATAAGAGTAATTCTAATGAAAAGACTTCATACACAACGGGACAACGTGCTCAAATTTAGTGGGAAAAGAATAAGAAGGATGCCCACAAATATTTTTTGGTATGGAACGGTGACGACAAATTTGAAGTTCAAGGATGTAGTAGAGATACGTGGACGGTAGATTTGACTTTGAGATGTTGAAGTTGTAGGCGTTGGGATCTCACCGGTATTCCTTGTGTACATGCAACATCGTGTGTCCTTCATCATAGAGAAATGGTTAAAGACTGTGGACCATTGGTATAAAAGAGACATGTTCATGAGAGCATACGAACATTTACTAAACCCAATTAATTCAAGCACGGAGTCGCCCTTGGCTAATTTGACTTTAATCGTTCCTTGGACTAACATATAAAAGAAGCTCGGAAGACCGCAACAACATAATAGAAGAAAAGAGGAAGGTGAGTTAGAAGCAGGACAATATGGGATTAAGAGACATGGTGCAAAGTACACATGCTTTAACTGTGGATCGCGAAGGCATAATAAAAAAGGATGTCCGGAAGCATCACAATCAACAATGCCTTCAACATCAACATTAAAATCAAAACTTCTGGTAAGCAATATTTTAATTTTAATTAACACATCTCTTTATTACTTTCTTTATTACACTATTTCTAATACTTTCTTTGTATTGAATTGTAGGTGCGTAAGAATATGTGAAGATGATCGTGACTATCAATTTCGAGTTCATGGCAAGAGGACAGATTTTGTGTTTTTTTGGTTTGATTAACTGTGAGGGGACAGATTTTGTTTCATGTATAAAGAGGACAGATTTTGTGTGTTTTGGGTTTTGATTCACTAGAATGTTTTAATTCAATTGGAATGTTTTGATTCATTGGAATGTTTTGATTCACTGGAATGTTTTAATTCAATTGGATGTTCATGGTTTTGCCAATATTAATGTATTTGAGGACCAAAATGCCCTTTATATTAAGTCTAGGGTGCATTTTGTCAATATTAATGTATTTCGGGGTGCATTTTGCCAATATTTAAGATTCGGGGTGCATTTTGCCAAAAGTTTGTATTTCAGGTGTGCATTCTGTCAATATTAATGTATTTGGGGACCAAAATGCCATTTATATTAAGCCTAGGGTACATTTTGCCAATATTAATGTATTTGGGGGGTGCATTTTGGCAACATTTAAGATTGGAGGTGCATTTTGCCAAAAGCTTGTATTTTGGGGGTGCATTCTGCCAATATTAATGTATTTGAGGACTAAAATGCCCTTTATATTAAGCCTAGGGTGCATTTTGCCAATATTTAAAATTGGGGTGCATTTTGCCAAAAGCTTGTATTTCGGTGGTGCATTCTGCCAAATGCCCTTAACTCTTTTTCATGCCCTAATGATTATTTGCCGAGTCAAGTGGATACTTGCAATGTCCAGTGAGTAATACAAAAACCTGACTTCAAGGATCCTCAATGGCCAGCAAACCTCCCCCCCCCCCCCCCCCCCCCGCCCGTTGAACATAAATCAGATCAACAACGGATGGATGAAGTAAGATAAATCGATTCAAGTCAATAGTCAAAGTAAAAAATAATGGATCCAGCTCCATAAGCACAACAATAGTAATACAATCAATTTCTAACCCAATTCGGAAGCATATTCCCATGTGAAAAAAAAAAAGAACAAGCACAGGAAATCGAAGGGGAAATCTAGGGTAGACGCACCTCAGCCGAGTTTCCCCTGACCTCTCGCAGCACGATCTTGTCCAGGCCATTCAAGCCCTTGCAGATCTCCACCGGCGGCTTCTCCCCCGACATCTCTCAGATCACCATAACCAGAATCTCTCTCTCTCTCTCTCTCTCTCTACACTTGCCGGCTGCCGCTCTCTCCCAAACACACCAGTGAGACAGACGGCTGGCGGCCACCGACGAAGACGAAGAACTTGAAGGGGATTTATAGGAGATGAAGCAGGGCCACGATACAGACGACACGTGCGGTGATGTCGCATAGAATCATCTATGCGACCTCATCCTCCACCGTCCGCTAGTGGTGCGGATGGATCTGTTATGGGTAGCTTCGTGCGGAAGAGGTTCCACCACTGGGCGAGCTTAAAAGCGGGGCCCACATCTAATCCAAAACAGAAAGAAACTTACAAGCCAATACAAAAGATTTTTTTTAATACATAATAAAAATAGATAATGCATTTAATTTACTTAGGCAGATGAGATATTCATTTCACATAAAATATTGATGAAATTCGGGTCGGGTTCGGATCGATTTCACTCAAAAGCAAAAAATCGATTTGAAACAGACTCATGTATCCTAAACTTAGAACCATACTCGAACCAAAAAATTTGATACGATTCTCGATTTTACCCGTCAGCTTCATATCCATTACTCATATTAAAAGGGCAGATCGGTGCACAAAGACATCACCGCACAGCAAGGGTCCTGAGAAGGATCCCACCACATGGGTGAAATGTAGGCAAATATTATCGAGCAGTTTTGCAGGAGGTTGTCCAGGAAACAGTAATATATTTTTTTGACTATAAATCTTAAGATCCTTTTGGGGGGACTTATTTTTAATGTAGTCGTAATCACTTGACCGGTGAAGATAAATCCCCTTAAATGAAACCTTAGTGCACCAAATTTAAATTCTTATTCGTATTAACTATATTAGAATATAATATTCCTATGATAAATAAAAAAATAGTACTTATTATTGTTAATGTGAAGCAAGTTTAATATATTAATATCATTCAAGAATTGAATATTTTCAAATTCTCTAAAAATTGAATATTAATTTGATGTTTTAAATTTAGAATCATAATAAATTATATATATATATATATATATATATATATTGCTAATTATTAATAATTAACCTTAGATACATGATAAATGTTACGTAAATTACTAATCAATTGTCAACTATTTGATTCTTGGGTCAGTTCTCAGTAATATGACCCAGGAATCGAACCGAAAGATCGATTCCAAATTTATTTTGAACTACAACTGAACACTAGAACCAACCTAAAATAATCGGTTCGCTTTGGTTTTGAATGTTATAATTCATATTGCTTATTTTTTTCCCCAAAAAAACGATTTTTTGGGCACTTGAAAATATGATTTAGAGAAAAATTTTAGGCTCCACACAACGTGTAAAGAATGATGTGTTACCCACACAAAAATAATCCCTTATAAGATTGAAGGTCGTCAGAATTCCCTTCTATTTTCGCCCGAGCAAGTTTTTTGGATTATTCTTCGCTCTAATTATCGAAAGTTGATCCAAAAAAAACATGGACATAAAGTGTAGTAATAATGCATGATGTACAATTATTAACCAATCAAGGAATAGTACAATTATCAACCAATCAAGCACTTAATCAAATGTTTTTGGGGTTTAATAAGATGGGCACACCAGTGCCAATTTACCTCAATCACTATGAAAATAATGAGCTTAATCTCATAAATATATAGCCCACTAATCTCAAAATGTTGATGAGAGGCTAAATAGTCTCTTCAAAGGATTGAAAACAAGTATGAAATTAACTAATGAGTCACATACCCCAAGTGTGGCCGCTACAGTGTCACGGCGTTAGGATACTCTCGTGGCATACTAAGTTGTATTTTGATGTTTCGGTGGTTGTGGGAGCAACTTAAATCGCAAAACCACAAAATCGCCTCACACAGCGCCGAACGGTTTAGTTGCGGAGTAATTTCGTTGGTTGCCAAACCGTACAGTTTGCGGTGCAGTTTTTGGCCACTAACGATTACTATTAAGTAGTTGTTGCATACCCTTTATATTTTTAAAACAACCTATTTCAGAAAAATATGTGAGTAAAATTAAAAGTTCATTATATCACTGTATAAATATCGAAACTGCGCTGCAAAAACAAACTCCAAACCACATCAATGTCAAACCACATCGTGCTGTTTTGGTACAGTGTGATTTTGTTCAGTCTAAAACCGACCACATTTGGTTCAATTGCGGTTTAAGTTCAAACCGCATCAGTTATACCATTAATAGCAAGTATAAATATTATAGATAAATTATAACAAATTATAATATTACAATAATTTAATAATAAAAAATAATAATAATAAACAAGTTATAATTCGGTTTTGCTTGAGTCCGATTCGGATCGGGTCTAAAAATCTTAAAATCACTTGAGACGTATACGTTCCGATTCCAGTTCCAATCCGAATAATAAAATAAAACAACCAAAAATCATACCAATGTTCACGATTCCAAAATTCAAACCGAAATCCGAATAATTTTGCAAATGGTTCGGTCCGATTCTTTGCGGTTTCGATTCGGTATCCAGTTTTAATTGACAGCTCTACTTATAAGTGGGGGCAAATATAATCTATTTTTCTAATAAACATTTTTTCCAATATCCAGGGCGGGATATAAAGAACCCTTGTTGAAGAAGAGCGCATCAAAATAAGAATAATCTCACAACACATAAGAACAACATATGTAATCGCTTGGCCAAGAAAAGATACAAATTAAGGCTACGTTTGGGGGGACTTATTTTCACCGGTCAAGCGGTCACGACAGCATGAATCGGACCTTAATTAAGTCCTGGTTCATGCGGTCGTGACCGCTTGACCGGTGAAAATAAGTCCTCCCAAACGGAGCCTAAGGCTCCATTTGACATGGCTTTTTTGCACCATGAGCTTGAACAAAAACATAACTGTCATAGAATACATATTTGGCACGACAATGACTATGATCACCACTAAGGAAAAAAAACAAGCTAAGTTTGAACATAAAAGTAGATGAAATTCCTTAGGTGAGGTCGGACGTTCACAAACAACCACCACGCTCACGACCGCCGGTCCGCCACCACACTACAAAAATCAACAAGAAGCAAAAAAATTCATTTATATATACCTAAAGTTTCACTATGAACAAAATCATCATGATACCCTTGAGAAATAAAATTAATAAAACCATCACATAAAGGGACTTTATACATGTCAAAAACCCTTTAGAGGAACATAAAGAATCTCATAACAAAATGATAGAGAACAATGACGTACTCTACGTTCGTTCGTTTGGACGGAATTGAGATTTTTGACATCGAAATCGTGATCAATTTCAATTCCAGATTCATTAAAACGGAATTGAGAGTAACATAAAATGAATTCCATAAATTTGATATGATCTTCAATTCCTTTGGTCCCTCCAATTCCAAAAACTCGATTCCATTCAAACGAACGAAGCCCAAATCTTTAAGCTTCCCTCATGAATCAAACATCAAAAAATTTATTATTGAACTTCAATATTTTGCCTTTAAATCACACTATAAATACCCACATGAACTCAACTATACAAGCAAAATGAACATGTATTTGATCAGCATGAGAAGGGAAACTAGAAACAACAACATACCAATTATACTTGAGAAAAGTTGCCATCTTCAGAATTCATAATCATCATCATCGTCTTCTTCACTCCGGCCTTTAAATCTTCTGATCACCGCGGCAATGGCTCCAAACACTAAGAAGGCCGCAAAAAGCTCGAAGCCTCCCCCAACCCCGACGGCGATGCTCGGCCCAGGTGCGAAGAACGTGAATGGCGACCATCCCCAGCCGCTATAGAACGGAGAGCCGTAGCCGTAGCCTCCCACCAGGGGCGGTGCAACTCCTGGGTTGATGTAGATATTGGTCCTGCTTTCAATCCACTACTTCAGCAGTCCGTAAAAGTGTACATTGTAAGCAAACCTCTTGTAACTTATCTGATATATACATATATATATAGGGTTATTTACCGGGACCTCCCCTCGAAGTTCATGTAATTACAGCTTACACCCCTCTTAACTTTCGAAATTACAACTACCCCCAACCCCCCAATGGTCACATTTCATAACATTCATCAACAAAAAGACACCCCTGAAAATTTACTGCAAGGGGAAACTTTTGTGCATGGATATTACGAAATGTAAACATTGAGAGGATGTTTTTTGTAATTTTAAAAGTTAGAGGGATGCAAACTGTAATTATGCAAACTTCGAGGGGAGGTCCCATTAAATAACCCTATATATAATATGCATACAGACACGCAAGCTAGTGGCTGGGCACGCGATCCCCCCATGCACAATGTGGGATGGAACAATACCGACCGCAACCCAAAGTGGCGGTCGGGTATTGTTCCAGTCGAACATTGCGCGCTGATGGACCATATGCTCAGCAAATAACATCTATAAACAATTATATATTAAAAACTATGTGATTCATTAAATCAGATAAATTAAAATCGAAGGGCGCAGATTCACTTTTCTTTATATATAGGGTTAATTATCGGGACCTCCCCTGCGAGTTTGCATAATTACAACTACCTCCACTCTAATTTTTAATATTACAAAGGCCTCCCCTTCAAGTTTCATAAGTTTACAATCTCCTCCTTTTGTTAAAAAAATGTATGAAAAATATGTTATTTAGCAAATAAAATATACTATATTATCATTTTACCCTTTGTAATGACATGGAAGTGTAGGGGGTCACAGTCAAAGAGGACGAAGAAAATCAAAGTAGATCGAGCAAGTCTCCGACTAAAGAAGATGACCTGCACCGTTGTCGCAAAGTGCACGCCTTGCCGAAATAGGGCAAAGTGGGATTGAATAATGTGAAATGGCGGAAATGAGACCATTAAGGATGATTTAGAGTAAGGGTATATACGACATTTCAATAAACTAGGAGAAAATTTTGGGCGGAAGGGTGAGATTGTAAAAACGGGCAATCTTGGAGGGGAGGTCTTTGTAATATTAAAGCATAGAGAGGATAGGTACCTGCAATTATGCAAACGCAACTCGCAGGGGAGGTCCCCATAAAAGAAAATACAAGGCATTTTATTAACTATAACTAGAGTAACATATAGGCTATGGCAAATGATTTAACAATCATTGGAACAATAATTATACAATTCGCATACTTCAAAAATTTTATATTATATACAAAATTCCTATGTACAAATGTGTTTGTATGCATGAAATTTAGATCTGGGGAACATCAAAATAAATAAGTTTAGATACCTTTTTATATATTTAGGTGATGTAAAAATCACAATCTTCATTTCCTTACCAACCTGTTTGATAAGTACTCTTCCTCCATTAAATGTGTGGGTGTGGGTCTGTGTGTGCGCGCGTAGTGGGGGGTGGGGGGTGGGGGGGGGGGGGGGACATGTGAATCGAAAAAACAAAATCAATCACAAATCCTTAGATGTTGGTTACTTATGTTCTCCTATTACAGGCCTCCCTACCGTTATTGGAAGCTCACTGAAGAGGTGGCCGGTTGTAACGCGAGTGACGGGTGACGCAGGACGAATCTATAGGCTCGCATGTTTTGTCGTCCTCCATCGAAGCCCGGGCCAACCGTAGCTCCTTTCCATGTACAGTCGCAGGCTTCTACCACGAGATGCACGTCCAACACTCCGCCTTGCGCAGTTGGGTATCTGGTCCCTGAATAAGGGTTTGATAAAGGAGGTCCCTGGATCAAGCCCGGGCCTCAACAACCTACCTGGGGTTAAACCGAGGTGGGACCCCGGTGATTTGGTTGGGGATGCGTTAGACTGCAGTCGGCCAGGTGTGTCCGGTCAACCCATTGTGAGCCCGACTTGTCTTCTTCTAACAATTATTTAATCTTCTCATTTAATGGACTGCAAGCATACTGCCACAAAGTTAGCCGCCCTTCGTTCGATAGAGGAAATGATGATCTATTGGGACGCATGCCTTCAGGACGCCGAAGCACGTCGTCGGGAATCCATGACCCCGCTCCTCCACAAGCTTGATCATTTGATAGTCGCGGAAGTTGCCACCCTTGTCGATGTCGCCTCTTCTTCTGAAATCATCATCTTCGTCGACTACTGACGTGTCACCGCTCTTAGCGGTGATTGCCCTTCCGCCATTACCTTCAGTGATGGCAGTGCCCCACCTTGGGCCAGTTTCTTCATACATTGTGGTCACCGTCCCACCAGCCCTTGCTCCTCCGCCCCCTCTCCGCCGACCCCTACAGACCCGTTTCTGTTGTCGGTTGTCATTCCTCTGGTCGTCTTACCACTGTTGTCCACCACCGCTCCGCCGGCCCCATCGGACCAAGTCCTTCAGGCGCCAACCTTGTCGTCGGCGTTGCAGCGATGATGGGGAAATGTGCTCGATGAAGTGGAATGTTGTGGAAAGGCCGACGAAACCGTGTAGGTGAGCGGAAAAGATGACCCAATGAGCGATTTGCAAATTGAAGGAGACTTTGCCGAGGGGGAATGGTGTCGGCGGAAGAGGAACGAAAACTCTGATACCAAGTTGCTATGGGTCTGCTCGGAGGTGTCAGAGGAGTGGCTAGAGGTGGAGATGGTGGCGGCGGAGATACTACGGAGTCTTGATCGCGGCTGCCTATGTGGGGCTTGTTCAAAAGAGAGCTTTCAAGATCTCTTCTAAGGTTTGGGAAAATAAACTTTCTTCATTGATTGATACTTGATACAAGACTCTAATGGTCAATATATAGGACCTCCAATGACACAACTGTAAATACATCAATCGATGGTAAAATATTAAAATATAATGACCGACAACGACTAGACTCATAGGATGCTAATAATACACTAGACTCAACTCAATGCATAAGCATAAGACCAACTATATGTGTCATTGTGATTCCATTTCATTTCCACTTGCATCACTAAAACACAAATAATTTGATTGATGCTCTATTTGGGAGAGCAGTAACTTTTGTGAACGCAACAATAGAAAATTCGGGTGTTTAGGGAGGTGCACTGATGAACTCAATTTCTCCAAAATGATATTTCGGGCCAAAACATAATCATAGTAATCAAGGTGTGGTCAAACGTTTGCAGTCGCAAACAACCTTACCCTATAAATGAATTTTAGGCCAGAAACGCAACCATTAAAGTTTCAAATGCAGGTAAATTGTCAAGGTTGTGTTTATTACCATAGTTTCATAATGATGGCGCACAAATGTCACAATTATTCCAAACAAACCCTAGAACTCTCGTTTATTAATGAATCATGTAAAAATATGTTAGGAGAGAACTAGAGAGAAAGAGACTAAGAGAGAACTATAGAGGAATTAGGGTTTGAGAAGGAGGAGAGAAATACCTCGAATATTCTTCAATTCCCCCAAAAGAGAGAGCCCCCGGGTATAAATATACCCGGGCCCAAGAGGGGCCAGCCGGCCCCTCCCACGGGGAGGAACCGGGTGGGTTCAGCCCCAATCCGCCTGCTTTTAGAGAGTGGGGGCTGAACCGGATGGTTCGGCCTCGTTGCAACCTGTCGTCGTCTTCCGCCTGCGAGCGTATGTACGCCCAAAGAACTGAGTCATGTTCGGGGGCGTAACATTCCCCTCCCCATCAAGAACAAGCTTGTCCTCAAGGTTGTAGTCTAGGTAGAGCTCCTTGAATTCCAACAGATCCACCCAAGTATTGTCTGCTGCTGACAAGTGTTTCCATTTGACAAGGAGCTCCGGACGGTACTCGGTGCCTCGACGTTTCCATTTGAGCATCAAGATCTCGTCGGGTAGCAGATGCAGTTCGCCCGCGACTGTGGCTTCTGGAAGGACTGTGCTGGCCTGAATTGTGTCGTCGAGCTTCTGTTTAAGTAGGGAGACATGGAACGTCGGATGAATGTGCGAGCCCTCGGGGAGGGCCAAGGTGTAAGCGAACGGACCCACACGGCGGATGATACGAAAGGGCCCATAGTAACGAGGAGCCAGTTTCTGGTTCGTCCGGTGGGCCACGGACACCTGCCGGTGAGGGCGGAGCTTGAGGAAGACTTCATCGCCAACGACGAACTCTCGTTCTTTGCGATGCTTGTCGGCCTGGGCCTTTATGTGATCTTGTGCGGTACAGAGGTTCTCCCGCAGAGTGGCGATAGTACGGTCCCGGTCTCTGAGTGCTCGACCCACGGCCGGAACTGTTGTGCTGCCCGGTTCATAGCTGCTCAAGGAGGGAGGAGGACGACCATAAACGACCTCGAATGGGGTCATCTTGCTGGCGGAGTGGTAGGAATTGTTGTAGCAATACTCGGCCCAATGCAGCCAACTGCTCCATGTCCGTAGCTCGTCCATCACGAAGCAACAGAGGTATGTTTCCACCCCCCGATTGAGAACCTCGGTTTGTCCATCTGTCTGGGGGTGATTTGTCGTGCTGAAGCGCGGGCAAGTCCCCCGTAATCGAAAGAGCTCCCGCCAAAATTTCCACCCCACGAACGTCAGATCCCGGTCGAAAATGATAGTGCACGGTATGCCATGGAGAGGACAATTTCTCGAACAAAGAGTGCGGCGACGGATTCGCCGGTGTACGGGTGGTTCAACGCCAGAAAATGACCATATTTGAGAGTTTATCGACCACGACCAATATAACTGTCTTGCCTTGAGACTTGGGCAACTCATCGATAAAATCCATGGACACTGTCTCCCAGATGAGGTGAGTATCTCCAGAGGGGTAAGCAAGCCAGCCTGAGAAGTCGTCTCATATTTATGTCGCTGGCATATCTCGCATTGTCACAAAACTGCTGGATGTCACGCTGTAACCCCGTCCAAAACACGTTCGCCCGCGCTCGCTGAAGAGTCTGGAAATTCCTGCATGACCACCCGTCGGGGAAGAGTGAAATTCGTGCATCATAACCAATTTCCAGACGGACTGTGGTGGAATGACCACACGGTCCTGATAATAAAGCCTGTCATTCAGGAGTTGGTAGCCCGGTGTAGTGGGCTGCCCCTGGCGAAGGGACTCTACAATGACTCGCAGTGCGGGGTCTCGCGTGATCTCCTCCTGAATATCATCGAGAGAGTCGAGTAGGGGGACCGAAAGTTGACAGATGGAGCTCTCTAGTAAGCGGGATAAGGCGTCGGCAACCACGTTTCTCCTTGCCCTGTCGGTAAAGAATCTCATAATCATAACCCAACAATTTAGTCACCCACTTCTGCTGAAGCGGAGAGGAGACGCGCTGGTCAAGAAGTGCTTCAAGCTCTGATGGTCAGTACGGATCGTGAAATGTCTCCCCAACAAGTATGGTCGCCACATGGCCACCGCATGAATGATCGTCAGCATCTCCTTCTCATGAGTGGAAAGCCACAGGGTGCGAGGTGTTAACGCCTTGCTGTAGAAAGCCAGAGGCCGGCCCTCCTGCATCAACACCGCGATGATGCCCACGCGGAGGCTCTGTTTCGAGCACGAACTATTTATTGAAGTCGGGAAGGGCGAGAACCGGAGTGGTCGTCATGGCCCCCTTAAGGGCCTAGAATGTTGCGTCCGCCTCCTCCGACCAATGGAAGGCTTCCTTCTGTAATAATTGAGTCAATGGACGAGCGATCTTGCCATAATCTTTGACAAATCGCTTGTAATAACCAGTGAGGCCAGGAAGCCGCATAATGCTCGAACTATATGAGGACGAGGCCATGAAAGCATGCTCTCGATCTTCTTGGGATCCGCCTTGACGCCGCTAGCGGAGACCAAATGTCTCAGGTACTCCACCTCTGCTTGCCCGAACGAACACTTAGAATGTTTGGCGTATAGTTGGTGTTGGCGGAGGATGGTGAAAACGTGTTCGACATGGACCACGTGCTCCTCCAAACTGGTACTGTGAATGAGGATATCATCAAAAAAATCAACACTGATCGACAGAGTAGAGGACGAAAGATCTCGTTCATGACAGCTTGGAACGTGGACGGAGCGTTGGTGAGCCCAAAAGGCATCACCAGGAACTCGTAGTGCCCATCATGCGTACGGAAAGCTGTCTTGTGTACGTCCGTATCCCGCATCTGAATCTGATGGTAGCCCGATCGAAGGTCGAGCTTGGTAAAGAGACGAGCGCCATGCAATTCGTCCAACAATTCCTCGATCAAAAGAATGAGAAACTTATCCTTGATAGTGGAGCTGTTCAGACCTCGGTAGTCCACACAAAACCGCCACGACCCGTCCTTTTTTTTGACCGGGATGATGGGAGACGAAAAGGAGCTAGTACTGGGGCGGGTGATACCGGCGGTATGCATTTTCCGAATACTGCTCGCTATCTCAGTTTTTTGGACGTACGGGTAGCGGTACGGTCGAATGTCGGTGGGGTTCGGCGCCCGTCTTGAGCTGGATCTGATGATCTCTGAATCGTGGCGGTCGAAGAGTGCAGGGTGTCTGAAATATATCAGCATATTGGGCCAGCAACGCCTGCAACTGAGCTGGTACAACTGGAGGAACGGTGGGAGGCGGTGTGACCTCCATAATCACTGTCATCGTGCCGCCCTGACTTTCTAGTCACTCCAAACTCCGTAGGGAAACTTCCTTCATCGGGGAAGATTTTAGGCCCCTCAGACGGTACTGTTTCCCTTGCTGCAAGAACTTCATCGTCATCTGTTCGCAGTCAAATGTAACCCGCCTCAGTTGACGTAACCACTGAACCCCAAGCGTCATGTCGGAGCCCCTGATAGGAAGAAGATAGATGTCGGTGCACCCTGAGTACCCCTATATCTGTAGCTTCACCCCCTTCAGAACACCCTCGCATTGAACTTTGCTTCCATCGGCCACCATGACATGAAAAGCGGCTCCTTATCAATCATGTGCCCCACTCGTTGTGCGACCTCGGGATGAATGAAGTTGCGGTATCCACCAAAATCGTCACCTTCTCCTGATTAATCTTTCCTGCGAATCGCATAGTGAGGGGCGCGTTGCATCCTTCCATCGTCTGTATGGATACCCCAAACTCTGCCAAGTCCAAGTCCCCCTCCAATTCTGACTCGGGGGAATGCTCGTCCTCCACATCCCCATGTAGCATGTAAACTTGCATCTTCTGGCATTCATGACCTGATACAAACTTTTCATCGCAGTTGAAGCAAAGACCCTTCTCCTTCCCCGCATGTAGTTCGGCCCATGATAAACTTGTCGGCGCCGGTAGCTATCGCCCGACAAAGGGGTAGCTATCACCCTTTGAGCTCCTCCCATTGGTCCTCTGTAAGCCTTTCCGGCCCCTCCCTGCTCGCTGCCGGCCCGAATCCATGGCGGACGGCCCCCGCCGAACTCTCCTGCTCGCCCTGGTGTCGCGCCCACCCTGGAAGCACTGTGTCGCCGTCCCCCGCCCGTATGGGCGCCGATCCGGTCGCCGGCGACACACCCGCGCCCGGCTGCCCATCCTGCCGCATAGCCGCCGATCCCGCCAGCTCTGGATCCGCTCGATCCCGCGCCTGTACGCGCGGGATCGGCCGATCCCGCGATTTCGCTCGCTTGCGGGCCATGAAATTGGGATGCGTGGGTTTTCGCTGCCTCATTTTGTATTCCGCCGGCCTCTTTGTGCGTTGTCGCCTTCCCCTTGAAATTATGCGCTAATAGTGCCTTGATCTCCTTCATCCGGGTGTCGATCCGTTCTTCCAATCACTGAGTAGAGGCCCTCATTTCCTCCTCGATGGAGGCCACCGAGTCCGTCAAGCTGACGAAATTTTCTTCTAGGGTTTCCAGTCGAGTGATTTCTTCTTGCGTGCGAGTGATAACCATGGTGGAGGACGAATCCTCTGATACCAAATGTTATGAGAGAACTAGAGAGAAAGAGACTAAGAGAGAACTAGAGAGGAATTAGGGTTTGAGAAGGAGGAGGAGAGATACCTTGGATATTCTTCAATGCCTCCAAAAGAGAGAGCCCCCGGTATAAATATACCCGAGCCCAAGAGGGGTCGGCCGGCCCCTCCCACGGGGCTGAACCGGGTGGGTTCAGCTCCAATCCGCCGGCTTTTAGATAGTGGGGGCTGAACCGGATGGTTCAGCCCCGTTGCAACCTGTCATCATCTTCCGCCCGCGAGAGTATGTACGTCCAAAGAACTGAGTCATGTTCGGGGGCGTAACACAATATCTTTTTGCTATATACTTTAACAAGACCACGAGTCAACGAAACATGATAAATAAAATATGAAACGCCGCCAACAAAATCCCAACATTCGATTTTGGTTTATGGCTCACTTTACCTTTTTGAAACTAGGAATATTTGTTTGAACCATGAAGTTATTAGTGGGTATTTATTAACTTGGTTGAATGTAATGAAAAATCATATGATGTTTACACTGCAAACATCTTCACAATCATTGAAAAATTAGGTTTCGTTCGTTTCGTTGGAATGGAGAGAAAGGAATTGGAATTTCAATTTCGACATTCGTTTGGCGTTATTTTAGGAAGGATTTGGATTTAACCCAAAACCTATGAGTTTTGTGTTTTTTAAAAAAACTTTATCGCTAAAACTGACAACATTTGGTCAGTTTTGGGATCAATCGATAGCCCGCTCGCGACTTGCGATTTCGGGAGTTCTCCCTTCTCATCTCTGGCAAGCATCCAAGTTCTCCTCTCAAGCGACGGCGTCCAACTTCTCCTCCTCCAGCGTCGGCAAGGTGGTCCTATCCTAAAGCCAAGGTGCTCCTCTTGCTCAGTTTCGGCCGTACTTGCTGCATTGGGCAACCTAACCGAGCCAAGCGTGGCTCTTTCTCCCTCCACTCGGGCAACGACAACAAGGAGCTACTTCCTCCAGTATCTAGAAGGGCATCTACAAGGCCTTTTTCCTCTTTGTCCCATCTCGTTCTTCTGATTATGTATTAAAAAATTTCTCTTTTTTTCTCCAAAGAGATTGGTAGCATTTTTTTGATGTTCTTATGAAGATCTTGAAGTTTTAAAAAGAGATTGGTAACATTTTGTTGTTATTGTAAAGGTCTTATTTTTTTCCTCCAAACAGATTAGTAGCATTATTATGGTTCGTGATTTTTGTTTTACTTCATGCAATAGATGGTTGAGTTTTTTTTGGAATTAATATATTTATATATGTGCGGCTGTGGGTGTGTTGGTGCGTCTGTGTGTGTGTATGTATGGTTGTGTATGATTGTATATGTTTGTATTTGTGTGTTGTGTGTGTGTTATGTGTGTGTTTGTGTGTGTGTTTGCGTTTGTGTGTGTTTGTATGTGTGTGGGAATGTTTGTGTGTGTGTGGGAATGTTTGTGTGTGTGTGTGTGTTAATGTGTGTGAATGGTTTTGTGAGTGTATTGTGTGTATATTTCAAATTGTGTGTGTTTGTGTTCATATGTGTGTGTGTGTTTATGGGTATTTGTGTGTTATGTATGTGTATTGTGTGTATGGTTATGTGTCTATTGTGTATTGTGTGTGTTTGTGTTTGTATGGTAATGTGTGTGTTGTATGTATGGTTATGTGTGTATTGTGTGTTGTGTGTTGTGTGTCTTTGTGCTTGTGTTTATATATGTTTGTATGTGTGTTTATGGTTATTTGTGTGTTTATGGTTATTTGTGTAGGGGTGAGGAGTGAAAACCGAAAACCGACTAAACCGATCAAACCGACCGAACCGCACCGATTTTGAAACCGAACCGCCCGGTCCGGTGTCGGTTCGGTCCGGAGCTTTTGAAAACCGAAGGACTATCGGTTCGGGTCGGTTTTCAGGTTGTGAAAACCGATCAAACCGAACCGAACCGAGTTTTTTGTTTAACATAATTTAAAGTTTAAGTATTTAACTAATTAACTTTTTAATTTTAAAATCAGCCACATTTTGTCATTCCGATTTAGCATATAAGTATATAACTGTATAACTGACACTGTATAAGCATATTATTATTTTTATGCTTGCATGCCTAGTCACGAACAACGGACAGCGGTGTCAAAGAGTCAAAGTTAATATCTTATATTCTTATTTGAGATAGCTGATAGTGATTGAGTTTCGGCCATCGGGTTTCTAGTTTTATTAAATTCATTTTTTTTCTCTTTTTCATTTTTTCGAGATAGCAGCTGATAGGGTTTCGTCGGGTCTCCACTCTCCAGTTTCCTACTTTCCTCCCAATTTCCGGCAGTTCGTATATCGCAAATCGCAAATCGCAATCGCAGACTCGCGGTAGCGACGAAGACGAGACCGCCGAGGGCAATGACGAGATCGTCGAGAGCAATGACTGCGGCGACGGAAGACGACTGAATGCTTCAGATTTCTCATTTTTGGCGGTGTTTGGCCGTGTGGCGGGCGACATCTCCAGCTGTTCATCTTCCTATTCCCTTCCATTGCTTCAGATATTTTTGCTGTCACAATAAATTGGGTGTAAAAAAACAGACACTCATATCAAGTAGGTGATTAATAAGCCATTTAAATTCATTAAATCAATCTATCATTGTCTTATACTTTATCTCAATGCTGGATCAGCAGAAAGTGGTCTGACATTTGTTGCGCCAAGATATGGAGGAACCCAAGGAGACACTATATCTAGTGGAGGACTGCTATGATATAAAACACTTGCTTTAATGAGATGATAGCATAATTGTATCCTAATTCCTACACGGGCAAAAAAAAATTAAAACAAATAAAAAATATGTGTTTAATATTAACTATTATATGTTTGTTCACAAAAAACCGACACCAAACCGAAAAAACCGATTGAAAACCGAACCGACTTTGAACCGAACCGACCGGATTCGGTTCGGGTCGGTTTGGACAAGCCAAAAACCGAGGCATGTCGGCTCGGTTTCGGTTTGGGTCCAAACCGAACCGCTCGCAGGCCTATATTTGTGTGTTAATATGTGTATATTGTGTGCTATGCGTGTGTATTGTGTGTATTGTGCGTTGTGTGTTTGTGTTTGTATGGTTATGTGTATTGTGTGTTGTGAGTATTTATGTTTTTATGTGTGTGTATTTTGTGTTGTGTGTATATGTGTTTGTTGTGTGTATATGTGTTTGTTGTGTGTCAATGCGTGTGTATTATGTGTATGGTTATGTATTGTGTTCTGTGTGTTTGTGATTGTGTTCATATATCTGTGTATGTGTGCTTATGGTTGGGAAGGTTATTCATCAGATTCGAGAGTGTTGCGTAATGTATTAGAAAGGGAGGATCGCTTTGAAGTTCCCATAAGTAAGAGTGTTCATTATCATGTATTATCTTGTCAATAAGAGTCTTCCTCGTCAAATAACATCACATTGCAGGTAAGTACTATCTTGTCGATGTGGGTTATACGGATGGACAAGGATATCTTGCTCCTTATCAGTCGACACATTATCGTCTTCAAGAATGGGTCACCAAAGGAAAAAAATCCTACTACTTATAAGGATTTATTTAATCTTCGACATTCAAAGAAGAGATATGTTATCAAAAGAACTTTTGGATTAGTAAATAGAGATGGGCAAATTTACTATAGCCATTTTTCTTTGATATCAAGCGACAGACACAAACATAGCTTTGGAAATACTACTTGGCCATAATCATATAGTTTTAATTGTTCTTGCTTATTATACAAGTTCAAATTATTAATGTTTATTGCATTCCCCACAACTTCGTGATGAACATGAAGCTAGTGAATGGTGCAAGATTATTGGAGGTTGATGCGAAGATATTAACACAACATAGTAACGGGGATAGTTTTGAGTATGTGGATACAGTTGAACTCATTTAAGCGACAAATAAATAGATAGCATTCAGAGATAACTTGGCTATAACAATGTTTAATAAGTATCAAGCTTGGCAAACAAATATGTTTAGTGAACTCATTTTTATTAACATATAATTTTGTACAACTATGGTGTATGTTGTCATTTTGTACAGCTATAGTAATTAGATATCATTTTGTATAATTATACTAATCAGATATCATTTTGATCAAATATGTATATGAAGATGTCATTTTGTATATATGAAGATTTCATTATGTTATACATTTACTTACGCTATCTTATGAAATAAATACTACAATAAAATATCAGCAATGTTAGATACAAGTAGTTTTTGGTGGGATTGAGAACATGTGGTACAAGTTGATAGACAGTGAAGAGGTTTGAGCCGATTATATAAAAGTAACGAATTTTGTGTGTATTTATCTCATATGTTTCACAAATTTGATGGTTACAATTGTTTTAATAATATAGACGAATACATCTCTCAAGCACCACAAAGATAAAGTAACCGTAAATTGGGATTAGCTGGCAACACTCTGTGAGACTGACAAAGCAACTGGTGTTAATTCGTCAACAAGATTGGAAAGAACTAATGATATTGAAGTGGAAGAAATTCCTAATAAGGATGTTGTAGAGGAGTCAAGTGGTCGAAAGTAGAATAAGACGAAAAAAGCATCAGCTATTGAAATGATTGCAGAGGTTGCCACTCTTTACAAAGAATAAGAATTATCCGACTGACATTATCCCGATGGCAGAAACCCCCAAAGACGGGGATTGAAAGGATATATCAAGCACTATCTGTTAGACTGTTATGCCAAAACTTTCCGAGTATGATCTGAAAAAATTCATAGAAACGCTCAATGTTGACGGGACAAAGTGCGAGGTCTTCTTGATCTTGCCGTATATTCTTAGGAGAAGTTGGTTGCACGTGCAATTAGACATATGACATGGCCACTTTTGATAATTCCATGAATCTAATGTTTATTTTTGTATGTTATTTTATGTAATGTCATTTTGTGAAATGTCATTTTGTTATAAGTTTTATGTCAGATTTGTGCGTATCTTTCTTTTTCATTACTTAAACATTAATTTTTGCGTTTGAATTCCATCATTCAACAGAACAATGTAATTGACAAATTCAATTCATATGTCTGAAAACTTTCATACAAACAAAGCGATTGATTTTGGCCAAATTCTAAAACCTACACCTTTTTTATTTTCAGGCAAAACCATTAATCCCGGTGAACACATAACTCTCTGAATGGAAACTACTTCCTTCAATTGTTAATCTAATTTCAAACCGAAAGGTGGAATAACGCCGGCCAGTACTTTAACCTAACCTTGAATTGTTGTTAATTCGAGGACTGGAAGACCTTGGCGCCGACTGCCGGAAAGCCTGTCCGCCGACTCTTCCACCGCTCTTAGCAGCCTCGGCGTTGCCGACGACGCCCAATACAAGAACACCGGCAGCCATCGCGACCACGGCTAGCTTCGACACGGGCAACTTATCGTCTCCGCTGCAAGAGAACAAATCGTCAGCTACTACAGTTTTATCACGCGGAGAATTGGTCCGGTAATGATAGGAACCTGGATTGGGCGTCGGAAACCTCTTTGTTGGTGGAGTCTGACGCGCGGCATGAGAGGAGGAAGATGTCCAATGGTTTCTTGATTAGGGTTTCGTCGGTCGGGAAGAAAGACTTCCCGATGAGAAAGCTTCGCCCGGAGGAGAAGGCCAGCGCCATTGCTTCCTGTGCAGCTGTTTCTGCTCCGTCGCCGCCGAGTGCCGGCTTTTGCCCGGCGAGGAAGAAACCTAGGCTTATACATGAGAATGAAGGATTGCCACGTGGCAATATTTTATGGCTCTTGGGAATATTCCAGAACTGGCGGTAAATAAAATTAGGCAATTGTTAACCACACCCCCTCATATATCTATCTGCATCTCATTTTGTTTTGATTTTTTTTAAGAAAATTTACTCGTACCTCATCTCTCACATTTCGCGGAAGCCGCACCCGTCTTCCTCGTCGCCAACCTGCTCCCGTCTCCGGCATCTTCCTCGCGCCATCTTCCTCTCTGGTTAACGAGTCGGCACACCTTCCAGCATGCTCCTTCTGTCGGCGTCCGTGTCCCCCTCTTCACCGAGACGCTCTCATATCCCATACTAGCACCGACTCTCTCACCTGTTGCATCTTGCTCGCGTCACTTCCCTCTCCAGTTAACAGTGATTCCTTCAAGTACCCAAACCTAAAAATGGAGAAAATATATATTTTTCGTTCCAGATTTTCTGATTTCAAGAATCAAGTGGACTTTTCAACATCATAAAATGAACTGAACCATTTTATCCAATTATTACAGCACAGAAGAGCTATCAAAGAAAATCGGAGATTGAGGAACAACCCAGACCAGAAATGCAGTGAAACACGGGAGAAGAGAAAAGTTTTACCTTGGTTGGAGAGATGCGTGAAATCTGCTAACAAACTTATGAACAAGACAGCAATCACCTGCAATATGGGGGGGCTGAACTCGACTCTATATCAGCCCTACGCAGATATTTTTGGGTACTCTAAAAGTATAATACATGAGAGAAATTATCGTCCAACACTACACTATTAGTTGTCTCACGCACACCATTATGGAGATATTTTCGTGTGCGTCAAAAAAATATCAATGTGCGGCAAGAAAAAAACGGGGTGTGGTTATATTTTCGGGTTGCGGTTAAAATGAGATGCGAATAACCAAAACGGGTAGCGGTTAACAATCGCCTAAAATTACTCTTAATGGGAGATGTCATTAGGTCGGTCAGCTGTTTGGGCCCAAATTGCAATAGCATGGATGGGTTCAGTTTTGGATCGAACAAACCTGCATTGATTTTTTTCCTCCAAAACGTTCATTTTTTGATCGTATTTTTCAAGCATGTGTTTCATATTAAATAGAAAAAGTAATAACCGTCTCTGATTATGAAATTAACATGTGTTTTTTGAGGAAAATTTCAAAGAATATGGTCAAATAAAGCTTCATTTACATCTACCTCATGTCATCTATCGTCACTATCTTCATTGATTTGATCATATAAATATTTATGATGGAGGATGAGTAAGACATTCACTTTTCTTCAAACACAAAAATTAGAAGATTTCACTTGGTAGGCTTTTATGACACTCGTCTTAGCTTGAGAGAGCTTTCAGATATCATTTTGTGATATTTATGGGGAATACTTCGACTATACGGATTTGATCTGGTGTAGATTTGGGCAAAGATTTGAAGAGACGACTTGAAAAGGATTTCTGTAATCCGTCTCGTCCACCACTATCAGTAACTTGCAATTTTCTGTTTATTATGTAATATTTTATAATGCAATGTTAATGAGACTCACACAATCACCTTCGACGATGATAGAATTTGAGGTGCTCGCAATCGCAAGGTCCACAACATCCCATGTGGCCAAGACCTCCACCACCTCTGGAATATATAGAGGGATACGTAGATGTTCTCCGGATCACACAAGACCGCAAGAGCCAAAATGATCACGGTCAATAACACCGCCCACGATGCACTGAGTGTAAGAACGGGCAGCAACATCGAAGTTGCCCACAGTTTCATAAGTAAATCTTGAAAAGTAGATGATTATTTGTGCTTGCAGTGACATGTGGTTTTTTCGTAGACAAACAGTGAACCGCACCGCAAACTGTACGGTTTTGCAATCAGCAAAACAACACAACAACTTAACCATTCATTGCATTTGCATGATATGATACTAAGTTAGAATCAAAGAATTCAAACCAAAACCAATTAATTCAAGGTGCTGAGGCTCATGAATTACATTAACTGTGCAAAACTATGTTAGTTTCTCGATGTTGGATTATTCACAACAAGTTCATCACTTTCTTATGCCCATCAGCTTTCAAGTTCAAGGCTTTGTCTGGCATGGTTGTAACGGTCATGAACACGGGGTTAAATTGTCATTTGTTAACGCTCATCTAAGGAACTTCGTCCACTTTTTATGTTGAAACGGATGATGTTTGTTAGGTGATCCTCAACGAATGACGTTTTAACCAATACATTTACAACCGCCGCCACCGTGCAGAACGGAGCCTTAAATCTACGCCAACCACTAGAAGATGAAGTCCCTAAACTATGGACGCAGCTAGCCGCGCAAACTAAGTCGCGAGCCCGACTCGTGCAAACTCCTCATGGGGGCCTGCCCCCCTCACGACTAAGCCACGATTACAACCCGTGCAAACTAAGTCGCGAGCCCGACTCGTGCAAACTCCTCATGGGGCCTTCCCCCCTCACGGCAAAGTCGTGATTACAACTCATGCAAACCAAGCCGCGAGCTAGAACCGTGCAAACAAGCCGCGGGCTAGAACCGTGCAAACCAAGCCGCGGGCTAGAACCGTGCAAACCAAGCCGCGGGCTAGAACTATTGGGTTTCTCTATGAGGATGGCACAACACTTGTGCACGCAGCGGAAGAATAAAAACATCAAGAAAACCCAAAAGAGATGGGATCGGGTCATGGTAGTTGAATCAAGAAGTTAACATACAACTAGGCAAAAATTACCTCGGTGGCGTTGAGTCACAACTCAACGGAGATGCTCCAAGCTTCGTGTTCTTGCTGGTGGCGAGTTCTACGTGGAACGATGTCCACGTCTCTACAGAAATACACACGAGCGGGAGAACACCGACTTTTCCGTCGCACGGATAATCGGGAAGGAGAATGACCACACCTTGCTTTCCCACGGACTGCTAGGTCCGCGCCAGGGATAGCAACACCAGCGACAATCGCCGGAGAGGAGGAGGTCGACGGAGCGAGCACGGCGGCGGAACGCTTCCGTCGGCGGGATTCGGGATCGGCGGAACGGCGGAACGAACGAAGCGACAATCGCATCTGATTCGATCAGAGCTCTGATGATTCCCGAAAACCCTAAGTATCTATTTATACCAAAGGCATAAACAGACTTAGGAATATCGCTATCCGCAGACCACCCAGAAAATTAGGGTTCCAGAATCGGCGAGAATCACCTAGCAGATTCGGTGAGAATCGTTCGGCGAGAATCACCTAGGTTCGGCGAGAATCACCTAGCAGATTCGGTGAGAATCAATCGGCAAGAATCACCTAAGATCGGCGAGAATCACTTAGGATCGGCGAGAATCAGTCGGCGATCGGCGAGAATCAGAGTACAATACTCGACGATACACGTCGACCCTCGGTCGACTATTCTTACCAATCCTTCAAGGCAACATTTGCCCAACCCGACGATCCTTTTAAGACAACACTTTGCCCATAACCCCATTCAGGTCGGTGATTGGTAACCTTTACCAACACAGTCAATCATCCAACTTCTCCACATCTCTTATGTGCGACCCTGCAGGCTCATATCGCGTTGGCAGTGAGATTACATGTTTGACCACTTCTAAATCACCATGGTAACTCCAACAGTCTCCCACTTGATCTTGAAAGTATCAAACCAAAAACCTCACAAACAATGAGCGGCATCTAGCAATGCATCATTGCTCCCCAAGCAATAAGAGTTTATAACTCATAAGCCTTTATGAACAATGTATCAGCGTTGTCTTTGCTCCTTTGTCCCTTACATCCGGAAAGAACTAGAGGCATGGACCGTGTCACCCTCGTAATAGCTCAATCCAAGTTTCTTGATCCAGGACGGACTTCTAGAGAATGGTGAGTCCAATATCACATATTGACTCAACCAAACATGGTCATGCATTTCTCAGTCCAGTTCCATCAAGGGGCCCATGGATGCAACTCCTGTCATACATGAGGACAAATCTCATATCTGCTCACACACAAACACCCAAATGATTCGTAACATGCCCAACAACCACCCTTATCATCAACCTTTCTCAAGGAAGACTTTAGATGGCATCAAAGCACGCTCTTCTTCACTTGATGAATGATGTGACTTTAGGTCAAAGGACCACAACACCATTATCAATTGAGACCTACTCGTGACACGATTGGATGACAATCCACAGAGTAGTCTCAGGTTTGGTCTGTCCAGTACAACTTGTTCACTAACAAGTACCCACGTGATGACTTGATATCACAATATCATGACCTGTGAGAACCGGTCATCAGTCAACGCACGTGCTAGCCTTCATGTACCATCATCACCCTTAGCTTCTATGATGATACTCGACCAGGGACCTTTTAAGAATGAAGCTTCAAATAAATCATAGGCTCTCACATTCAAGTCACGTACTTGATGTCCCATGGAAGCGAACATTTTAAGGGTATCTATTATGTTAACATTTAACTATCATATAGAAAAACTCATAATAAAGGAACTTGTCATTAATTGTAAGAGAAAAACTAGGTACATTGTTCATCATATGAACAAATGGCCAACAAAATACATGTTTACATGCAATCCACAAGATTCTCACTATAGTTGATCATTTAGGTATCGTATACCCATCGATCTAGTATGACCATCATGCTTTCTCTGCGCGAGAGGCTTTGTTAGTGGATCCGCAATATTCTCCTCAGTCGGCACTCTGCAAATGTTCACATCTCCTCGTTCGACAATCTCACGAATAAGATGAAACCGCCGAAGTATGTGCTTGGAGCGCTGATGGCATCTAGGTTCCTTAGATTGTGCAATTGCACCATTGTTATCACAGTAGAGAACTACAGGACCAACAATGCTAGGAACTACATCAAGCTCGCCGATGAATTTTCTAATCCATACAGCCTCCTTCGCCGCATTAGCTGCGGCGATATACTCGGCCTCTGTTGTAGAATCAGCAACTGTCTCTTGCTTGGAACTCTTCCAGCTCACAGCTCCTCCATTCAAGCAAAACACAAAACCTGACTGAGACTTGGAGTCGTCTGTATCAGTTTGGAAGCTAGCATCCGTGTAACCACTTACAACGAGCTCTTCCTCTCCACCATACACCAAGAACACATCCTTAGTCCTTCTCAAGTACTTCAGGACATTCTTGACTGCAATCCAGTGACACTCACCGGGGTCTGACTGATACCTGCTAGTCATGCTCAAAGCAAAGGAGACGTCGGGTCGAGTACATAACATCGCGTACATGATTGATCCAATTGCCGAAGCATATGGAATCAACTTCATGCGGTCCTTATCTTCATAAGACTTTGGACACTGGTCCTTAGAGGGATTCACACCATGAGACATGGGCAAAAATCCTTTCTTAGACTCAAGCATGTTGAACCGCTTCAACACCTTTTTGATGTACGTACTCTGGGTCAAACCAGCAACTTCTTCGATCTATCTCTATAGATCTTAATACCGAGTATATAAGTCGTTTCACCCAAATCCTTCATTGAAAAGCAGTTCCCTAGGTTGTTCTTAACAACTTTCAGGGTAGGAATGTCATTCTCAATCAACAGTATGTCATCTACATACAGTATCAGGATGATAACAATGCTCCCATTGATTTGCTTGTAAACACAAGGCTCATATTCATTCTTGATGAAACCAAACTCTTTGATTTTCTCATCAAAACGAAGATTCCAACTTCGAGAGGCCTGTTTCAGTCCATAGATGGACTTATTCAACTTGCATATTTTAGTGGCTTCATCTGGGGATACAAACCCTCGGGTTGTGTCATATACACTTCCTCAAGGAGGTTTCATTAAGGAAAGCCGTTTTGACATCCATCTGTCAGATCTCGTAGTCATAATACGCAGCAACAGCAAGCAATATCCTTATGGACTTTACCATGGCAACAGGGGAAAAGGTCTCATCATAGTCAATACCATGAATTTGCTTGAAACCCTTAGCCACCAGTCGCCCTTTGAATGTCTGTACATTCCCATCCATGTTGGTCTTCTTCTTGAAGACCACTTGCACCCTATGGGTCGTACCCCTTCAGGTGGTTCCACCAAGTTCCAAACTTGGTTTGCATACATGGAGTCCATTTCGGATTTCATAGCCTCAAGCCATTTGTCGGAGTCCGGTCCATTCATAGCCTCTTGGTAGGTTGCTGGTTCATCATCATGATCAATAAGCAACACATTACCTATTTGAGACACGAGAGATCCATATCTCTCAGGCTCAAAACTCGGTCTACCAGATCTACGTAGGACTTGCGTTCCTTGAGCAGGTTCTCTAGCTACAACATCTTGTAGTCCTGTCTCAGAATCCAATTCTGGTTCATTCACTACATGTGGTTCTTGAATTTCTTCAAGCTCTACATTTTCAGTCTTTCTTGATAAGAACTCTTTCTCCAAGAAGACACCAGTCCTTGCGACAAACACTTTGCCCTCAAACGGTAGGTAAAAGTAATACTCTTTCGTTTCCTTAGGATATCCCACCAGATAACATTTATCCGATTTGGGTTCCAGCTTGTCAGGCATTTGACGTCTCACGTATGCCTCACAGCCCCAAATTTTAATGAACGACATACTAGGATGCTTCCCAGTCCATATCTCATATGGTGTCTTCAGAACCGTTTTCGTTGGAGCGCGATTCAATGTCATTGCAGCAGTCTCTAAAGCAAAACCCCAAAAGGAAACAGGCAAGTCTGCATGACTCATCATCGAACGTACCATGTCTAAGAGAGTACGATTTCTCCTCTCAGACACACCATTATGTTGTGGTGTTCTAGGTGGAGTGAGCTGTGATACAATACCACACTCTTTCAGATGATCACGGAACTCATGACTCAGGTAATCGCCACCTCGATCAGATCGGAGTGCTTTAACCCTTTTACCCAACTGGTTTTCTATTTCATTCTTGAACTCTTTGAACTTTTCAAAGGTCTCGGATTTGCACTTCATAAGATACACATATCTGTATCTACTGAAATCATCAGTAAATGCAACAAAGTAGAAATACCCACCTCTAGCCATGAAACTCATGGGTCCGTATACATCACTATGTACAACACCCAAGAGATCCTCAGCCCTCTCAGTATAACCAGTGAAAGGAGCTTTAGTCATCTTGCCTAACAAACAAGATTCGCATCGCTCAAATGATTCATAATCAAATGAGTCCAAAAGTCCATCTCTATGGAGCTTGGATATGCGCTTCTCGTTGATATGGCCCAAACGACAATGCCAGAGAAATGTAGGGTTCGAGTCATTTGTTATTAGTCTTTTATTATTTTCTACATTACAGATCAGATGGTCCAAGTTCAAAACATAAAGACCATTAAATAATTGGGCTACAGCATAACAAACATCATTCTTAAATATAGAACAACAGTTGTTCTTAATTATAAAAGAAAATCCAATCATGTCCAAACATGAAATAGATATAATGTTTCTAGTTATGGCCGGAACAAAATAACAATTATCTAGTTCTATTACAAGCCCACTGGGCAAAGAAAGACGGTAAACCCCTACGGCTACAGCAGCAACTCTTGCTCCATTGCCGACGCGGAGGTCCACCTCCCCTTTACTCAGCAATCTTCTCCTTCCCAGTTTCTGCACATTTGTACAAATGTGAGAACCACATCCGGTATCCAATACCCAAGATGAAGGAGCAGAAAGGTTTATCTCTATAACGTGAACATTTGAAGCGGAAGTCATACCTCCCTTCATTTTCTACAGACCTTCAATGTACGAAGGACAGTTCCTCCTCCAATGACCAGCTTTGCCACAGTGGTGGCATTTCCCTTCCTTTACCGTGCTTTTCTTTTTCATCAGTGCAGAAGACTTGGGCTCAAGATATGACTTAGGTCCCACCTTCGTCTTCTTAGAGCCCTTGGCCTTGCCCTTGCCCTTATGCACCATCAGTATGGGGCTGACAGGCTTGGCCTTCTTCATATTGATTTCGGCAGTTCTCAACATGCCTACGAGTTCGGGCAGTGTCTTGTCTATTTCATTCATGTTGTAGTTCAAGACGAACTGCTCATAACTGTCCGACAATGATTGCAGGATCAGATCTATGGCCAACTCTTGACCAAGAGGAAAACCCAGCCTTTCAAGGTTCTCTATATACCCAATCATCTTGAGTACGTGAGTCCCTACTGAGTCTCGAACTCCCATCTTGCACTGAAACAACGCTTTTGTGACGTCGAACCTCTCTTGACGAGCCTGCCCTTGAAACATTTTCTTGAGATGCTCGTCAATCTCCTTGTACCCCATGTTCTCATGTTGCTTCTGAAGCTCAGAGTTCATAGTGACAAGCATAAGGCATTCGACATCTAAAGCATCATCAGTATACTTCTTATAAGCATCCTTCTCAGCATGGGAAGAGTTCCCGGTCGGCACCTCGGGGGTTTCTCCTTCCAAGACATAGAGCTTTCGCTCTTGCCTGAGAACAATTCTCAGGTTCCTGTACCAGTCCATGTAATTAGTCCCACTGAGCTTATCCTTCTCAAGGATGGCTCTCAGAGACAATGTGGAGTGTGAAACACTTGCCATGGAATTCTACAAGAATTTATGCAGAATAAACTCAGTACCAAAATTTCAAATACAATTTATTTTAATTTGGACTTCAATTAAAACACTCCCACTATTTTATTCGAAATGATAGCCCTCACTAACAATTCGGAGAGTTCATGCGAGCTACTCTTTTAGTGGACAAGATCCGTATTTCACCAACACAATGAGTCAGCTTTGGCTTTCCTCTCACGATGCGGTTATTTAGGTAAGCAACGCTTGCCAATTGCATCCTCATACAATTCTTGTATGGTTGGTGAATAACTCCTTACTCGCATCCATCATATGGTGCATGCCAACCCTATGCCTCTAGGCACTCAACCTTTGAGGTCACCTAGTTAAGCTGGACCCGATGTCGACAGTGGGATATCACAATTATCCGCTCGCAGCCTTACCAAGATAGATTAATGCACCTTGCTTTGGCAAGCCCACACTTCATCGATCGAGGCAGGAAGAGTGTCATCCATCGGAAGGCATCCGAACACTTAATATTTGATGAAGGGATTTTGATTATAGGTTAACAGTTAACCATGATCAACATTTGATCAATGTGCACATCCAAAGAAAAACAATTTTTTTATTCTAAAACCGCATGCATCCCTTATGTGCACAACCTGACACCATCAACATTTGATAGAAGGAAGGGCTAAATCTGAACATCCAGAAACTTCCAAATCCTCAGATTTACATGCATTGGACAAAAGCAAAGACAACTCAACTTAAAGTAGTAGACAAGCTCATCTCTCTATGTTGGATTCAAAATCCAAAACAATCTCGAAGGATGGTTACTGCTAAGGAGACTATAATTTCTAACAATTAGAAATTTCCACGAAATCCCAGACGTTCTTGGCGGGGTACCAAGACTAAATCTAGACATTTAGAACACTTCTAAATCCTTAAGTTTACACGCACTGGAATAACAAAACTTCCAATACAACAATCATGGCCGGAACCTCCCTCTGATACCACTGTTGGGTTTCTCTATGAGGATGACACAACACTTGTGCACGCAGCGAAAGAATAAAAACATCAAGAAAACCCAAAAGAGATGAGATCGGGCCATGGTAGTTGAATCAAGAAGTTAACATACAACTAGGCAAAAATTACCTCGGTGGCGTTGAGTCACAACTCAACGGAGATGCTCCAAGCTTCGTGTTCTTGCTGGTGGCGAGTTCTATGTGGAATGATGTCCACGTCTCTGCAGAAATCCACACGAGCGGGAGAACACCGACCTTTCCGTCGCACGGATAATCGGGAAGGAGAATGACCACACCTTGCTTTCCCACGGACTGCTAGGTCCGCTCCAGGGATAGCAACACCAGCGACAATCGCCAGAGAGGAGGAGGTCGACGGAGCGAGCACGGCGGCGGAACGCTTCCGTCGGCGGGATTCAAGATCGGCGGAACGTCGGAACGGCGGAACCAACGAAGCGACAATCGCATCTGATTCGATCAGAGCTCTGATGATTCCCAAAAACCCTAAGTATCTATTTATACCAAAGGCATAAACAGACTTAGGAATATCGCTATCCGCAGACCATCCAGAAAATTAGGGTTCCAGAATCGGCGAGAATCACCTAGCAGATTCAGTGAGAATCGTTCGGCGAGAATCACCTAGGTTCGGCGAGAATCACCTAGCAGATTCGGTGAGAATCAATGGCGAGAATCACCTAGGATCGGCGAGAATCACTTAGGATCGGCGAGAATCAGTCGGCGAGTAGCAGTCGGCGAGAATCAGAGTACAATACTCGACGATACACGTCGACCCTCGGTCGACTATTCTTACCAATCCTTCAAGGCAACATTTGCCCAACCCGACGATCCTTTTAAGGCAACACTTTGCTCATAACCTCATTCAGGTCGGTGATTGTTAACCTTTACCAACACAGTCAATCATCCAACTTCTCCACATCTCTTATGTGCGACCCTGCAGGCTCATATCGCGTTGGTAGTGAAATTACATGTTTGACCACTTCTAGATCACCATGGTAACTCCAACAAGAACCGTGCAAACCAAGCCGCGGGCTAGAACCGGGCAAACCAAGCCGCGGGCTAGAACCGTGCAAACCAAGCCGCGGGCTAGAACCGTGCAAACCAAGCCGCGGGCTAGAACCGTGCAAACCAAGTCGCGGGCTAGAACCGTGCAAACCAAGCCGCGGGCTAGAACCGTGCAAACTAAGCCGCGGGCTAGAACCATACAAACTAAGCCGCGGGCTGGAACCGTGCAAACTAAGTCGCAGGATGGAACTGCGCAAATGAAGTTGCGGATTTAATTCACGAGAAATGCTTCGCTCACACTCAAAGAAGACAAAGAGAAAACAAAACAGCTAAATGACATAAAAAATAACGATGTCATACAGATCAGCGCACAAGAGCGTCCACTACAACTGCTAAGCAAAAAATAACACACGACGCAAATAGTTGGAAGAAGAATGCAAAAACATACAAATATAGAAATAAGAGGTCGCTACTCATCGGCAGCATCGACATCAGAGAGCTCATCCTCAGAAACGTCATCAAATCTAAAGCCAGAGGTGTCACATCCTAGGTGTCGGCTGACAAATCGGAAGGCCTTCGCCACTCCACGCATGAGGGCCAACTCACGAGCATCTTCTACTTGAGGCTCCACCTCCTTGGACCAAATCTCATCACGCACCTCCTCCGCAATCAGGCTACGGTCTTGCATGTAATTCAACGGCTGCAAGTAGTCCGCAAGACCAGCGGCCTTCAGCTCCGACACGCGGCTCTTAGAAGATAGCATCTCCACTTGGGCCCTCGCCGCCCGAAGTCGAGTCTCTAAGTCGGTGGTTTCCTTCAGGGCATGCTTCAGCATCTGGGTGATCCTCTCTACCAGTGTCTTCTCTACCTCCAATGTCGCGTGTGCATCCTCCAACTCGAACTTCAGCCCAGACCCTATCCGAAGGAATCGCGAAACTTCATTGTCATGCTCCACCCTGGCGGAGGCAAGTGAGCTCGTCGTCAACCTGAACTTCTCCTCAAGAGCCAAATACCCGTCCTTCAGGCTCACAAAGTGGTCGCTCCAAGTAACGACAGTCTGGGCCTGAGTCTTAATTTGCACAAAAGAAAATGAAAATCAGCATCACAAGATGAAAAATGAAAATTTCACACAAACAAGAGTGCCTACCACTTCATCCATCACCTTCAAAGAAGAAGATAGCCTCGAAGTCGCCGCCTCAGCAGTAGAAGACTGGGGGGTAGACGAACCAAGCACCTGCACCTCGGGAGGCAAACTGCTACGGCCACCGGAAGGAGAATCATCACTCAGAGAAGACGAACAAGGTACCACACTCCCGCCACCTCGGGAAACTATGACGGTGTTTCATTTCTGACTACCACCCAAAGACGTCTCAGCGGTCCGCCCAGAGACGCAAGAAATGTCGCACTGCAACAAGCGCTTCTCCTCCACAAATGAGAAAATACTGAACAGGCGATTGGCCAATTCACGGGGCTCCGAAAATGCCAGCACCGGGAAAAATTCCCGCTCCTTCCCCTTCTGGCGGCGACAACGATCGGGGAGCGAATTCCACACCTCCGGTAAGCCCAAGGGTTCCTAATGTATCCGAAAAGGGCGTTCCCATAACGACGATCTATCTGAGCCTCGAAGTCGAGCCAACTCTTGTTGGTATGAATCTTCACATGATCCCCGCCATCGGAGCGGACATCGCACAACTCTCGGAAGCATTCCAAAGAAAGTCTCTCGCCATGCTCGCATAAGAAAACAACCATGCCCATAAGGCACACTACTCCCAACACGGTGAACTGAGAGATCGACACCCTGCAAAATTTTAAGATCTCGATCACTTTCTCGCAGGCAAGAATCGGAAGCTAGACCTCAAAGTACTCTTGCAGACCATTTGCCAGTCTCGGGGGGGGGGGGGGGGGGGGATTTGCACTCTCTCCTCGCCATGTGAAACCTTCACCTCTAAATCAGCAGGTAGCCTGAACTTCCTCCTCCAAATAATAATATGATCCTCACTAAAAAAGGAGCGCAGACGCAGTGGTCTCACGGTACGCTTCAAGCCCTGACACCAGAAAAGAGGAGTCAGATACAGTAGGAAAGCACGCCTCGCACGGTAAAATTAAAGCGTAGGCCCCCTTGAAGCAAGACAAGGGGCGTCTCCGAGCACGCGCACACATGAAGCATAATGCCTATGGGCCCCGTGAAACAGAGCACGCCCGCGCAAGCACATTAGCTCGCGCACAATATGACACGTACCCGCACGCACACGGCCCGATGCATGCGCGCACGCGCGCATCCAGGAACGTGCACGCAGCCTGGTGCGCAGCGCACGTGCACCGGGCGCGCGCTCACCGTACGTGCGCAGCGCTCTAGCGCTCGCGAGCAGCGCCCTGCGCGTGCACTGCGCACGCCCTGCGTTTGCCCAACGCGCACTGTGTATGCAATGTACGCACAGCGTGCCGTGCGCGTGCACAGTGCGCTGGCGCATTGAATGCGCACCTGCAACCAGGCACGCGCACGCGCCCAACGCATGTGCGACCAGGCGCGCGCACCCGAACAACTCCGCCCATGCGCCTCCTCGCGCGCTCACGCGCCTCCTCGCGTGCTCACGCGCCTCCTTGCGCGTCGGCCGCCGCGTCGCCCGACTTCGAAAGCGCCGGAAGCCCCCATTTTTGGGCATGCAGGCGTTTCCTCTTGTCGTCCCCTCTCTCCCCAGAAATCTTTAAACATATCGTTACCTGGGCTCGTCGGGCGCCGCTCTCTAATGTTTCTGGCCTTTCGTCGGTCATCATCTTGGTCGAGGAGAATGGGAAAAATCCTTGTTCTCTCGCTTGTGCCAACTTCCGACAACAAAGTATTTGGGGGGGGGGGGCAATTGATGTGGATGAAGCCCCATTTATAGGCTTGGGTGTGCATTTTGCCACTCCCCTCATAATTTCTCATATTATGGAGATCATGGGTTTGACCAGTCAACCCACTTCCCATGATCTCCACCACAATAGGAGAAATCATGGGGGCCTCGCATTCAACAACTACAACTGTTGCTGCCCGCCGCCGCCCGCCGCCGCCCGCCCCTGCCTGCCGCCGACCGCCACCGTCCGCCGACCGCCAATCGGTTGTCGCCGCCAGCCGCCGTCACTAACCACCATCGTCGCTTGCAGGATGACCACAGTCTGATCACTACATCGCATCCATCGTCATCCGATCTATAGGTAATCACCCACTAACTACTATGTTAGTGGGGGCCCACCACAACCGCCTCCCGGAGGCTATAAAAGAAGCCTCAGGCCTCCTCATTTCTGACCTTTCGCTCCCCAAGTCTTCTTCCTCCTCAAACCAGAGCTCTGTTGAACTCCTCCCTCGGGTCATCATCAACTGCGCAGAGAAGGGAAGAAGACAACCAACACCAGTGCTCAAGCGCAGCAGCCACCAAGTTAACATTCAGCTCTCCCTCGGCGCAGCCTGTTGCCCGTTGCGAGTCAGGAATTCTCTCTCACATTCAAGTTGTAACGAGCAGCGGTCTGTCCGGTTACGTGATTTTTTACCCAGTTGAGAGGTTTTTCCATGTTAAAACGTCTTGTGTCAACTCTCTATTTTCATTGACTGTGTGTGCGCTCAACCGTCCTGAGAGCTAAGGCGGTTCAGTTTATTCCGGTCCGACCGGGACGCCAAGTTAGTCCGCAACAAGCTACATTAATTAATTGATATACACAAATTGAGTCTCATGTTTATTACAGCCAGAATACTATCATAATTAGTCATATGAGCAAATACTTGTACCTAACACTCGTGTAGTCGTGTGCGTGTGTGTGTGTGTGTGTGTGTGTGTGTGTGTGTATATATATATATATACACACACGAGTGCCCGACACGGGGCTCCGCCCATACTGCCAAACGCGACAGTACCCGACCCGCCCCTACTCCCCGCGCGACTGTACCCGGCCCGCCACTATGACCTCGCACAACTGTACTCGGCCCGCCCCTACGGCCCTGCACGACTGTACCCGGTCCGCCACTACGAGCTCGCGCAACTGTATCTATCTATAATACATTTATATGTAATAATTAATTATATTATATATATATTTATATAATATTTTTTATAAAAATACATAAAATATAACAATATATAAATAAATTATTTGAATTGTTATCATAGTTGTTTCCTTATCTCATTGGATTGAGTTATTTCTCTTGTCCTTGAGGTCCTAGGTTCAAAACTTGATAACCGCGTTGAAATAAAAATATAATTTTAATTGCCAACCACCCGATTTTTAAGAGTTATAGGGGCAAAATCGTAATTTCACATATGTTTAGGACGCCCTGTAGTAGGTTTAGGAGACCTACTAAAATGTGGAGAGATGAAATGACTTTATTGTGCTCGATCAGACGGTTGTTGAATTATGAACTCATGATCTGACGGCTTATGAAATTTTGAACTCATGATATTCACAGACCACAATATTTCTTTATATATGGTAGAGATATAATCTTCCAGAAAAGCAAATTAAATCACAAGTTGAAGCAGGTCCAGTTCTTCCACATGGTAGAGATATGATCTGACGGCTTATGAAATTTTGAACTCATGATATTCGCAGACCACAATATTTCTTTATATATGGTAGAGATATAATCTTCCAGAAAAGCAAATTAAATCACAAGTTGAAGCAGGTCCAGTTCTTCCACATGGTAGAGATATGATCTGACGGCTTATGAAATTTTGAACTCATGATATTCGCAGATCACAATATTTCTTTATATATGGTAGAGATATAATCTTCCAGAAAAGCAAATTAAATCACAACTTGAAGCAGGTCCAGTTCTTCCACATAATATACATCTCATAGAGCTCCAAGCTAGCTATATAACTTCCAATATTTGGCAGTACAAAACCTCTGAACTATTCCCTCCCTCCCTCCCTCTCTCTCTCTCTCTCTCTCTCTCTCTCTCTCTCTCTCTCTCCTAAAAAAGATGATGAACTCCCCCCACCCCAGCGACGCCTATGACCCCTCTCCTTTCATGCCCTTTTCAGGCAGCCAAAAATATCAACTTTCGGATTGGGATTCCACCCACAGTTTCCTATTGGACAACATCCCCCTGCCCTTCTACTCCCCGCCCCCGCCCCCGCCGCAGCTGCCGGCAGTGATCATCCCGTCCGACTACCCGCGGTCGGCCGGGGGGCTCCTCAAACTCGAGGACGGGGTTACGGTGACCCCTGGCTTCCGCGGGCAGGGAGGTGATCGTATCCGGCTCAACCTTGGACATAGAACTTACTTCTCCTACTACAACCATCATCTGCTGTTATTTGGCCGGGCGGCACATCACCAGCCACCTCGGTGCCAGGCGGAGGGGTGCACAGCTGACCTTGCCGGAGCTAAGCACTATCACCGCCGCCACAAGGTGTGCGATTTCCATTCCAAAGCCGCCGCCGTCTTCTTCCCGGGCGGGGTTCAGCAGCGGTTCTGCCAACAGTGCAGCAGGTGAATGAAGTCTCACACTTCTTGCAGAAGCTCTTTTATGGTTCCGTTCGTTTCGGCGGAATTGGAAGTCCTGAATTAGAATTGAAGATCGTTTTCAATTGAATTCGATCTCCAATTCCAATTTCGAAGCATCAATTTTGTCCGACGGAACGGAACCCGAGTTCGTTGCTCCGAAAGACATGAATATATTTAGGGGATGGGTTTAGAGGGGGGCAATTTTGTAATAAACCGGATGAATCGTCGATCGAACCGTCACGAGCGATAACCGTTTGAGAGAGTGAGTTAAGGTGGCGAAGTTTACGAGAGTTCGATCGGCGAACATACACGGGTTGTCACAAAAACGAGAGTAGAGAGAGAGAGAGGTTGTGACAATGTTATAACTAGAGATACATACAATATTGTTAAACTTCCATGCTACCAAGTTTGGTGCTCAAAATCCAGACGTGTTAGCTTAAGACTTCATTTGGTTCGGCGGTGGCGGGTCGATCCGGCGGGTGAAAATGTAGTGTTCGAATCGGAGGAGGGAGGTGGCTTCTCCAAACGGAACCTTTTTGGGCGTTTCTGAAGGCGGGCGGGTGGAAACGGAGCAAACGCCGCCGGAGGTTCATTTGTTTACCCGCCTTCCGGCGGCGTTTGCCCAAAACGGAGCGGCAAAACGCCGAACCAAATAGAGCCTAAGGCTCTGTTTGGCACGACTTATTTGATGCTGGTGAGTTTGGACGGAAACGTCGCCACCACAGAATGTATGCTTAGCAAGACAATGGTTATATATGACCGCTATTAAGAAAGAAAACTAGTTTTGAACATAAAAGTGTATGAAGTTGCTTCGGCGAGGTTACGCGTTCACGAACGATGGTTCATAAACTCCGCTTGGTGTAGTTTTTTTGAGTTTAAACAAAAATGTCACCGTCATATATAGAATGTTTGTTTGATACCGCTATTAGAAAAGAAAACTAGTTTTGAACATAAAAATGGATAAGTTACTCACGAACGACAGTTCATGCATAACCACAGTATTCGTGATCGCCACCACCACGACGACAAAGATCGAGGGAGGGAGTGAGAGAGTGATAGAGGGAAAGGGAGATAGAGAAAGAGAGAGAGTGGTCTCACGAGTAATATCAACTAGGTCGCGCGCGACTGTATTAATTATTAAGCTTTTCTCCCATGCAAATCAATGTGCAAAGTGAGAGAGGGAGGAAGAGAAAGAGAAGACTCTTTATTCACCAATAATATAGCTTTTAAATAATTTTAGATTCGATTCGTGAATATTTGATTTAAATTTGTATTTTTCGAATTCGAATTTGAGTAGTTTTCATATCAAAATCCAAATAATTATATTCATGTTCAAAAATGGTGATTAATTCATGAATAATAGAATATATAATTAAATAAAAAAAATACATCCAACTAAACTTCAAATATAATTATACAATATTCATCCATATAACATTTGAAATGAAAATTCAAATTCATATTTGATTTCTACTTCGAACTCAAATTTAAATTCAACATTTCATAACAAATCTGAATCTTAATCTGAATATTCGAACGAATCAGAATCAAAATCTTCTGTATTTTATAACAAATTTGGATTCAATATAAAAAGTGTGACATTATTAATATTATATATATTAAAGTAAACTGAGATTACATTCATGAGACAGATTTCATAGGCTTGCCGAATTCGACGAGACGAAGCGAAGCTGCCGGAAGCGCCTGGCGGAGCACAATCGTCGGCGGAGGAAGCCGCAGCCTCAACCCTCAATGAAGAATACTGCTTCTCCTTCATCACTACCTCCAAACACTATTCTAAAGGAAGACAACAAACTGTTAATTTCAGCAACAAAAGCCAGCAAGCAATTGTGTAACAAATCTTACTCAAAAAAATTTATATACACTTTAAGGCTCCGTTTGGGGGACTTATTTTCACCGGTCAACCGGTTATGATCGCATGAATCGGGCCATAATTAAGGCCCGATTCATGCGGTCGTAACCGGTTGACCGGTGAAAATAAGTCCTCTCAAACGGAGCCTAAATTTCTTAAGAGCATTGATCTTATATTATAATTCTACAGCAAACATTATGAAGTCCAACACCACCGGAGAAAACATCACGGCGAAAATGACGGCGGTGACGGGGCCTTATCCCGGCGGCGGGGCTCTGTCGCTGGGCGGTAGGACCGGTGACTCCACATTTGTGTCCCCAGAGCAGCTCCAGAGTCAGTGTGCCTCCCAGTGCTCGTCGTCCAACGCTTTCTTCCGCCACCAGAACGTTCTCGACGAGGGTTCCCGTTCGACCGGCAGCGGCTCGGAGATGGGGCAGCACAACCAGAACAACATTCTCCAGCTGGGCCAAGCCATGTTCGAATGGGACATCATTTGAAATTTACAGTGTTTGGACTTGTCCTGCTTTTTGTTAATTGCTTTAGAGGGAATAAAATCTGCTTCTGTTTTGAGCACGTGCTAATATACTATATTGTCTCAAGTAGAGAGTTCTCTAGGCTCTCCTTTGAGGTGCTCTCCTTTGAGAGAGATAATTAGGTACGGGTAACGCACGGTTCTCATTGATACTACGGTTTGTGATTAGCAGCGGCATTTTTTTGAAAAAATATAGATGTAATATGGTCATATTGAAATACACACATTTTTGATCAATCTTAAAAAAACGTGTTTGTAGAAAGCGACGCTCTGATAACCGTATAATGCACGGTGATTATGACGTGTTACACGCACGGACAATTTTTTTTTCTCTTTTTGGGACCAAATGGAGGGGTCCATTTACTGTACATGTACAACTCATATTTGTCAAGAGTCAGCAGTCAATGATCAGCAGTCAACAAGTAACACCAGTACATGAAGACAGATCAGTATTCAATGGTCAGCAGAGGAGGCAAGGGGACCTTTATATGCAAGCGAGGATCATACTCACCAGGGCGCGCGACCAGCCAACAGCGCGGGCGAGCTTCAAAGACCTTTTACTACGGGCGAGCTCCAAACAGTACCAGTGGCGAGCAACAACAATACTCGCCTAACAGGCGACTTCCGACCGACACCACAGATAATCGCCAGCCGATACTCGCCAGTAACCGAGCAAAGTCGCCAAAAGGCTGCAGTCGATGATCGCAAGCCTGTGTCTCCTCTCCCAGAGATCCCCCCCCCCCCAGTTTTTTACCTATAAATAGGACCCCAGGGGCACAAGAATATGGACTTCGAAATCTTGAAAAAAATCTTAACCGCGTTTTTCCTTGGACTTTTAGATGAGCATTTGGATTCGTTTTTGAAGAGTCAAGTTCTCAGCTAGTGTCCCACTTGTATCCTGCTCGGCCATCTTTGGTTATGGAGGGGAAGCTTCCGTGGTGAGAAACAGTCACAGAGATGGGTTGGGGTGTACGGCCTGTAGGCCTTGTAGATTTTGGCTGTACCACCGTGGCTCCTTGGGGCGGGCGTGCTGCACTGTTACGCAGTGGGCCTCTGACCCTCAACCTTGGGCTACTGGTGGGCCGGGCGATGTCGTGGTCCTCCCAGGTCGTTACAAGCTTCTTCGAAGCATCTGGGTACGTGGTGGGACCTCGTTGCCGCAGCACCTGAGGTCCTTTTTATTGTCCCCCCATTTATACGGTTTAGCCCATTTAATCGTCGAGTCCGACCGCTAAACTAGTAATCTTAGACTGCCTTGATCCGAATTTTGGAGTATGGATTTTCTCGATTCAACACTTTGGTGCGGTTAGCATGGATCGTAGGCAAGATGGTGAATGGAGGCGAGAATGAGGAGATAGCTGACAACTTGGCATGGGCCAGCAACCCGACAAGTGGAGGCGACTTCGTGACCGTGGCAGTTTTCAAGGAGTTCGCGAGGAGGATCAAGATATCCATCCTAGCGGGTTTCTTTCCTCGCTCTGATATCACGACGACCTCGCCATGTCGCGTGACACAGTCGGAGGAGGAGGAGCCCCCTAGGCGTGCAGGGAAAGAGCAAGTAAGAGATAAGCAAGAGTGAACAATGCAGTCACAGTACTGACCGATGAGCTACTAAGGGATCATGTTCCGAGATACGAAGCAGCCAAAGAGGTTCCAGGATACTCGGTCGGGTGGCAAGTATGAGGAGGATACTCGCGAATATGAAGCCCATCATCGCCAAGGAGGGAGTAGCCCCTTCTGTGACGAAGTATTAGACGCCTTAGTTTCTGAAGGCTTCGAAGAGCCCGTCCTGAACTACTACTCCGACAGAGATGATCCAATCAGACATCTCCAATTGTTCGAGGACGTAGTAGGAAAGAGGAGAGGAGGCACGTAGCTACTCCAGAAAGATAGAAGGAGGCACGACGATTCTAGTATCTCGTGAACCGGACCCAGTGGAGGCCACGTGGAAGACCTCAGTACCAAAACCAGGAGATGAGGAATGATAACAAGCCAAAGAGGAGGTAGGAGAGAACTCAGGAGAAGACGATGGTCATTGTCCGGCAACGGAATAGGCATCGCAGGAGGACCCAATCATTAAGGAACCAGACAGAAGAGATCTCCCTTTATTGTGATCTGCATTGAGTAGAGGGGCATGAAACCTTAGATTGTCTCGAGTTTTGGGAAGCAAGGAGGAGGCTAGAAGTAGGAGCAGTGGAGAGGGAGCAGTCGAGGCAAGAGGCCCTCATAGTACCGATCGCGTTCCAAGCTCCATGGAGGAGGAGGAACGAGGATCGGGTCGACCAAGACGGTCACGGGGAGGTGGTCTATGGCCCAGGAAGAGGGCAAGTAGGAGTGATCAATGGAGGAGCTGGACTTGGAGCTTCCCGCAAGGGAAGACTCCATCAGATTTATCAAGAGCATTACCTCGACCTCTCAAGCACCGCCGCCGTTGGAGGAGATCCGAGGAGGACATGTTAGCGAATGAGAATCGCTATCATGTTGCCCTCGTCATTCAAGCCGCCATCAAGGACTTCACTGTTGACCGAATCTTGACGGACAGCGAGAGCACAGTGAATGTCATCTTCAAGAATCAATAGGACCTTCGTCGGGCTGCATGTGGAGGTGTTCAGGGTCTTGGATGCTGACGGAACCTTCTTTGGCTTCTTCAAGGAGAAGAAAGAGGTGGAGGGAGGAGCGTATCTTCTGGTGACCCTTGGCGGCACCTCAATCCGATGCATGTTCGTCATCGTGAATGCACCAAGCTGCTACAGCGCGATCTTCGGAAGACCCCTCATCAACTACTTTAAGACGGTCTCATCATCATATCATCAGTGCCTGAAGTACTACAGAGGTGACATCCAAGTATGGGTCCGAGGAGATCCTAAAGCTGCTCGGGATTGTTATCTTAGTGACGTTAGTACCATCAGTTGGATGAAGGATGTAGAAAGGCTGGAGAAGATCCTGAAAAGGAGGATGGGCTGAGAGTTGCGGAGGAGCTGAAGAAATTGGAGGTGATCTCCATGGGAGGAGAGCCTGGACAGCTGAAGATTGGAGGATCTTTGACGTTAGAGGGAAAGGTAGAGATGGTGGTCTGTCTGCAAGAGAATGTAAGCAATTTTGCATGGAGCATCGTAGAGATGTTGGGAATCGATGCAGAGGTTGCCTGCCAACGCCTCAACCTGGATCCGAAAGTTGCCCCTGTTTGTCAGAAGCAGAGGAAGAGCATCATTGCGCTGGCTGAACCAATCTGAGAGGAGGTGAAAAGCTGTTGGAGGTGGGTTTTGTTTCTGGGATCCAGTACCCAGGCTGGGTCTCTAATATTGTAATGGTTAAGAAAGTCGGAGGGGGCTGGAAAATATGTATTGCTTTTTTGATGTTGAATAAAGCTTGCCTGAAGGATTGCTACCCCTTAACTTGAATCGACGAGCTGGTTGATTCAACCATCGAGTTTCCTGTGATAAGTTTCCTTGATGTCTTTTCAGGATATCACCAGATCCATATGCATCCCTCTGACTACCGCTTTAACGCCCCGAAACTCAAAATAGGGACAGACAGCGTTTAGAGCCAAGTTTGGTGTCTGGTAAGGGTCACACGGCCTGGGATACGGACGTGTCCAGGGCCGTGTCGTGCTCGGGTTTGACGAACTTGTCGAGTGGTTGAATAAATACAGTCGACGAGGCGTCGAGACAGTGAACACGGCCTGAGACACAGGCGTGTCCAGGGCCGTATCCTGCTCGGATTGTTAGCCGGGCTGTGTCGAGTGAGGAACGCAGTCTAGATCACAGGCGTGTTCTGGTTGACACGGGCGTGTCAAAATTGACACGGGCGTGTCGAGAACCCGTGTCCTCTTCGGGATGTTTTTGGTCATGTGTCGATTGAGGAACACGCCCCACGACATAGGCGTGTACTGATTGACACGGGCATGTCAAGGTTAACACGGGTGTATCTAAGCCCGTGTCTTGGTCGCGATGCGACGGTTTCGGCGTCGATTTAGGCACACGGTCTTGGGCACGGGCGTGTCACAAGCCGTGTTCGGCCCAGGAAATTGATTTTAAGTGCGAATCATGGTCGTTTGTTTCCTTCTATTGCGATCCAAGGGCCCAGGCTGGTCCTTGCTGAGTTAAGGCTGGGAATAGGGTTTGAAACCCTCATTTCTCTCTGAGTTTTCTCTTTATAAAAGCTTTAGAGAGGGGGGAGAGCAAAGAAGAAGGAGGAGGAGAGATCCGGCTGCCGGTGGAGCTTCGGAGCCTCAAATCGCAAGCCGAGTTCAGATCTACGGAGGCAAGGCCATTACGGTGCATTTCATCCGTCTAGATCTTCATGGCGCCCAAGAGAAACTCAAGGGTAATGATTCTCTTCTTGGACATGTGAAGTCATTTTTATTTCTGCACAGGAAACCCGCTCTCGCGAGTATGCGGTGAGTGTGAGGTGTTCATTCGGGTGGACATGAATAGTCCTCATTATTTTGCATGTAGAGTTCGGAATCGAAGTACGGACATAGGCATGGTATGTGAAGCCTACTCGAACAAGTTGGTCTGGATCGGTGATGTTTCATTGCATGAATGGTCGGAGAAGACTCCGCGTCGATGGTTGTTTTTCGGGTTTTCTACGCGGTAGATTGTAACAGGGAATCTTGGGGATTAGCTCCAACGTGCACCTAGAAAACTGGGCAGAAGCGTGATTCTGCCATCTTGGTGGTCTGGGAGCCAACTTGCACATAACTGGGTTATGTAACGTGTGTGATCGATTTGGGACTCGGGGAAGCTTGACCTGCGCATATGGCTTAAATTGACGTTGCGGTGTGAGCAACGGGTTAGGCAGAACTGTACCCGCTCTATGTCATTCGGTTAAAGCGACCTAAAGTACGTGGTACTTGTCGTTGGCATAGATGGAGGGTCTTAGGCTTAGGCTGGAAAGACTATAATGCTCACGAGATTTGTCATCCAAGGGGCGGTGTTGATACTGCGGATTTGACCGGGTTCACCGAGAATGTGCCCTGAGAGCACGGGGTGTGTGGTCATCCATGCCTACGCCTGTGATGAAGTGTAATTTCACTACTGTTTGGCTATGCTAATAAAGTACAGGGAAGGAGCACCGCCGCCCCGAGTTAAGGGGCGGGGTCGTTATAATTTGGTCAGCTTTAGCTGACCGTTGCTTTTGTTTGCCACCGCTGCGGTGGATTGTTGCTTGCAGGTGCTGCGGAGCCTATTGGCAAATAGCGGGCTGAAGCCCTGGTTGCTGAGCCGGCCCTCGAAGGCCAATGTGAATGTTTACTTTTTCTGCTCATGTGTGACCGGCCTGCGTGCCGATGTATGAAAGACACTATTTGTTTAAAGTAAACTCTTGTAAGGCCATAAGGCCAAGTACTTTGTGTATTTGTACGCTCATTCCTTTTGAGTTATTTTTTTAGTGGACATTCATGCTGTGGCTGGGTTCTTTTATCTGCAAATTTTAAAATTTTTCCGCTAGAATGTACTATGTGTAGGATGTGTGTTATTGCAAGGATTGTTTCATTTCGTAACCCTTCGGTCTCTCTGTGGTATATGACGTCGGTCCCCGGCCGGACCTACTGCTATATGCTATGTGACGAATAGGGGTGTTACAACCGCGACGTCTCCTTCATCACTAGAGACAGTTATTATAGCTACAAGATGATGTCCTTCGGGCTTAAGAACACATGCACGACCTAACAAAGAATGATGGACCAAGTCTTCAAGGAACAAAAGGGGCGAAATCTAGAAGTGTATGTGGATGACCTCCTGGTTAAGAGCAGGAGCATCACAAAGCATAATAATGATCTGGTTGAGACCTTCGCGACTCTACAAAAGTACAATATGCGGCTCAACCCGACAAAGCGTGTCTTCGAAGTAGGAAGGGGAAATTTCTTAGGACACCTCCTCACTCCAAGGGGGGTGGAGCCTAATCCTGACAAAGTAAAGACCATTTTGGAGATGACATCCCCGAAAAATTCCAAGAAAGTCCATAGGCTGACAGGAAGGCTGGCGGGTCTCAGCCGCTTCCTGAACAAGGAGGGAGAGAAATGCTCCCCATTTTTATGACTCTTCGAGGCAACTAGAAGTTCGAGTAGACCGCGGAGTATGAGGAGGCTTTTGGGAAGCTCAAGCAGCAGCTAACTCAAGCTCCTTTATTCCAAAGCCCACAAGAAGATGAAGATCTTCTCCTTTACCTAGGAGTGAGAGCGATGGCAGTCAACTCTGTACTTGTCAGGGAAGAGGGGAAGAGGCATCTTCCTATCTACTATATGAGTAGGGTGCTTAGGCAGGCGGTGGCGAGGTACCCCATCCGAGAGAAGCTAGCTTTCACCTTGATAGTTTCGGCGCGGAGGCTTTGGCCATACTTTCAAGCTCACTTCATCAAGGTTGTATTCGATCATCCGCAACGAAGTATCTTGGATAGAGTAGAGCATTCATGAATGTTGACAAAGTGGGCGGTAGAGATCAGTGAGTTCAACATCTCTTTTTTGCTAAGGGTGGCAATCAAGGCCCGGACAGTGATAGACTTCCTGGTCGATTTCTTAGCCGAGACAGGAAGAGACGAAGGATCATCCAGCCCATTCTCATGGAAGATGTTCATAAATGGAATTTCAGGCAAGAGCTCCGTGGCAGCAGACGTCGTACTAGTGAGCCCGCAGGGAACCAAGATCGAGCAAGCAGTCGAGAACCTCTTTCCCATCACGAACAATCAGGCGAAGTATGAGTCCATGGTGGCAGGCTTGCGTCTCGCAAGGGAGTTGGGAATCCAGGGCCTCAAGGCCTTCACCGATTTGATGGTGGTATCATCTCAAATCAGGGGAGTGTTCGAAGTACGTGACCCCATTCTGCAAAGATATATGGTAAAAGTAAGAGCCTTGATTGGGAATTTTCAGACCTTGTTCGTCGAATATGTGCCGAGAGAGAAGAACTCAGAGGCATACTACCTAGCCAAATAAGGCCTCAAGGACGGGAGAATATGACAGAGTTGTTTTGACCTTACATAGAGGAAGAATAGATGATGGAGATCGAGCAGAGAGCATCTTGGAAGGTCCCGTTCGTTACTTTCTTAATGACATGCCCGCTTCCCGCCAGTGAGGGTGACTAGAGGAAGTTTTGGTACAAGACGACCTACTATCTGTTGCACAAAGGAGAGCTATATTGCCAGACCATCTTGCCCCTGGACAGATGCCTTTCGAAAGCAGAGATCCCTCGAGTACTAGGAAAAATTCATTCAGAAGAGCGTGGCATCCACTTTGGGACACGCACTCTAGAACAAAGGATCCTAAGGCATGACTACTTCTGGCCGACCATTTGGAAGGATGTAAAAGTCTTCTCGAAGAAATGTCCAAAGTGTCAACTCTTCGCCCCTCTCCAATTGTAGTCAGCCCGACAACTTCACTTAATCACCGCCCCTTGGCCTTTAGACATCTGGGGGATGGATTTGATAGGCCCTTTCCCCCAAGCTAATAGTCAGAGAAAGCTTGTTCTTGTCATTATCAACTACTTCTGCAAGTGGATAAAGACAAAAGCTCTTGTCAAAACCACATCTTAGATCGTGAAGAATTTCCTTTGGGGAGAAATCGCCTACAGGTTCGAGATCCCTCTCATCATCATCACAGACAATGGCCCGCAATTTGCCAGCTTGGAGCTGGAAGATTTTTGCAAGCAGCTAAAGACGGATATTCGACATGCCTATGTCAACCATCCTCGGAGCAACGGACAAGTAGAGGCTGCCAACAAGCTGATCATCAACCTCCTGAAGAAGAAGATCACCAACCTAAAGGGGAACTAGGCGGAGCAACTCCTTTTGATCTCATGGGCTCCGAGAACGCCTCCTAACTCGACCACGGGGGAAACACCTTTCAAGTTATCCTAAAGGACTAAAGCTCTCATTCCAGTGGAGTTTGAAGTCCGGAGCCCTAGAGTCGTCCAGCAGGAGAATGTAGTGAAGAGTGGTGCCTAAAAAATGAAGATGCCCGGATGCTCTCTCTGGACTACATTGAGGAGCTTTGAGATCTAGCCAATATCTGCCAAGAGGAGGTCAAGAGGCGAAAGACAAATCACTTCAACAAAAACATTCTCCTCAAACAATTCCTTATAGGAGATCTTGTCATGAAGAAGGTGGACGCGGCAGGAAGGGCAGCTGTCGTTAACAAGCTGAATCCAAATTAGGAGGGACCCTTCATCGTTCAAGAGGCTCAAGCCGCTGGAGGCTACCGTTTGCAAAATCAATAAGGAGATTTGTTAGGAAGCTCTTGAAGAGGGGATGACCTGAAAAATTTCTATCCCTAGCGGTAAAATGTAACTTGTATGTAAGGTTACTTATGCATTTAAATAAAAAGTCTTTGACCCCTGAAACATGGGTTGGTACGAGTTGACTTATTTGTTCGGATCGCCTCGAGTTTAGCTAACAACAGTTAAGTCAATCTCTAAGATCGGTTTGGGGAACTTGTCTCCGACTTGATTCTCCTAAGAAACCAAAAGCGGGTGATGGAACGGTGTCTCTGGTCATAAAAGCATTCTTGTAAGTCCAAGACTCTACATTGACAGTCGAGATTAGCTCTCCGCTTGTATGTTGGCCTAGCTACCTACCCAATCGCACTTCTCATCCGACCGGAGGAACTATCAGGGACAGGTCATGACAAATAATAGGTCTGAATAGGTCTTCGTCCTTCCCATTGTTAGTCGGCTGCTGAAGTTGGCTACCTAGAAAGTAGGCTGTTGAAGCCGAGTAGTAGGTTGCCGATCCTTGTTGTGACCTTCCTGTTCGCACTTGTTAATAGGCTGCTGAAGCCGAGTACCTAGAAAGTCTTCCCAGGGCATCAAACCTCTTAGCGACTTCTTCAGCGATATAGACTATCTTGCAGCAGTCAGAAAGCGACGCCCAAGAGTCATCCCCTCCCCCTCTATTTATAGAGGTCGGAGGGGTGTCCGCTGAGCATCGTAGGGTTGAGAGCTCACCAAAAGTCCTGCTGAATACAGGCTTGGATGTTTCTTTCTGAGCTCCTAGATCGCTCAAAAATAGCGGGGATTGTGTACAACCCCTATTTGTTAAGGGTCAGCAGTCAACAAGTCAATAAGCAACACAAGTACATGAAGACCGATCCGTATTCAATGGTCATCAAAGGAGGCACGGGAACCTTTAGACGTAAGTGAGGTTCATACTCGCCAGGGCGCGCGACCACCCAGCAGCGCGGGAGAACTTCAAAGACCTTTTAGTAAGGTGAGCTTCGAACAGTACCAGTGGTGAGCAACAACAATACTCGTCTAGTAGGCGACTTCTGACCGACACCACAGATAATCGCCAGCCGATACTCGTTAGTAACCGAGCCAGGCCGCAAGAAGGTTGCAGTCATTGATCACAAGGATGTTTCTCCTCGCCCAAAGATCTCCCCCTAGGTTTTTTGCCTATAAATAGGACCCAAGAAGTACAAGAATATGGACTTCAAAACCTTGAAAAAGATCTTGACCACCTCTTTCTTTAGACTTTTAGCCGAGCCTTTGGATCCTTTCTCTGAAGAGTCAAGTTCTCAGCTAGTGTCCCCCTTGTACCCTGCTCAGTCATCTTTGGTTGTGGAGGGGAAGCTTCTTCTAAGCAGCCGGGTACATGGTGGGACCTCCCTGCCGCAACACCTGAGGTTTTTTTGTTGTCCCCCCATTTTTGCGTTTTAGCCCATTTAGCCGTCGAGTTCGGCCGCTAAACTAGTAATCTTAGGCTGTCTTGATCCAAATTTTGGAGTAGGGATTTTCCCAGCTTCAACAGTACAGATTGATTTTTATTTATATAAGAGTGTGAAATGTTTTAGTTATATCTGAACCGTCTGATGAGTCACGAATAAATATGTATCACGAATTCGATATTATCCAATTGAGTCCAAATGAAGAGGGTCCCAATGGCCGATCTCTCCTACATTAGAAACAATGCCTCTGATTAGTTGATGACTTTGAGTTCTCTCACTCATCTAAGATCTGACGCGCTCGATCGAATAGTTTTTCTTCTTCGAAGTTGGATGTCCACCGTAGTTGAACTCATGCGCTCGATGCCCGTTGGATGAAATTTGAAATGAGAAGAGAAATCAACAAAATTAGATTATGAAGAGAGAAAGGGTTTGTTTGGGACAGTGGTGACAGTGAGAAAAAGTTATATTCTCGCCGGCCACCGCCACTATTCATTTAGAGGTGTTTGGTTTCGTGGGTGTGAGAAAAGTACTTTCGCAAAAAAAAAATGTTTTCCAATTTTTTTGTAAAACAATGGATCCATCCATTTCTAGAAAAGCTAAAAAAAGTTTTTTCTTACATTTTCATGTTTTTGTTAGGTCCACATCTCCATTTGTGTGGCGGGACCTCTTCGCTGCAGCACGTGAGTTTTGTTTGTAGGCAATCTGGAGTTCTTTTTCTCTACCATCAACTTCTTCTAGTAGTGTTTTTGCATAAGTCCGAACTTTCTAAACTGATTTTCTTAGTTCCAACAATGATATTTATAACTTACTTTTGTTTATCGTATGTAGAATGACACAATAATTCAAATTATTTTGAAATAAATAAAAGAATTTGTTGATATTAAATTAAAAAGTAGGAATAATATTAATATCGTGAATGTTCCATCAAATGCAACTTTTCTCATTTAATATAGTATAGATAATTACTAAATAATCAATTTAATAGACTTATTTTTTTGTAAGTATTTACAACTTAATTCCATCATAATGACTTAGTATAATAATATCTATATGTAAAAAGACTGAAAGAGCCATTGGATCAAAGCTAGATTCTTCATTTATGAAGTTATTAAGTGAAGATGAAAATAAAAAATAAGAAAGATTTTTTGGGGAATAGTTGATTTTGTATTTTTTTAAATATCCTCGAAAAGCAGCGATTAATGAAGACGAAAGATATCAAGACAAAAAACAGTCGGAGTTAAGGCTATATGGGATCCGAAGAGACAATAAAAGTAAATGTGGGTGTACAACTAAACTCGTATTCGTCGAGAATGGTCCTAGTCATGCTACGTAGGCAAAGGTCAAAGACAAAGATCATATCAAGGTCAACATGCAGGAAGAGTTGAATGTGAGATGCGAGTATCGAAGTTAATTACTCGTCAGGTATGCGACAATAGACGACATCTCCCCGGCTAGGCAAGATCCTTCCAAAGTCGTCATAGTCGCCAGGTCGACATAGGCGACCTTGCAGGGGCTGGCTATTCAATTCTCAGCTACATATTCCCCCTCCCCCTCAGGATTGCCTATAAATATGACTCTAGTGATACCAGTAAATTAAAGGCACCTTAGATCACCTCATTTTTTGGGAGCTGTCTAGAAATCTCCATTCCCCCTCATCATGTTCCTCGGATACATGTCGCGTGGTGCCTTACTCGTACCTCGCTCATCTATCTTTGGTTGCGGAGGGAAAGTTTCTCATAAACTTTCGGGTACATGGTGGGACCTCCCTACTGCAGCACCTGGGGTCTGTTTATAGTTTTATCTCTCTCTTCTTTGCCTTTGAATCCAAGGAGCCGGACCGCATGATCTATAACCTCAAGCAACATCTAGGTCCGAACATTTGGAGCTATGATTTTTTTTCACTTCAACAATGGGCAGCATATAAATGAAAAATGTATAAACTAAAGTCGCATTAATATTGATATTATTAGGAAAGTTTTGTACTCGGTATAAAAATGTACATGTAAAAATTGTATGGTGTTGAATCATATGACAAGGTAAAGCAAGGTCCCACAAACTAAGGAAGTCCACACCTTAACTTGAATCATAGACCTTGATGGTGCACGAGCTAGAGCTTTGCAATGCTAGCTCTTTGTAAAAAAACAATAATCATACTACATGAAACAAAAGCATATAAAAATCAATTATATTAAAATAAACCCATTTAAGCATAATTTTTTTTAGCAAGTAATGTTAAAATTTCACAGGATGATCAGGAGATAGCTCTGATATCAAGTAAAAAACTTTCAGAGTTATCAAGCTAACAACTTGATCAAGCGAAAAGCGGGAACCAGATGCAGGAACACTCCAACCATAAACAGAGCTCAAGAAACCAGATGCAATAGAGGACAACAACAATGTCTTGTATTAACAACTATCTTCATTACAAGGCAAGACATGCATGACGAGACACGATTACGCCAAGTAAAACAGGGAAGTAGAAAACAACAAACAAGCCGGGCGAACAGAAGCAGAGACCGCCGAGTCCGCCGAGACCACTGTGGTCGCCCAGCCGCTGCTGCACCAACTGATCTACGGAGTCCGCGAAATCCGCGGACAATCCGTTATTCTGCCGAACACCTTGTCTGCTCTCTGCAAGCCGCCTAACCGCAGAGGTTGTCTAGCTGCCAGAATCCGTGAACAAGAGCCGCTGCCGAACTGAAAGAACAGACCGCCTAAACTGCCGAGACTGGCGGACAGGTTATTGAACTGAAATTGCTGAAGGAGAGAAGTCAGGCTAGCCGCAACTGCGACCTGCTGCACAACCGCCGATTGTTAACCGCAAGCTCCACTGATCCCTAACCGCAGTACGAACCAGACTCCTGGCTTCTCAGTGCTAGCCGCACAACCTTCAAACAACGAACCAGTTAAACCTTCTCAATCCGCGCGGACAGAAAATCTGAGGCCGCAACAATTAACCCACGCTCAACTTACTGTTCATTCAGTTACTATTGATGTGACGGGGGGGGGGGGGGGGTCCTATTTATAGGCGCGGAGAGGAGTGTGGTCACCGCCCTAGTGGATAGAATCACCACCCCCAGCTCGCTGCGAGCACCAAGCAGTCTGCCAAGTCCGCAAGGACAAGGTCGGACACAAGCCAATCCGTCTGGCACCAAGGCAAGAAGCCAGTCCGCAACCAAGCAGACACCGCACCAGTACGCACGCTGTAACTGACACAGCAACAGCCCACACAGCCCGCGAACAATGCACCAGCCAACAACAACAAGTTCACGACCAGCAGGCATAAACCGTCGGTCAACTAGCGGACATTGCAGACTCTGAGATCAACCTGAACTTGCCACAGATTGTGACCAAGTTCAGCAACCAGTGAACCTCTGGCGCGAGCTCCGCGGACATGAACTCTCAATATGCTCAGTTCCCCCAGATCGCCAGAACCAAGCCAGTTCGCCAAACCACGAACTCTGCGGTTACCTCCTAACCGCACCAACAGAGATCAAGGGCACATGCAGATGCCGATCTCGTGATCTCCAAAGCAATCTGCATCAAGCGGACTTTGAGAACTCAGAAAGAGTCTGCCCCTCCCGCGGATACACTACCTATCCGCGCAGTTACTCCAGAGAACAGCCAACTGCAGAACCACCGCCGAACAAGCTGATCGCCAACACAGGGCCACACCATCAGACAGCCCAGGCCGTACCACCAGTCTGCCAGACTGTCCGCCCAGGCCGTGCGATCTGTCTGATCAACCCCTACTTTCACTTCACAATTTTCAACACTCCCCTTGAAGTGAGAAATGGTGACCAAGCTCAGCAGTCCCCGTAACCGAGTAAATGACACCTTCAACAGCGGCTTCGTAAAGATATCCGCGATGAGATCCCTCCAACACCTATCGAATGAAGTGGTGTTCAATATCTATATGTTTGGTCCGCACGTGACAAACTGGATTATTAACCAGTTTCAGGGCACTCTCATTGTCACCGCAAAGTAGAGTTGGACCGCACACTTCTTCATAGTTATTCGCTACTAGCCTCCTCAGCTAGATGGCTTCCCGAGCTGCCAAGGCCGAAGCCTTGTACTCTGCTTCTGTAGTAGAGATGAACACTGAGTCTTGTTTCTTACTGTACCAAGAGATATTGACTAATCCACATGTGAAGACATAACCGGATGTTGACTTTTGGTCGTCTGAATCACCCCCATAATCAGCATCCGAGTATCCTTGAAGAGTAAAACCCGTGTCTCTCCTATAAAGGAGACCCATATCAGAAGTGGACTTCACATATTTCAGAATGTTTCTTGCCGCCATCAGATGAGGCTTCCTGGGTTCTGCTATATACCGACTTACTCGGCCAGCCGCATAAGCAATGTCTAGCCTTGTAATCGTCAAGTAGATAAGACTCTCAACCAGAGCCCGAAACACCAAAGGATATGGAAGAATCCTCCCCTCATTCCGCCGAAGTTTGATGCCAGAATCAAAAGAAGTAGAGCTACTCTTCCCCTCTTGCATGCTGAATCGCTGAACGATCCGTTCCGCATAGCCCTTCTGGGACACGAGTATGCCTCTCTCTTTCCTTTCCACCTCGAGTCCAAGAAGTGGTGGAGCTCACCCAAGTCTTCATCTCGAATCTTATAGCTAGCTCTGCCCTAAGCCTAGCTACCTCCTCCTTGGAGTTACTCGTGATGATCATTTCATCCACGTACAACAGCACCAAGACCAGAAGCTCCTCCTTCTTCTTGATTAACAAGCTCGAGTCTGAATTGGAAGCAAGATAACCGCAGAACTGGAGGTATTCTGCGATCTTGCCATACCAGGCTCGAGGAGCATGCTTCAAACCATAGAGGGCTTTTTGGAGCTTGCATACGTAGTCCAGATGTTCTTCAGATACATATCCCAGTGGCTAATCCATGAAGATGTCTTTATCGATCTCCCCGTAAAGAAAGACATTTTTTACGTTTACGTGTCATATCTTCCAACCCTGGCAAGCCGTCATAGCCATCACCACCCTAACTGAAGTCATATTTGTCATGGGACTGAACGTCTCCTCATAGTTTTCTTCGTACTATTGTGAAAATCCTCGAGCTACAAGGCGAGTCTTGTACCGCTCGATGCTTCCATCCGTCTTCTTCTTCAGCTTATACACTCACTTGCAAGTCACAGGAGTAACGTCATCAACCTTGGGCACAAGGTACCTGGTCTCATTCTTCTTGAGGGCAGCCATCTCCTCATCCATGGCATCTTCCCACTTCTTGACTCCAGTGGCTTCATTAAAGCTAGAAGGTGCCCGCTCATCCAGGGGGCCTGCGAAGAAACGGGAGACAAAACTCACAAAGTTTCCTTCGCTATAACGAGCTGGTGGCTTGATGGTCCTCTTGGACCTCTAAAGAGTCTGCTCCTTGCTCACCACCTCCGTCGCTTCTTTAGAACCAGCTCCATTCCCAGGCACACTTGGAGCATCGCTCCCCCTGCTTCCTGAACCAGAAGCCTCTGCCCCAGAGCTTGGAACACCTAGAGCTCTTGGTGACACAGACAACTCCACCTGAAGATCTTCAGCAGCCTCCTTCTGCCCTTCATCAGCCCTGCTCTCTTGCAGCTCAACAGAGCCACCTCTATGATGTCAGTTCATCAAAGACAACGTCTCTTGATACAACAAACTTCCTTGTCGCAGGATCCATACACTTTCATCCCTTCTTCCGCTCATCATAGCCCACAAAGACAAGCTTCTTTATCTTTACATCCAGCTTAGTCCTGAGAGCATCTGGGATGTGTACATAGCAGGTTGATCCAAATACCCAAAGGTGTTCTACGCTTGGTTTCTCCTTGAACATCATCTCAACAGGAGACTTCATGTTGATCAGACTCAGAGGCATCCGATTAATGACATAAGTTGCGCAGGCCATTCCTTCCGCCTAAAAGGACCTGGGAATGCCCTTTGCATAAAGCCAGCACTTGCAGGTTTCTGTCAAATGACGGAACTTCCTCTTTGCTACTCCATTTTGTTGTGGAGTATGAGCACAAGTGAGCTCTCTCTAGATCCAGTGCTTCCTGCAGAAGTTATAGAACTTGAATGAAACAAACTCACCTCCGTTGTCTGATCTAAACTTCTTGATCTGCAGGCCAAGTCGTCCCTCCACCAGCTCCTTGAACTCCACAAATAATTAGAAAGCTACGCCCAAGTGTATCTTGAGTAGTCATAAATCAGCACTAGCATGTATTTGTTGCCTCCAAGACTAGCGGTGATAGTTGGCCCCATCATATCACCATGGATACACTCCAATGATTCCTTGCTCCTTGTTTGTTACTTGTCAAATGGAAGGCGATGAATCTTTCCATACTGACACCCCGCGCAAACATGACCATCTCCGTAGGATGATAACTTCGGCAAGCCTTTTACAAGGCTCCTCATCGTCATGGCTTTCAGGTTGTCCATCCCAATGTGCACCAGCCTTTCATGTCAGATAGCAGCGCTATCGTTGGCCCTCATCCAATCAACATAAGAGCTTGTTGATAAAACAAACAAGTCTCTTACTCTTCTCCCTACATGAGCAGCATCAGCCTTTACCGCTGATACATTGCGGAGAAACTTCACTTCTGTTGGGCCAAACAGAACGTGAAAGCTCGCATCCACCGCGTTGGTCACTGAGAAGAGGTTCTTCTTCATGCCAGGTATGTGATACACACTTCTTAACGTGAGAGGACACTGAGCACTATCCAAAGAGACAACACCCTCCTTCTCTACAGTATGAACAGAATTATCAGCTATAATAATAGCTTCATTACCTGAGAACATTTGTAGTGATGAAAACTTCGACTCGTCTCTAGTGAGGTGATGACCACACCCTGAGTCAACTATCCAGTCATCTTGGTAGTCGACGGTGGAAAGAGCACGGACACATGTGCCCGTCATGAAAGCACCTCCCCACCAGGCTTCCTCAGCACTGGAACCAGCTCCCTCCTTATCTGCAACATGTCCAGGCTACAATTTGACCTTGCAGTCTCGTTTGAAGTGACCTGGCCGATTACACTTGTAGCACTTCAACTTCTTCTTTCAGTTCTTCTTAGGAGCGGTGCTTCTCTCTTGTTGATAGGAAGTTGAAGGCACATCCTCAGCAGCAGTCTTCTTATTCTTCTTCTTATCAATGAAGAGGGCCTCACTACCTCCTTCAGAGATAGTAACCCTGACCATCTGCATAGCTAGGATCTCCTGTGATGCCAGCAGATTCTCCAGCTCCAGCAAGGATGGCTGAGAAGCCCAGCCTTGAACAGAAGTCATGAAAGTCCATATTACTTCCGCAAACTGCGGATTATGTGCCTCTTCAGCTTAGCTTCAGAAATTAGCTCATTAGGATCCAACATTGATATCTCAGCGCACAGGTTCTTCATCTTAAAAAAGAACTTTGAGATGGGCAGATTTTCTTGAGTTGCTTTAGCCAACTCATTCACTAAGAACTATAGCTGCGCTACATTCTTCCTGTTGAACAGTCCATCAATGATTGTCCAAATCTCAGCAGCAGACTCACATTCTAAGATGTGATCAAAGAGCTCAGGTGAGATAGCCCGTCTGAGAGCAAACTCTGCTTTTGCATTGGTCTTCCTCCAAGCTCTCACATGTTCAGCAGTACCAGTGGCAGCGATAACTTCTTATTTGTCGTCACCACCGATGACTTCCCACAACTCCTCACCCAGAAGATAGCTCTTCATACACGACTTCCACTTTTTAAAGTTAGTCGCTGCAAGAAGTTCAATACCAAGACCTCTTGCGTAACCGACTGTCCATTGCAATAATCCATGATCTATTAGCTTCCAGAAGCGCCGAGCACAACTGAGGTTAATCACTGCTCAAGTCATTGTTCCCTCTAATATTACCATGTTAAAATTTCACAAGATGATCAGGAGATAGCTCTGATACCAAGTAAAAAACTTTCAGAGCTATCAAGCTGACAACTTGATCAAGCGAAAAGCGGGAACCAGGCGCAGGAACACTCCAACCATAAACAGAACTCAATAAACCAGATGCAATAGAGGACAACAACAATGTCTTGTATTAACAACTATCTTCATTACAAGGCAAGACATACATGGCGAGACATGATTTCACCAAGTAAAATAGGGAAGTAGAAAACAACAAACAAGTCGGGCGGACAGAAGCAGAGACCGCCGAGTCTGCCGAGACCGCTGAGGTCGCCCAGCCGCCATTGCTGCACCAACTGATCTACGGAGTCCGCGAAATCCGCGAACAACCCGTTATTCTGCCGAACATATTGTTCGCTCTTTGCAAGCCGCCTAACCGCAGAGGTTGCCTAGCTGGCAGAGTCCGCGAACAAGAGTCGCTGACGAACTGAAAGAACAGACCGCCTAGACCGCCGAGACTGGCAGACAGGTTATTGAACTGAAATTGCTGAAGGAGAGAAGACTGGTTAGCCGCAACTGCGACCTGCTGCACAACCGCCATGATTGTTAATCGCAAGCTCCACTGATCCCTGACCGCAGTTAGAACCAGACTCCTGGCTTTTCAGTACTAGCCGCACAACCTACAAACAGCGAACCAGTTAAACCTTCTCAATCCGCGCGGACAAAAAATCCGAGGCCGCATCAATTAACCCACACACAACTTACTGTTCATTCAGTTACTGTTGATGTGATGGAGGTCCTATTTATGGGCGCGTAGAGGAGTGCGGTCACCGCCCTAGTGGATAGAATCACCACCCCAGCTCGTAGCTAGCACCAAGCAGTCCGCCAAGTCCGCAAGGACAAGGGCGGACACAAGCCAATCTGTCTGGCACCAAGGTAAGAAGCCAGTCCGCAACCAAGAGGACACCGCACCAGTCTGCATGTTGTCAAGGACACAATAACAGCCCGTATAACCCGCGAACAATGTACCAGCCCGCAACAACAAGTCCACGACCAACATGCATAAACCATCTGGTCAACCAACAGTCATTGTGGACTCTGTGATCAACTTGTACTTGTCATAGATTGTGACCAAGTTCAGCAACCAGTGAACCTCTGGCACGAGCTCCGCGGATATGAACTCTCAATCCTCTCAGTTCCCCCAGACCGCCAGAACCAAGCCAGTTCGCCAAACCACTAACTCCATGTTTACCTCCTAACCGCACCAACAGAGATCAAGGGCACATGTCAATGCCGATCTCGCGATCTCCAAAGCAATCTGCATCAAGCAGACTCTGCGAACTCAGAAAGAGTCTGCCCCTCTCGCGGATACACTACCTATCCGCACGGTTACTACAGGGAACAGTCAACTGCAGAACCACCGCTGAACAGGCTGGTCTCCAACACCAGACCGCACCATCAGACCGCTCAGGCTGCACCACCAGTCTGCCAGACTGTCCGCCTATCCCGCGCGATCAACCTGATCAAGCCCCACTTTCACTTCACAATTTTCAACAAGCAATCAAGAAATTAAGTATATATATCACACACAAATGCTTTGTCTGCATAATGTAATGTAATGATCTCACCCACAATATCACATGTATTGCATGCCATAATATCCCATCTCATTATAAGTTGCAATACATGATTTTTGTTCTTTTTCAAAGGTGGCCTATGAGAACATTACAGGAGGTTACTCTTTCCAAGATTTCTCCCACTAGAGCACGCTTAACTATATCGTTTCCAACAATACTCCATACATGTTCACTTGCTCCAAAAAGATATATCTTACATTTGAGGATTCAAATTATATTTTAAGCTCATCAATTTTTTCTCTAATTTTGTTGTGTGATTTAGTTCATTCATGCATCTCATATCACCTAGAAGTTTGTTATCCTAAAAGCTAGCCTGCAAAGAGATGTATTTCTATTGAATTCATTGCCCCAAAGATATTCCCCACCCTCATTAGATACAAAATGTTAAATATAGCACCCAGATTTTTGGAGTGTTATTAACACAAACTACAAGTCTTCTAGGCATCTATCGCTAGGGCGGTAGGACTTACAACCCAATGCCACAGAGTGACCATTATGGAGCAACAAAACATCCCGCTATGTTGGTAGTGCGACTGAGCTAACTGCCTAGGAAAATAGAACATATCAACTAGGGTTGAAAGGTGGCCATGCATATCTCCTTAGGATGATAATAAAGATGCCCAAAGTGAAATAGTCTTGGTGCATACTGCATTGCGCGATATGAGTGGTAGAACATTACTACTATAGCGATATATAATTATTGCATTATAATCTTGCACTCACACCCTACACAAATACCTTTTAGTAAAAAAAATGAATTATTGTCATGTTATTGCATATGCATGCTATTCAAGAATGCAAGAAAGAGTGATATATATTTCATGTGGAATGCATCTAATAAATACTTTGCATGTTGGCCATATGTGAGCATTAATGTCTTGCAATCAAGTACTCTTTTACACTAAGAAGAGGAGGATTATTTAAGCAAATTAATGCTGAAAAACATTTTTTAAGACCTCAAAGTGAAAGCCCTATGAGTAAAAGACATTATTAATGTTGGCTTTGTGGTCCCTCCTTTTTGGTTTTTTTGAATGTTAGGCTTCTGTCTTTGTATAAGATTTATGTATGTTGTATACAATACGTTATACGAGCCCATCATTCTTACTATTCATTAGGATTTAATAAGAATTAAAGCTATCAATGATTCTTGTTTTTGTTCTCCAACATCTTCACGAGGGTTCATCAACCAAAATCGGTCCCTTCAATCCATGACCAAAATAATAAATTAACGGTAGTAATCTTCGGCTCACATCCCAACTCTGATCCCTTTTAGTCGAACCCATCATGATCCAACTTCAATTACATGTATTGTTGCATATGCGCATATTATCCAAGAATTAATGCAATTACAAACAAAAATAGATTTTATGTGGAAAGCATTCAATAATTAATTGGCTTTTGGGCAAAAATAAGAATATCTTGCAACTCTTTTCAACCAACTAAAAAAAGAGCATGATTTAGGGAAATCAATGTTTAGAGCATTCTTCAAGAACTCAAAGTGAAAGCGCTCTAGGCTTGAGGCAACATTGACGTGTTTGCTGGAGCCGAGATCTCGGCTCGCTATGTTCGGGCCGAAAGTTGCTTGATCGAAGGATATTGGCGCGCCCCTCAGTTTGGCAAGAACATGCACTTAACAGACAAAGATCGTTTGAGAATCCGTTCTGCACACAAATACAGTCCACATGTCAAAGGTCCTACTGTAAATCCAAAAGTATATAGGAACTCCTCTTCTAAATCCAATGCCGTGGTGGGTTCGGGGAAGAGGTTGGTGGGCTCGAAGTTCCACCCACATATACGTACTGTCTACATGCATGTTGCCTCTTATATTCTTCCTTTGTTCTTCATCTTTATGTAAGCTTTGTACAACTACCTATTAGATTAGATTTGAGGAGTTAATTTTGTTGTTATCGTTAGTCAACATTTATTTTATTAACTTTCATGCTTCTATGTGTTGAAAGGGGGTCGGCCGACTCGCGTGAGTATCCCGGGCCGCTCACAGCCAAGACTGCAGTCCAACAGGCCCAACCCCTCTCCACCACCGCCCGCGGCCTAGCCCATTTCGGGCACCCGGGACCCGACTTAATACGGTGTGGCGGGTTGTTGAGGTTAGCGAGGCGATGCCTGGCCTCAATCCCCCAACCTCCTTTATCAAGCTCCTAAGCGGAAGCTTGACACCCATCTGCGCTGCAGCGCGGATGGGTATGAGAGGGTGGTTTAAATCCCTCTTATAAAGGAGGTTGGGGGATCGAGGCCAGACAACACCTCGCCAACCTCAACAACCCACCACACCGTATTAAGTCGGGTCCTGGGTGCCCGGAATGGGCTAGGTCGCGGGCGGAGTGGGCCGGCCCCCTTTCAACACTATGAGTATTCGAGAGACTACAAAAATAAGGTGAAATTATCAAAAGAAATAGAGATTTTGGCTGTTTAAGAATTATGTTGGTGCATTGTTCACTCGAGTAGAAGAAATGCATAGTTTCGGTCATTAAACAAAACCACTTGTGTTCGCATGAAGATAAATTCGCTTGCCAAAAGCACTCTCATGAGTGTTTCTTTAATAATGAAGATAAAAGATTTATCGTTGAAAGTTGTGACCTCGACTTGCAATGTTCGAACTGAATTTGGCCGAAGGTTACTAGCCACAAACAGAGCGATCACAATTTCTATTGAAATTATTGAAGTGAAAGTGACGGACTTGATTGGGCAGACTAGCCAGTTCGGCTAGTGTTCTGCGGTCTGTCTCAGCAAGTTCCCACAGAAAGAGCGATCACAATTTCACAATGAAAACAAGAAGAAAATTAGAAATATTTATTGTTAAAATTACAATTGAAGATGATTGTGCTCCAGCTAGGAGGTTACTAGAGTGGCATGCACAAGCTAGGAGCTGTTTGCATTAACTGCATCTTTCTCTCGACAATGGATCGTATTATCGGCAACTGAGACAGCCAGTGAGATCCTACGAGCTGTTTTCAAAACATGCCTGTCTCCTCCTCTGTCTCCTCCTGCCGACTCCTCCAAACACCAAACAAACGAAGATTAGTTGCAACCTAGAGCAGCCCAAGAAAAGGAGGATCGCTGGTCGAACTAGTCGCAATTTTGAAAAAATAGGTGGTTTTCTAATCTTAGCTCGAAAATGATTTTTTTAAAAGAAATTTTAATTTACATTCTCCACATGTGATAGATAGAACCGTGAATGATACATTTTGATATGTCAAAATGCATTAATATAACTGATGGGGTCAACCCCATTTTATAGGAGAACCGAGCCCCACATAATGGAATCGGCCTCTCTCCCCAGTAAGTTAGTGAGGAGTTACACCTGTAACCGCCAAACGTGCCATAACAGCCACACACCCAATCCCAAACGCCCGTGCACCCAACTCCAACTAGCAGCATCGGTCGGCCCCGACCTAGCCGACCGCCTCCCCCTCTCTCCTACGCCAGCCGCCTGGGACCGGGCGGCTCCGCCATGATCGGCCCTGGCAAGGGCTGACCAAGGCCGTCAGTCCCTATGAGGCCTCGCCATAGCCTGCCCCGGCAAAGGGCGACGAAGGTCGTCTGTCCCCGGGCAGCCTCGCCGTAGCGGCCCCCAGCAAAGGATGGTCAAGGCCGCCCGACCCCGGGCGGCCTCGCCATGGCCGGCCCCGGCAAGGGACGACCAAGGCCACCCGGCCCCGGACGGCTCCGCCTTAGCAGACCCCAGCGAAGACTGGCCAAGGACGCCCGATCCCGAGCGACCTCGCCATGGCCGGCCCCTGCAAGGGCCGGCCAGGGCCGCCCGATCCCGGGAGAGTGCACCGCGACCAGCCCCAGCTAGGGTCGGCCAAGGCGGCCCGATCCCGAGCGGCCTCATCGTTGCCAGCCTCGGCAAGGGCCGAGGCCGCCCTATCCTGGGCGGCCATGCCATGGCCGGCCCGGGGAGGGCCGGCCGAGGTCGCCTGGTCCTGGGCGGCCTCGCTGCGGCCAGGCCCCGTAATGGTTGGTCGAAGTCGCCCGTGCCCGGGCGGCTTCCCCTGGCCGGCCGGCCCTCTCGGCCGCTCGTCGTGCGAGGAGGGGTGGCCGCAGGCAACGCCGTGTCGTCGTGACGTCGCCATCCATGGGTGGACTCTTTTCCTGCCCGGGGGTATGATCATCATTTTCATAAATATGGCGATCTGTGTGCTCTGATCCGACTGATTCTATTGGCTGACCCGGTAGTTGTTGGGCAAAATTACCAGACCTCTCCTTCAAAAGTATATAAATAGACCAGAAATCTCTCCAGTTGGACCAACTTCCACTCTCCGGAATTTTCCACTCACTCACCTTTTTCCCCTTCTTTCCTCCCTTTGACTCTGCAGGAACACCGCCTGAATCTGTCTCTGCACAATGAGACGAAGACCGAGAAGACAAGACAGGGCGTGGCGAAGGCAGAAAAGAGAAGGCAAGGGTGGGAAGGAAGCACGTGGAGGGATAGACACTTGAGACCCTCAGAGCTGGCGCGACACATTGTCACCAAAGAAAAGAAGCGCCCAAACATCTAGTGAGCAAGAACCAGAAGACGGTAGGCGCAGTTCGATAGCCGGTGGAATCTGTCTCCCCATTCTCCTCCCTCTCATCAAGTGTAACGAGGCGCGACCTGTCGCCCTCGCCCTCCTCCACGAATTCTTGTAACAAATTCTGAAATAGTGGAATTTAGGTCGGCACAGTATCGACTGCGTGGTTTTTCACCATGATTGCGAGTTTTCCACATCATCAAGTATTTGTCCCAGCATCTAGTTAATTTTTGACTGTTAGCACGCTCGACCGCTCATGGGTTAAGACGGTTTTGTAGATCCGGTCTACCAAGAGCGTTGCGCGGTTCCCCAACAATAATTATAGTGACTATAAAAATTAAATAATTTAAACAAAATAATTAGCATATTTAAGTTATGATGGTTCAACAATAGTTGAACCAATCAAATTGATTTAACTTTGAACCTCTTCTTCTTCCGGTTCAATGTCTGTTCTACTTTAAAAACTCTCGCTAAAATTGGGATCTTTATTATTATATGCATAAAATAAGTAGCTTTAATGTAATTAATATCATATTAGCTAAATATATCGGTGGCTCAAATAATTTGTTTAAGTGATTTTTGAAAAGCAAAAAAAAATATTTGTTGCAGATCATTTAAGGCTCAAGTAGACCAATCTAAATTGCACTGTTTTAGCCCGGGAGTGATCGAGCGCGCTAACAGTCAAAAAAATTGAATTGGATGGCAAGATAATTTTCTTAACGTGAAAAAGCCGTCAACTGGATGAAAGACTACGCGGTCGGGACTGTACTGACCAAAGTTCCACTAGTTATGATATTGTTACAGGGCTTTTTCAGAGAATACAAGGGCGACAGACCGCTCCCTGTTATAATTATTAGGGAGAGAGAGAGTACTGGGCTTGGAGGGCAACATATCACCACTTTTGGAGCTAATTATTTTGCCTGCTACAGTGGGGGAACTGTGCCCTGAGTGAATTGGATGCTTCTGACTGCTGCTCGGAGGCTTTGAGCGACATATTTTGCGCGTCATGATCTTTGTGGCTTGTCTCATGTTGCGTTCAGAGGAGTTTGGAGTGGTTGACTTGTTGCTATCTGGGGGTTGACCTCTGACTGGAGGATGCTGTGCACGCAAGGCGAGCTGGAATTTGCTCTTGCATACTACCGGCGTCGCGAGCGCGCAGAAGTGCACTTGGAACAGAGCGCACAAGGGCGCACTTTGAACAGAACGCGCGGGACCGCGCTCGGAACGAAGCGCACTTGGATCGGAGTGTGCAAGTGCAAACTTAGAAAGAAGCACGAGGGAGCATGCAAGAAAGCAACTCGCGCGGGAGCGCACAAGGAAGCGAAGCGCGCAAGGAGGAGAAGCGGAGGAGAAGCAGAGGAGAGAGAAGTTCATAGCAGGAAATCCGGGGAGAGCCATAAATGAAAATGAATGAGGTTTTGAGGTCCTATTTATAGGCCCCATGGATGGTTGCGGTGAGTACGCGACTATCTGCAGACCACAACCACCATATTTACTAATTGTTGAAAATTGTGAAGTGAAAGTGGGTGATTGGAGGACTTGGGCAACCTATCCGCGCGGACTACGCAGACAGGGTTGGCGGACAGCCAGGTCGGCAGGGCTGTTGCAGACAGCTTGTTTTGTGGTGGCTTGGGCTGTCTGTTCGTGCGGACTAAGCGAACAACAGCGGCGGTTTGACAGGCCGTCTTATGCTCAGCAGACAGTTGGATCCCAGAAGGTAACCGGGCGGTTAGAGACTCTATCCGTGGAGTCCGGCAAGAAGCAGACTGGACTAGAGCTTGGCAGACCGGCTTGGCAGAAGCCTTGGTCTTGCTCTGGTGAAGCGACAAGTGGAAGCCGCGGAGGTCGCCAGTCAGTGTGGACAGGTGCTCGAGTTTATCGGGGCTGGCGGACTGTTTCCAGTGTCCGCCAGTAAGTGCGGACTGGCCCTTGCGGCTAGTGGTGTGGACTTGGTTGGTTCTGAACCAAGTCCAGGTTTGGCTCAGTCCGGGGAGATCGCGCAGTGAAGCGCAGACTGTTTCTCAGTCTGTCGAGCTCGGCAGTAGTGTCGTGTGCTTTGGTTACGAGCTTGGGGATATGCGGACTGGAGTTGCGTTCACAAGGGCATGCAGACTGAAGATGTGTCCGATGAGTCCGGCAGCTGCCTTGCTGGCGTGGCTATGGACTCAGGATTAGGGGTGCAAGCGATTCGGTTTGGGTCGGTTTGGACCAAAACCGAAACCAAATCGAAAAGGGTCGGTTATTTTTTTCTCCAAACTGAACCAAACCTAAACCGATCGGTTCGGTTCACTAATCGGTGCGGTTTGGGACGGTTTTCAGTGGCGGTTTTCAGTTTTATTATAATAATTTATAGGACAAGCTGATATCATTATTTATGTATTATAGTTATTTTAATAATGTTTTCTTTTAATTATATAATGTGTGATAAAGTAGTGAAAATAACAAAATAATAATAACAAAATGCGTAAACAACATTTATATTGTTAGACATAAATGGTTTTCATCATACTTTAATCAGTTTACAGATCATATGATGTCAGCTCTGTGTCTCTATACTATATTAAAATGAAAAACATTAAGTATATGTCATGGTTATCAATTAGGACCATTAAATAAATCAGAATCATCTAATCACTTTGTACTATCATCTAAACTTTGATCTATCCAGCAGCCAAGACACTCCCACCGCTCGCAATAAAATAGTTACTTTAAACAACATTGATTTTCAATAGTGAAAACAAAATGCAAAAATATATAATAACGACATTGCTCCCAATCCACCAAGCGACAAGTACCTATATGATTACAAAACATATATATACATTAAATCTTTTTGAACTTTATAGTAGATCCGATCAAGCTTTGAAAAAAATAAGTAATTGATACTTAACTATTCGACAAAATTTACTTCATCTTCATCCGCAATAGTTGACAATATTCATTGCATCTTCATCCACATATGATACTTCCAACTCTAAAGAATTAAGAATGTATTTTATAAATAAATGTCATTTTGTTTAGCTTACATAAACTTATACATTCTATATTTTAAACTTAAATAATATTTATCTTTGTCAAGCTCTTCGTATTTTCAACATCAATAAGCATCTCTTCCAAATCTATAAGGGTTGTCTTGCAGCGAAGCCAATCACGCCATCACTCAATCAGATAATCACTCAATACTCAATAGTCAATATTCAATACTTCACTGAATTATGTGATAGGCCTAGTTTTGATTGTTTCTAATCGAATAGTAATTATGTGATTTTACGGTTCGGTTTTCTCAGTTTACCGAAATAGAAAACTGCACCAAACCAAAAAAGGGGTGGTTATCCAAAATGAAAAACCACCCCTACACCGAATCGAGCTGTTTGGTTCGAATTTCAGTTCAGTTTGGGCGGTTTGGGCGGTTTTCAGTTTTTCATGCACACCCCTACTCAGGATATACGAACTGAAGCAGTCTATAGTGTATGCGGACTGGAGCAGTCTTCAGTGTATGCGGACTGGAGGTGTCTGCAGGGATATGCGGGCTGGAGCTATCTGCAGTGTGTGCAGACTGGTGCTGTATCCGCTGAGTCCGGCAGTTGCCTTGATGGCGAGATTGTGGGCTCGGGATAAGCGGACTGAAGTTGTGTCCGTAGATAGGCGAACAGTTGCTGCAGAGTTCGGCTTTGGCGGTCTTGGCTTGGCCTTTGGCGACAAGGCATACTGGCGTTGTGTCCGGCCTTGATGATGCCTAGGCGGACAAGCTATCCTGCACAGGTCGCGGCGGACTGGAGTGTATCCGTGGTTTTGCGGAGACATTTGTTCTTGCTGCGGGATGATGCGGTGTTCCTATCGGCTAGGGTGGTGATCACGCTCCTTATCGTGCCTATAAATAGGACTCATATCACATCAGGAAGAGAGTGAATGAACAGTAAGTGAGCCCGCGATCAGTTGCTTTGGACTGACTTTTGGTATCCGCGCGGGTTGTTTGAGTTGACCGGTTTATGTTGTGCAGGTTGTGTGGATAGCGCTGGAAAGCCAGCACTTGGCTCTCATTGCGGTCAGGGACAGTGCAGACTCTGCAGTTAAGCAACAGGCGGTAAAAATTGTAACATCCCTATTCGTCACATGGAACATAACGGTGGGTCCGGCCGGGGCCCCACGCCATATTTCATAGACAAATAACGCAATTACGTGTGAATATCAAATCACGTTCTACTCGACTCCTAACTCAGAGCATTCTAACGCAGCATTTGAAGTTGTAAGAACTCAACCACATGAATGTCCACTAAATATATAAACTTCATATTTATATATAAACCGGGAATGTATACAGCACATACACGCTCACGGTCTTAAGTCCTTACAAGTTGCTCTTTACAAATATACAGCTTCATACATCGGCACGCAGGCCGACCACACATGAAATCCAAGAATTTTTCGCACCATGTGACACACCCGTGTCACATGGTCGTGTCCTGTTCTGGGTAAGGCAGTTTGTGCACCGCTTAGGGGACACGGCCTGTGACATGGGCATGTCACAGGGCGTGTCAGGCCGTATTCAGCTTATGGGTGTGACACGGTCGTGTCAGCCATTAGACACGGGCATGTCATGTCCAACTACTCAAGTAGTTGTCTCAAGTAGGTCTCGAGAGGGTCTCGAGAGCCAGACACGGGCGTGTCCGTCATGTGATACGGGCGTGTCAGCCAAGTGACACAGGCGTGTCTGGCTCTCGAGACCCTCTCGAGACCTACTCGAGACAACTACTCGAGTAGTTGGACAGGACACGCCCGTGCCCAATGGCTGACACGCCCGTGCCCAATGGCTGACACGCCCGTGTCACACCCGTACTCGAGACATAAAAGACCCACTCGAGACAAGTACTCGAGACCTACTCTAGTGAAGTACACGCCAGGTGACACGCTCGCGTCCCATGTGACACCCTCGTGTCATAGGCCGTGTCTTCACTCGATGATCATTGACCAAATTACTCGAGTGGAAATCGTCGAACCCGAGGAGGACACGCCCACCGACACGCCCGTGTCACTGGGCGTGTTCCCTCCCGAAACTTCGTCGAATGAATTTCGTCGACCATGCGCCAGACTGCTCAACCCGAGCAGTACACGCCCTGGGACACGCCCGTGTCTCAGGCCGTGTCACCCAACCTGAACCAAAATTGGGATTTGGGGTGTTACAACCCTCCCCTCCTTCAAAAAAATTTTGTCCCGAAATTTAGCCCAGCCAGACATCAATAAAACCATGTCATTCCGTCGCAAAACGATCCGGGTTAGAGCTCAGAGGCCGCAGCTTGTCTCGCCCCACGACATCGCAGAAAACAAACACATTGTTGGGTACATTGGAATATATGTACCTGATTTGAAGAAGCCTCACCCTACTCAATGATATACATCATGGTGTATTTGATGTGCATTGAGTTTATTTGTGCAGGTTAAGTAATTGTAGGGAAAGCATAAAAAATTCTAAGTCCATGTGTCGACACCTAGAGATGAAGTGTCGACACTTATGAAGGCTAGTGTCGACACCCAGAGAAGCTGTGTCGACACTTGGAGTAATTGTGTCGGCACCAGGAAGGCAGAGTCGATACTAGAAGAAAAGTGTCGACACATACATGCAGTGTCGACACATAGTGAAGAATTGTCTAAAGAATCAGTGTCGACACTTAGAAGCAGTGTCGACACCCAGAGAAACTTTGTCGACAGCAAAAGTGTCGACACTAGGAGGCTGTGTCGACACTCAGCAAACTTCAACAAAGTTCAAGTACATGTGTCGACACTAGGAGGTTGTGTCGACACTCAACAAACTTCAACAAAGTTCAAGTACATGTGTCGACACTAGGAGGTTGTGTCGACACTCAGCAAACTTCAACAAAGTTCAAGTGCACGTGTCGACACAAAGGAGATGTGTCGACACTCAGCAAAGTTCAACACAAGAAGGCTTGTGTCGACACAAAGGAGATGTGTCGACACACAGCAGAATTCAACTAAGTATTAAAGATGAAGGCTTGTGTCGACACACAGAATCAGTGTCGACACATTCTGAAGAAGTAGTGTCGAGAAGTTGTTACAACAACACAAGGAGTTGTGTCGACACCAACAAGGCTAGTGTCGACACTTAGTCTACTTATGTCGACACTTGGTCTATTTGTGTCGACACATAAAGACTATCTGTCTCGACACTTTCAGACAGTGACAGAGATTTCAAAAAGTGACTGGATGACTTGACAGCTGCCATTTCAACCGGTCAACTGCAACTGTCAGAGCCGTCAGAAAGTTGTTAGAAACCGGATCAGCCGATCACCATGGAGAAAGCTTATTTAAAGGCTTTTCTCCTTCAACAGAATACAGATTAATCGATGAAGTAATTAGTTGAAAAACAATACAACAAAGAAGAAGATCTTCAACAGAAGATCTAAGAAGTTGGAGAGAGAGAGAGAGCTCCTTCTAAGAAGAGCAGCTATTGAACCAGGCTGCAAAGTAAGAGTCAGATTGAGATCTGATTCACAAGACAGCAGTTGATTAAAGATCATTTTCACAAGAGATTCAACCCTACTGTGTTCTAATTCAAGAAGCTTTGAAGAAAGTCAAAGGAGGTTGATCTCTGTCAAGTTCTTCCAAGAACTCATCAAGAAACCAGTCAACTCATCTCTCTTTTTCAGAGTTGTGGTTATATACTTTGTAAACTTTATTTTCTGTAGGATCTTGTATAGATCTGAGTTGTAAGTCTAAACTATAAAGGCTGAGGTAGGGCAATTGTGCCTGAGTGTAGGAGATTCTATTTTCTGAGTGTAGACCTTGATTGAAGGCTGAGGTAGGGCTGTTTAGCCTGAGTGTAGGTCTTGGTGAAGACTGAGTGGTAGAGCTTTTGTGCCTGAGTTGTAGGAGTAGGATCACTCTGAGATGTAGGAACCTGTTTGGGGTTCTAAGTTGTAAGATCTGAGGATCTGAGAAGAAGTGGAGAAGTTAGGCCGAATCTAGTACACTACTAGATAGGCGAAGGGGGAAAATGGATGTACCCAGACCTTGGGGAACCACTATAAAAATCTGTGTGTACTCTGTGTGTGATTAATTCTGTGATTACTGTATTATCTGTGCTGATTTGCTGTAGAGAATTGCAAATACAGGTCTTAGTATTCAGTGTTTCTGCCTGAAATTTAAAAAGATTAAGTTCACCTATTCACCCCCCCCCCTCTAGGTGATTAGGCACTATTTCTTTCAAGTGGTATCAAAACGAGGTTCCTCAAAAAGGATATAACAGTCTGAGTAAAGATCCTGTAGGCAGAATCAGAATAATCAAGAATCAAGAAAATGGGTTCTACTGAGAATCACAAAGAGCTAGGATCCATGAAATTGCCAATCTGCAGAAAAGAGATTTTTGGCATATGGAAAGAGAGAGTTAGACTCTTTATGGAAGCATCTGACCCAAGAATATACATCACAGTCAAAGAAGGGTCATATGTGCCAATGAAGATCTCCATTCTAGATGCAAATCAGAAAACTCCTAAGGACTATTCAGAAATGACTAAAGATGAAATAATTCTGCCCACTATGGACAAAAGGGCTAAGGATATTATTGTAAGTGTAATTGATGATGCCACATTTCAGAATTTAATTCACTGTAAAACTTCAAAAGAAATGTGAGACACACTGATAGTTTACATGGAGGGATTAGAAGAAGTAAGACAAGACAGGAAGTCTTTGTTGAATCAGGAGTATGAAAGCTTCAGACAAGAAAAGTCTGACAGCATTACTGAATGCTATAAGAAGTTCTATAGGATAGTCAATGAATTGATGTCCTATGGAAGAGAATTCAGCAACTATGAGCTGAATGACAAATTCTTGAGATCTTTGACTAAGGACTGGGACACCAAGATTTGTGTCATTAGGGAAATGACCAAATTAGCTGATATACCTCCTCCAAGCTTGTTTGGAAAACTGTTATCCTATGAGATGCAGTTAATGGTTAGAAAGGAGGAAGAGAAGACTACTAGAGTGGAGCACAAAGAAAGAGCTGTGACCTTCAAGACTGAAGCCACTAGGAAGTATAGAAGCAAGTCTCCATCTCCACCACAAATAGTTGCTGAGACAGTCACAGAAAATTCAGATAGTAAGAATTCAGAAAGCAGTGAAAGTGATGAAGACTTTTCAGCTTTCACTAGGCATTTTCAAAAGTTTCTAAAGAAGAAGTAGTGGAGGTCTAAGCCATCCACTTCACAGACAAAAGATGACTACTATCAGAACAGGAAGTCATCAAGGAATGACAGAAGAAAGTACAAGCCAAGTAAAACTACATCCTCAAAGAAAGTATGCTATTGTTGCAATAAACAAGGACATATAGTAGCTAACTGTCCAAAAAAGAGGAAAGAGTCAACTGACAAGAAGAAGACTCAGTTTAAGGGCAAAAAGGAAAGGTCCTTTGTTGCTAAGAAGGATAAGAGTTTGACTGATCAGTCATCTTCAGAAACAGATTCAGAAGCTGAAGCTTATATTGGATTGTTTGCTGAAGAGGAGGAAGATGAGTTCATGAAGTTAATGAATTCAATTTATGAGCATGAGGACAATCAGTGCAAAGGGCTGATGACATTATCTGAAGGAGACAAAATCCAAGATCAGCCTGGACCAAGTAAGGTATAAAGTTGCTCTACTAGTTCAATTTCTAGTACTGAGTCAGAATCAGATACATCTGCATCAAGTGATGTGGGTGGGTCTGAATCTGAAGGAGATATTCATCAGTTAATTGATGAATATAGGGACTTGTTGCAGGCCTTGAAGAAAAGCAAGACCTTAGCCAAAACTCAGGCAAAGGAGATTGCTAGTCTTAAATTGGCTGCTGCTGATTCAGACAAATTATTTGATCAGAAACTGAATGAAATAGCCAGGCTGAAGAACATTACTGTTATTCAGATGGGTACTATTACATTTAAGAATGATCAAATTAGAATTCTGGAGGCTAGACTTCAGAAGTAGAGAGAGATTGTAGCAAGTTTTTCTAAACCAAAATCTGTTTTACCTTTAATAGATAAGTTTGTACCTCATAAGGGTAAAACTGGATTGGGGTTTACAAAACCTTCCTGGATAGTTAAGTCCAAATCTAAGGGCAAAGCCCCAGTACTAAACAAGAAGGATGCAGTAAAAAATCCAGCCAGGGTTGTATCTAAACAAAGGTACAACAGATTTGAGTGCTGATGTTGTGGCAAGGTAGGCCACTTTGCCATAGATTGTTGGCACAATTCAAGTGTCAAGGAGAGTAGCAAACTGCCTGTTAGAAGAGCTACAGGTAGTTTTGTTAAAAGTCAGACTAACTTGCACCAAGGACCCAAGAATTATTTGGGTTCTAAGGTTAAGTAATCTGTTTTGCAGGTAAGTCCAAGTGGCCATGCCCCTATATGGTATTTGGACAGTAGATGTTTCAGACACATGACTGGAACTAGGGGGTTGCTGAAGGACTATACACCAATCAAGGATGGTCCAAAAGTTACCTTTGGTGGTTCAGAAAAAGGAATCATCAAAGGCTTTGGTAACATTTCTAGTAACCTGATTACAATTACTCAAGTGACTTATGTAAAAGGTTTGAAATATAACCTCATTAGCATAAGTCAGCTGAGTAATTTAGGATATGACATCTCATTTGTCAAGAATGATTGTCATATCAAGAGGTCAAGTGATCAAAGGATCATTCTGACTGGATATAGGAAGAGAAATGTCTATTGTCTAGACATTATGTGTGAGAACATTGTTTTTTCCTATTTATCTTGTAGCTGATGAGAAAGTCTCACATTGTGTTAAATGGCACAAGAGGCTGGCTCATCTTAACTATAAGACAATTGGCCAACTTTTTAGCAAAGAGTTAGTGAGGAATGGTCCTCAGGTTAAGTGTATAAAGGATGAGATATGCTCAGCTTGTCAAAAAGGCAAGCAGACCAAATTCACCTTTCATAGCCTTGAGAACAAAGATGTTGTGAGGTGTTTATACCTCTTGCATATGGATCTTATTGGTCATATGTCAGTTCACAGCCTAGGTAGGAAGGTCTACACATTTGTGGTTGTAGATAATTACTCAAGGTTTTCCTGGGTGTTCTTCCTTAGACAAAAATCTGAAACCCCAAGTATCTTATATAGTTTTGTCAAACAAATTCAGAATGAATTGGATAGTACAGTGGTCAAAATCAGAAGTGACCATGATACTGAATTTCAGTCTGACAGTATGACAAAACTGTGTGAAGAATTTGGAATTTTTCAAGAATTTTCCTCACCAAGAACACCTCAGCAAAATGGTATTGCTGAAAGGAAAAATAGAACCTTGATAGAGGCTGGTAGAACCCTATTAAGTGACACATCTCTCCCAGAATATTTCTGGACTGAGCCAGTAAACACTGCTTGTCATGTGATTAATAGGGCTACTATCACCAAGAGCCACAAGAAGACCCTCTATGAGATTGTGAAGGGCAGAAAACCAAATCTATCCTATTTCAGGATCTTTGGTTGCAAGTGCTATATCCTTAATAATGGTAAGTCTTATCTAACCAAGTTTGATGTCAAATCCCAAGAGGGGATCTTTGTTGGGTACAACAATAATAGTAAGGCTTAAAGGGTCTACAACTCGATTACTCAAGTTGTAGAAGAGTCTGTTCATGTAGTTTTTGATGAAGCTAGACTCATTAACAATGAATTGCCTAGAAGTGTTTGCAGCTCCACATGTGTGACTGAGAAGATGGACAAGATACACTTGATGATGAAGAAGACCAAGGGGTGCAGCAAGTTGAAGAGACTGAAGGTGTACAACCTGAAGACAGGATGCCTCCAGCAAACAGGCATTTAAAGGATCATTCAGCCAATCAAATAATTGGAGATCTCAGACAAGGGGTGCAAACAAGGAGCAGGAATCTAAGTTCAGTTCTCTACTCCAGCTTTCTATCCCAAGTAGAGCCAAAGAAATTTGAAGAAGCAATCTTAGACCCTCATTGGATTGAGGTCATGCAAGAGGAGCTGAACCAGTTCAAAAGATGCAAGGTCTGGGAGCTAGTTCCTAAACCAAAAGACCACAATATTATTGGAACTAAGTGGATCTTTAGGAACAAGTTGGATGAGAATGGAGTAATTATAAAGAACAAAGCTAGACTTGTTGCAAAAGGATATACGCAAGAAGAAGGTATTGATTTTGATCAGACCTTTGCTCCAGTAGCAAGACTGGAAGCAATAAGGATGTTCCTTGCCTATGCAACATTTCAAGGGTTCAAGGTATACCAAATGGATGTTAAGTCAACTTTTCTGAATGGAAATCTGAAGGAAGAAGTCTATGTAGAGCAGCCATCAGGTTTTGTTGATTCTCTTAAACCTGATTATGTATATAGACTTAGGAAGGTTTTGTATGGGTTAAAACAAGCCCCTAGGGCTTGGTATGAAACCCTGTCTAGTTTCCTCATTGAGAACAAATTCTCAAGGGGGAAAATAGACAAGACTCTATTCCTTATGGAATCTAGAGGCAAGATTATCTTAGTCCAAATATATGTAGATGACATAATATTTGGGTCTACAGAAAGTAGTCTTTGCAGAAAGTTTGCAAAACTTATGCAAGGACAATTTGAAATGAACAGTATGGGGGAACTTAAGTTCTTCTTGGGTCTCCAAGTTAGACAGACTGAAGATGGCTTGTCCATATGTCAGTCTAAGTTCACCCTAGAGTTGATAAGGAAGTATGGTATGGAATCATCCACTACCATGAAAACTCCTATGAGGTCAACAATGTCTCTAAGCAAAGATGATGCAGGGAAACCTGTAGATGAAACTTTGTATAGAGGGATAGTTGGCTCCCTACTGTATTTGACTGCTAGTAGACCAAATATCATGTATGCTACATGTGTTTGTGCTAGGTACCAAGCTTGCCCTAAAAAATCTCATTTGACAGCAGTCAAAAGAATTTTGAGATATCTTAAGGGCACACCTTATCTAGGCCTTTGGTACCCTAAGAATGGAGATTTTGAACTGACAGGTTATTTAGATGCAGATTTTGCAGGCTGCAAGGAAGATAAGAAGAGTACCACAGGAACCTGTCAATTTCTATGTGGAAGGCTGGTGTCATGGAGCAGCAAGAAGCAGACCAGTGTGGCTATCTCCACAGCAGAGTCAGAGTATGTGACTACAGGAAGTTGCTGTGCACAACTACTATGGATACAACACTAGCTAGAAGATTATAGTATTCAAGTAAGTAGAACACATTTATTTTGTGATTCTACAAGTGTTATTTCTATTGCAAATAATCTCGTCTCCCATAGTAGGACTAAGCACATAGAAATAAAATACCATTTTCTAAGAGAACATGTGGAAAAATGAGATATTTCCCTAGAGTATGTTAAGACAGATAGTCAGTTAGCTGATATGTATACTAATCCCTTAGATGAAACCAAATTCAATAAGTTTAAAATTGAATTAGGAATGATAAACTTAGAAAAGTTTACAAAAATTGGCTAAGTAAAATAGTGTCGACACACAGAGTTGTCTGTGTCGACACATAGAAGTGGTGTCAGCATTTTAGAGAAATGGTGTCGACACATCTAGACAGTCAGTGTCGACACTTCAGAGAATAAGTGTCGACACATCCAAAGTAGGTGTCGACACATCCAGGGTATTGTCGACACTTAGGATTTACATAGAATTCGTCGAGTAGAGTCTCGACTAATCGTCGAGCTGAGATATGTAAGTGTCGACACATATATTCTGTCGACTATATTTATGTCGACACATAGTTGTCGAGACATTAGATGTATGTGTCGACACTTTTCAACAGTGTCGACACATTTCAAGTATTTTGACGCGCCTTTTCACCTTCGATTTTCGAAAGGTATAAATAGGTTTTCACCATTATTTGTCGACACACTCACCTTAGTTTCGAGACCAAACTTGTGTGTCGACATCTCTCTTCTCTAAATTCAAAATTTCTTCAAACCCTAATGACGCCCAAGCTAGAAGAGAACATTAATGAAGGATATGAGCTCGTGCGACACGCCTTTGATGACGCGGAATCCGAAATCAAAGGTGTGGTAACCCTAATAGCAGAGACTGGATTAAAATATCTTGTATCAGAATCAATCAAGATCTTGAAGAAGGAAGTCCTCGAATTCTCGAGTACAGCTACTCTTGATGATACTGGACTCAAGATTAAGTCCAGAGTCCATGGGACAAAAGTGAAGGTCACTCATAAGACTCTAAGAAAAGTTCTACATCTCCCTAGAACTGCAGAAGAGGAAGATGTATCTGCTTCAAAGACAAGGGAGGCACTAACATGGTGTGGACTTGATTCAAACCTGAAGATTTGATCAGTGTTCAACACGAAAGGAATGAACATACAGGGCAAGTTTTTATCTGAGATAGTTGACAAGGTAATACTAAGCAAGCCTGGTGGACATGATAGAATTTTAGCTCATATGTTCAGTCTGATGACAAGGATAGTTTTCAAACTTAATACTGATTGGTCTGCAGTAATGTTTGATAAGATAAAAGAGAGTCTGAAGAAACCCAATCTGGGTAGAATTCTGAGTTTATACTTAGCTGGAAGTATTCCTGAAGTGATGAACCAAGCTGCAGGTTCAAAGATAAACCACATGAGGAGAATGGATGTAAGAATTTTCTCAAGGTGGGATAGAGTATTGACAAAGGAACTGCCAACTCCAAAAAAAGAAACACCCCAGAAAAAGAAGAAGAAGACAGCCATTATGGCACAAGAATCCTCAAGTAGCTCAGAGGAGCAAGTGGTGTTTAGTTCATATGATGGAGAGGATGACAATGATGGCCAGTCACCAGCAAGACAAGGAGATGCTCAGAGGCAGGGGGAGCTACCATCAGCTAGCCCTATTCACCTGGATCCACTCCAGAGGGAGCCTCTACATGTGGATGAGCCAACTCCATTAGAGAACGAAAGGGCTACCCAAATCATTCTAGAGGTAATTACTGAAGTTAATCAATTAAATTTCCCTATTGAGGATGATGTTTTAACTGAATCATTACTTGATATTGAGCAGCAAACACAGTTACATAGTGAACCACAAGATGTTGTCATGGAGGACACATATGTTGCTGATAAAGAAGTATCAGTTGCTCCAGAAATCAGAGATTCTCCTATACAACCTCAGCATGAGTTTACTCTAGAGGAGCTATTCCCTGATCTAATACAGACTGACTTTGAGGGAGAGAAGCAGTTGTTGAGGGGGAGAAGGTTAATCTTGAGGGGGAGCAAATAGAGGAGACTACTAGACAAGAGACTGTGGAGCAAAAGGATGCTGAGCAAATACAAAGGACTGAGAATGAGTTACCTCCTAGTCCTAAGGATAGAGTGGATATTGCTAGCACTTCTGCTTTAGAGGATGAAGAGGCTGCTAGAGCCAAGAAAAGGAAGGTCCAGGTCTTCAAGAGAAGAAGCCAGAATTACAAGAAAGCACTGCAGACAATTGCTCCACAGCCAGCTCCAACTACTGATTATAGTTCACTGATGATGGCTTTGCAGATAAAGATGGATGAGCAAAGGAAAGCTCTAGAAAAGAGCATGGATGAATGACATAAATCCCTGCAATTTGATCTGCCACAAGACATCAAATCTATCAGATTTGAAGTGAATCAAAACAAGAAGGAAATGACTGAATGTTTCCATAAAGGAGGCAATGCAGTAGTCTATCTGGCAACTCATCAAGAGAATATAAAGAAACAGATTGATGACTTGGCAGTAAAACAAGGCTATGTCCTGGAGAACCGGCTTAGAATGAATGATAATCTAACTGCTTCTCATAATGCCATTGTCACTGAAATGAAAAATATAGCTACTGCACAGACTGTTGTAACTGCTACTGCTAAAGAAGCCTTTGATAAGCAATTACAAGAGAGTCTCACTGCTGTTAAAACTGCCATTGAAGAATCTCAGAAGGCAATTGCTGACAAGCTACAAAGGTTCAAACCTTTTTATAAGGATGGCTTTGATCATATAGTCAAGAGAAGTCATAAAGGGGGAGAGGGTTTTAGTCAAGACTGGCTTTGATCATGCAAAATGGATTTCAAACTCCATCAGAGCTACTCTGGGATATCCACCTTTATGTGATGATGATAATGTGGCAGAGTCTGGAATAAATCCTGCATATTTTGGAGGAGAACAAGCTGAAGTGGCTTAAGTGATATATCCTCTTGTAGATTTTGACATGATATATCAGGAGGTACAGTCTATGTATAGTCCTCCTAAGGGTAATCAGAATGTTATTCTTGAAAAAGTAGTACAGCCTGTACCAGAGGCAATCTTAAAAGAGCAAGAGGCATTACTGAAAGAACAAGAGGCCCAATTATCTAAGAAAAGGTTCAGAGAGCAAGCTGAATTAAGGCCAGATTTTAAACAATGGAGTCCCACATCCAGGAATATCATATTGATTGCTTGAAAGGCTGCTAAGGATAATATCCTGGATAGAGGCAAATGGTATTCTGAACAGGAGTGGAGAAAACATGAGAATAGGCAAGAAGTCATAGTACAATACAGAAGGAAGGCTAAAATAGGAAAGCTACCTCCTAATACACAGGAGCCTAGCAAGTATTTCCCTAAGCCATATCACTATTTTGAAAGGCAGAAGATAAAGATTGAAGAGCTGAAAAAGACAGATCTTAAGGGAAAGAAGCCTGCTGATGACAATGATGCTCCAGTCCAAGCAAAGATTCAATCTGGAAAGGGCATTGTGATCAAGGAACCAGAACAGCCATAAATAAAAATTTTCTTAAGTTTACAATTTGTAATCATTTGCATTAAACTCTATATAAACTTTTGATTAATGAAAATGTTTGAAGTTGTAAGAACAATGTTATATGTTCAATCTATTACATTATTGTTCTGAGATAATTATTTATACATGTTCTGTTTATACATGTTTAGTTCTTACCATGTTAATTAATATTGTTATACATCATATTGAGTATTTGGTATGTATGGTGTATATCATTGACTAAGGGTTATGACTTCTCCAAATAGAGGGAGATTGTTGGGTACATTGGAATATATGTACCTGATTTGAAGAAGCCTCACCCTACTCAATGATATACATCAAGGTGTATTTGATGTGCTTTGAGTTTATTTGTGCAGGTTAAGTAATTACATGGAAAGCATAAAAAATTCTAAGTTCATGTGTCGACACCTATAGATGAAGTGTCGACACTTATGAAGGCTAGTGTCGACACCCAGAGAAGCTGTGTCGACACTTGGAGTAATTGTGTCGACACCAGGAAGGCAGAGTCGACACTAGAAGAAAAGTGTCGACACATACAGGCAGTGTCGACACATAGTGAAGAATTGTCTAAAGAATCAGTGTCGACACTTAGAAGCAGTGTCGACACCCAGAGAAACTTTGTCGACAGCAAAAGTGTCGACACTATGAGGCTGTGTCGACACTCAGCAAACTTCAACAAAGTTCAAGTACATGTGTCGACACTAGGAGGCTGTGTCGACACTCAACAAACTTCAACAATGTTCAAGTATATGTGTCGATACTATGAGGCTGTGTCGACACTCAGCAAACTTCAACAAAGTTCAAGTACATGTGTCGACACTAGGAGGATGTGTCGACACTCAGCAAACTTCAACAAAGTTCAAGTGCATGTGTCGACACAAAGGAGATGTGTCGACACTCAGCAAAGTTCAACACAAGAAGGCTTGTGTCGACACAAAGGAGATGTGTCGTCACACAGCAGAATTCAACTAAGTATTAAAGATGAAGGCTTGTGTCGACACACATAATCAGTGTCGACATATTCTGAAGAAGCAGTGTCGAGAAGCTATTACAACAACACAAGGAGTTGTGTCGACACCAACAAGGCTAGTGTCGACACTTAGTCTACTTGTGTCGACACTTGGTCTATTTGTGTCGACACATAAAGACTATCTGTCTCGACACTTTCAGACAGTGACAGAGATTTCAAGAAGTGACTGGATGACTTGACAGCTGCCATTTCAACCGGTCAACTGCAACTGTCAGAGCCGTCAAAAAGTTGTTAGAAACCGGATCAGCCGGTCACCATGGAGAAAGCTTATTTAAAGACTTTTCTCCTTCAACAGAATACAGATTAATCGATGAAGTAATTAGTTGAAAAACAATACAACAAAGAAGAAGATCTTCAACAGAAGATCTAAGAAGTTGGAGAGAGAGCTCTTTCTAAGAAGAGCAGCTATTGAACCAGGCTGCAAAGTAAGAGTCAGATTGAGATCTGATTCACAAGACAGCAGTTGATTGAAGATCATCTGCATAAGAGATTCAACCCTACTGTGTTCTAATTTAAGAAGCTTTGAAGAAAGCCAAGGGAGGTTGATCTCTGTCAAGTTCTTCCGAGAACTCATCAAGAAACCAGTCAACTCATTTCTCTCTTTCAGAGTTGTGGTTATATACTTTGTAAACTTTATTTTCTGTAGGATCTTGTATAGATCTGAGTTGTAAGCCTAAACTATAAAGGCTGAGGTAGGGCAATTGTGTCTGAGTGTAGGAGATTCTATTCTCTGAGTGTAGGCCTTGATTGAAGGCTGAGGTAGGGTTGTTTAGCCTGAGTGTAGGTCTTTGTGAAGACTGAGTGGTAGGGCTTTTGTGCCTGAGTTGTAGGAGTGAGATCACTCTGAGTTGTAGGAACCTGTTTGGGGTTCTGAGTTGTAAGATATGAGGATCTGAGAAGAAGTGGAGAAGTTAGGCCGAATCTAGTATACTACTAGATAGGCGAAGGGGGAAAGTGGATGTACCCAGACCTTGGGGAACCATTATAAAAATCGGTGTGTACTCTGTGTGTGATTAATTCTGTGATTGCTGTATTATCTGTGCTGATTTGCTGTAGAGAATTGCAAATACAGGTCTTAGTATTCAGTGTTTCTGCCTGAAATTTAAAAAGATTAAGTTTACCTATTCACCCCCCCTCTAGGTGATTAGACACTATTTCTTTCACACATACATACATCCATAACAAACATCACAGACATATATCCACCATATCTCTAGCCATATATTCACATTACATACACCGTGATCGATCGATCACCTAAATACCACAAGATGTGCACAACCATTTCATCGTCCATACAACATATATTATAGCAAAAACATCCCATTATTCATTCCTGAGTCACATCACCAAAGTCATATAATTCACACTTTCATTCTTACTTCCGCTCATTCGCATCATCTTTCATAAGTCGTTTGATCGCCTCTTGGAGTTCCAAACTAAACACTTGAGGCTGTAATTCACCGATTGAGCTTTGCGGATTTTACACTTCAAGGTTATGCATTCGAGGTTGCGTCCGGGATGTAGATGACTCAGCCACTGCTTTACCCTTTTCTTCATAAGACGCACCTGTCCTTTTCTCACTCCTTGGAGGGCCACTCCAACAATCACGGGCTATATGCCCCTGCTTCCCGCATTTAAAACATGTGCGTGTTTCAACTCGTTCTTGCCCATATACTGCTCCCGAAGAAACAGTCGACGGAGTTGGCTCGGCAGGCCTGAACCTTTTCTTATCTCGTCTCCTAAACTCCGACTGTTCCGAGTGTGGAACTTTGAATTCCGGCTTTTCCACCGCCAAGCTCTTCTTCTCCTGCACCCATTTTAAATCCTTTACTTGCGCACGGGTTGTATCTACCAACGCTTGGAAGGCTTGGTTCACCGAACTCGGGAGTGCCAATCTCAACTCATCACGCAGTCCCTCATAAAATCGATTCGTCTTTCGCGCTTCCTCAGTGAAGGTAGACCCCGCATAGCGCCCCAGTCGTGTAAACTCATGCAGGTAACTATCAATATCACTCTCACCCTGCACCAGATTTAGAAACACATTTTCCATTGCAATCCGCTGGGACATTGGCACATACTTGGCCAGAAACAATCGTGAGAATTCTTCGATCGATATCTCTTCCAATCCTCGACCTGCCAAGTAGTGCAGTTCCACTTCGTCCCACCAAAGCCTTGTATCGTCTTCCAATAGAAAGGTGGCTAAAGTCACTTTCTGCGCCTCCACAGTCCGGATTGCTGCTAAGATTCTCTTCACTCTTGCAAGCCAATCTTCCCTCTACGTTGGGGAACCCGTTCCGCCAAACGTAGGTAGATGAAACTCTATAAAACGCTTCAATTGCTCGTCCGCTGCTTGCTCATCCACCACAGCTTCAACACGCTCTTGCCTTGCACCAGGCCGTACTGGCACCCCTGCAGGCCTTGCCTGCACAGTAGGCTGTGCATGTAACACTGCGATCACCGTCACAGTCACCACACGTATGGTCTCCGCCGAGGGAGGTGTAGGCGCTTCAACTGGTGTCGCACTCTCATCAGAACGCTGGGGCTCAGACTGCCCAACACCACTTCTCGTCACCTATCAATGTACAAAATACCAGTTATGTCCAGTCCATAACAACAAACATACATTGACTACACACTCATGCTCCTCACGTGCATGTATTACATTCCTAGTGGACATTCTTGAGTTCAATTATGTTCTCCCTCCCAAAAATCTCAAATTTGGCTCTGATACCACTTTGTAACGCCCCATTCGTCACATGGAACATAACGGTGGGTCCGGCCCGGGCCCCACGCCATATTTCACAGACAAACGGCAGAATTACGTGTGAATATCAAATCACGTTCTACTCGAATCCTAACTCATAGCATTCTAGCGCAGCATTTGAAGTTGTAAGAACTCAACCACATGAATGTCCACTAAATATACAAACTCCACATTTATATATAAACCAGGAATTTATACAACACACACACACGCTCACGACCTTAAGGCCTTACAAGTTGCTCTTTACAAATATACAATTTCATACATCGGCACGCAGGCCGGCCACACATGAAATCCAAGAATTCTTCGCACGGCCTTCAAGGGCCTTTACGCAGCAAGTATTCATTCCGCTCAATTCAATTTAACCCATTAGCACCTGCAATTTAACATCCACCCTAAGAGCGGTAAACAAAACAACGGTCAGCATTAGCTGACCAATTATAACGACCCTACCCCTTACCCGAGGCAGTGGTTCCTTCCTTGTATGCATTGCCAACAATCTAGCTATCATCACAAGTATCACCACAGTATCACAAACACAGGCTTCCGCCCGACGCTAAGTGTACTCAGGGCACCTTACGGTGTACCGGACTCCGTGACAACACCACCGATTAGAGATTAATAACTTGTTGGCTGGCTGGTCGTAGTCCACCAACACGCATGCTAGCGACATTCCGCCCAAACCACTCAGAGGTGAGAACCACACGACAAACTTGAGCATTTCAGATCAACCCACCACTGTGGTGCAGCAAGCCGGGTCTATCTCGCGTCCCCCATGCCTGCCACCCAGAACAGGACACAGCCATGTGACACGTCCGTGTCACATGGCTGACACGCCCGTGTCACATGACAGACACACCCGCGTCTGGCTCTCGAGACCTACTCGAGACCACTAATCGAGTAGTTGTCTCGAGTAGGTCTCAAGAGGGTCTTGAGAGCCAGACACGGGCGTGTCTGTCATGTCACACGGGCGTGTCTGTCATGTGACATAGGCGTGTCACATGGTCATGCCCTGTTCTGAAGACATGCTGCGTAAAGGCCCTCGAAGGCCGTGGGAAGAATTCTTGGATTTCATGTGTGGCCGGCCTACGTGCCAATGTATGAAGCTGTATATTTGTAAAGAGCAATTTGTAAGGCCTTAAGGCCGTGAGCGTGTGTGTGTTGTATACATTCCTGGTTTATATATATAAATTCCCGAAATTTAGCTCCAATACAGACATCAACAAAACCATGTCATTCCGTCGCAAAACGATCCGGGTTAGAGCTCAGAGGCCGCAATTTGTCTCGCCCCACGACATCGCAGAAAACAAATACATACAGACATCCATAACAAACATCACAGACATATATCCCCTATATCTCCAGCTATATATTCACATTATATACACCTTGATCAATCAATCACCTCGAGAACACAAGGTGTGCACAACCATTTCATCGTCCATACAACATATATCATATCAAAAACATCACATTATTCGTTCCTGAGTCACATCACCAAAGTAATATACTTCACACTTTCATTTTTACTTCCGCTCACCCGCATCATCTTTCATAAGCTGTTTGATCGCCTCTTTCATAAGTCGAGGTTGCGTCCAGGATACAGATGACTCGGCCACTGCCTTACCCTTTTCTTCATAAGACACACTTGTCCCTTTCTCACCCCTTGGAGAGTCACTCCAACAATGATTGGCTAAATGTCCTTGCTTCCCGCACTTAAAACATGTGTGTGTTTCAACACGTTTTTGTCCATAGGTTGCCCTCGATGAAGTAGTAACTTCCTGCGCCTCTGCAGTCCGGATTGCTAACACGATTCTTTTTACTCTTGCAAGCCAATCTTCCGCCTGCGTTGGGGAACCCGTTCCACCAAGCGTAGGTGGATGAAACACCATAGTTTGCTCATCCACCACATCCTCAACACGCTCTTGCCTTGCACGAGGCCGTACTGGCACCCCTACAGGCCTTGCCTACTTAGTAGGCTGTGCATGTAACGCCGCGAGCACCGTTGCCCGTGTCTGTCATGTGACGCGGGTGTGTCAGCCATGTGACACGGGCGTGTCAGCCATGTGACACGGGCGTGTCACATGGTCGTGTCCTGTTCTGGGTAAGGCGGTTCGTGCACCGCTTAGGGGACACGGCCTGTGACACGGGCGTGTCACAAGGGGTGTCAGCCGTGTTCAGCTTATTTCTGGGCAAATCAAAGCCGTTCATTTCCTTCTTCCTGGATCCAAGGGTTCAGGCCCTTCCCTGCTACTTATAAGGCCGAAATGAGGGGATAAACTCCTTCATTTTAGCCATTCTCCTTCTTCTCAAAGAAAGAGAGAGAGAGGGAGCAAGGGAGGAAAGGGAGAAGGGAGAAGGCTGACAGAGAAGCTTCAGCGGGCTGATTCGTGGGCCGAGTGCGGATTCGTGAAGGCAAAGTCGTGACAGTGATTTCCACCCGGCTAGATCATGACTCCAAAGCGATCATCAAAGGCAACGATCTCCTTCTTGGACAATCGATGTCCTTTCTTTATGCATCTGCATGGAATCCTCCACCAAGAGATGGAAAGCGTAAGCGATTCCCCACTGAGTCTGCATCTAGAGCCGGAAATGTGTAGTACGGCGTATGCATGCTGTGTGAAGCCCACCCGGACCATTAGTCTGGATTAGTGATGGTTAGGTTGTGAACCAGAGAAGACTCCGTGTATTACGTGATGCTATGACTTGTGAATGTCAACTCTTTATGTTGTGTGCTGATCTTGGATGCTTTGCAAAAGCTCCTTGTGGTGTGAGCGCGGTGAGGGTTATTTGCTCTGAGAGAGTGGAAAGCTGCGACTGATCAGGAGGGAAAGCTGACCCGCGTCATGTCCTGCGCTACTGACGGATTGAGCACGGGAAAGGCTGACCTGCCCTTGGTTATTTTGGGAGATCGATGGGTGGCATGCCTGGGGGACGCGAGATAGACCCGGCTTGCTGCACCACAGCGATGGGTCGATCTGAAATGCTCAAGTTTGCCGTGAGGTTCTCACCTCTGAGTGGTTTGGGCGGAATGTCGCTAGCATGCGTGTTGGTGGACTAGGACCGACCAACCAACAAGTTAATAACCTCTAATCGGTGGTGTTGCCGCGGAGTCTGGTACACCATAAGGCGCCCTGAGTGCACGGAGCATCTGGCGGAAGCCGACGTTTGTGATACTGTTGTGATACTTGTGATGATAGCTAGATTGTTGACAATGCATACAGGGAAGGAACCACTGCCCCGGGTAAGGAGTATGGTCGTTATAATTAGCCAGCTAATGCTGACCGTTGCTTTGTTTACCGCTCTTGGGGTGGATGTTAAATTGCAGGTGCTGATGAGTTAAATTGAATTGAGCGGAATGAAGACCTGCTGCGTAAAGGCCCTTGAAGGTCGTGCGAAGAATTCTTGGATTTCATGTGTGATCGGTCTGCGTGCCGATGTATGAAGCTGTATATTTGTAAAGAGCAACTTGTAAGGCCTTAAGGCCGTGAGCGTGTGTGTTTTATACATTCCCGGTTTATATATAAATGTGAAGTTTATATATTTAGTGGACATTCATGTGGAGGAGGACAAACATTGTTCGACGTGGGAGGAGGATGGATGAAGTCGGCGAAGGGTGAGGAAGAGGGTTTCATTTTTCTGCAGGAGGAGGAATCCGAAAATTATTCCGGGCCTAAATATTGAATCCAATTTTTGAGATGGATTGGAGAGTGGGGTCCAAATATCAGTATTTATTCCCTCCCCTAATTCTAGGTGAGATTAACTACCTACATTTTTTCCTTCTATCGTTCGTTCACCGCGGGTCCGCGACAGTAAGCAATCTCTCTCTCTCTCCCCGGCCCATTGAAAAAATAAGTGGTCGTCTTCTTCATCGTCGGCGTAGTGTTCTTCCTCTTCTTGTTCCGATCGAGATTAAGAAACAAGCGGAGAGATGAAGGGGCTGACGTGCAACGCCTGCAACAGGGAGTTCGAAGATGATGCGGAGCAGAAGCTCCATTATCGTTCCGAATGGCACCGCTACAATCTTAAGAGAAAGGTATTGTTTCTTTCTCTCACTGATTTTTTATTTTTATTTTTATTTTCAGGGTTTCTATCTGATTAGGCTTTTCAAGTCCCTTTTACTAACTTTTGAGAATTAGGGTGCTAGGTTTTTCCCCCCTTTTTCTCTCTCTTTTGGTGCGGCTTGAATTGGAATTAGTCACCTGTTATGAAAGGTGTTAAGTAGGTGGCTCAATTTGATATAAAAGGGAATATCATGCGATTTTGTATGCCATTTATTGTTCACTTGGACCGATTGTGTTAGGCTCAGTTCATTTTGTGGGTTTTGAGAATGAGAAATTGGACCAGAGCTAGTGCGAATTGAAATTGACTCCCAATTCCAATTATTCTGTTCAGTTCTCAGTTTTGGATTGGATCGAAGGGATTGATTGTATAAGTTTCTGGCCAGTAGCCCATTAGGCAAGCGTATGTACCCTATTTTTTATAAGTTTCTGCTTTTTCGGTATATTACTGGAATGGATTGGATCGAAGGGATTGATTGTATGTAGGGTTCGATAGTGCTAGGGTTATTTGAGCTGGATCCGTGGATTTACTGGACCATGGTTACGGTTTATTTTTTTGTATAGGGAGGGCTTATGAGTTTTTTTGACTGTGAGGGAAGCACACATCGTTCTGTTCTAAGTATTAGAGCTTATTAATGCGGCAAACTATGAAGCACCGGTACTTCCTTGTGCATCACGGATATGTATCTGATACCGGTACGTACCCGATACTTGACAGATACACATGTTAATCTAGTCTATAGATACACTTGAACTTAGCAGATCGCTCTACATATTGTGATAAGAGCATACTTTTCTTAAGTGAACAAAAGTCTTTTGCATGTCTTTTAGAAAATAAAATTTTGTTGCCCATAAATACAACTAGCAGTGTTTGGTTAGATTTAAGTATCTTATTTTCGTTAAAAGTATAAAAAAATTATTTAAATTTTATTATTTTGTTTTTACTATATACACGTGCATATATACATACCTAAGAAGCATAAATATGCCAAATTGAGGCATGCACCGGTACCAAGCGCGTTTTTGGTACGGGTACGCGTACCTTATAGGCCAATACTTATTAACTCTTATCCGTCATGCGCGTTCACATTCTGTTGCGCTGTTCCGATCGTTCGTCTTGCCTTCTCCCGATCGTAAGCCTGTTGCCCTCATCGATCATTCTCGTTGTTTGCCACCTTCGTCGATCGTTTTGTGTTCGTTGATTGATCGTTCTCGCTGATGTCTTGCAATTTGCTGCTTTCGTCAATCTCGTGATGCGTTCGACGATCGATCATGCTCGCCATCTCCCGAACGTTCTCGTCGTCTCCGAATCGTTCTTGACGTAAGCTGTTGCGCTTCTTCCTCTTCCTTCTTCTTCCTCTGCCCTCTTATTCTTCTTCCACTTCTTCTTATTTTGCGGTTTAAAAAACATAAATAGATTGTTTCATGTTATTTGCTATTTTGCAAATTCATTATTTGCTGAATTCAGAAACATAATGTTTCTCGTTATTTGCTGATTTGCAAATTCATTATTTGTTGATTTTAAAAAACATAATGTTGCCTGTTATTTGCTGATTTGCAAATTCATTATTTGCTAATTTCAAAAACAAAAACAGATTATTTTCTTTTAATTGCTGATTTTAGAAACAAAAACATATTGTTTCATGTTGTTTCGTTGCTGATTTCAGGAACAAATGTGAGATATGCATATATATTTATTATATTTAATACAACGTATCCCACCGTACCTGAATTTTTAGTTTTACAATTTTGGCGTGTCATCGTATCGGATATGTATCGTACCCGACACTCGCACACGTACCGTACCTGGGTTTTGTATCCTTACAGGAAGCGGTAAATATGATATTCATATTCCTAAAATAGATGATCGGTATGTTTCCCGAGGAAGATCAAGACGATTTGTTGAAAACACACATATTTGTATCATTATATTGTGACAATGTTTTAAAATTTTTTTGATTTACAATTACAAGAGCTTAACAACTGGTTTGATGAGGTGAGTATGAAATTGCTCCTTTGTATGACATGCTTGAATTCCATTAATTTCTTTGGTTGTTTTGACAAGCAAAATGTGCTAAGATTTGCAAAATTTTATCCCGATAACTTTTAAGCTTGTAGTTGTTTAATTTGGATTTTCAACTTGACAATTTTACTGTGTATATGAGAAGTGATGAGAGGTTTCTGACTTGAAGGACCTTGGTCATCTTTCTACGAAGCTTGTTGAAACTGAAAAACATGTTGATTATCAGCAAATCCACAAATGATTGAAGTTTGTACTGATTCTTCCTGTGACTACTGCAAGTGTCAAAAGGGTATTCTCGGACATGAATTATGTCAAGAACAGATTGCCTAATAGTATGAGCGATCAAATATTGAGTGATTGTTTGGTTAACCTTTATTGAAAGAGATGAGTTTTTGAAAGTTTGCGATGATGATGTGAATTTAGATCTGTCACGGTTCCGGTTCTACTAAAATCATGAACCGAACAACTAAGGTAACAATTCTTCAAATTAGAACCAAAACTTTATTTGTTTTAACCGGTTCCGGTTCCAGCTTAATTTTTGGAACCGTCGTGTCTACGGTTCCGGTTCCTGTTCAACAAGAACCAAAACCAAACCGGCCAATAACAGTTTGGTCCGGTTTCATACGGTTTGGTCCGCTTCCAATCGGTTTCAACTAAAACCAAAATTAAACTTGGCGGAATGAAATAAAAGCGGGCTGCAAATAGTAAAACTCAAAAGCGGGCCACAACGTCTAGTTGGCTTGCGCACGTCTCGTCGGCATGCTCAACCGTAACAATTGGCTACAATTAGTTGTATTTCATGATTACTAATAAATAGTAGCTGTATATTTTTTTATATATTTTTAAATAAAATATTAAAAAAAATGTAAGTAAAATTGAAAATACATCGTATAACTGTATAAAAATCAAAAGTACACTTGCAAAAATTGACTCCAAACCGTACCAATGTCAAACCATAGCACACGGTTTTTATGCGGTGAAGTTTTGTTCGGTCCAAAATCGACTCCTTTAGTGCGATTGTGATTTGCGTTCAAACTGCATCAGCTTCACTCGTGATAGTAAGTATAAATATTATAGATAAATTATAAAATAATAACAATATAATAATAATAATAATAATAATAATAATAATAATAATAATAATAAACAGGTTGTGGTTCGGTTCTACTTTGGTCCGGTTCGGATCGGGTCTAAAAATCTTGAAACCTCTTGAGATTTGAATGTTGTGGTTCCGGTTCCGGTTCCTGTTTGGATAATAAAATGCAAGAACCACACCCGGATCAATGTTGTTCAAAGTTCCAAAATTCAAACCGGAGCCCGAATAATTTGCGAACGGTTCGGTCTGGTTCTCTGCGGTTCCGATTTGGTCTGCGGCTTTCGGTTTTAAGTGACAGCTCTAGATGTGATCGATCATTTTCATAAAACGAAGACTAGGCATAGACAATTGTAATTTTTTTCATGTATTTCGTATTTTGCAAATAAGACATTGATATGTAATTTTGTATGACTTTATAATGTCGAATATTTTTCAATTTCTATATCATGTCATGTAGAAATTTTATTTGTGCACCCTCATTACAAAATTTCTAGATCCTCCACTGTTGTCTTAGCAGTTGATAGGAAGATACTGTAATTGCCTAATGGGGTTATAAATATAACTCACGGCTTGTAATGTGAGGATATATGAAAAAGTTAAATAAAATTTTGCTCTATTTCTTCTCCGTTTCTCAGCCCTTCGTCTCTCCCAGCTCTGACCATCTTCTGGTCATTCTTCTTCTCCCTCTGTCCGGCCCCTCTCCTTGGCCATTCCCCTGTCTTCCTCTTATTTTAGATATTGGGTCATAATAATTGATGCTCTCGTAGCGATCTCTCCTCTGTCGATGTCACTCGACATTCGTCAACATATGTTCTTGCCGCGATCTCTGCTGAAATCAAGGATGACAACCTTGTTGCTATCGAGTTTGGAATCTTCCTCCAATCACTGCTTTCACCAACATTTTCTGCTTTCGCACCTCATTTTGGACTCCATGGTAGGACTTCTATTCCCAGAGATTTTTCACTTTAGAAATTGCAAGCCCTGCAACAATTTTAATGATTGAACGTTTCCACCCATGATTCCACCCCAGTGCTCGATGCTTGGTCGCTGTTCTTGAAATCCAAAAATACGACTAACCTGATCTGTTCTTGGTTGTTGTTCTTCAATCCATAGATTCCGCTGGTTAATGCAATCTCCAACAACGATTCCTCTAGTGATACTCCCATCAGAAAGTAAGCAACAACCATGCCCAAGCATATTCACCGCCTTTGTCATCATCTGCAACAAGCAAGCATCTCCATTTGTTGATCCTTAACGTCGGGGACACACTCACACACCCATCGGAAAGCAAGCAACAACCACGCCCGAGCATTCAAGATCACAATCTTCTCCGATAGCAACTACAGCTTCTTACTCACGTAGAATGAGCTTCACATTCTTGACGCCATGCGGTCCATTCTCTTATTGTATCCAGAACAATGCCCAAGATCATTCTCGCTGGAACAACAATTTTAAGATCGGTAACTTCGGCCACCACACCTACCACTTCGGCAAGATCTCCCTTCCCACACGGCAGTTCTCCTTTCCTCGTTGACGGCGACACGCCTACCTGAATGCAGGCAACCATGATCCGGGATATACAACTTGATGATAGAGGAGTTAAATCAAGAACATTCACTTTCTCTTTAATAAGAATTGAACCAAGCTATTCACTATCTTGCACACATTGTTGCAAGTGTTTCTTGGCCCCGATTTACTACACAAAAATCAAACCTACTTCAACGGGTTTCTTCTATCTCAATCTTTTACAATGGCGAACGACTTATCTGTTGTTATTGAGGCCTGCAAGCAAAATATGTTACACAGCTTTGATGCCTTCGAGCAACACATGAACAACAATTTTCAACGCCTCATTGATGCCAAAAGACAACAATTTTCCGAACTTCAACAATCTTCATTGATCGAGTTCGCGTCCTGTAAAAGAAAACATGAGGAGGCAATAAATCAAACTTTAGAAAAGATTGACGATATAAGTCTGGCTCTTATTGAAGAAGAGGAACAAGATTCCCTTCCCATAATTCTTGAGCAGATTCCAACGGTCACCAATTCGTCGCCAATAATAGAAGATGATCACAATTCACAATACAATTCTTGAACAAATCAATATTATCACTGAATCGTCGACGCAGGCTCAAAATGATTGAGTTGTTTCCTTGCACAACCAAAATAAAAAGGAAGTATGAGGTCATTTTTGACGAACTTTATTTAGAGTATTATGTTGGGACCTATTGTCCTCGATGGCCCCAACGGAGTTCGTTCTAAACAATCAAGGAACAATAATAATTTAAGTGCTCGACCCTGGTGAAAATAATCTTGCAAGAGTTTGTTCGGACAATCATGCTTTGAAAACATTATTGATGATGACTTCCGCAAAGTTCGTTCGAAAGAATCAGGGCAAACCCTCATTATTTTTGTATTCGATCCCGGAGGAATTATTGAAGCAGCTAAGTTGAAGTTCCCAATGATGAGATATTTTTTAAGACAACTAATCGACGAGGACGCCGTTTTAAAAATGTGACGGCAGTGTAACATATCCAACAACATGCCACGTGTCTATATCTTCAAAGAGGACTAAGAGCAAACCATATTTCTCCATCTTGAAACATGCCACGTGTCTACATCTTGAAATACTGTACTTGCCTAATGAGGCTATAAGTATAACTCACAACTTATAATGTGAGGATATATGAACAAGTTAAATGAAGCTTTGCTTTGTTTCTACTCTGTTTCTCAGCCTGTTCGTCTCTCCCAGCTCCGGTGATGTGAACTCAATTCCAAAACCAATTCGACGACCAAGTTCGGCCTCAAAATTCGTTATGTTCTCAATTTCAAAGCGGATTATTTTTTAAAATTATTAATCAAAACTCGAGAGTGTGAATCCCGAGTACTTACGGCTTGACACCTAATACGATTCCTCAATTCTTTAGAAAGAAATGCACGCAATAATTTATGAAAATTAACGGTAATTGCGAATAATTGCAGACTTATACAATTTCAAATTTCAAGAGAACTTAAAATATAGAAATGATTTTAAGCAATGAATTTTAGAATTTTACCAAACACAGTAAGACTCGATCAAGCCTTTTGATCCGTCAGTTGAGAACAAGGAATTGTGACAGTCCAACGAAAATGAACAATTCCTGGGAGGAGTCGAGCCAAGAGGTTGGATCCCCGGAGAGGGCATCGACATCGGCAGGAACCCGTGCTCTGCACAAGAATGAGGAAGGCAATGGATCCAATGACAGCAAACACCAGGTAGGAACTCGTTAGGAGCCTTGGGAGTTGATAACAGGATGGAGACGACTGACTCTCGGTTGGGGCGCCGACAGCGGCAACGACTAAGGATGAGACGTCAGAGAGGCAGATGATTAGGGCCGCAAGCAGTGAATTCGGGCAGGGCATCGACAACGACAGAGGAAGAATGCTTGTGTGCGAATTAAGGCCTGTCAGAGGGAACAAGAAGGCTTTCGTTCCTCTGATTTATTGGCCTCCACCTTTTTCTCCTCAAGTATGACTTTATAGGTGATCAACCTTGAGATTTTGGTTGGGAGGTAAATAATTTCTTTCATTTATTTCCCCTGCAGCATGACTCACATTATTCTCTCTTAATACACTCTCTTATCTTCTCTTTTCCTTATTCAAAATTGATATATTTCCTTTTTATATTTTATTTGTTATTTTAAATAATTTGAGCTTACCTTCTTTTCCTAAACTATCCTAAATTACTGGACATTTTAATTCATGGTATTACTGCCTGGTCAGTCCAATAATCTCTCTTCAAACATGACATTCACGTGCAAAATAAACAAAAATGTAGAAATTACATATAAATGCAAAAAATAAAGAGCATAGGTAAAGTGTCACTACGGCGGATCTCTAGGTGCGATGAAGGATGCATCATCCGACCATCTTTTGGTCGTTCTTCTTCTCCCTCAGCCTGGCCCCTCTCTTTGGTCATTTCCTATCTTCCTCTTATTTTAGATATTGTGTCGTAATATGAAGTAGAAGGAGAGGAAGAAGGATGGGGAGACAGAGAATAAGAAGAAGCAGAAGTAAAAGGAGAAGGACGAGAAGGAGAAGAAAGAGAAGAAGGAGAAGGAGAAAAAAGTGAAGCTGAACAGTGTTGGATTTCCGTCTCTTTGATAATTAAACTGTGAATAAACTTTCCAAAGGAGATAAGTTTTCGTTTACGCCTAATTTACAAAGAACCAAAACCGACGATTTTACTCAAATGCCAATTCAGATCCAATAAACCCTCAAATGAACGACATAATTGGAATTGAGAGACCCCAATTCCAATTTATTTCTCCAAAACTTATAAAACGAACGAATCCTAAGGGGTTATCTTTTTTAGAATTATCTGTGTGAAATGATGATCAAGTGATTGTAGGAGTTGTCGTAATACTGAATTTTAGATTTTGCAATTTTCTTGTTTGCAGAAGGATAAGAATGATTCATATGATATAATTGCATTGTTTTTTAGTTTTTTCCCTTCAATCATTATCGCAGTTTTATTTTCTAAGGTAGTTTCTTTCATGTCTGATGGAGATTGTCGTGATCCGTTCCTCGTTCGGGCAATCTGAGTCCGCAGATGTGTCCGAACAGTCGTCCTGAGTGTTTTTGATATATTATTTTATGTATTTGAGTTGTATTTGACACCTGATCGGCCCGGACGATATGAGCCGTCCGATTCGGGTGCCCTAAGTCATGTTTGGGGTTTTCCTCTTTTTTATACGCATGCAAGGACCCGGTTTAGGGCATCGAGGGTTGCATTACGGCAACCGTTCGGTCTTCTCGTTGGACTCCGAGCGGCGCACGCCTCTTCTGATTCCGTCGAGCCTTCCATGCCATCTCCGCCGCCTTCCCTCCTCTCCGATCCCCAGTCAGCCCCACTGCACTCCCGCCGCCTACCCTCTACAGATCCCTTCCCATCGAGCCGTCTCGAGCCAACACTGGCCCCGTCGAGCCCCTACATCCTCATCTACGCCTTCCCACCTCTTCCCAAACCCCAACGACCATCCTACAGCCCCGCCTCCGCCTCCCCTTTCTCGAACCCGTCCAGCCATCAACAGCCGGGCAGCAGCCATCCCACCTCTTTCTCGAACTCGTCCAACCATCAGCAGCTCGACAACAACCCTCCCACCGTTGTCCCTACCCCTTCCAGCCACCAGCAACCTTATTGACTCAATTCCAGCCCCCCCCCCCCATCGCCACCAACCCCAAATCATCCCTGTACAGCCCCTGTAGCCCACTCGTGGAGCCACTCATCGACACGCCGCAACCGTTCACCTCCCCAAGCTGCCCCGTCGCCACTTGCATGTGTAAGTCTAGTCTGAAGTTTGTTTGTCTTTCTATTATTGTGTACTTGGACTCCATTTTGTTGGATAAAATATCATATGTTTTTATTATTGTGAAATCACGTGATTTGAAGGCTTATTCAGCGCGCGCTTAAATTTATTTGCAACTCAATTGTTTGTGGATTAAAATCCGTGTTTCCAATCCAATTATCATGTGATCAATTGTGCACAAACTGTGTTTCCAATCCAATTGCTTAGGTGGATGTGTGGACTCACGGGATTGGATAAAATTAGGAATGAAAGTATCATGGATAAGACAGGAGTAGCACTAATTTCAGAGAAGATGCGAGAAGCTCGTCTAAGATGGTTTGGACACGTACAAAGGAGACCATTAGAGGCACCCGTTAGGCGCTGTGAGAGTCTAGTCACTATGCATGTTAGACGAGGGAGGGGTAGACCAATAAAGACTTGGAATAAAACTATAAAAAAAGACATGCTGTAATTAGGCATTAGTGAGATTATGAGAAAAGATAGGGCACAGTGGAGACAAAGGATCCATGTAGTCGACCCCACTATAGTGGGATAAAGGCTTGAGTGTTGTTGTTGTAATTAATTATTGTCGATTAAAATCAGATCGTTCTTCGAATCAGTGCTTGCGTTATACATCCATTTTATTGGTTTGCATGTATGCATACATGTCATTTTGGAGTTGGTCTTAAGCGCACGTTATTTATTTGTGGTTGTTCGCATACACCTAGAGTTAGGGTGTTCGCCCTCGGTCACCTGTAGACTCATGCTGCATCAATGTCTTTTGTTAGTGACTGATTGTAATCATATACATTTGCGATCTCTTAGTGTTAATAGCTGCATGTTGTAGAAGTAGTTGAATGGGCATTGAATGCTATATTTTTTGTATGGATTATGACTTGGGATCTTAAAGTTCTTACTTTCTAATTTTTTAAGAATTACGAGCCTTTTTTGATGTTGTTGTTGGTGTATGCTTCAAGTAGGTAGAGGGAGGAATAGTTGTTCTCAAATATCCCTTTTTATTCTTTTGGGAGACTGCTTGTTCTTAAATTCTTCATATGACCAGTAGATACATAGTAAATTTCTGCTTGTTCTTAAATTCTTCATATGACCAGTACCTGAGATACAGTAAAATTTATTATGCTGTTCTAGTTTTTTTTCTCCTAATTACAGTTCCAATTGAGACATAATGAAGACATAAATGCATGATTTGTTTTGTCTGTGAGCATAAAAGATATTTGAATTTCAGTATCCCTTACAGGATTTTGGTTTTTATTTGAATGGTCAGAAGTTTAAATGGCTTGGAATAGTTTCTTCTGCTGAATGCTTGTCAAGCACTTAGTTTTCATCCTTCTAAGTAAAAAAATTGTGAAAGAAAATGAGAAAGATAACATGCCATAATTTCTTTGCACAATTTCATTCTTTGTTTATCTAATGTTTGTCAATTCTTTGATTTATGTTTTGAATTGATTTACGGTTAGTTTTACACAACAATCAATTCATATTTTTCTCACTCATATAGATGTTCAGAATGAAGTTGTTATCGTTGCATGAATAGGATAGAGTTTGAAGGATAAAATAGTTATGAAGAACAATTGAATTAATTTGTAGAATGGAAATTGAAGCATTTTTTCTGTCATGAAGTTTTTTTTACATGGAACAAACATTTTTTTTATTCAAAACTTAAGCTTAATGAGTATGTTAAGGTGAATATCTGACAAATTGTGCATTGTAGATTAGAAAATGAGTATATTCTGGGTTGCTTGGTGTGGTGTTTGCTGTGGATATGGCACCAGAAATAACATTTGGTGGGTTTTTATGTCGGTGAGGTGTGGGGAATGATTGGTGGTTAAATTAATGTGAAGGATTAAGAAGAGAAAGGTATAGAGAAAAGTTAACTTAAGTAGAAGTTATACAAAAAGATTTATGCAAAATTGGTTTAACACCTCATCCAATGCTAAGCCTGGACAAATGAATAATGAGATTCATAAATTGTACCTTAAGTAATTGGCATATGGCTATCTATGCCGATGGCACCGTACTTGGCACTGTACTTCGTCTTTTCAGTTTTGATATTCTATAGATTACTTAACAAAATTATTTGGGATTCTTTTGTTGCGGTTCAGTGTCATATCACCAATCGTCATCGTTATCATCATCAATACCTCGCACCAATTATATGCAATTGAATTTATGAATCTTTTTTTTAATGCATTCATATCGAGGTGTTGCATGAGGTTGTGCTAAATGGTAAGCAAACCTTAAACCTAAAATATACAAACCATCTTGAACTTTTAACCGTGTTACCTCGGGTTTATCCCTTCTCTTATCTAATCCTTCAACCGCGACTCTACCTACTCGTATAAAATTGGTGCAGTTTTAATCTTCTTTGTAAATGCCCAAATCGTCTAAGTTTATTTTGTATTATCATATCTTTGATGGATGTTGCTTTCGTTTTCTTAAAAAAAATTAATCATTACTTATTTACCTATTCTTAGTTTTCATATATGCAATCTTAGCATTCTCATTTATATCACACACAATTTAGTTATCAATGATTTTTTTTTATATACTGAACTCTTAGATCCACATATCATCTTCAACCTTATTAGATCGTTATACAAATTTGAAGCTCATGATTTTCTAAATACTATATCAATTATAATTTTTCACTTGACTCAATAAATGCCTCACCTTACTAGATCGTTATCATCTGCTAAAATCATAATACCAAATACCTTATTTTTTATATATATTTTGTAAGCATCTCCATACCTTTTACAACACATATGGACTCAATGTTGATTCTTCATGTAAACCTATTGGGATTGAAATTATTTTGGTCATTCCACAATACTTTTAGTACTGATTAGTGCTTCTTCATACATATCTTTAATATCTTCGCCATACCTATGACACACATGCCGTCTTTATGCGTTCTAAATCAAATCTCATGGTGCTTGATAAGATACCTTTTAAAGATAACTAAAAATCATATGAAGATCGTTTATTTGTCCAATAACTGTTTTAATGAAACGACACTTTCATAATAGATCTTCATGTATGAAATCAAATTAATTATGTGAAATTATGCCCCATAACGTTCATTGTCTGATAAGTTTGGTTCATCTATAATTAATGCAATGTTGAACATCCCCTTTCTCTTAAATATTTACTCTAAAATATTTCTTCAGTCATTTGATATCCTCTTTGTCTTCAAATTTCTTAAAGACTTGTGAATTAAATCACTGCAATATCCCAATAACGCTCCAAAGCTCATTTGACATTACATTGACTTTCAACTTACTTTTATGCATCTTCTTCAAAGCTAATTCAACTTCTTTTATTGGATCAATTTATAGCATATCTCATTATTTTGATTTTTATGCTTTTCTAAAGTACATATTTTCCTTAAAAAATTTAAATATATAAATTCTCAAAGGAACATTCTTATCTTTGATTGATGTTTTTATTTTTCTTTATGATCTTATTATCTTCCTTATAGAGCATATAACTTCATTAACTTGATAAAAGTTTCCTAAATCTCCTGTCTCTTGCTATAGTTATTATAATTATCTTATTTTTTTTCATACTTTAATATTGTAGAGAAAGTTCCAAACCTTGTATATACTTCTTAAATACCGAAAAACAAGTATGAGTATAAATATATATGAGAGAAGAGAGTAAGATCTAGCTATACAAACAATGTGAGACTAAACACTAACTCCTACATGAGTCAATACATCATTTTTCCTAGTATTTTCTAACACTCCCCCGCAAACTAGAGCGTACAAATCGTATGCACCAAGCATGGACAAGAACTGATAGTAGAGACGCTGAGGTAAGGCCTTGGTGAGGATATCCGTAACTTGCTGAGCAGCAGGAACATGTGTTAACTCTGTCTTCTTCAATTGAACTTTCTCCCGAATGAAGTGACAGTCAACTTCAATATGTTTTGTCCATTCATGGAAGACCGGATTCTTGGCAATGTGTATAGCAGCTTGACTGTCGCACAATAAAGTTGCGGGTGAGTAGAGCTTGACTCCTAGATCATCAAGGAGACCCTCAAGCCATGTGAGCTCAGACACAAAAAGTGTCATAGATCGATACTCAGGCTCAGCAGATGAGCGAGCAACCACGAACTGTTTCTTGCTGCGCCATGTAATAAGATGTCCTCCAAAGTAAGTGTAGTATCCACTTGTGGAACGATGGTCATCCAAAGAGCCAGCATAATCAACATCAGAATATGCAATCAGAGATAAGGGAGACGAAGAAGGCTTGTATACAAGCCCTTGTCCAGGAGCAGTCTTCAAGTAACGAAGAATACGTTCAACAGCCTGAAGATGAGAGATATGTGGCTCATGCATGAATCGACTGACAATTCCAACATCAAATGATATATCAGGTCCAGTAACAGTGAGATATATCAACTTTCTCACAAGGCAACGATAATACTCTGGATTCGGAAGGAGCAAATCGGAGTCCGAGGCATGAGCACAAAGCTTGTGATTGATATCCATGTGAGTGTCAACAGGCTTGCATCCAGAGTAGCCCGCATCATGAAGTAGGTCAAGACAGTACTTTATCTGAGATAGCACAAGCCCATCAGGTCTCCGAGCCACTTCGAGACCAAGAAAATATCGAAGGCTTCCCAAGTCCTTTATTTGAAACACAGTTGCTAGATGCCGTTTGATCATTTGTATCCCTGAAAGATCATCTTCTGTAATCAGAATATCATCCACATAAACCAAAAGAATTATTGTGCCCGTTGGATGATGACGAGTAAACAGAGAGAAGTCCCAACAACACTAACGGTCTTGCTAAATTTGTCAAACCATACCTGAGGAGACTGTTTGAGACCATAAAAAGACTTCTTCAGACAACAAACAAGAGACTCCCCCGTGGTCTCAAACCCGGGGGGTTGCTGCATATAAACGGTCGCATGTAAATCGCCATTAAGAAAGATATTTTTGACATCCAGTTGGTGCAAGGGCCAGTGGCGGTGAACAGCAAGGGAGATCAACACACGAACAATATTGAGTTTAGCGATTGGAGAAAAAGTCTCATCATAATCCAAGCCTTGTTGTTGAGTGAAGCCGCGAGTTACAAGACGAGCTTTCAAACGGTTAACCTTCCCATACAGACCCTGTTTGACGGTAAACACCCACTTACATCCCACACAAGATTTTCCAGGAGGAAGCAGGACCAAATCCCAAGTGTGGTTTGCCCAAAGGGAAGACATTTCCTCGTCCATAGCCGCCCGCCACCCGGGATACTGGAGAGCCTCCTGTACAGAATTAGGGGTGAAGATAGAGGATAAAAAAAGAGCACTTTGTCGGAGTCCCAGAGAGAGGCGGTGAAAAGAGACATAGTTGGTCAGCGGGTGGGCAGTGGAAGCTGTTGTCGGATCCGCAGTTTGCAAAACATCATTAGAGTAGGGCAGCTCCCGTAGGGTAGTAGACGAAGAAGGACGTCGAGTTTACACACGAATGACAGGTGGTGTAGGTGGTTTAGGTGAGATTAGTGTGGGAAGAAGAGGAGAAAGTTGTGAATGAACAGGGGATAACAAGCCGCGGGAGAGGTGGGGGAAGAGGAGAATCAGCTGGTTGAGAGTAATATGGCTGATCTTCGAGAAAGGTGACATCAGCAGAAGTAATGATGCAGGACGACGCGTAGGGTTTGCGCGCTTGTCGGCTTTTTACTAGGAAACCCTAAATGCATGCGACAAAATAATTAATTTTGTCAATTTTAGAGCGGGCGTAGCACTTAAGAAATTACACGATTTGGATTTTGAAAGCACAAAATTACTGCTTTTTAAAAAAATGAATTTTCTTAAATAAGGTTCGATTTTAAATCCGGGAACGGAAGTTTGCAACTTTCGTGCTGTTCCCCGTGTCGTAGCAAAACGGAAATCGTGAACTTCAAATACGTTTCCGTTTGGAGTTTTCGACGTAGCGTTTGCTGACAAAATTCGGACGAAAACCCAGCAGTGAGTCTATTAACCTATGAGAAATTATAGAGGCACACACAAAGGAAAGGATAGAAACAATTACCCACGGAAAGATGCGTCTTTCCGTATCCAAAGTCGATGACGATCACGCGAGGAGCTCCCCGTCACCTTCGATCTTCGCTCCGAGGTTGACCGTTATCGCACACGGGCACCAAGGAATTAAATCACTCCTCACACGAGGTGGTTCCACGGAATCACTCAGCAAAGTAAGGAAGCCACAAACTAACAAACCTAAAATTCACTCGCTCCCACACTAGAGGCTCCACGAAATCTCTATCATTCATGGTGGATCCACGAAATCTCAAGTACAAGAAATAATAATTCCTCTCTTAATCTCACGGCTGCCCTAAGACATCAACAACAAATATCCATTCATTCATTGACCATAAAAAAAGATCAATGTCACTGTTTTTCCCTTCTCTGTCAACAGTAGGTAAAAGCTCAGAGTTTCCTACAGAACTGTATGCTGGAGGCAATCATTTCAAACAGTAATATCACATTTGCTGTTCATCTTCTCTAATAACCTAACAGGAGCAATGGTCAGTCACTCTTCAGCACATGGAGGCTAAGTTCCTACAGGAAATCAAAGCTACAGGACTCAACTAGAAGCAAGTTCAGGCTCGAAATACTCATGAACTGCACTCAGGAATCAGTCGCAACAGTCCTAACAGGAAATTAAGACAATCGGTAATATTCACTCACGGAAATAACAACACCATTCATTAACAGGAAAGCAACAAAGTTCAACTCAAAATATTCATCAATCAACCTAACACCTACAATTGCTCACACAGAGCTTAATCACGCCTAAGTTCTAACAGCAGCAAGAATGAGGCACTGTTCATCGTCTTCTTCGACGGGAATCGCACACAACAATCAATTTCAATATCATTCTTCCTCACCCCAAAACGATTACAGAGAGCCCTTTATATAGGGTTTCAAAAACAAAAACACAAAGAAAATGGGGAACCTCCCGAAATCTGGGACCGGCGGAAGCTTGAAATGAGCGGCCATGGCGGACGGAATAGGTACGGTAACTGCCTGGAGGAGGCGTCGTGGAGGTACGAACTACCCGTGGTTGTCGGCAGAGGCATCTGAGGCTGGATCGTGCTCCGTAGAAGAAGGATCGTGGATGGTGGGTTGCTGTAAGCCCTAAATCTGCGGCTTTTGCATTTATCTCGGGCCGAACGGGAAGATGAACAGGAGACTGGACCCGGGAAAAAGAGGCGGTTGGTGGCAAACCGGGGAAGAGCTGAACCGGGATCTGTGGGGTTATAACCTTTAACACACTTTTATATGTATATATATATATTTATATATATACACATATTTTCATACATAAATTTTGAAAATTAATAAAATACAAAATTGCAAATTAATAAAATACAATAAATTGGACAAATTAAATTGTCATAAATTAGGGCCGGTAAAGATTCGGTCGGGTGCGACGTCGGACACTTTTGCGTTGACCTGACCTAGGTTGATCTCCACCAAGTAACCACCTTGCGATCCTTGGGGGAAAACAAACGTAGAGAGTTGAAAGATGCCCTTTTTCAATGATAGTTTGCGTCTTGCGATCCTGCGCAACACACAAGTTAGAAGAAAAAATAACATCACAATTGAGGTCAGTAGTGAGTCGACCAACATAGAGAAGGTTGAAAGGAGAGCCCGGAACATGAATGACAGATCAAAGAGTAATGGAGGGAGTGAGGTGAATATCTGCCGCGCCAGAAACGGGAATTGTGTCCCCACTAGCAACAATAATGAACTTGGGATGCACAAAGTTCAAATATTGTGGTGGTTTCCGTGAGATAATGTGGTGAGACTTGAGAGGCCCCAAAATCCAAAATCCAGGATGAGTTATGAGCAAGGCTGGAGGTACCACCATCGAAAATAGACATCACAGAGCCCAGAGGATACCTGAGCATCTTGCAAGGAACAGATCGCAGCAGTCATGATGACAACGCACCAGCGACAAGACACCTGGGTGGGCAGCAACCAGGGAAAACAAGACAGAGGCCGGCGAGCGGGTACTCGGCCGGGCTGTTAGAGGCAGACCGCAACAGGAGCACAAGTCGACGAACGGGTACTAGACCGGGCGGATAGAGGCATACCACAACCAACAACCCAAAGCGGTTAGAGAAGAGAGGCCACCTGGAGAGAGAAAATGAGAAGCTGCACGGTCTCGACGTCAACAAACCAGCGACAAGAGGACGCGACCAATATGCGTAGCCCGCGGCGGGTAGAGAAGCCGCAACGACTAAGGAGGCCGCAGCGGTTAAGCGAAGCCCATGCGAGAAGCACGCGACAACAGGGGAACTGCAGCGGGAAGGGAAGCCGCGACGTGTAAGAAAACCGCAACGACAAAACAGTGAAGACCGCACGGTCTCGGTGATAGCACACCAGCGACAAGGAGGATGCCGTGACCAAAATGCGGTACCCGCAGCAGGGAGGAGAAGCCGCCTTCGAGGAAATAAGCCGCAGCGACTAAGCAGAGATCAAGCCTGTCGAGAAGGCCGCACGGCGCACGGTCACGGTGAGCACACCAACGACAAGGGAAGATGCCGCGGCCTAGATGCAGAGCTCGTCGGGATGAGGGAAGCTGCAACGACTAAGAGAACAAATCGCGGCGAGAAGAGAAGAGCCGGCGACGAAAGACAAGTCGCGGCGACTAAAGACAAGTCGCGGCGAGCATGGAGCAGAGCAGCTGAGAAGGCCAGAACTCGGCGGGTTGACAAGGAGACCGCAGCGAGTAGCGACTAAGAGAAGTCGTGACGAGGAGGGTGGAGAGCGGCGAGAAGGGAAGATCTCGGCGGGTAGACAGGGAGATCGCACCGAGTAGAGGGAAGCGGTTAGCCGGGATGAAACCGCACGGGCAGAGAAAACACGGGAGGGAAGGCCCCACCTGTTAGAAAGGTTATAAAAGCGAGGAGAAGGAGAAGAAGAGGTGGAAGCCACGAGAGAGAAAGAGAGAGCAGAGGAAGCGGTTAGAACGACCATAACCGCGCAGGAAGCCGCGGTTAACAGAAATTCTAACCACCCGGAAGCGGTTAGAAAGGGAGCAGGCCGCAAGACACTGCGGCTAAGCAGGAGAACAAGCCGCCCGGTAAGCAGACAGAGCAGGCGGTTAGAAAAAGCCAGGCCAGACCGTATCCCTCTGATACCATGTAGAGAAAGTTCCAAACCTTGTATATACTTCTTGAATACCAAAAATAAGTATGAGTGCAAATATATAAGAGAGAAGAGAGTAAGATCTAGATATATAAACAATGTGTGACTAAACACTAACTCTTACATGAGTCAATACATCATTCTTCATAGTATTTTCTAACAAATATCATGGTTGCTATATAAATCATCAAAATATGTAGCTTTTGTTTTATTCACTTCACTTTCAAGCCTTATAACTTTCTCATAATCAATATAAGTCTTGGTGATATTCAATTTTTTCAGACTTTAAAAGCCTTTGCACTCGTAGTCGCACTCGATGAGATGAATTCAACGCACAAATAATTTTTTATGGAATTTTAAAATAAGAAGCAACGTTATGATTAATAAGCGAAATTGGAGCGCAATATGCACTAGAATAACAATTTAATTTCCGTTCTCGGCGCAAACATCTGTTGAAAGGCAACCCTACAACGGTCAATATGATCCAAAATAACAAAATGTTCGTCGAGGAAAGACCAACTTAGAGGAAAATAGTAAATAAAGAAAAGGACAAATAGAACTAAAAATTTCCCTCAAAAATTGAGTTAATTACTATAAACTAGACAGAGGCGAACCCAATGATTAGGATAGATGATGCAAAACAGCACGTAGGGTTTGCGCGCCTGTCGGATTTTTCTAGGAAACCCTAAATGCGTGCAATGAAATATGGATTTTGTAAGCATAATTTGTGCAGAAGTTGCGCAGACCTTTGAAGTTGAGCAACGTTTTTTTTGTAAAGCACAAAAAAACTATTTTGTTAAAAAATGGATTTTCTTAAAATAATTGTTTAATTCTGAATCCGGGGAATGAAGTTAGCAAGTTTCGTTCTCTTGCCCTTGTCGTAGCAAAATGGAAATCGAGAACTTCAAATACGTTTCCGTTTGGAGTTTTCGACGCTGACACAATTCGGGCAAAAACCCAACAAGAATCTAATTATCCTAAGAGAAAATGTAGACACACACAAATGGGGAGAAAGAAACAAGTTAGCCACAGAAAGATACGTCTTTCCGTACTCGTAGTCGATGGCGATCGCGCGAGAAATTTCCTCGTCACCTTTGATCTCCCGCTCCGAGGTCGGCCGCTATCGCACATGGGCACCACGAAAAAATTTCACTCACTCTCACACGAAAGTGGTTCCACGGAATCTCTCCAAGCAAGAAGCCACTAGTCACATAAACAATTCTCTATGCACTATACTTCACAAACAACTCCAAGCAATACTCCACTCACCCACTATTCGCGGATTCAACAAACTAACCCTCTCTATTCTCTCCCTCACGGTGGCTTCAACGAATTGCTCACACAAAAATAGAACTACTCTATTAGCTGTTTAGGGAAACATTTAAACAACAGGTTTGACTTTTAATTCACTGAAGGCAAACAGTAACATCAACTAGTTATCTTCAATGACAACCTTCTTCATCAACAACTAACTCAAACGGGAAGGTAAAACACAACAAAATTTCATCTTCCACAACTCTTACAAAAAACACAAGGACAGGGCAGCAATTCCATCAAATTCGACCCCTAAACAGGAAATCACAAACTTACAAAACTACTATGTTCATTCACTCAATGCATTCCATCAACGGCACACACCGGTATCAAAGCTCAAAACAAAAATGTTCCAACATTCAATAATATCCATCAACAACCAAATCCCCTTTATAGGGTTTCAAAAACGAGAGAAAAAAATCACTTCCATGAGGTCTGGAATTGGCGAAGCCTGAAGGTGTGTCCATGGTGGAGTGGCCGTGGACATGGAGCTGCAACCACCGGGGAGAAGGCATGCTGATGCAGGACGATGCGTAGGGTTTACGCACCTGTCGGCTATTTCTAGGAAACCCTAATTGCATGCACGAAATATGACTTTTTTTTTGTTTTTAAAAAAAATTTGAGCGGGCGTTGCACGGAGTTATGAAATTAAACAACGTAATTTTGTAGGCACGAAATCACTATGTTGTTAGAAAATGAAATTTCTTAAAAATGGTTCAGTTTTAGATCCGGGAAGGAAGCTCGCAACTTTCGTTCTGTTCCCTTTTGTCGTAGCACAACGGAAATCGTGAACTCCAAATACGTTTCCGTTTGGAGTTTTCGGCGTAGCGTTTGCTGACGAAACTCAGGCGAAAACCCGGCAAACAGTCTATTATCCTACGAGAAAATACAGAGGCACACACAAAGGAGAAGATAGAAACAATTACCCACGGAAAGATGCGTCTTTCCGTATCCGAAGTCGATGGCGATCACGCGAGAAGTTCCTCGTCACCTTCGATCTCCGCTCCGAGGTCGGCCGCTATCGCACACGGGCACCAAGGAATTAAATCACTCCCTCACACGAGGTGGTTCCACGGAATCACTCACAAAGTAAGGAAGCCACAAACTAACACGCCTAAAATTCACACTGTCACTCTCATCCAAGATGGTTCCACGAAATCTTTAATACTCACGGTGGATCCACGAAGTTTCTAACACTCACTAATTGGGAAATCAAATTAAACAAATGTCAAGATTACTATGGGAAGCAATTAACAAGCCCAAAGATCACTAGCCACAATAACATTAAATTTCTACTGTTCATCTCCTAACAAACGAAGCAGCAGTCACCCCCTCGACTGTTCGTCGTCTTCATCAACCAACGAGAAAACAAACATTAAAACTTTGATCAGTCCAAAACTTGGAAGCAATGGAACGCTCACCTCACTACAACTACATGCCTAAAGAAGCAATCACACTCAAGCAGAAATATTCTTCAACTATTCATCAACCTAACACCTAAACAGGAGCATCAGTTCTTTCCTAACTCCTAAACAGGAAACAAACAGTGAACTTAAACTTCTACAATAACTGTTCATCATCCCTTTCCATTGGAAGGCAACAACAAGCAAACGCACAAAGCAAATCGATTTCAATCTTCCTCTAACAATTACAGGAAACGAAACATCAGATTTTCAATTCTCATCAACACCACCAGAAAATACAAAAATATCCCCCTTTTATAGGGTTTACAACAGAGAAAGCAAACAATGGAAAAACTACTACACATCCAAACCGTCCGTCCGTCGGTCAAGCAGCTTGGACGTGGGCTGTAACTTCCGGGAAGGGCGTCGTGGCAGCGGTTGTGGACGCGGGAGATGTCGATAGGGGAGGGCGGTTGTGGTAGCGTCGTAGGGCTGAGCTCCGAAGCCGACAATGGCGGACTGGATTTTTCCGTGCTTGACAGGAGTAGATGAGCTGACCCAGTCAACTCAAATTTTTTTTTTAATTCATATCTTTTTATAATAGCCTTACAGTGGGATGACAGCAAGGCTGATCCGGTCTTTTTTTTTCATGCAGGACTAGTGGACCGGCTGGATTGTTATACATATATATTTATATATATGATATATTATTATATATATAAACATATATATATCTGTGTGTGTTTTCTTTTTAATATATTTATATACATTTATATGTAGTATGTATATATATATATATATTCCGTTCAACAAAATGCAACACAATAAACGACACAAATAAAACATGCAAAACATAGGGTCGATAGAAGTCCGGGCTGGTGCGGTGTCGGGACTTCTTCATCGACCTGGTCGAGGTTGGTCTCCACCACATGCTCTGCCAACGCTCAAGGTCATGGCAAGATCGTGGCGGAAGAAGCTCTAGCGGCCGGAGTTCTCGCAGGGATCATGGGCGGTTGACAGGCCGTGGCTAGCACCTTTGTCGGAGGAGCGGCTGGAGTAGTTGATGTCGAGCCCTAGCAGTGTGCTTCACTGAAATCGGGAAGGAGGAAGACCAGGCCAGCTTTTTAATGCTTTCATGGACCGGCTGCTTCAAGGAGGAGTGAACCGGGCCTTCTTTGGGAGGGTTTAATAAAATCACTCTCTCTATATATATTTATATCACTCTCTCTATATATATTTATATCACTCTCTCTATATATATTTATATCACTCTCTCTATATATAAATATATATTTCCACACACAAACAAAATTATCAAAATTGCATGAATTGCAAAATTAAAATTCAATATGAAAAAAATGCAGGACTCAGGGCCGATAGAGGTTCGGATGGGTGCGACGTCCGACACTTCTGCGTCGACCTGATCGGGGCTAGTCTCCACCAATAAATCTTACTTGGAATGAATTAGTAGGTTGGTGTTGATCGGTGAAAGGTCTCGTGGAAGACGGGAGACTCCTCACCCTAACGGAGTAAAGGCGGAGGCGGTGTCTTGCAAGGAAGATGGAGTTGTGTCGGTGTAGAATATGTATGGTGGCATGGAAATCCGTGGAAAGATGGAGGAAGAAGTGGAGGGGGAGAAAAAAAAGAACTAGCGGTTCTGTCTAGGGAAGAGGAGAGGTGAAAAATTCACGGCCATTGAAAATCCTTTCCGTTTCTTCTCTTTTCTTAACAGGTAAATAGCCCTATTTATGTTTTTAGCGGGTTATTCCCATCGGGCAATCCAGTTTATCCCATGGCAGGTCATGCGGCCTACTGTTCATTTGAAATTGGAGACGAGAAACTGATCTTCATGTGGCTGCCTCGTTTTTTCTCATTTTCTTTGTTTTTGCTCGTATTTTTTATAAAATTCTTAAATGTGTTTGTTTTCTTTTAAGAGATATTTTTGAACTTTTTTTCTTTTCTTTTTTTGTTTTAAAACAAAGTTAGATTTCTAATGTGAATAAAATAGAGGTAGACTCAAAATTAGGATTAAGGCTCAGGATGAGAGTGGGAAAGGAAGCATTGAAGCAAGGTTTGATCCGACCAAATCAAAGGATTACGTCTCCGACTAATCTAGAACAACTAAATACATGACAGTTAATTATATCATAGGGAATTCACCATTACAACTCCAATACAAAAAAAATACAGGAAAAAAAAACGTGCAACAAGTGCGCGACTGAAAAGAAAAATGTGTTTGACATGACTAAAAAAAATGAAATGCATGCGTAAAAGTACACTTTGGCGTTGCGACGGTCTGTCTGCATTATTCATGTGCACATTTTTTCCTTAGTACCTTTGTATACCTTCTCATGTACCATGATTTCTTTTTTAATTATTGTGGAAATGAGAATTGAAATGAGAATTGAAATGAAAGGTGCAATCTTATTCTAGTAAAACACAACATTTACACCGATAGGCGGTGTGGACTAAACTTAAGACTAAAATAACATAGCTGAAGGGGAAGCCTACAGCTTGGACAATAAAATAGAGGGTAAAAGAAGGAAGCAGCGTGGGACAAAGCAACAGCCACCGAGGCCCACCGCGTCACATCTTCAGGGCAAGAGCCACACGACGTCCGCAAACCGACCATGACAACGCTGGATCTCGGAGCACTCAAGAACTCCCTTGAAATCAACTATGTGTGACTAAGACAGGAGTCTTCCGAGTCGCCATGATCTACGTGGATTTAGGTCTAGGGCCATGTACTAAGGTTCCGAGTCATATTCCCCCTGTCATCTTGACCGTGAACTATAGAGCACGTTCGTTTAAATTAAAGTCTCAGCTTCTCATCTACTTTTATAGACACCTGGAATGTTATTTTAGTCTGCATTTGAATAGCGATCGTTTAAAAAAGGGCCACTCCCGTTTGTCCGGGAGGAGGCGGGATTCCGCGCGACGGGAGCCCGAGCGGAAGCGCTGGAGAGGAAAAAATGAAATTCGGGGAGGCGGGATCTACCGAGGAGAAAAATTTTAGGTCCAGAACATTAGGCTCTGAGCTCTTATTCTTCCACAAAGGAGTACAACATCCTGGGGTGACGACTAAAATATTAATATCTCTAACAATTATCAACTCTAGAAAACATCTTTCTTAACATAGTAATTTATCTCAGGTCTACTCAAGAACATCTCCTTTACTAATTTATCTTTAAAGGTTAGCTTTGTCATCTTGACAACTATTTTTTAATTTCTCAGCTTTCCTACTTTTATAACACCTGGAATGTTAACATGATGAAGAGCTAGTTCCTGGGGTGACGGAATGTAAAGACACCTGATGTTGAAAAACCTATGTTATACTGTTGTTCTCTTTGTGGAAAAGAGTATAGGAGCTGTAAAGCTCACTCCCAACATCTCGTATCGCGAATGCATACCATGAAGGCTTCTCAGGAATCAGGGCAGATTGGTAATATTACCATAATCAAGCATCTAGCAGAGCGTATTCCAAACAAGCCGGCTTCAAATAACAAAGACTCCAAAATTAGAGAAGGGTATGGAGAAGAAACTGATGAGAGTGAGGAGTCTGAATGGGAGATAGATGACCCAAACGATGATGTGGAAGTGTCTGAATCGTTAATGAATCATGTAGATGGATATACTTCAAGATCCGGCATTGCAAAGAGTCAGGACATGGATGAAGATGAAGAGTTGGATGTTTCAAGTTGTTTTATCTGTGACCGTAAACATCGCGGCATAGAAAGTTGCATGGTTCATATGCACAAAAAACATGGCTTTTTTATACCTGATGTTGAATATTTGAAGGATCCAACAGGTCTTCTAACATATGTTGGTCTAAAGGTATAAATATATCATTGCATTTTCTATTGGACGGGACTGGAATATTGTAAAGATTTCATCAATTTAGATGTTTGATTGTTATTTCTGATTCTAGGTCAAGAGAGATTTTACATGCTTATACTGCAATGAGAGATGCCAGCCTTTCCAAAGCATGGAGGCAGTGAGAAAACATATGATTGCTAAAGGACATTGCAAACTTCGCTATGGCGATGGGGTTGATGATGAGGAAGGAGAATTAGAGGACTTCTATGACTATAGCCGCAGGTAATTCTTCGAATTATGTTCTTTTCAATTTATAACTGTCTCCAGCGTATCATTAATTTTATCAGTGCCATTCGATTACTGGCTCAATTGCACTTAAGAAATATTGTTCTATCAACTTCTTATATCTCTATTACTGCTAAATATTCTCTTGTCCAGCTTGATTTGTTCATGATGATTTTTGTAATTTGTATGCATACCCCGAGCCATTAACTAAAGAATGCCTGATTTGTTGACAGTTACTTTTGATTGTTAGCAATTTTCTTGATTCCATGGAGTTATAATGGCTAATCATTTTTAACTATTTCAAACCTGCACAAATCTTTGTATGGTGTTTTTGCTGATAGTGAGCTAGCCAATCTCAATTTGATTTGGAACATTTAACTTGATAATTCTTTGATATGACTTCAAAATGATTGTTTTTTATGTTAAAGACAAGTTTGCTCGATCTAAGTTTATCTTAATAAAGTATTTTCTTAACTTCAGCGGTCCTTGTACTCTCTTTAGACAAATTTTCATGTGAAGATGCAGGTTTTGTAAAAAACTGGTCCAGGATCCAATAAGCAGATGAAGCTTATATATTTGTAGTGTAAACATTCAAATAGTTATTTAAAATTGAATACATAAGTATGCAGTTTATACATTTTTATCTAAACGCATACCGATTACCAACACATACATGTGTATCCACAAAAAATATCATTGTATATATTTGTCTCTCCCTCTCTGTGTGTGTGTGTCTATATATATCTATATATATATAAAGGTTGTAGATGTCGGATGTCGGGGACACGTCGGTTTTTTTATATATCGGGGATATTTCATATATTGAGTTTTAATATTTAATTAATTATATATGTAATTAAATCTTATTTTTTATATATGTCACAGTACTAACTATTTTACAACTTATTGTACTTCTAAATATTAAAAGTATATGCAACATTTAACATACAATACTTTAATGATAAAAAATTTATAAAAATAATAATCTTAAGAAACTTGCAACTATATATTATTTCTATGAGACCAAAATTTTTTAAATTAAATTTCAAACATGAAGTTGGATATGCATGCATCATCGATTGCAAAATGAAGTTGGATAAATAACTAGTAATAAAGGTATTTCAAATCATTTGTTGACTAATAAATTGGCCAAATAAAAATAACAAACAACAACACCAAAAAGGCTGCATAAAGCAATCAATAAGTCAGCAACCCACAAGGCAGCAACCAGCAACACAACCACCATTCTACAGAACCAGCAAGGCATCCTACAAATAAAGCAGTAGGGAGCAAGACAGTAAGGCAGCTGGCCAGTAAGGCAGCTGGCCAGTAAGGCAGCTGGCCAGTAAGGCAGCAGGGAGCAAGACAACAAGATAGCATGACAACAATTAGCAGGGTGGTAGGGCAACAACAACCAACACCAAAAAAAATAAAAATGCAGAGTGAGAGAATGAGAGGGGGAGGTAGGGAGAAGAATGCACCAGACGAGAGAGTGCCAAATAATGCACCAGTCGAGAGTGATGCGGGACCAGGAGTTCACCTGCCCGCCACCCTGGAGTCCCACCAGGGGGCCCACCCGGAGTCAGCACCAGACGGCTTTCATCAGGGTCGCGGCCCGTACACCCCAACCAGCTCTCCGCCATGGAATCACCACCATGCGGCAGGTTGTTGAGGCCGGGGCTCGATCCCCAGACCTCCTAGATAAGAGGCCTTCACCAGCGCTTTCATCAGGGCCGCGGCCCGTACATCCCAACCAGCTATCCGCCATGGAATCACCACCATGCGGCAGGTTGTTGAGGCCGGGGCTCGATCCCCAGACCTCCTAGATAAGAGGCCTTCACCAGCGCTCTCATCACCAACTGATCCGCGGATCAGTTGGTGATGAGAGCGCTGGTGAATGCCTCTTATCTAGGAGGTCTGGGGATCGAGCCCCGGCCTCAACAACCTGCCGCATGGTGATGATTCCATGGCGGAGAGCTGGTTGGGGTGTACGGGCCGCGGCCCTGATGAAAGCCGTCTGGTGCTGACTCCAGGTGGGCCCCCTGGTGGGACTCCAGGGTGGCGGGCAGGTGGACTCCTGGTCCCGCATCATAAAAGTGCACTTTTATGATGCGGCACAAGAGTCCACCTGCCCGCCACCTTGGCATCACCACCAAGGGGCCCACCTGGAGTCAGCACCAGACGGCTTTATCAGGCCCGCGGGCCGTACACCCCAACCAGCTCTCCGCCATGGCATCACCACCATGCGGCAGGTTGTTGAGGCCAGGGCTCGATCCCCAGACCTGCTAGATAAGAGGCCTTCACCAGCGCTGTCATCACCAACTGAGCCGGATCAGTTGGTGATGAGAGCGCTGGTGAAGGCCTCTTATCTAGGAGATCTGGGGATCGAGCCCCGACCTCAACAACCTGCCGCATGGTGGTGATGCCATGGCGGAGAGCTGGTTGGGGTGTACGGCCCGCGGGCCTGATAAAGCCGCCTGGTGCTGACTCCAGGTGGGCCCCTTGGTGGTGATGCCAAGGTGGCGGGCAATTGCACTCCTGTCCCGCATCAGAGAGAGTATCAAGATCGAAAGCACCAGCATCAGAAGACGAGAGCCCGCGAGATTGAGAGCACAGAGAGAAGATAGAACAACCGGAATGAGAGCACCAGAAAACCAGAGAGTTAAGAGTGCACCAACGAGCAGGGAGAAGAAAGAACCAAAGAGATTGAGTGCCGACAGAGCGCGAGAGAGGGAGTGCACCAACGAGTTAGAGAGCACCAGAGAACCAGAGAGCTATAGAGCACCAACGAGTAGGGAGATAAAGCGCCGACGGTGCACAAGAGAGGGAGAGCACCAACGGTGAGACCAAGCGAGAACACAATCGAAGAGCACGAGGGAGAGCTAGGGCAGGAGCGACGCAGTGAAATGAACCGCACAAGGGGAGTTAAATCAGCGGCCCGTCGATTATTAAAAAAACAATTAAACAAAAAACGGGCGATATGCCCGTTTTTTGGGGCTGGTATATCGGTTAAAACCAGTGTTGTAGATGTCGGCCGACATGTCCGACATGTCGGGCGACATAAAAGTTTTGGGGGTAAAACGCCACAACATCGATGTTTTAAGCAAATATGTCATTTTTGAAAATATCGCCCGATATATCCGTTTAACCCGATATATCAGACGATATTTCGCGACCGATATATCGTCGAGAGTATTACAAATATTTTTTTTTTCATTTTTTGATGAGACCAAACACTGGTTAAGGTGTTGTCGTGTGACCTTGAGGTCACGGGTTCGAGTCCTGGAAGCAGCCTTTTGCAGAAATGCAGCGTAAGGCTTGCCTACATTTCCCCTTGTGGCGGGATCCTTCCTTGGATTCTTGCAACGCAGGGATGCTTTGTGCACTGGGTTGTCCCTTTTCATGAGACCAAACAAAAACAATTTGTTTTGTGCTTTATTTTGTGCATCTCTCTAAGTCTAATATCGACTACTTTCTCATCTAGCTCTCATTTGGTGATTTTTATCTCGTTTATTACAGTCGACAGTTTTTTCTTGTGTAATTTATAAACATACACTATTTGTATATATGTTTATTGTGTAATTTATAAACATATATTATGTATACAATTATACAAATTTATAAAACTATGTAATAATATGAATAAGTTTATTTAAATATTAAAATCCGATATTGTAAAATATCCCCGATATATCCCCCGTAATCCGACATTTCAAACCCAAACCGACATGAACCCGACATCCGACATCTACAACCTTGGTTAAAACTAATATATCGGCTCGTTTTTTTTCAAAATGCCACGAACAAAACTTAAAACGGTTTCGTTGCTTTTTAACCCCTAAATCTTCATGTCGGCCGACATGTCGGACATGGCGGCCGATATCCACAACATATATATATATATATATATATATATATATATATATATATATATATATATATATATATATATGGGGGAATTTACCGGTACCTCCCCTTTAAGTTTGAAAAAATATAGATTGCACCCCACTTATTATTGAAATTGCAAAAATCTCCCCCGAATGTTACAAAACATAACATTTACCTCCCCTCCCTTGAAGTTCACATTTCATAACATCCATGTATAAAAATACTCCCCTCAGAGTACGTTTTCAAGGGGATATTTTGTGCATAGATGTTATGGAATGTGAATTTCAGGTAAATGCTATGTTTTGTAAATATTTGGGGGAGGTTTTTGCAATTTCAATAATAAGAGGGGTGCAACCTGTAATTATGCTAACTTCCAGGGGAAGTTTTCGTAATTATTCCTATATATATGTGATATTATTGTGCATATGGGTGTCTATGGTTGTGCAGACAATCTTTTGGTACACATGGAGGTGTATAGCAACTAGCAAGTCGATTTAAAATAATTTCAATGGAGCCATTCTTCAGTCCGGACTAAACTGATTTATCTACTAAGACTTGGGCACTTATTGTGTGAACTTTTAGGGTTGGGCATGATTATCAGTCCTAGTATAGAGAATTTTTTTTGTTCCTATAATGGTGATGTGAGCAGTTATATCTTAGAAATTTTGATTATTCAAACTCAGCCTTTTTGTAATCCATGTTATGCTAGAGACTTCTAAAGAATTCTTCTCATTCTAACACATCAAATTCCAATTCCATTATTGTCGAGGATATGCCACATTGTTGATCCAATTATCAACAATGGTGGAGAGTCCACTACAGTGCACCAAGTAACGACAAGACCGGCTGTAGTTGTGATGCACTCGTGCGCCATAATATCAATAATGTTCTTTACTCTCACCTTTCGTACTGGTGGATCTAGAAAAACCGGTGGAATCATTGGTGGTGCAAGCAAATTAGCGGGTGCTCGTCCAAGGTGAGCATGGGAAGTGGCAAGCTGAAACTGGGAAGGTGGCATAAGAGGTTCAAGGTATGAGTCCCTATGCTCGAGAGACTCAAAGTAATGTGTCAAATCTTTAGTATTAAATACAGGATGAATACCCATGTCTGCAGGGAAATCGATCTCATAGGCATTTGTATCAATTTTCTTTATAACCCTATAAGAACTCATTCGCTTAAGTTGTAGTTTAATTGCGGCTTCTTTTGCGAGCCCCTCCTTGCAAAGTCCGACCATGACATGCTCGCACACCCAAAAATGTTGCTCACGTCTGTGCCCATCTGCTCATACTATATATAATTCAATATTGCTAGTAGTTTTCTTCCAGATTAGTTCATCTATTACATGCAAATGTTGCAAAACAAACATGTGTGACTCACACAAAACAGATGAATCATGCACTAAATGTAAATGAATAAGCAACAAATGTAAAATATGAACTACTAATATGACTAACTCCGTAAACTAGGGGTTTTGTGTACTATAATAAATTCCTAAAATAGGTACTTGATCAAGAGGCTCAGAAGGTGGGGTATAGAAGAACTCTTTGCTGGTGTGGTGAACAATCAAATGAACATCGCTGACATCAGTAATAAGATGTGTCAATACACTGTGTGAACTGTCTCTACAAGTGTGAACGATAAAATATAAGATCAGTGAGTCATTGAGTCCACCCTCAAACTCAATTGTCCTACTAATGACATTACATCCCAGGTGAGTAGGGGGTTCATCGGGAGGGGTATAATAATATTCGTTGCAAATGCGATGAGTATTAACGCAGGTTCCAAAAGTATATGGTGTACTCATACAAATGATGATGCAAATGAAACTCATCAAATGCGACATGTTTGCTAAGGGAACGTGATGCATTAGGGGGCTCGCCGGGAGGTATGGATGAAAAGTCACACGAATTTGACGACCACATAAGTGAAATCCACGTGCACCGACAGTAGGACGCTACTATAGAGTGAGATGGGGGCCCATCACAAGAAAGAATGCATCTGGTGGGTTAACACTTAACAGGTGGTATGTCTCAAAACTCATCTAGAGTGTCAGTGACCAGATGACTACAATCAAGCCCCACTATATGGATGTTATACTCAAAATCCTCTCTCTGGAGCACTATCAATATCAGGGGCGATAATGAAAGAGATGTCAACATCTCAATACCCATAAGTGTGTCACTTACCTGAATCTCATCCTCAATAGCAAACCATCATAAGGGGTCGTGTTCTCTGAAAGGGGTGAAGTGGTTTCCACGAGATCACTACTAGGCTCTCAGCTCCCGATCGTAATGTGGCTAGGGGCGCCATCGTTGAAGTGTGGGAAAAGTATATACTCAATAGTGTGCTAATAGGTATAGTGTCGAGGAGAGACTCTCTAAGTGGAGCGGACTATCGTGGTGGTTGACTCCTAACACAGACATCCTGTGTTGGGAGGACAACCCGTTCTTTCTCGAAAAGAATATCAGGTGGAGTGCTCTTACCGATCCTCAATTGTGGCAACGCGGGTGCGAAGGTCGTCAAATTATGCATCAAATTGGTCAAACTTCTTAAGAACCCATTGTTGTAATTCGGCTTCCGTTATGTATGCTCTCGCAACACTAGGATGGCCACTACGTGTGATGTTACCTCGATGAAGGTGACCTCTATAGGATTCTTGAGGTCATCGAGACGGCCGTCTATAACATAATCATGTCGTGATTGTGGGTAGACATGAGTCCTACGAACGTGTGATGGTGGTTGTGTATATACAGACTCAGGTTCCTTAAATAGAGGAAACATGTAACGACGATGACCTGAATGATACTCAACTCTACCCTCATAAAGTTATGTTGAAGGATCAATAGGATCCACTCAAGTGCGGGGATAAGGACGACGATAATCGTCATAATAATGTGAAGACCTCTCTGACGACACTCTATGGGATCGAGCGTAGACGGACGACGCTTCCTCAAATTGAGGATCAGTGTAGTAATGACCATTGTGATAAGACATTGAGTGACATAACATGTAATCCCGCGTATTATAAGATAAGCCATAACCTGAGGCTCTGATATCAAACTGACGTAGGATGGCCCTATGTGAAAAATAATGACGGTGCCGACACGCTAATGCATTCCTAAGTGTATGTACGAAATGAATGCTATCAAACCCAACCTAAATGATGCGTGCATGTATTCAATTAATCCGGAAATAAAATAAGAGCAATTATACTTATATAATTTAGCAAGTGTACACAATGTGAACTTTGATAATTTTTCAGCACTCAAGCAAAATCACGCTCGTCGTCACAAGTGGTGTTTTTAATAACTTTTCACGATGAAGTGTTTAAGAAAATAAAGTAATAAATGCGCAAACAGATCAAAGTACCTGAACAAATATTTGATGTTTTTCCAATATTAAATAAAGAAGAATTATCACAATACACAAATACTCACAAACAACGAGATCCAGTAGCGACAGTGGCATTGAGTTGCTGTAATGTGGAGGCCAGTGGTTGTTGCGGGTGTTGACTCAGGGAAAAGAGGCTTTGCGGCAAAATGGGTCGGAAATGGGCGACAAAGGGGGGCTTGGTGGCTCCAACGACAGGATACTAGGCTGGAAAACTTAAGACTGGGGGGAACCGAAGACAAAATGGCAAGCGATACTGGATCTGGAGGTTAAAGCTGCTGGTAGCATTAAAATCAAGAAGCAGGAAGGCTTCAAAGGGCTTGATCGAGGGGGAAGGAAGTTCCGTTGGAACTGGGAACTTGCGGCAAGATGGAGCGGCTAGGGGTTTGCGACAGGTTGCAGCAATGGAGAAGATGATCAGGGAAATGGCAGACAAGTTGGATGTAACTGTGTGGGATCCGTGTCAAACAACAAGAGGCTGTGATGGGAGGAGAGGAGTCGAGCGGAGTGAACTCACGAAACAGGTGGATGCCGACCTGCAGTCCGTGCGCCTATTTTCCAAACCTATCGAGAGGAAGAAGACGAAGGTGGGAGGGGCGGTTTTCTGAAATCATGCGATCTGGGGAAGTTTTTTTCGAGGTAGAGATGATGAATAGTAACTGGAGATGGCAGTTTTCTCCTTCAATCGTGGATTAGGGGTGTCGAATAGTAGTTGTTCACCAAATAAATCGAGCGGAAACCTGGAAGGGAATGGTAATAGTGGATTCACGGGAAAATAATAATAATAAAAAGGATAATTGAAAATAAAGCCGTGACGTCGCACCCCGGGGCTCGCGGCGTCACACCACAAATGGTTGTTGATTCTAGATTCTCTCAAAATTCAAAACCTGAAAATTAGAAAATCCTTCCCTATTTATAAGAGAGTGGCGGTTGGACGTCCGGCCTGAACGGTTATGATCGTCTGTTACACCTGGTGTCCTAAAACACTAAATAATACAAGCCCCAAAAAATAAAATACATGTAAAATGTAAAACGACGACCCGGACACGCCGCGCTCTCGGATCACCAATCCAATCAACGCATCTTCGGCAAATCTACAAAAACGGGTCCCGCCAAGTGGTGGCCCGATCTCCTACGATCAGGACCATGCGGTCGATCCCCATCAGAGGGGGTTCAGTTGATATATTAAATTTTGGAATCCTAAAGAACAATTTTGCTGATAAAAATAAATAAGACCAGATCCAAATTGATATTTATAGAGATCAGAGTAAGCTCAGCTACTTTACTTCCAAGGACACCTCTTCTGGGATGTTATCTGAATGGCAAAGTTTTTTTGCTCTCCTTCCATATTTTAGAAGGCCTCTTATCAGGAAGATGCCACTCCAAAATTCGACCTGGTTTAAGTCAAGAAGAAACAATACAACAACAACATTCAAGCATTTGTCTCACCATAATGGGGTCGACTATATGAATCATTTCTCGCTATTGCACCCTATCTTTAGTCATGATCTCATTAATGTCTGTTAGAGTTATTAATATTTGAGTATTATTAATTTTGTGTTTAGTCCCACACCGCTTATCGGTGTTTTGCGTCTTGTTGAAATGTTATAAATTGTCCCCTATATGGATGAATAAAGTGCACCAACATCATATCTTCTTTATTTTTAACATGGTATCCGATCTTAAGACGACTCTGGGAAATTTTTTGTTGCCCTAATTTCTTAGCGACCAAAAGTTCTCAGCCTTCTCTCGATTCCATAGCTTCTGCATCTTCCTACCTCTAGTTCTAGTCCTGCGTTGCTAGGCCTTACATCAAGCGGTTCTCCCCTCGCTCCTGTTTACAAAATCCTCATCTGATTCCGAAAATGGGAGCGGGCCACTCCCCCCTCAATGAGGGCTCCACTCGACGGACTGCTCGCGTCGTATGCTTCCGTCTGTGCTGCTGATCCTTCCGACCGCTGCTCTACTCCTGCGATCCTGTCTCGTCTGACTGCTTCCAGTGGGAGCGACGCCTTCTCCTGACGATCCCGTCGATAGGGGGCTTCGCTGTCTTCCTCTCATTTGCGTTTCTGTCGCAGATCGTCGACGACGATCCTGATCCCAGTTCCCGTAGTGCTTCATGCCCATGTTCCCGTGCTGCTGCTCTATATGATGGTCAAGCTCCCGCTACTGCTGCTGCACCTGGGCCTATTCTTCCTTCCTGTTGAGCTTTTGGATGCTCTCGGTGCTCCCTTTCTGGTCGAGTTCCTCGGCCTATGTTGTTCTCCTGCAACGAGCCTTCTTCTAGCTTAGTCTCTTTGCTCCCCGGGGATATGGATCTCGCTGCCTGCATCTCTTGTCGCTGATGGTGCTGATGTTGTATTTTTTGTTGTTTAAAGTTTTTTTGTGTTGTGTTGTTGTTCTCTTCGTTATTGTGTTGTTAGTGTCTCCATGCGATCTAATGCTTATATGCACGTGTTCTACGTGAGTGTACATCACGGCCTTCAGGCGTTGTCTATGCCTATATGCACGTATTCCACTTGAGGGGGAGTGTTTGTGATAACGACGACTCAGATGCCTCTTTCCCGACTCTTGCCTTAATCACACATGACCTCCAGGTGTAGCCTATGTGATATAGAATAAAAGTAGGGTTTTGAAAATATGATAGTTTTTTTCACGACCGATTCTATTTTGAAAATAGGTCGATGGACCAAATCGAAGTTTTCACGCGTAAACTACTCCTAACGTTAAACTTTGACAAGATCGTTAATCGTTATAAGAAAAAGATTCGGTGACGTTTAACGAATTGAGTCGTAGCGAGACAAGCACAAAACACAACCAATAATTTATGGAATAAGCGAAAATTAGGGAGTGAGAATGTTCGAGGCAAACTTTAATTAATTAATTGGGACGCATAAAATTAAGCCAAGATGAGTTGCACGGAAGTGATCAAATTACCGAGGGGCATGAACCAACCCAAGTCCAGTCGGTGCACAGGAAGAGACCTGTCGAGATGGCCGAAAGCTTCTAAAATAGGAGCGGATGAAAGTGGCTGCTTCGGTGGATCTTGGCTTCGATAGAAGATCTGAGTGGGAGGTGTCGGGAGGGGCGGTAACCAACAGCCGATTGACAAAGAATTTGCGTCGTGGTCGACGTAAATCGGGGAGTTCGCCGGAATACAGTGTGATCGACGGCTTCGGATGGAAACTAGATGACTTCGGTGGCACCGAACGACACCAGTGTCAGAGGGGGCAACATGTGCAAGTGGTGACTTCTGTCGGATGGCTGATGAGAATCCTTTGAACGTGGCAAAAACAGGAGGTGGTAGCGACAAATCTTTGGCCGTGTCGAATCGGGAGGAGGTGGGTTGCACAGTGGTGGCCGGCTCTCACAGAGGGACGAAGACTGTCGTAGCTCTGTATTCACCGGCTGCCCTTTTCTTCTTCCGGGCGCAATGCTTTAATAGAAAAATCTTCTTTAGGTTTTAACAATTTTCCATGTATTAGATTTCCATATATTAGGTTTCAAAATAACTTTGGTTTGAATAGTTTCCAAGTAATCCTCTAAATCTTTCTATATATTTTGTCTTTTGGATTTGAATTTTCCTCTATTTAATTTATACATCCTTAAATAATTTATGCTTGTCTTTACTGTCCTAAGTATCAAAATTACTAGACCTTTTTATTTAGGGTCTCATCGGATAATCAAACTGACTAGCCGAACAACTTCAAATAAATACATGCGCGTGAAAAAGAAATACATGTCAAGAAATAAATGCATAATAAATAAATGTCCATGACGCATGATGACTTCATGCACATGATCCACGTGAGGGGGAGTGTTTGTGATAACGGCGACTCAAATGCCTCTTTCCTGACTCATGCCTTAGTCACACATGACCTCCATGCATATTTCGTTTGTTGTTTGTGTCTCCCCATTTTTCTTTTCTTCTTTGATTTGAGGTAGGGTTGGTTTGACCTTTGTTGATTGACATAGTTTCAGCTCTGGGAGCATCCAACGTGATCGTGGTCGGTTTGTGGACCAACGTCGCATAGCTTATGCTCGGTTGAAGTATCCCGGGTGACACGCAGTTGGGTCTCGGTAGCAGCAGAACGCAGTTTTTGTCCCACGTTGCCAACCACATTTTTCTCTCTTTTTATGCCCATGCTAGAGGTTTCCCCTCCAGCTTGAGGTGGAGTGTTAGAGTTATTAATATTTGAGTATTATTAATGTTTGTGTTTAGTCCCACACCGCCTAGTGGTGTTTTGCATCTTATTGTAATGTTATAAATTGTCCCCTATATTGATGAATAAAGTGCACCAACATTATATCTTCTCTATTTATAACTATGCTTAAGTACATTATGTCTTTCCTTATAGTTTCATTCCAAGTATTTTTTGGTCTACTCCTTCCCCGTTTAACATGCCTAGTAGCTTAACTCGCACAACGCCTAACAGGTGCCTTTAATGGTCTCCTTTGTACGTGTCCTAACCATCTTAATTGAGTTTCTCACATTTTCTCTACAATTGGTGCTACTCATGTCTTATCGTTGATACACATTCCTAATTTTATCCGGTCCCGTGTGTCCACGCATTCACCTAAGCATTCTCATCTTCACAACTCCCATTTTTTGCTGGTCTAATTGCAGTACGATAAAACTTGTATTTAAGTTTTAATGATACTTTATGATCACATAAGAATATAAGATCCCAGATGCACCTCTCCACCTCAACCAGCATGCTTGGATTCGATGTTTCACATTTTTATCTGCACCTCCATCCTTTTGAACTATCGATCTCATATATTTAAAGCACTCACTACAACAAATATCTCGGTTACCCAACTTAATGACTAAATCATTCGTCCTTCTTGCACTACTAAACTTTAGTTGGTCGAGCTGCTAGAGGGCCACCACGACGAGTTGGATGCGAGTTGCCGACGAGTTGGATGCGAGTTGCCGACGAGTTGTATTAAACCTCCACGGGCCGTCCTTTGGCCAATGGTCAACCTTCCAACTGCAATATTTGATTAGGTTGAATCCAAGTGATGTAGACAGCAGACCAAATTTAGTTTATTCGCATTTTTTATTTCATGTTGGGCATCTTTTATTTCACACATTTATTTCTCACATTTATTTTTATTTTAACGAATGAGATGTACTGGTCTATGCCTTTTGGTTTGATTAGCTAGGTTTAATTTAATTTAGATTATCTAGACCCTTATCCCCAATCTTTGCAGGCCATTCCAAAATTTGAGTTTGATTCCAATGTTGCACCTCACTTTTAATTCCATTTAATTTATATTTTCATGCATTCATAACCACTAGACTGCAACTGTGTGTGCATGACCACTGGACCGCAACTGCGAGTGCATGACCACTGGTTCGCAACTGCGAGTGCATAACCAAGTGATTATCAGTATTGGATCGATACTGTACTCGGTCGGTTTGGCCGAACCATGGCACGAAAAGAGTGGATAATTCAATATCTGCCTGATCAGCTCAAGACAATGGAGCAACATACCTCGTTAAAATTCACAATTATTCTAATATACAGCAGATATTAATCATTCATTTCTTATTGAAATTATGATTCATAACACATTTTTCTGAACTGCCAATATTTTTTTTATAGAGTAATCGGGTTTATCTCAAGTTTACTTTTTTTTTTCCTTGCATTGGATTACTGCATCCTCTTTAATAAAGTTACATGGAGGAGTCCGGGAAAGAAATAATGGCGGTGAATGATGCATCGCAAAATGTGGAGCTAGGAAGCGGTGGGGCGGAGTTAATCATAACACGGAAGACGGAAAACGGGACAGTTGTTCGAGTTTTTGGTTCCAGAGAGTTTCTACGCTACTATCGTCAGAAACCACGCCCATCTCGTGATAGCAACATTGAGCTCGCCATCTCATTGGCTTCCAGGTATGGGTTCGGCCTAAAGTTAAGCTAATTTTACATGATTTCTACTCAGCATAAATGATGGGCACTAGCTAAAATTAAGGTAATTTTGATGAACTTAATTTGCATAAAAAGAAGTTTCACAACATGCATGAAAAGCCGATTTGATGATGGTGGATCTTCTATTTTGATTGATTATAATAAAGCATAGTAAATTTCTTTAATTTTCATCTATGTGGATGCCGATAATTGAACAAGCATTCTATATTAATTGTTAAGAACAATTTATTATTATCATTATTATTTGTAATTATAGAGAATTGAATTTATAAGCATATAAAAAGTATTGGAAGGGTAGAAGGAGATTGTGCTTATAAAGAGGGGTTTATCAAATAGTCTTTGTATTTATTTTAAGCATGAGGATTTAGGATGTTTGGAATGAATGGAAATGTCTAAAATGGAGATTCTTTTTGTTGTTCTTGTAGAACATATGATATTTTATCTTGCATTGAGCCCTAAACCCTAAACTGTCATGTGGTGGGAGCGTGTTAGAGAGTTGGTCCCCAGTGAATCCACTGCGACGTGTGGGACCAACGATGACTCGGATTATCCCCTATGCATCTCATCTGTGTGGCATTTAGTCTCACATTGCCTGCCCGCGTGCTCATGCATGTGCTTATGAGAGCACTTTGGAGTTTTGGGATGGAAGCCATGAGTTCAAGTGATAATTGATTGTGTGCACAAAGTGTGAGTTGTGCAAAATATATCTTTGTTTAGATCTCTTATAAAATGTGTTGGTGTGAGTAAAAAGTTTCAATTACAACCAAATTAATTTTTTGCTACGAAAGAACCGACTATTTTGTCATGGCGTGCAGATATCGAAGCTTGGGGCTGGTGACGTCAAACCGTGGCACGGTGAGGATGAAAATTCTGAGGGAGATGAATCGGAGCGGGGTCGAAGCGCTGCGCTCGAAAATCGGAATGAAGAGCAACGTGATCAGGAACCTTCCGAGGAACTGCACTTATTAGTCGCATTGTGGACGGGCTTCCACGGCGAACTTCTTTTTAGGGTTCTTGCTGCTGAGCAGTTTGTTTGAAATCTATACTTTAGGGTTCCATTGGGGTTTTAATTGGAACCCACAGGCTTTTCTGTCAAATACCCGAGTACCTTTTGTTTTAATTGTGAAATTGCGATCTGTTTCAGAACCAGCTAGTTACATTTTTTTTGATTTTCTGGAGAATTTTGTAATTTGATTTGGATTTTTTTTTATTATTTACTGGAACATCCTCGAAGTTTGCGTGATTACAACTTGCACCACTCTAACTTTCGAAATTACAACTTACCCTCCTTCAATGTTTACATTACATAACATCCATGCATAGAAAGACTTCCAAATATTTACTCTAAGAGGGTACTTTTGTGCATGAACATTATGAATATAAATATTGAGGGAGTTTTTTTGTAATTTTGAAAGTTAGAGGGGTGCAAGCTGTAATTATGCAAACTCTGAGGGGGAGACCCCTGGTAAATGACCCATTTTATTTATTTATATATGTGCTTATAAGAAGATCTGAGTCTGCATAGTGACATGTTGGTTTTGCCTTTCTAGAAGTTCTTGGCTTGTTATGAAATCTCCACTTTTAGGAGCTATGAAGCATGTATACTTGCAATAGAAAGAAAAAAAATGTTAGTGATGAGTGATGAGATTCAATTGATAATATATTTTTATTCATGATTTTTTTAGGTCATGATGCATTTTCTGACATGAACTTTTTCTTTATTTAATAAGAGTGATAGATGCTGGATTCTGCTCATACGATCAATCATGACAGTATTCTGATTGTTGCAGTGCACGGGGGGTTCCAAGTACTCGCATGATAGTAATCTGACCACGACATTGTCCTGACACGATGACCCCAAATGCTCGCAAACCCCCGAGTGTCCACCCATTGTTTTATCCTTGTGCACAGGGGTTTGCGAGAGCACATTTTGTATTGTAACTTGTAAGTAGAGATTTTATTTATATGAGATCATTTTTTAGAAATTAAAGAAAAAAATATATAAATTAAAGAAATTGAAATTTTGGTAATAAAAAGAATAAAATGGAAAAGTTGAATATTTAATAAATTGAACAAAATATAAATTGAACCCATAATAATGTCAAAGGCTACTTTTATTAGCCACACATCATTTTTTTCCTTTGGTAATTAACCCCAACCACCTTCGGCAAAATTTTGCGACCGAAATTTGAATGAAATTTTACCTCTCTCTGACCTCACGCGCAAAAAATGTATGCCACACATCCCCTCCTGATTGGTCGTGGATGAATAATAGAACACACCCATAACTATACTTAAAGCCTAACAATATCATAATGAAGAAACATAATATTGTACATAAATTGACCCAAATTTTCCCATTCACTTGCCTTCCAATAAAGATAAAATTCTTCCCATAATGTCCATTTTTGGGGGTCTTGTTCCAACATTAGACAATTACATGTATACATCAGCTGCAAATGAAGAGATTTTGTGGGTTAAATTCCATTTGGCCTAACATTTTTGGAGCAAAAATAAAACTACACATGAAACATTGAGCACATACTTTCAAATTCATTACCTCGCTAGTCTCCGTGTTTCTGTCAAGGCGGCGGGGGAACTGGTTTAATCCCACGTCGAATAAGCAACGAATATGCCGGTGCGCTTAAATGTGATGATTTTGTTTGCCGAAGATTTGAGCGTGTTAATATAGGGAGGTTCGGGGTAAATGAGAGCTGCATATTGAAGATGCTAACGATGATGATATTGACGTGGGCGTGTCACATTCGTCGTCAAGTTCATCGAAGGCCCATAGCTCGTCGTCATCTTCCTCTTCTTGCCCTGCAGGCATCTTCCACCGCTCTGCCGATATCTCCGCTTGCTCGATGAGATGCAGCACCTGACATCAATCAAGCGATCACGAGGTTTTGTGAGGATTGATTGTTCTCAGAATTTTCAAAAAGCTTCTTTTGCGGTCCCAACATCGCCGCCCTCCTCAAGGAGAAAATTATAAGAAGAGTGGAGAAAATTGTCTAGAATTTTCGCCCGACATTCTTCGCTTTCAACCTACTAATTTTCGAATGAAAACAAAAAACAATATAGTAGAAAGCTGAAACCAATGCTCTACAAATAGTTAGATATTGGCTGCTGTAGAAATTTAGCAGGAAGCATCTAAAGCTGGTTTAAAAATAAAGGAAGTTTCCAATAACTAATTTCATGACGATGGTCGAATATGAGTTCGATCGTTGATATCTCTCGTTCAACTTTCGTGCCCGCTTAGTTGCAGCTCCCTGGCAAATGGTAACGAAACCGATGGGCCGGCTGGGAACAAGTATGTGATAGAGTGCTCGAAGCATCCGCGTGACCGTCAAGTTTGGAACGGTCTCCTCGTTGCTCCTAGCTTGGGTATTTATAGGCAAACCCTAAATACCCGACTACGGGTTGTTGGATTCCTATCGGATCCTAAACTGCAACCCATTAAGCACCCGTCACACCTATTCCAATATACCTCAACAGTATGTTTATGCGGGTTGTGGCTCCCGCGAATCATGGTTTCTTTCACCGTGGTTGAGCAAGGTTAAGAATAGATTATAGGCTAAACGTGATTGAACGTGTTGGCGCGTGAGCAAGGTTACGAAATGTCATCTGTTTTTGCAACCGGTGAATTGTGACAAAAATCGTCACCCTTGTGAACGTGTTTATCAATTTTTGCTCAATTCAATAACATGTTCTCCCATGTTTCTATCTTTCTAGTTTTGCTCTATTTCGTAACGCTCTAGATAAAACACCATCTTAATGGACGCATACCTCCGTCATGGAAGGGCGCCAATCCGCACCGGCCCTGATGCAGAGGGACGCAACAAAAGCGAGTCTCTTCACTTGACCGACATCGTAATCGCGTCCTAGCCTCGGATCGACCAACAACTCGGTCGGCCCTTCGTTCACGAACGGTTTGGCCTGCGAGAAGAAAAACATTCATGCTTGATCAAATTGAACATGAAAACATATACTTTTTTTTTGATTTGAAGTTGGATTCTATGTACCCAGCCAAGCAAGCTTCTGTGAGAGCCATCCACTGGCTTCCTCCCTGAGATGAGTTCCAGCAGGAAAACACCAAATGCAAAGACATCAGTCTTCTCATCAACAATCCCATATGTGAAGTACTCAGGAGCCAAGCATCTGATTAGCATTCTCAATCAGCTTTGAAAATGCATAAATTAATAGCAATTATTTCCAAAAACACCCTTCCAACTTCACATAATTACCCGGATCTCCCCATCGCATTTCAAAATTGCCAAAATCATCCCTCTAAGGCTCCGTTTGGGGGGGGGGGGGACTTATTTTCACATAATTAAGGTCCGGTTCATGCGGTCGTAATCGTTTGACCGGTGAAAATAAGTCCCCTCGAACGGAGCCTAAGTTTACATTATTAACATAATTGTGCAGGGGAAGAAAACTTGAAGGGGGATGTTTAGGGCAATTTTTAGAGATTACATTAAGAGGAATGAGTGCAAAAAACACCTCCAACTCCACATAATTACCGTGATCTTCCCTCCGCATTTCAAAATTACCAAAATAACCCTCCTAAGTTTACATTATTAGCTTAATTGTACAGGGGAAATAATCTTGAAGGGGGAGGTTTACGGTATTTTTGAGAGATAGAGAGGAGGCTCAAGTATCTTATCATCATTCTCAATCAGCTTTGAAAATGCATACATTAGTAGGAGTGATTTCCAAAAACACCCCCTCCAACTTCACATAATTACCGGGACCTCCGCCCCGGCATTTAAAAAAATACCAAAATAACCCCTCTAAGTTTACATTATTACCATAATTACAACAACAACACTCAAAGCATTTATCCCACTATAATGGGGTCGGCTATATGGATCTTTTGTCGTCATTGTGCCCTATCTTGTGTCATACTCTCATTATTGCCTAGGTATAATTATTAACATAATTATGCAGGGAAAAATACTTGAAAGGGGGAGGGGTTTATGGTAATTTTGAGAGAGAGAGGAGGCCCAAGCATCTCATCATCATTCTCAATCTGCTTTGAAAATGCATACAGTAGTAGGAGTGATTTTCAAAAACACCCCTCCAACTTTACATAATTACCGGGACCTACCCTCCGCAACTCAAAATTGCCAAAATCAACCCTCCAATTATGAGGTTTTTGAACATTGCACCATTAATATTTAATTTTAGCACATAGCATCTTCCAAAGACATAAAATCCCGCGTCTTCTAAATATTCAATCGGAAGGGTGCAAATTGTCAATACTAAAGTTTTTAAGGGTGCAAAGCACAAAAATTAAATATTTATAATGCAATATTCAAAGACGTCATAATTGGAGGGTGCTTGGTATCAAAAGTTCAAAAATAAAAACTTAAAAGGGGGAGGTTTCGCGTAATTTTGAGAGATAAAAAGGAGGCCCCACAATTATACTCAATGGAGATGAAATGGTATGCAATAATGCACCCTTAAAGATGACGAACCCGAATGTTCCTTCGATTGGTGCAATGGCACGGTGAGTCCATTCGGATGGGAGCCATCTCGCTAGCCCGAAGTCTGAAATCTGTAAGACAGATGAGTGCGAGTTAGGGTTGCATCAAATGTAAAGAAATAATCTAGCTAAGAAAAGAGGAATCATAGGAGCCCGAGAATCACACGCTGCAAGAAACTTACATGGTTCAACCTAAATTAAGGCGAAACCGCAAAAATTCTTAATTTATGGGGCAGAATCGAACAAAATTCAACCGTTAGGAACAAATCGGTGCACTAAGCAAGACGGACATAAACCCCACGACTACCGAAAGTCAACCGAACCACCCTACGACTAATGGAAGTCAACCAAACCGCCCTACGACTAACCAAAAGTCGACCAAACCACCTTATGACTAACCAAAAGTCAACTAAACCGGCTCCAAACATAGTAGAATTCAAGACATCTCAACATATGATTAATCGAAAGTCGACCAAACCACCCGGCGACAAACCGAAATTCGACCGAACTGCCCTACGACTAACCAAAAGTCGACCAAACCACACTATGAATAACCGAAAGTCAACCAAACCAACCTACGACTAACCAAAAGTCAACTAAACCGGCTCCAAACATAATAGAATTCCAGACATCTCAACATATAATTAATCGAAGGTCGGCCAAACCACCCTACGACTAACCGAAATTCAACCGAACCACCCTACAACTAACCAAAAGTCGACCAAACCACTCTATGACTAACCGAAAGTCAACCGAACCAACCTACGACTAACCAAAAGTCAACTAAACCGGCTCCAAACACAATAGAATTCAAGACATATCAACATATGATTAATCAAAAGTCGACCAAACCACCCTAAGATTAACCTAAATTCGACCTAACCACCCTACAACTAACCAAAAGTCGACCAAACCACCCTATGACTAACCGAAAGTCGACAAAACCACCCTACCATTGACCAAAAGTCAACTAAACCGGCTCCAAACATACTAGAATTCAAGACATCTCAACAAATGACCCAATTTTTTTTTTTGAAGAGAACATATATTGATTGTTGGAAATCATCCTCCACCAATCTGAGTACCTGAGGCTCAAAATTGGCCGACAGCAAAATATTGGAAGCCTTGATGTCTCTGTGAATGATTCTTCTCCGGCAGACCTTGTGAAGATAATGGAGTCCATTCGCCGTCCCAACCGCGATCCTCCACCGGAGCTTCCACGCCATTGGCGGCGAATCCTCGCCTGCGCCACTGAAATGTTCAGAAAGCACAAAGGAGACAAATTTGGACTCTCAAGCAAGGATCTTTCTTCTCATAACCAGGAGCTTACTGTGGATATTCGCTGAAACAGAGCCGAGGGGAGAGAACTCGAACACGAGATAGAGATCCTGATCTACGCAGCATCCAAGCAGAGAAACCACATTAGGATGCCTCACATGGCCGACGATTCCAAGTTCAGTCAAAAACTCCTTCTCCTTCTGTTCATCAGTCGCCGCCGTCGTCAGCCTCTTCACCGCCACCGCCTCCCCGCCCTCAAGCTCTCCCCTGTAAACCTCGGCATATCCTCCACTTCCCACCAGATTCTCTGCATAGACCGGAGCTAAGAGAGAAGCTGAAAAAGATTTGAAATTGAGAGAGAAAGAGAAGCCTTTGTTTTGGTTTAACCTTGATGGAAGCCGTTGGTGGCTTCGTGGATCTTCTCATAAGAGAAACACTTCCAAGTTGGCTTCGCCTCTGGTTTCACATCTGGTTCTACCCAGCCCAAGTCCTCCTCCTCCTTCTTCTTCTTCTCATCACCTCTCATGGAGAAAAGAGACGAGAAGACTCGCTTGAAACGTCTCCCTTCCTTCATTGTAGAGAAAACAGGCAGGAAGAGGAATCAAATAGCCGTTGGTTGGAGAGGAAGCAAAGGAGGAATCGGTGCTTCAAGCCATGAAATTAACCGAGCAAAGTCTGATTCAGAAGAAAAGCAAATTCAAAATCTTTGGGGGAAGAAAGGGGGAGAAGAGAAGAGAAGAGAAGAAGAGCGGTTGGGTGTTTGAATGATTGGTGCCAAGGAAGAGGAGATCAGCAAAGGGCAGATTTTTTTTGGGCCAAATATCACTGTCGTACACACAGTGCAGATTCAAAAGATAAATCATTCGAATGCTTCCACCAAAAATATAATCTTAAATTAAACTAAAATAATCTTAAATTAAATTATAATAAACTTGATTAAATTAAAATAGTGGTTTAGTCACCTTCCATGCCTACTTTTATTTCATATATACTAAGAGCTCCACCGTTTCTTAAAATATAGCATATATGATGATAGCTTATCATCATTAAATAGAGGCAGAGTATAATATTTTTTTTATTTATATTTTTTAATTAGTATTTATTCATTAATGTTGCCGTATTATATATTTTTTCAAAACATTAATATCACAATAAATTTGCTCATAATGATAATCATGTCGCCTGACATTCGAAACGCGCGGAAACGTAGCGAATCGTCGAAAACGAACGTTTAAGTTACTGTGTCGTCAGGCGATCGGATCTTCACTTGCTATACATACGTTCTCCAGCCTATCATGTTTCTCCATATTTGGAGACATAGTACAATGGGATCTCCCCATTGGAGATGCCTCATTATATGATATTGGTATATATATTATATATCCATAATCATTGAACCAAAGTAGGAATGAAAATTTGGATCGGATCTGCCTACGTCTCAGCCTGGTTAAGCCCGGGCCTCATTAGATATTGGCCAAATCCAAACCAGGCCTAAGCGGCTCACCAAACCCGCTTATTTGGCCAATGCCTGACCTGATGCTTGACCTGGTTCCTGTCCTGGACCGAGACTAGGCCTTATCGGGACTAAGTGCATGTTTGCTGGCCATTGCCCAACATTAAATTGTTAGGCAATGCCCAACAATTCAATGATGGCGGACCATGCCTAGCATTAAAATGTTGGCCTAATGTTGGGTGTGTCTCTGCCGAGCTAATTTTGGGCATGCCCCTTTTATTAGTGAGGCTTGGGCCTAGTTTAAGTAGTGCCCAACCTTGACCCGACTGCAATAAAGCCCGGACCCAGGATGCCCAAGCCCAGCCTTGGCCAGCAGGGCTTTTTGCACGCTTATTGCAGAGTATGATTGCTTCTATTGGTGGCGGGCCAAATTTTAGCAATTTGGCCTCGGAATGAATTGTAGCCCTCAAGTTGACATTGAATGGAGTCTCAAGTACGAGAGTGCGAGTAGTGGTTGGAAAGGTGGGCGATGGAGGGAGGGGGACCTGCAGCTGGGAATGGAGCGGTGAGAGATGAAGGGAGAGAGCTGCGGTCTGAAATAAGATTAAAAATCACATTTTTGAGATGGTTATTGTGGGAATGGAGGTTTGTTTACAAAATGATTCATTTGAGACTATGTTTTTTCTCTGGTAAACATAAAAAAAGAATGGAAGTTCCTTAGATGAGATCTGGATGATTATTTTCATTCACCACTGTTATCACCTCCCCAAATTGGGCTTAAAAAACAAATCTTGGGAAGAAATTATAAGAAAAGAACAAACGGCCGGCGAGATTCCGTCAAGACTTCTTCTTCTTCTTCTTCTTCATATAACGTGGCTGGATACAGGTCTAACATCCCCCTCATCACTCATCCCTGTCCCAACAAGTCTCTCCCATGGGCTTAGCCGCCGCAGCAGCAGCAGCTGATTCTGCGCTCGACGAGGAAATCGAGTTTGAGATCCCAGCGTACTTCCGCTACTACCGCAGCGGCCGCGTCGAACGCTTCGCCGGAACTTCCACCGTGGCACCATCCCTCGACCCCACCACCGGAGTCGACTCCACCGACGCCTTAATCGACCCATCCACCGGCGTTTCCGCCCGCCTCTACCTCCCGCCGTCAACCGCCGCGCCGCCTCCCCTCGGGGAAATCAAGTTCCCCGTCCTCCTATACTTCCACGGCGGCGGCTTTTGCATCGAATCCGCCGCCTCTCCTTCCTACCACCGCCACCTCAACAACCTCGCCGCCCTCACCCCTCTCCTCGCCGTCTCCGTCAACTACCGCCTGGCGCCAGAGCACCGCCTCCCCGCAGCCTACGACGACGCATGGGCTGCTCTCCGGTGGGTATTTTCCGGCGTCCACCCTTGGGTATCCCAATGGGGGGATCTCAAACGCCTTTTCGTAGCCGGAGATAGCGCCGGGGCGAACATAGCCCACCATTTGACTATGCGGGCGGCGGAATTACCGTCGGCGGTGAAAGGGGTGGCGCTGGTGCACCCATTTTTCTGGGGGTCGGCGCCGGTCGGATCGGAGCCGAGTGACTCGAATTTCAGAGCTACGATGGACCGGAGGTGGTGGTTCGTGCACCCGACGGCGGTCGGGCCGGACGACCCGTGCTGGAATCCGACAGGTGAGGCGGCGCCGAGCCTGGCCGAGCTGGGATGCACCCGTTTGCTGGTCACAGTGGCCGACAACGATTTTCTGAAGAACAGGGGAAGGCTTTACTATGAGAAGCTGAAGGAGAGCGGGTGGAAGGGGGAGGCGGAGTTTGTGGAGACGCCGGCGTTGGGTCATGTTTTTCATCTACTGGATCCTGACTCCGAGATCGCCGGAAAAAAGCTCCGCCTTTTAGCTGATTTTTTTCGCCGGGAATGATTTCCGGTGGGGAGTTTTCCTTAAAATCTCCGGCGAATTTTATTTTGAGAGAAATTCTGAAAAATGTTAAATTTATGTTGCTCTGAATACAAGCGTGTTTGGATGAATGTTGGAAGAATAAGTTAGGATCACAATTGAAGAGGATGAAGTATCATCACTGTGCTGGACATGAACGTTGACTTTGAAGATTTTGAGTGCGATTTTATAAGAATTTTGATGCTCTTTTTTTTCCCATTCAAACAAGATTATAAGTAGTTTAATAATATTTATTTCTTGGACAATCAGAAGAGATCCAAATTAGTCTCTTTCGGGTCTACGGCCCCCTGTGGTGGGGATAACAATTTGTTTTAAGAAACTTGTAGGAATTGATTTTTGCCGAAAACCTACGACGCAGAGAAATTAGTTTTGGCAGCAAACCAAATCCTTTGTTTGTTTGCAGGAAGGTTTTTTGTCATAGGAATTGAGGTTTTTATTATTGCTATTCGTTTGCAGGATGAAATTCGGAGACAGAAATTGGCCGAAATGTAACACTCAAATATTGCAAATAGCTTTAATAAAAACATATAAGCTTCAAACATTGCAAACAGATTAACGATATCACTCAAACATTCCAAACGGATTAAATAAAAACACAGGTAAATTAGACATGAGTTCAAGTCTGAAAATAAAATTGCATAAAGATACACCCTTCCTAAATTAGGTTCAAAAATATATAGGTCCAAACATATAAGGATTTAGTAACTACATCCTTTTAGCTTCAATTACAAAAACATGTAAGGTCCAAACTACTCGGATATATGGATGTGCAATCATCGCCTCCTAGCAATCTCCGGTAAAACCAAGAAGACCTCGCACTTTGTCGCATCAACACTGAGCAAATCTATGGCTTTTATAAGGTCATCCTCTGAAAGATCAGTCATAACAGATAATGTTTTATACATCGCTTCAATCCTCGACCTCGAAGGTGCTCCAATCGGGGCAATTTCAACTGGATTATCCATGTTCTTCGCAATATATGTGACAACATCTGCAATCATATCAATTGTTGTTGTAGTTTTGGATTTCTTCTTCATTCGACCACTTTGCTCTGACAGAACATCCTCTTCGGGAATTTCTTCCACCCTAAAATCGTATGATGACTCCACTCCTGTTGACGTATTACCACCATTTGCTCGATCAATCCCACAGAGAGTTCCCAAATCGCCCCAATTTACGATTACTTTATCTTTGTAGTGTTTCAAAGATGGATGTGCATGTATTTAATAAAAAAAAGTCAGTATTACATTATAACTAAATAAAAAACTTTTTACAACATCAATCTACTTATTAAAACACAAGAAACACTACTAGAAAAATGACCTTTAACCACGGTTTTTTTTGCCACGGCAGAAAACCGTGTCTAATAATGAAGTATTAACCACGGTACCTAAACCGTGGCAAATAAGTTAGTATTAGCCACGGATGATTGAACCGTGGCAAAAAAACACTTTTTGTCACGTTTTGCCAATTTCGTGGCTAATAAGCCAGTATTAGCCACGGAAGCCTGAACCGTGGCAAAAAGTCGTGGCATTTTTAGTCCCACGCCTCCAATTTCAACATAAATTTTGGGTTTATATATCTCATTCCGCAATGAATGTTTGAATTAGCTGGGCTCGCGGGCGGGCACGCGGGCGGCGGCTGGCGACGGCTGCAGGCGGCGGCGGCGGCAGCGACAAAATCTTTTTCGTTTTTTACAGCCCCTTTAGCCACGGAAATTCAACCGTGGCAAATAAGGAGCTTTAGTCACGGCAATGAGACCGTGGCTAATAATTGCTGAAAAGAGACCCTTTAGCCATGATTTTAAACCGTGGCTAAAAGTCGTGGCTAAAACTCTTTTTGCCACAGATTCAGCGTGGCTAATATTATTAGTCACGCTCGCATTGCCCACGCTCATTTTTCGTGGGTAGGCCTGGGCTAAAAGTCTTTAGCCACGGTTTTTGACCTTCTGCCACGGCAAATTGTCGTGGCTAAAAGTCCAGTTTCTTGTAGTGAAAAATAACTACTTTTATATAATCGGTTCATACTTGTTCGCTATCAACTTGTACTACATGTCGTTCTCAATCCCACCCAAAGTCACTTATATCCAGCATTGCTGATATTTCCTGATAGTATTTATTCCACGTTTGCAATCGTGCCGCTATTTTTTCCTTGCTAATATGGACGCGACACTCATCCTATAGAGCTATTATAGCAACCGTGAATGCTACTACTTTTCATCCATTTGAACCCTTATTACTAAGATATAGTTGCTCTAAAAGAGAAGCAGATAGAGCATAATCCATTTCATTGGTCCAATGAATGTACGACTTCTCCTTCTTTTTTAATACCTGAGTCTTATTCTTGTCCATTTCGACACTGTAAAATTTAGTAGCACAAAACTTTTATATATTCAAAATGAGAGTGATACACAATAATAGTGCTATAAAATTCTATAGATGCACAATGATAGAGAAACAAAAAAACATATGATACTACAAAACAAGATACTACAAAACATGATACTACAAAACATATGATGGTGATACAAAAAGCGATAACTACAAAACTAAGGTGTAAGCATATTTGTAATTCGGTCTTGTTACTCATTAAACATTGTTAGAGCTAAGTTATCCCTGAATGCGGTCCATTCATTTGTTACCTGAATGGGTTCAACTGTATCAGTGTACTCAAAACTAGTCTCACTACTATGTGTTGTTAATATATCTGCATCAACTTCCTCCAACAACCTGGCATCAGCAGAAGCCTCTTGCCTACCAAGAAATTGTGGAGAATGCAACAAGCATTAATAATTTGAACCTGTGTAATAAGCATATACAATTAAAATATTTGATAATTCATAATATAAGCAGACACATATCGCTTCTTTCAATGTCATACATGTTGCATGATATTAAAGAAAGATGCTCGTCGTAAGATAACTCATCTTTTTTTAGTAACCCAAATGTTCTTTCGATAACTTTTCGTTTCTTTGAACGTCGGAGATTAAATAACTCCTTATAGATAGTAGGATTGTTTCCTTGAGTTGCCCATTCCTGAAGATGATAACGAGTCGACCAATAAGGAGCTTGGTATCCTGGTCCATTTGTGTAACCCGCATCGACAAGATAGTACTTACCTACAATGTTTAATTGTATGTTACATGTCGGGAAATACTCTTGTCGTCAGGAAAGTGGACAATTTGAAAAATTCTTACCTATGGGAACTTCAAAACAATCCTCCCTCTCTAAGGCATTACGAAGCACTCTTGAATCTGATGCAGAACTCTCCCAACCAGGTAAAACATATACAAATTTCATGTCTGCGTCGCATACTCCGAGAACATTGGTGGTAATAGCTTGTTTTCTATTGCGATATCTTCCTGGGTCACTTCGTGGTATAGTGACGTCGATGTGTGTGTCATCAATAACACCAACACAATCTTTAAAGTACCCCCACCTATGTGCTTGTGATGTTGCGGGACGCTTGATATACGTCGAACTCATCTTCAAGATTGCTCGCAACAAAAGGTTGAAATGACGGCTTATGGTATCGATGGAACGTATGTACGCACCACCTAAGATCCGAAATTTGGTGTTATGTGCAAGGACATGTAGGAACAAACCTACTGATTCCTTCACCGATACATTTTGTGTCTTACTTAAAAACCCTCCATCCATTAATACCTTACACAAGCTGCGGAATGCACTCTTGTTCATATGTAATTGATTATAACGGTTGATATCCGTGTCATTATATAACATATTTAAAAGCGTAGATCTGAGAGTATCGTGGTGTTCTCTATTACTTGACAAACTGAATCTGTTATTTTTCACCAAAAGAACAGCGGCTATAGTAGATAAAGCGGCTACCATTGCTCTCTTTCTCATGGCCATTCTTTTTTTCTTGTGAAACTCGATAATAGTATCCATCTAGTAAACATGAAAAATTAATACATAACAATAACCATACACATTACACAGTTCAGTCCTAATCATACATTTACAAACACACAAAAACGCAACATCGTGAGGTGAGTTTGTCATAGTGGATAATATTAAATTTCCTACAAAATAGGGTTGACACAAAAAGACTTACAATAAGATTACATTCATATAAATAAAGGCATGATTATTAATTATGACTTACAAACATTCATAAGCAAGCACATGTAATCATTGGTACATAAAGAATTTGAGCATAGAATGTTGGGCAGTCCTTGGACTAATCTTCAGTGTGGGTATGCATTAAACCTTAGATCCATGGAGACCAATAACACGCACACACACACACACACTCTTATATATAAACCATAATAAATATTTACTTCGTGTAGAGTACATATAACACATAATATTTGTCAAAGAGCATCAAGAAAATGACAATCAAATGAAATTCACTATAATGGAGAAATTTGATATCACGCACCATAGCTATCTAATGTTGGTCTTGGGACAGCGACTACAGAGATCCATGTATTTAACATATTGGCACACAGTTACATTGAATAAACTTCATAAATATATATAACCAACAACAACGATTGACTAGCTAGGTCAAAAAATCAGCACCTCAATAATCTCTTCCATTCAAGATTTCTCTCCATCTCTCTCTCTCTTCCTAAACCCCACAAAAAATCAGCACCTCAAAAAAATGGAAATGAGGAAGTTGTCCTAACCTTGCTTGACGAGGAGGAAGACTCACGGAAAGGAGGAAGTTGGCCGGAGTAAGGAAGCCGCACGGAAAGAGGATATACACGCCGGAAATGAGGAAGATGGTACGGCGCCTAGAAGGAAAATGGGTCATACACGGGAGTAATGCGGCTAGAGCTTTGGTTGTAGAGGAGAATACACACCTCAATAATCAACATCGTGCTTGAAGAAGGTGAGTTCGCCGGAGCTTTGGTTGAAGAAGATGATCGCGTAGGAAGAAGGGGAGAAATGCGGTTGCAAGGGTCGGCGGGCTTCTTTCCGAAAAATGGGAAAACCGACGGGGGGGGGGGGGGGGGGGGCTAGGTTTTGAGGGAAGTTAAACTTTTTATTTTTGAAAACCCATGTGTTTTCCACTAATTCCAATTCCTGCCTTAAATTTGACTAAACGAACAACAGAATTGAAATTGGGATACCCAATTCCAATTCCTTCCCCCAATTCTGGGGAAACGAACACACCCTTAGGGTTTTGTTTGAGACAATTCTAACGGATGGAAAAACTCTATTCTATCTGTCAGAGCTATTTTTAGGCTTCATTTGATTTAGCGTTTTCGGACAGCGTTTGGAACAAACACCACCGGACGGAGGATAATCAAACGATGCTTCGTCTTCGTTTGCTCTGTTTGCACCCGCAGCAAGGAGGAAACACCCCTACCCCCCCCCCCCCCCCCCCCCCCCCCCCCCCCCGCCGCCGCCGCCGCTCCGTTTCGACCCCCGCCTCCCGCCTCCGGTTCGAAAGCTCTGTTTGAACCTGCTTGCTCCTCCCGCCACCGCTCAATCAAACAAAGCCTTTTAGTTGTTTGGAACAGCTACCAATACATAGTTGAGTAAAAATCAATTTTAATGGAGATGCTTTTGGAGAGCCCAACCCCAGCTTTTGACTCCCGTGAAAGCTGCTTTTTGCATTCTCCATCTAGGCGAGCTGTCCGTACAGCCATTGAAAACCTCCCTCCTGCAGCCGACGGAAAAGAGAGCGTCTCCTCTCCGGCCACTTCTCCAGCAGACATTCCTCCTCCTACGAGCAAACTCCAAGACGCGTCCTCCTTCACCTAGATCGGGACAACAAACTCTTCTTTCAGTCCAGATTTGGCGACAACCACCTCTTCTATGGTCGATAACCTCATCTCCTACGGCCAACCACTTCTCTAAACACCATGGCCGACCACCACCTGTTGAATTTTTTGAAGTGAAAGTGACGGCCTGGGCGGACTGTCCGTGCGAACTGTGCGGACAAGGGTGGCGGCTAGCCAGGTCGGCTAATGTTCTGCAGACAGCTTGTTCACAGGTGGTAACTGTAACGCCCCCAATTTTTCGATATTTGGTTTAATTCGTTATCTGGCGTGTTTATGACGTCACGGCGTTACGTTGACGCGTTTTCGGCATATGTCGTTGTTAGAGCGTGGTTTTAGCTCTTAGGATATTCTTTGTGTGGCTGAGTTTAGCCTGTTTGCGAGATTCCCTAGTGAGTCGTGTGTGTTTTGGTGACTCGGTGGAGCTTCTTTGGGATTGCTTGTGTTTTGGCTTCGGGAGGTGCTTGCCCAAATTTGGTTCGTCGAATCTTAATTTCTACTGCGTTGTTGGGTTCGTAGCGTCGGTATTTAGCTACGGTGTGATTTTCGTAGAAATCCGTATTGGCGCGAATTTTGGGTCTTTTGGATCATTATTTAATAATAAACTATTATTTTAATACATATATTTCTAAGTATAAATAGCCTTGTGAATAGACAAATCCTATTCATCGTTTCCTTCTTGAAACCGTCGGCTGTTACGGGAAGAGCGAGAGCGATGGGCTCTTCTAAGCTTTCGGCCACCGATTTCTGGGGTGTTGGTGCTCGAAATCATCTTTGGCGAGTAGATCCGGGTAGATCTCACCTACATCTACGTTTCTACGGTAAGTATTTCTCGTTTCATTAAATTTGGTGTTAGGGATTTCGTTTTGACCCTCTTTCATCCTTAAAAGTTTCAGGAATTGTTGCTTAGGTGGTTTTCGTCCAGATCCGTGAGGAGTGCTGGTGTTGCCAAGTTCGGCAATGTTTAAGGCAAGTGGTGGTTTTCCCCTTGCTTGTTCTCTATCCCTTTTATTTTGATTTTCTCCCTGTACAGAAATTGAGATTTCGCATAGGGTTTGGCCATATAATTTCCGGTCAAGATTCATCCGTATAAACAATTGTTAGTCTAGGCAAATTCGTCGAAGGTCGGGCTGTCTGTTAATCTAGTCCTAGATCTGTCAAATATTTATGATTTGAGTATTAGTCATGGCCGAGATCGTCATCATAGTCGGGAAGAAGAAGAGGGAGGAAATCTAATTCTTGTCATTTTTTTCCTGTTAAACATTGTCTCTCATGCCCCCTCCATCTTGTAGATAAAATGATCTATGGTTGGTGTGAATTAGGGGAAGTAGAAGTTTGTATCCTTTTCTGTACAGAAATGAGGTTTTGGGTAGAGTATGGATAGTGTTGCAGCATGGAGACCGGGCGGTCTGGCGATTTGTCTAGCGGTCTGGCGGCTTCTCCCAGCGGCTTGGTAGACGGACTATTGCTGGTTTGTGTCTGGCGGTCTGGCGGCTTATCCCAGCGGCTTGGTAGCCGGGCTGTTACTGGTTGGTGTCCAACGGTCTGGCGGCTTATCCCAGCGGCTTGGTAGTCGGGCTGTTGCTGGTTGGTGTCTAGCGGTCTGGCAGCTTTTCTTTGGCGACTTGTAGATATTGTCGAGTTGTCTTCTGCATATTGTAGTTGTCGTGCGGGTAGTCTAACCGCACGGCTTATGCGGCTTGTATAGATGCTTGTTCCTGTAATTATTAGTCTCACATTGTCTATATGTAATATCTTTTATCTTCTTCATTTTATAAAAGAGAGGTCATACCTTTGTAATAGACACATTTTTGGATAATAAAATTTTATTACTCCAATTCTTCGGTCTACTTGTTTTATGTTCGCACATGATATCAGAGGACTCGAACTTTTCCTCCGGATTTTGTGAGCTCTCTCTATCCGCGCGGCTTGATTCGTCTCCTTGCGACCTGTATTCGCGACTTGTTTCTCCCGGTGGCATGTACCCCATTCGCGCGGTTTCTTTCTCTCCTTGTCTTTGTCCTTTGTGTGCGCGACCTCTTCAGTTCTCCTTTCTTCTCGACGCGACCTGTTATTAAGTCGCTGCAACCTGTTCTTCTTCCAGTGACCTGTGTTTAGTCGTTGCGCCTTCCCTTTCTAGCCGCGACCTGTGATTAGTCGTCGCACCCTCCTTTTCTAGTTGCTCTTCTTCTTAAGTCACTGCGACCTGTTGTTAAGCCGCTGCGACCTGTTCTTATTGTTGCGACCTGTGCTTAGTCGCTGTGACCCGCTCTTCTTGTAGCGCTATGTGCTTAGTCATCGCGCCCTCCTTTACAAGCCGCGACTTGTTCTTCTCTCTGCTCTCTTCTATGACAACCTCTTCTTTGAAGCCGTCCGCCTCCGTGGTCATGTCTTCAGGTAGTGTCCACGTCGCTACTCAAGGTAAATGACTGATCGACTTTGGTGCTACCAATCATATGACCGGCAATCTGCAATACTTTTCTCTCCTAGAACAGCAGGATCGGTTGCCCCAGGTCCTTATTGCGAACGGCTCTCCCTCACCGGTCAATGGAATAGGAGGGGTTCAAGTTACTCCATCTCTTCGCTTGGCAGACACCCTCTACGTGTCCACTTTCCATTGCAATTTGTTATCTGTTACTTCTCTTTGCAAGCAACTACAGTGCTCCATCACATTCACTTCTACTACTAATTCTTTTCAGGATCCGGGCTCCAAACGGACGATTGTTACTGAGACTGAGAGCAGCGACCTCTACTTCCTCGACAACATTTCCGCACTGTCTGCATTCTCCTCCTCTTCTACTGATCTTCTCCAATGACACCTTCGTCTTCGTCATTCTCCTCCAAGATTCTTCATCAGCTTCTGCCCCACCTTACTCAGCAGAGTCCTCCTCTCAACTATGACGCATGTCAGCTTGGCAAGCATCACCACTCCTCCTTCCCACCGAAGCAAGGTCGTGGATCTTCACGACCGTTTGAACTAGTTCACTCCGACATCTGGGGTCCTGCTCCTACCCTCACCATAGGTCGAGATAGTTCATATTTTGTAACATTTAATGATGATTTCTCTCGATGTACGTGGGTGTATCTTTTAAAGGATCGCTCCGAACTATTTTTTGTCTGGACATCGTTATATAACATGATTAAGAATCAGTTTGATGTATCTATTAAAATTTTTCGCTTTGACAATGCTAAGAAATATCTTAGTAATGATTTTTATTCTTTCTGTATGCAACATGACATTATTTATCAAACTAGTTGTGTCTATACCTCACAGCAAAATGGGGTCGTGGAACATAAAAATCGTCACCTCCTCGATGTCGCTCGCACTCTGATGACACAGATACAGGTTCCTCGCTCCTATTGGGGATATACTGTTCTCATCTCCTGCTATCTCATTAATCGAATTCTGTTTATGGTTCTCTATGGTCAAACCTCATTCTCCATTCTCTATCCGGGCAAGAATCTGTTTCCTCTCCCTCTGCGTATCTTTGGGTGCACGGCTTTTGTGCATGCTCCTTTCGCCACTCATGACAAACTCGTCCCACGTGCCACCAAGTGTGTCTTTTTGGGTTACTCTACTACTCAGAAAAGTTATTGTTGCTTTGACCCCGTTCTTCGTAAATAATATGTATCCGCAGATGTGACCTTCTTTAAGAATGCGTCCTATTTCTTTTCTAACTTCTCTCCCTCTCCAGATATTTCTGCTCCTCCTACCGTCCCCACCACCACGTCTACTCTCATCTCCACCATCTCATCCTTCTCTCGCTCCCTCTCCATCGCTGCTCTCTCCCCCTCTCCGCGGCCGTCTCTCTGCTCTCCCGGGCCAGCTCTCTCTGCCACAGATGCTCCGGTTACTAAGGCACACACCGACTTGGATCTTCTCATTGCTTTTTGCAAAGGGGTGCATCTTGTACCCATCACCTGCTGGCTGTTGTTGTTTACTATGATCATCTAACTCTTTCTCGCAGGGCGTTTGCATTGACTATCTCTGCAACTGCCACTTCCCGCACCTACCAGGAAGCTCTTGTTGTTCCTCATTGGAAGGTTGTCATGGATGAGGAAATTGTTACCCTCACTGAAAGGGGGTACATGGACCCTTATTCATCCCCCTTTGGGCACTGATGTGGTTAGCTGTCGCTGGGTCTTTGTTGTAAAATTCCGTCAGACGACAACGTGGATCGATATAAGGCCTGCCTGGTCGGCAGAAGCTTCACTCAACCGTATGGTGTTGATTACTTTGACACCTACTCTCATGTTGCTCGTCTCATCACCATTCGGGGCCTTTTCTTTGTGGCTGTCAACAGGGATTGACTCATTTCACAGCTGGTTGTCAAGAATGTCTTACTTTATGGTGATCTTCAGGAAGATGTATACATGGAGCAACCTCCTAGATATGTTGCGGGGATTGTGTACAATCTCGTGTTCGCCGAGTGGGTCCTCCAAGCCAGACGAGTTGACAGAGGCGACCTGACCGCGCCAGAACAGCATGCGGGCGAGCTGCACGAGCTGGCTGACCCATCCCACACCCGCCTGGAGTTCGTCAAACTGGGCCTAGCTTTCGTCAAACTGAGCTTGGGTTGAGCTCGGCATTCGATAAACGTAGCTCGGCGTTCGTCGAACGGAGCTCGGCGTTCATCGAATAAAGCTCGGCATTCTTCGAGCTAACCTCAGGAGTTGAAAATCTGAAGTCGTTGAACCAAGATCGGCGAATTTCTTTGGAACTTCTGTAGTGACAATCTCAGACCGGCCAGCCCGCTCTCTCATAGGCGACCTGACCACCAACCCGCCTCAGAGCGAGGATCGGCGGGCTACGACGGCCTGGCTCGCGCTCGCCTAGGGAGGGAAGGCGAGCTGCGGGAGGCAGGTCACATCCTCCCCAGCGAGGTGGAGAGTTGTGGCGAGCTAACCTCCAGATCTTTGGGACCTGCCCAGTGGGGCCCAAAGGCAAAATTACCTGGATACCCTTGCCAGGGGTGTGAATAGCTTGATAGAACAACAGATTTACGCTGTTGGCAGACCCAGTTGGGCTGCACATAGGTGTTCAAAATAGCGGAGGTTGCCTATTTGCAGACCGTTTTAAGAAATCTATAAATATGACTCAAGGGGCACCTCAAAAGGCATGCTGACTAGTGTTCAGATCTTCTTGCGCTTTTTGAGGTAGTCTTAGCTCGGTCTTTGGCTAAGGAGGGGAAGCGCTCTAAGATCTTCCGGGTGTGTGGTGGGACCTCCACGCCGAGCCCTTGGGTCAGTTTTCATTTCTTTTTATTATTTGCCTTGCAGGAGAGAAGTAGGTGCGCGATCACCACTTCCCAAAGATGAACTCCACAAGAGACCGAGCTTTCAGTTTCAACACTAAGTGTATTTCCAAAGTACGTCTTGTACATGCATTTTTAGGAAAAGCGTTCAGCACAAAAGTCGAGATCTACAACTTTCGTGTTGAATGTTTTTCCTAAAAAAAATATGTACAAAATTTTTAAAAAAAAACACAAAAAAATTAGGAAAAAGTACGGTGTGTCTAGCAAAAACTGTTGTGTCCTTAACACCTCCATATTTTAATTGTTTTTTATTTTAAATGAGAAATTGAAAAAGGGGGGAGGGGGCGGGCGACGACAAAACAATGCCGTTGAGGGCAGAAAACCCACTCCACCTTCCGATCGAAAAGCTGAGCCTCGGCTGCCCGGTGTTGGACCGCCTCCTAGGCGGCGGCGCCCCCTGCGGCTTCGTCACCGAGCTTTCCGGCGAGGCCGCCTCCGGTAAGACTCAGCTTTGCCTCCAGCTCCTCCTCTCGGCGGCCGCACCCCGCTCTTCCGGCGGCCTATCCGCCGCTTCACTCTTCATATCCTCCGAACCCCCCTTCCCCCTCCGCCGCCTTCTCTCACTCTCCTCCGGTGCCGCCGCCCCGCTCGATCACATCCTCGTTTCCACCGCCTTTTCCTTCAAAGATCTCCTGAACCTCCTCAAACATGTCGACGCGCTGCTCTCTCTCGTCCGTCCCCCCTCCGGCCGCCCTATTCGTCTCCTCGTCCTCGACTCCGCCGCAGCCATCTTCCGCGCTGATTCTGACGACGCCCGTCGCCGCTCCTCCGAGATCTTCACCCTCGCCGCGAAGCTAAAGGAGCAGGCGAGAAAGTTTAACCTCGCCGTCATCGTCACCAATCACGTCGTCGACGTGTTCGACGGCGGATCCAGTGATCAGCACATGGGCAATTACTTGAATCTTTCTTCTTCCGGGAGGAAGGTTTGTCCTGCAATGGGTCTCGCCTGGGCCAATTGCGTAAACATGCGGCTTTTCCTCTCGAGAACCGCCGGGGACGGAAATGGGGATTCCGGCACCGGCGGGTCGTTTGGCCGGAAATTACAGGTGGTGTTCGCCCCGCATTTACCGGAAACGTCTTGCGAGTTTATGATTAGAAGAGAAGGCGTCTTCGGGGTGGCTACACAGGCGTGATTCTTACTCTGCGGCAAGTGTTTTTTACAGTTTCTTGATAACTGCAAGAAGGAAAAAAAACTCAATTTTGATTCGAAGCTCTTCAAGAACTGCACTTATTCGTAATGTTTGATTAATTTTGCGCATTTCAACATGTTTCTGTACTTTTATAGCAGCATTCAAAACTGCAAGTCTGCAACTTTTAAGTCTAATGCGATTCATTTTTTGGTTGCTACTATGGAAATTTAGACCATTCCTTGCCTCCCAAATCCCAATCTGTGTTTCTTCTACTGTTTAATGGTTTCTAAGGGTCTGTTTGGCACAGGCGCACAGCCGTTTCTAAGAGTCTGTTTGGCAGAGCCGTTTCTGAGGGTCTATTTGGCAGAGAGGTTTCTAATAGTCTGTTTGGCAGAGCGGTTTCTAAGGGTCAATTTCTAAGCCTGTTTGGTAGAGTGGTTATTAAGGGTCTGTTTGGCAAAGCTGTAGAGTTGGCGGTCGGCAATGGTAGTGTTATTCTGACTATTCATTTTTTTTTTTACAAGTGATAAAGCCATCTTGGTTCTCCGCCGTGCCTTCTTTTGTGGCAGCTTCAAAGGCATTTTAGTTGAATACTTTGATCAGAGAAGGCGCCCCAAGTAGAGCACAAGGCTGTGTTTGTCTGTGCAGTGAGAGTATGGAGTCATCATGCGGTGGAAATGAGAGTTAAAAATAGAGTTTTTGGCATTCCCGCAGTACCAAAATTTCAAAATGAAGATTTATCAAACACATGTGTATCTTCAATGACATTTTTCTTCCATCGAAATGAAGCCAAAATGACTAAACAAGTTCTTGGAAGTGTGTATTCAGCTCAGAGGCAATATGTTGTTTATCATGATTTAGGAATGACACCTAAGCTCCGTTTGGCACGGCGGTAGTGATCGTGGTCGTGAACGTGGTGGTTATGAACCATCGTTCGTGAACGTCCGACCTCATCTAAAAAACTTCATTCACTTTTATGTTCAAAACTAGTTTTCTTTCTTCGTAGATGTCATAATCCCCAAACATATATTCTATGATGGCAGCGTTCTTGTCAAAACTCACCGGAGCAAAAACGCCTCACCAACTTCATTCACTTTTAGGCTCCGTTGGAGGACTTATTTTCACCGGTCAAGCGTTACGACCGCATGAACCGGACCTAAATTTAGGTTAGATTCATGCGTCGTAACCGCTTGACCGGTGATAATAAGTCCCCCCAAACGAGCCTTAGTTTTGAACATAAAAGTGAATGAAGTTCTTTAGATGAGGTCGGGCATTTGTGAATGATGGTTCATAATCACCGCGTTCACTACCGCTACCACCTTGCCAAACGGAGCCTGGTTATACATGAGTTTTCTGACATAAAATGCTACTTCATGTATATTATGTATGGGTCTTTATGCCATAACACAGACATAAAATTATACTATACATGAGTTGACCGGCTCAAGAGGCCGGTTGGGTGGGGTCCCGGGGGTGTGCTGTGCGAGCACAGTGCAGTGCGGGATCGTGTGGCTGTGAGTGCATCAGATCTCGCGCGCACACATCTTAAAGATGTGCACACATCTCCACGCGAGATCGGATGCACTCGCAGCCACACGATGCCGCACTGCACCGTGCTGTGCAAATCACGCACAGCACACCCCCCGGACCCGGTTGGGTGGTGGATCTTAGGAGGTGGCAGGAGCTTCTAGAAGCTTGTGGAAGCGGGTCAAGTTTCTTCTAGAAGGTTCTCAAATGCGGCAGTTGGGGCAGTTGGTGAAGCAGGAGACGGTTGAAGAAGATGGAAGATCTTGAAGAAAATATCAAGAGGAAGACACAACGGAGACACCTCGGAAAAGCAAACTCCGTAGTCGACGCTTTGAGCAAGAAGGTACCAGAATCGAACCTCGAGTCTCAGTTGATGAGTATGTAGTTAGATAGGATGCTCGAAGAAATGAAAATCACCCTGGTATATAAAGATCATCCTGAAGAATATACGGAGTACTTAACCGCAATGAGTATACTATGTGATATTCGGGACCAAATCCGGGCAGAGCAAGTGAAGAATGCACTTCAAGCAAAGTTATATTACGATTGGTGTGTAGGCGCAATTAGCACTAAAGAAGGGGAACCTTGAAACAAAGGTTGAGGTGTTGTTGTGTGACCTTGAGGTCACAGGTTTGACTGTTTGAGTCCTCGAAGCAGCCTCTTACAAAATTGTAGGGTAAGATTTTCCTATATTTTACGACCATCGAGAAGTCGAGTTTCACTATCAAAGAAATCAACAACAACTAAACCGATCTTGATTTTAATGAGAATACTGCCTGCAGTGGATGTGTGCTTAAACTAGAAAGGATGGTATGCTCATTGAGTTCTTAAAAATAAACCCGAAAGAAGAACGGTCCAAGCTAAGGCGCCAAAGATAGATCAAATGATTTCGGCTTCATAGCAACTGTATCAAAAGTTTGCGAAGAAAAATGGCAGCCCTAAATACGATTAAAGTGTTAACATGACCTGAAGTCTTTCTTTTAAAAAAATGTAGGGCTATGTTCATTTGGATGAAATTGAGGCTTCAAAATTGCAATTGGAGGTCAATTTCACCAAAAATTGACCTACAATTTCAATTTGAAGGCTCCAATTTTGCCCAAACAAACTGAAAATGTGGGGGGGGGGGGGGGGGGGGGGGGGGATTGTTTTAGGGTGCAATACTATTACTAATTGTATGGCCTTATGTAGGTTTTGTTGAGCTTAATAAGTTGAGTAATAAGGCAGCCCAGGTGTCATAGCATTTTAGAGGTCTTTGTTATGAAATTGCTTACATGCAATAGTGTTTATGCATGCTATCAGCAGCTAAAAGAAGAAGAAATTTTAGTAACATTATTGCAAAAAAAAAAGGAATTAGGATTTTATAATTTCAGAGAGTTCAACATTGTGGGAGTTGAGTAGACAATGACAACTCTAATAATGAATCAAAAATATGAATAAAAAAAAGATTACATGAATCACTCTAAAAGCTCTGTTTGGGACTCAGGTCATGCTTCAGTGCGGTTGCGATTTGTTTGTTTACCCGCCTTCTGCCATCGCTTCCAGAGAACGAAGAAAAGTGTCGTCGCCTCCTACCTCAAGTCCAAAGTTCCGTCGACGTTCGTCTTCCTTCCCAGCCGACGCCTGAGTCACACAAGAAACTATGTTTTATGAGAGAAATATGGAGGAGAAATTGTCGAGGAAAGCTCATTCATGACAACCACGACTGTAGAATAGACACACCTTCACGCCGGGCACACTGGAGAGAGCCCCAGAAAAAGGATGCTGGCCAAATGAGATTGCGACTGCTTGTGAGGGCTGCAGTTAGGAGATTTAAGTCCCATTTGGGGAAGTGTTTTTAGTGTTGTGACATTTGTTTAAAAACATTGTAGCTATTTTTATAACATTTGGTGCAGCTGATGGAAAATGCAAACCTAGCAAAATATGCAGAAAGAGGGTGTAGATGGGTCGCACCTCCCCCAACTTTCGCGGTGTATAAGCATAAATGTGTGGAATAACGGTCTTCTCGCATGCCTCCCCGATTCACAAAAAGAGCCCTTCTCGCGCGCACTTCCCGGTCTTCCATCTCGATTATTTGAACAATTTGAATTGTGTTTCTACAACATTTCTATGTTTATGTTAATTGCAATTTGAGTTCAATAGTTATCATAATTCTGTAGCATCAAACAGATAAAATTGTTCATGTTTGACCGTATTGAAAACACAGTTTTTCCAAACAATGAATGTGTGTTAATTACCATAATTTCCAAGCAATATCTTTATGACCACAGTTTCCAACAGTTGCATTGATCCAAGGTTGTCAGGATCGCGATCCAGATCATAGGATTAACAATTCTACGATCCAAATTTTGTAAACCGATCCTGATTTTGTAAAGCGATCCTCGATCCGACCATACTATCAGATCCGATCCTGCTTCAAATGATTTTATCTAGGATCTCGATCCTGACAACCTTGCATTGATCCCCTTCCCCCCCAATGGATTTGAAATCCAAAAATACGGTCGTATTTTCACGCGAAATCCCACTTTAGAATTGCAGATGATGTGGATGAAATTAATCTCGCACAACCAAAAATAAGTGCATTATAAATACCAAATTATTTCTCCACAAATGGAGCCTTAAAAGACATTAAAAATGAATGTTTTAAAATCTATTGGATTTTATAGATAGTTTAAAAAAAAGGGAGCTGCTATCCGCACCGCAGTTTTGGCTATTCGCACTGCACTTTCTCCTAATTTTTTGTGTCTTTTGAAAATACTTCTTGTACATACATTTTTAGGAAAAGTGTTCAACACGAAAGTTGTAGAGCTAGACGAGATCTACAACTTTCATGGTGAACACTTTTCCTAAAAATGCATGTACAAGACATACTTGAGAAATACGTCCAGATTTCGCGCCTTTTGGAAATATACTTTTTACATACATTTTTAGGAAAATTGTTCAACACGAAAGTTGTAGATATCGTCGAGATCTACAACTTTCGTGTTGAACATTTTTCCTAAAAATGCATGTACACAACGTGCTCGACAATCCAGCGGCAAAACAGCCGGGTTTACCCTTTCAGGCCGGCCGTTTTCAAATGGCGCTTGCAAACCCGTCTCAAACAGGATTGCTCCGGCTCGTTCCGGCCGGAACGGAGCGGCGCTGAATTGTCAAACGGGGCCTAAGAGAATTACTAAACTTTATTAATCTCTTCATCCCCTCATTGCAAGCATATCAGTATATCACCTCTTTATATAAAGAGATGCTTGGGCTACACTGTGACAAGCATTTGGCACTTGTCATATTACAATTGCTTAATGTTTAAAGTATGATAACATGTTGTATGTATCGGGATACATTAACATGTTGCATTATACTAATCCCTCTTACACATACTATTTAATTAGATCCTAAATATTTAATCTGGACACTTTGCATCTCTCAAAGTCTTTAATATTGACATTTTCTACCCTTCTAATTGAATATTTATGGTGCAAAATATCAATATTAGAGTCTTTTGAAGGGGTGCAATGTGCTAAAATTAAATATCCATACTGCAATATGCAAAAAACTCCTAATTGGAGTGTACTTGGTCCCAAAGACCTCATACACTCATATACATATATACACTCATATGCTCAAGGGAAAAATGCTATCATGTAGGCTCAAGAATACAAAAAATCAAAATTTATCATCGTATATGAGAGCATTCGAGCGTATTTTCAAGCTAAAAATGATGAAGTTGATACTTTTATGTAAAGATTCATAACAATATTACAAGAATTTTATGTAAAAAAAGAATTTTGAAGAATTTCAACACATAAATTTTAAGTGTGTTGTATGTTGTATAATACACCCATTTGTTTAATTGAATGAGTCTTTTGTGTCAAATATGGTGCGATGGTTTGGTGATTAACACCATGGTTTGGTTCGTCGAGCATCCGATGAAAAACCACAAAGATTGGTTTCTCCTACCAAGCCCCGACGTCCGTGGTCTACAATGTGGATTTTCCTCAACCAACTACTACTATTGTTAGTATTGACCTCATTGTTGACCCCCCCCCCCCCCCCCCCCCCCCCCGATGAACCTCCTGATGAGTCACTACTTCCTTGGGAGGGTCATGGGTCTAGCATTAACTTTGTTATGTATGTCCAATTTATTTTCATAGACACTATTGTTTGTGACGGGTTTCTTTTAGAGGATCATCTTGTCATTACTGACTTTCTTGGGAAACCCTTCGTTGAGTCCCGAGAGACCCATTTGACAAGCATTCCTTCCCAAGGAGCACTCAACTTCGTATGTTTGGCTTGTGCATTCGCACTTGTGAGTTGAACATTCAAGATGACTTTTCTTATATACTTTTAGAGAGCCACCTGACAAGCTTGATCATTTGAGTAGTACCTATATTGTGTTTTTATCTACCACCTGAGCCTCCTGTGCTACCCCGCTGTAATTATCATTAGCTTCACTCCAAAACTTAGATCACTCTACTACTCTACTATTGGTCTTGTATTGATTTGATACTCCTGAATTTGGTACTTCATGTTGACATATTGCATTTTTCTTTTAGCTTTCTAAAGGACACACTCTGATATGAGTCAATCGAGCATTTCCGACTCGAATCAATGGCGACTCACTCTCCAACCGACTTGGCAATTCATGAGTCTAATCGAAATATATCCTCATATAGGCTCATCTACTCATATCACGAAACTCTCTAGGGCTGAACATTCACTTCATAGTTTGCTACTAATACTCTACTACAAATGACATTTACGTCATTCTTTTTGATTTTGTATTGATCTTGATACTCCAAAATTTGAATTTGGCAATTGACTTTTCGTCAGTGGAATGTCGAAATTGACATGGATTTCGCATTTTAAATCTTTTGGAACTCATCAAATTTTCAGCTTTCTAAAAAGCCACTCTCATTTTCACATATAAAGACCTACAAACTGCAAAAATTTACCAATTAAACAAACCCATAGTTGGACCGAATTCCGGGTCGGGCCAAAACTGACCCACGACGAGACGATTTTGGTTTGAAGAATAGTTTTGACTTCTTTTTGTCATCATTTGCATCAAAATCATGAACTACCATGAACTAGTTATCTAAGGATCCTGGTACCCGGGTGTCATATGAAATAAAAGCTCCGTTTGGTGCGGCGGTGGCGGTCGTGAACACTGTGGTTATGAACTGTCGTTCTTGAACAATCGACCTCAACTAAGGAACTTCATCCGCTTCAAGTTAAAAAATAGTTTTTTTCCTTGGTGGTAGTCATGACTATTGAGTATTGTCATGTTAAACATACATTCTAATGGTCTCCTTTGTGTGTGTTCAAATTATCTTAATTGAGCTTCTTGCATCTTCTCTGCAATTGGTGTCACTCCTGTCTTATCCTTATACATCTTTTGCCCATCTTCACAACCACCTCCATCTCCGTTTTTGTGCATGTACACAATTCAGTGCCCAACACTCAGAACCAAACCCATAAAGGACGATAAAGATAATAAATCGTGTGTTCTTCCTATCTCGTGCAAAGTCATCTAGTTTCTCTTTTATTGAGTAACTCCCTAAAACATGATTGAATGGAGGGAGGAGACATAAAGCCAATCAAATAGGGATAAGGCGTTTGAATATGATGAGCAATATCATCAACAACACTACATGTCTCCATTACAATGATTACAAATTCCATGAAGTGGAAAAACAAGGAGTTCAAATCTCCCTCTGATCAACAAATTCAAAAAAAAACATATGAAAATTATAACAAATACCAGACACAACAACTATCAACTCCCTTTATATCATATATATATATATAGGCTCTGTGTTTGGGAGGTTGTTTCAGCTTCCGTGCGGGAGACTCCATTTGATACAAAAGATTTAGACGCTGTTTTGGAAACCGTTCAAGCTCTGGGGCGGCGGGTTTTCTTCTACACATGAATTTCAGCCTCTTTTTGAACCAGAATTTGGAGCTCCATTCTTCGTTTTAGGGCATGTTTATTTCGGCGGTGAGAGTGGGAGTGATGGGAATGAGAGCGTTGTCAATGGAGCGGTGAGAAATGGAGTGAGGTGAAAATGTCAAAATGATGTTTTGAAGTGGTGACAGTAGGAATGGGAGGGTTACCAAACAGATTTTTTTAGCAGTAGCATTTTCCCCCAATGGAGTTGGAGCAAACACGCCCAAACAAACAGACATTCTCCATTCTAAAAGGAGCTTGAATGCTGCCAAGTTCTCAAACCGAGCCACAATCTAATGAATCTCAACATCAATGCTCTGAAGTGATCAAAACATAACCATAATTAGCTCAGATAAGCTTGGAAACATTCCAAAAAAAAGTAATATTCTAATTCCATGTAAGATTTGCTCTAATCATACGCTAAAACTCCAGCAAAATTGTTTATGTTTCTCACCAGCTCTCACAAAACTCTAATCAAATGCCTTTCTACCAGGTTCTCTCAGAGATAAGGCCATACCAAGCAGGCCTCAGGCGGTGTTCTCGAACTACACGAGATCAACAATTACACTGTAACAATCAGATTGAGCAGCCCCGCAGCGGGAGTCATGACTGTAAGAGTAGCTCTTTCCCAAAAACTGAAGGAGAAGATGCCATTGATTTCTTCAGTCCACCTCATAGAGTAAAAATATATATATCAATGAATTGTGGAGTTCTGCTACTGCATTGTATGAAAGAATTTATAGTAGAAATCCTTTTTATGATTCATTCTCAAAATTTGAGATCATGAAGCACTGGGCACAATATTCTTCAACCTGCTTATCATCTCTCTCAATTCATTCAACCTCTCCTCATCATGAGATTTTAACAGAAACTCTTCCAGCAACTGAACTCCTTTCTCTGATGGTAATCTTCCCCTTTCCAGCAATTGTTTGAAGCATTCATATGCTTCAGTCACTTGTCCTCTGAAGCAGAGTCCTTCGACTAGGATATCTAGAGCATGGCGGGGAGGACAGCTTCCCTTCTCCAGCAGATACTCCCACAACTCCATTGCAAGATCCCATCTTTCCTCTTCATGGAAGAACTTCATCAGCATCATCACAGTTCTCATTCTGGGCACAATTCCGGCCCGAATCATCCTCCTGTAGATCTTCAGATACCCAGGGATGTTTGATGAAGCTTTGTATCCCGACAGCATTGTGTAGTAGCTCACATCATCTGCTTCAATTCCTTTCATGTTCATCTCATCCAACAGTTTCAGTCCACTCTTCATGTCCCCGGCCTTAACGACGGCACCCATCAGAGCGTTGTAGGATCGTCGGTCGGGCGCGATTCCAGTCTGAGGCATTCTATCGAATATCTCGCGTGCAAGAGATGGATTTCCGGCAATGCCGGCTCCGTGAATCAGAGTAGTGATTGTTCTCACGGTGGGGGCGATTCTCCGGCGTTCCATCTCCGGGAGAATCCGGAGAGCTTCGGAGAAGCGATTTTTCCGGCAGTACGCGTCGATTCTGATGTTGTAGGTGACGGCGTCGGGCTGGAAGCCGCGGAGGAGGAGGTCGTGGTAGAAGAGGTCGAGGGAGGGGACGTCGCCGGCGTTGCGGAAGCCGAGCAAGAGGGTGTTGAAGGCGCGGGTGTCGGGAGGGAGGCGGGAGTGGAGGAGGCGAAAGGCGGCACGGGCATCAGGGAGGCGGCGGCAGGCGCAGAATGCGCGTAGGAGGGAGGTGAGCTCTGCGGCACCGAATGGGGATTTGTCGGCGGCGGACCAGATGGTCTCGGCGCGGGAGAAAGCGGCAATTGTGGCGGCGAATGGGTCGGGAGAGCGGCGGGCAAGGGGGGAGAGGAGGGCGGAGAGGGCGGCGGGGGATAGGAGGGAGGGTACGGCTCGCCGGACGAGATCGAGGAGGAGGAAAGCAGAGGAGGGGAAAAGAAGGCCGCTCGGGGAGCGGGAGAGGGAATTGATGAGGAGGGCGATGGAGGAAGGAGATAGGGAGGACGGCGAGTGGACGACGGCGAAGCGGAAGAGTTCGAGGGATTTGTGGGGGAGGGAGTGGCCGGAAAAGAGGCGGGAGAAGAGGGCGGAAAGGAGGAGAGGGGATTCCGGTGAATGTGGGAGGAGGAGGGGGAGGAGGTGCTCGAGGAGGAGGGGGCGGAGGGGAACGGCGGGAAACGGGTGCTCGTTGATGAGCTTAGAGAACCGGTCAACGACGGCGGCTGGAAGTGGTGCGGGTAAAGGAGCTGCGCCGGAGAAATCGCCGCCGGTGTCCATTTGCAGTAGACTGCCCTTCCTTCTCGACGGTCTTTATATTTTCAATTACTTTATTTTCAATTATTATATAATTACTCTTAAAGTATATTTTTATTTTAATTTTTTATACAGTTAAAACAGGCGATTGTTAACTGTAATCGTTATTGGCTAGTCGCACTTCAAAATCTCATAACTTTTCGCGTCTTTTCATAATACGCCTTGTAAATGCAATTTTAGTAAAAGTGTTCACCACGAAAGTTGTAGTTCTCGTTGAGATCTACACCTTTTGTGTTGATCACTTTTCCTAAAATTATGTGCAAGACGTACTTTGGAAATATGTCCAAATTTTACGTCTTTCTGAAATACGCCTTGTACATAGAATTTCAGGAAAAGTGTTCAGCACAAAAGTTGTAGATCTCGTCGAAATCTACAACTTTCGTGTTGAACACTTTTCCTGAAATTGCATGTACAAGACGTATTTCGAAAAGACGTGAAAAATTAGGAGATTTTGGGGTAGGACTAGCCAATAACGAGTTGTGGTTAACAATCGCCTTAAAATAAGGTGATTGTTAACCGCAACCCGTTATTTTGTTAGTCGCACCCCAAAATCTCCCAATTTTTTGCGCCTTTTCGAAATACGTCATGTACATGCAATATCAGAAAAATTGTTCAACACGAAAGTTGTAGATATCGACGAGATCTACAACTTTCGTGTTGATGACTTTTCCTAAAAATGCATCTACAAGGCGTACTTTGGAAATATGTTCATGTTTTGCGCCTTTCCGAAATACGTCTTGTACATGCAATTTCAGGAAAAGTGTTTAACACAAAAGTTGTAGATCTCGTCGATATCCACAACTTTATAGATCTCGTCGATATCCACAACTTTCATGTTGAACACTTTTCCTGAAATTGCATGTACAAGACGTATTTCGAAAAGACGCAAAAAATTGAGAGATTTTGGGGTGCGACTAGCCAATTACGGGTTGCGGTTAACAATCACCTAAAATAAGATATATAATTACTATTAAATATTTAAGTCTTCTGGAGTTTTTGGCTCTGTTTGGCATGACTTTTTGGCTCCATGAGTTTGGATTAAAATGCGTAGTTCTGAACATGCATGTTTATGAAGTTCCTTAGGTGTGGTCGCGCATTCACGAATAATGTTTCGTAACCACCGTGTTCGTAACTGTCGCGGCCTCGCCAAACAAGCCCTTAATATCTATCAAAAATATATCAGTTCGAAACTGTGTTCGTGAAGTTCCTTAGGTGGAGGAAGAAGGAGGAGGTCACTTCTTGGTTGGTTAATGCGGAATCCCAGTTGCCCGCTTCTCAGTTCGAAGTGGAGTCTCTTCGGGCCAAGCTGAGCGCCGCCGACTCCGATATCAGGGCTCTTTGCATGAGGTTGGCTTTTTCTGAGGTGACTCTTGCGGTGGCGGTCTGCCGTACCGAGGCAGTTGGCACTGCGATTTGCCAGCAGGAGGGGGAGGTCGAACAGCTGAAGGAAGAGAACGCCTGCTGATTTCTGAGTGGGAGGAGGTCAAGGCCATGTGTGTGGTTGTCGTGGCCGAGTACAAAGTTTCTCTTGACTTCGAGGTTGAGTTGTCGCGCATCATGGAGGAGGCGTGCTCCGAGATGATGACGATGAAGGTTGATCCACTCATAGAGGATGAGCACGTAGCCGCGTACTTCTTGGGCTTCGTTAAGGGATTTTGAGCGGCTCGGAGGTTTTCGGAGCGCGATGGCCTATGCGTGGAGGATGCCTTGGATGACGATGTTGATGTTGTCGTGGAGGGATGATACTTGGGACTTCTTCCACCCTAGTTTGTTTTGATTTGCCTGTTTTTGTGTTGTATGCGTACTTTTGCGTCATTGCATGCTTTTGTTTTTGATGATGATGTAGCTCATGTGGCACCTTTCATTTGAGTGGAGACCTTTCATTTGAGTAGCATTTTGCTTGGACTTTTCTTGTTTACTCGTGTTTTTGGGAGAGTAGTGGACCACCGAGGGTTTGGAGGCGATGTGCCCCCGCATACTCATACCTTGAGTGAGGATGGATGAGAACTTTTGTCTGTGCCTTTAGTAGAACTAGAGTTCATCGATGCGGAAGGGGTCGGGAGCCTTTGTTCGTTCGCGCCATAGGGGGACCGGAGTCCGTCCTGGTGGGAGTGGCGAAGATCCTTGGTCCGTTCGCGCCTGAATATAATCGGGGTTTGTCCATGTGGAGGTGGCGAAGAACGTTTGTTTGTTCGCGCCTTAGGGGAACCAGGGTTCGTCCATGCGGAGGTGACGAAGAACCTTTGTCTGTTCATGCCTTTGGGGAACCAGGGTTTGTCCATGCGGACGTGGCAAAGAACCTTTGTCTGTTCGCGCCTTAGGAGAACTGGGGTTCATCCATGCAGAGGTGACAAAGAACCTTTGTTCGTTCGCGGCTTAGGAGGACTGAGGTCCGTCTGGGTGAAGATGACAAAGAACCTTTGTTCGTTCGCGCCTCTGGAGAATCTGGGTTCGTCCAAGTGGAGGTGGCAAAAAATATTTGTTCGTTCGCGCCTCAGGAGGACCGAGATTCGTCCGGGTGGAGGTGGCGAAGCACCTTTGTTTGGTCACGCCTCCGTAGAACCGGGGTTCGTCCAAGTGGAGGTGGAGAAGAACCTTTGTTTGTTCGTACCGGAAGTTCTGCCAAAATCCTCCTACGAGTCTCCTCAACCAGCTAGACGGACAGAAAATTCATCCAAGTCCACAATATTTGGAGAAAGAAGGCGCTCTGCGCACAGCTTCGGAGAGCTTTCTACGTATGCGATGTCGCCCGAATCACTGCCAACACATCCCGGAGCATTCTACCATGAAGTCTGTTAGCCAAGAAACTTTTGAAAACGCTCATCTCCTTCCGAGCGTAGAAAAGAAATCAGTTTCGAGTGAGGCGTCCTGTCGCCCACCGAACATTTCACGATCTCTCATCCCAAAGTTGTAACGAGAAGTGGCATGTTGTCATTGGTTCTCCGAGCACTTCGTAAACATCTGTCAATAATGAAGTTTGACCGGTATCGTCCCGATCACGTGGTTTTTTACTCATTTAAGATATTTTTTCACGTTAAAATCGTCTTGTGTGTTTCTCCTTATTCTATGACTGTGCGCGCGTTCGATCACTCCACAGGATAAGACATCCTAATTTAATCCAATCTATGAGAAAGGTTGAGTTAATCACAACATCAGTATAATTTCAATAGCTAATATCAGTATTCCTTTTTTTATTCCTCTTATGTTATCCTTTATTTTTTTAAAAAAAATCAGCTTACTTTTTCCTTATTGTTAATTTATTTTAAAAGATACGCTTATTCAGTTATTCCTTCAATTTTTATTACTTTTTTGTATTTTGCGAGAAATTTTTTAACTGGCACGACGAGCAATAGATGTACTGTTCTGCCTTGTCTCAGGTGAATATTGTCAAATAATTTTACAAGAATACTGTATATTTTACTTTTAATTTGATATTTTCCCGACACTATTGTTTGTATATACTATATATACAAAGATTTATTATTGGCCGTTGTGATTACGTGGGCCTTCAAATCAATCTCGATCGTTCATTCCATAATACGGAGAAAAAAACCTATTGGGGGCGATAGGAGGGGCCGCCAAGCTATGAGCGTCTTAAAGCGAACCATTTGGTCAAATACTGTCACAGTAATAGTTCAAGCCAACTCACCAACAATATGCCCACAAGCCTAATATTGCGCTTAAGGTAGCCAGACAACAGAAACTATTCGATTTCTCAACTCCTTCTGCTTCTATACAACAAGAAAGAAGCGAGGTTTAGGGCGCACGGTTCAGGCCGAGCGGTTCACAGGGCGCGGTTTAGCCATAAAATTAAAAAAAAAAAAAACTAAACTAAACGTGCAGAGGGTGCGGTTCTGGCTGCCGTCTTTGGCCTGCCAGGAGCGCACCGGTGGGTTCGTCGGACCCCCCGGCGACTTCACAGTCAGGGCTACCGTCGCCGGTGGCCCTGCCGGATCGCCGTCGGGCTAGCCCCGGTGAATTCGCCGTGGTTCGGCGACCCCACCGATGGGCTTCGGGCAGGCAGCCAGCGACGTCCTGAATCGCGCACCCAGGGCGTTTAGTTTTTGTTTTTTTGTAATTTTTCTGATTAATAATTTTTAATGATTAATGGTATTAGAACATTTTTATAAATTATAATAAAAAAAGTGATCAAAGATATATAGTCTCTGAACACTGCCGTTGCCGGCCGAGTACTGTTACGCGGGACATGAGGAATCTCCCATGCACTGTCATGGTAATTAATAAGTCAATAATTTAAAAAAAAAGGTGTTGTATAATTTAAGAATATAGTCCATGAAAGTTAGGACAACATAAAGTAGATCCTTAGCGTTGCTGACAATGTATGTGTATGCCAAAAACTTCAACGTTGTAGATATTTTTTTGAATAATTCAATTTAAATTAAGAATAATTCTATATGTATCTAAATAATATCTGAATATTACAAAAAATGGGGCTCACACCCTTATTTTAATAGCAAAAACAACCGACCACTATTCCAAACTCTGCAAACTCGGCAAATTTTAATTTATTTTATTATATGGGGCCCACTTTTTATGATTTTTAGGTGAATTTTATGTGTGTGTAGTTTCCTCCTTAAATTATTGAGCAAAGAAAATTATATAAAATATAATGTATTTAAATAAAATAGGAGAAGCATAACATGCACATAGTTTGGCAACTCGGCTAGAATTTTTTTCGGCGATTGATATCCGCACTACACTTTTGGATATTCGCACTACGTTTACTTTTAATTTATCGCGTCTTTTGAAAATACTTCTTGTACATGTATTTTTAGGAAAAGTTTTCAACACAAAAGTTGTAGATCTCGACAAGATCTACAACTTTAGTTGTGAACACTTTTCCTAAAAATGCATGTATAAGGCGTATTTCTAAAAGGCGCGAAATCTGAGTGTATTTCCTAATGTACGTCTTGTACATGCATTTTTAGGAAAAGTGTTCAACACGAAAGTTGTAGATCTCGTCGAGATATACAATTTTCGTGTTGAACACTTTTCCTAAAAATGCATGGACAAGGAGTATTTTCAAAAGGCGCGGAAAATTAGAAGTAAATGTACTGCGAATATCCAAAAGTGTAGTGCGGATATCAATCGCCTTTTTTTCGTTGCGCACACATGGCACAGGGGAGATTTATTATGTCTAAACAAATTATTATGGGACTGCGAGTAAAATTCGGAATAAAAAGGACAAAAAATGATACCCTGCTGGATTTTAAAAAACATTGAGGCAGATTTTTCTAAAACATATTTTTTTACAAGTAAATAGGATATTAGAATAATGTAAAAAAAGTGTAATTAATATTATATATTTTGTTTTAGAAATTATAATATTTTTTATTAAAAAAATCATTTTTTCTAAATGCAGCTTACCATGGTTTAGGAATGTTGCCCATGCCAAAAAATTTGCTTCGTGGCGCGGTGGTTGCGGTCATGAATGTAGTGGTTACGAAATGTCGTTCCAAGAATGCTCGACCTCACCTAAAGAACTATAATCACTTTAATGTTCAAAAATTATTTTTTTCCTTCTTGGTGACACTCATAACTGTCATGTCAAACACATTTATAACGACAGAAGCTCTATTTGTTTGGGCGTTTCGCTGCTTCGTTTTGGCAAACGCCGTCAGGAGGGTAAGTAAATGAATCTCCGACGGCGTTTGCTCCGTTTCCACCCGCCCGCCTTGAGAAACGCCTCAAAAGCTCTGTTTGGAGCAGCCACCTCCCCCTCCGATTCGAACTCTCTGTTTCCACCCGCCGGATCGACGGGCCACCGCCGAACCAAATGGAGCCATAGTGTTTGTCCAAACTGGCCGGAGCAAAAACATCGCGCCAAATGGACCCTGGGTTTCCATTATCAGGAATTAATTCTCTAAAGATTAGTATCAAATAGGATTTGGATCAAATCATTAGATTATTATCATCAAAATAAAGGGTCATTTATCGAGACCTCCCCTTTAAATTTGCTAAATTACTGAAAGCAACCCTCTTATTTTTGAAATTATAAAAACTTCTTCTAAAATTTTCATTTCATTACAAAAATCTCCCCTGAAATTTTAATTTCATAACATCCATGCAATGAAATGAAAAGTCCACGGAAAGTTTTTGTAATATAATGAAAAGTTAAGAAGAATTTTTTGTAATTTCAAAAATAAGAGGTGTGATGTCACTAATTATCCTAATTTATTGTTGATCACTTTTCCTAAAAATGCATGTACGAGTCGTACTTTGAAAATATGTTCAGATTTTGCGTCTTTTCGAAATACGACTTATACATGCAATTTCAGGAAAAGTGTTATCTCGTCCAGATCTACAACTTTAGTGTTTAACACTTTTCCTAAAATTGCATGTATAAGTCGTATTTCGAAAAGACGCGAAAAGTTAGAAGATTTTGGGGTGCGACTAGCCAATAACAGATTGCGGTTAACAATCGCCTAAATTTATAAGACCCACCACTTTACACATCAAATGTCTAAGGTTGCATCGCACTGTGTTGCATGGGTTTGAGTACCAGAAGCAATCTCTTCCAAAAAATAGAAGATAAGATTTGCCTACATTTCACCCTACGAGACCCTCTCCTTGATCCTCGCTGTGTGGGGATGCTTTGTGCACTGGCCTGTCCTTTTTTATATAACTTTCAAAAAGAAAGAGCTTCCAATAGGAATTGAAAGGGCAAGAAAATACTATTTAGTTTTGAATTAGTTCCAAGCTTACAATTCATTCTCATTAAACAAAAATACATGAAACAAAAGGTAGGACTACTTTGATGAAAGTATTATATATATATATGGGCATTAGAATGCAAATAGAGAGAGAGTGTGTTCTTCACAAGACACAAATCAAATTTTCAGACTGTATAGTGTTGTTGGATGTTATCAATGTCGAGGCCCTTCAGCTTCACGACCGACTCCACGTGTCCCTTGAGCGTATTCAGCTCCCGCAGCCTGCGAAATTAACAATGAATCAGATCACCCTTGAAGATGCTCGAGAAAACAGGGCGAACCCTGAGGTCCCGTTCGTTCGGACGACGTCGGAACAAGACGGGGCCCAAAATAATACCGGTAATCGGGAATCAAAGCTCACCTTGCAACTTCCGCGCGGCGTTTGGCCTGCTCGGCTATCTCAGAGAGCTCGCGGTAGCTAGTCTTGTCGCTGAAGAAGGAGTTGCTCTCCGGAGGAGGCTGGAGGCCGTGGAGAGTCCGCTGCGCCATGGCCCAATGCGCCTCCCGCTCTTCCCTTCCGTAGTCTTTCTTCGAGGTGAAGGCGGTCTGTCGAAAGCAACCAAGCGTTGAGTGATCAGCAGGATTATGAATGAGTGGCAAGTTTGAATGAAAGGGTTTAGTTTACCTTTCCCTCGATGAGGTTATCCCATGCCTTCCCGCTGAGAATGTAGCGGATGGCGAACTTGAGAAAGTCGAGCGGGAGGAAGAAGACCAAACTGTAGAGCCAGATGACTCCGGCCCACCCCCAGCCGCAGCCTTTGATTTTCGCAAAGCCCCAATTCGCGTAGACGGCGATGAAAGTTGCCACCTGGCGAAGCCGGAATATATATATATATAGCTCTCTTCCATTTCAACCAAAGATCCAAATGGCTTTGGATTTTGGAGATTCATTTGATTTTGTAATGTAGATTTACAATGAAAGAAGGTTTATGTTACAAATATTATATAGGGTTTTGGGTTTATGCATATCAAGGTGATTTAGAAGTAAATTTTAAAGCGACTTTGACACTAAGGACACTCCAATTACAGATTTTTGCACATTGCATCATAAATATTTTATTTTTGACACCCTCAAAGACATTAATATTGACATTTTACACCCTAAAAAGTAAAAAAATCAATTAGGATGGTGCAAAATGCCAATATTATAACCTTTGAGAGGGGTGCAAATTGTCAAAATTAAATATTTAGACTGCAATGTGCAAAAAACTTCTAATTGAAGATTGCTCTCTGTCAAAAGTCCATAATTTATTCAGTGTTTTGCTCGACTTGTCGCAGCTTATTTGCTCCGGTGAGGTTGGACAAAAACGTCATTAATTGTCATAGAATGTATGTTTGGTATGACAAATGTTACAAAAAAAACTTGTTTGAGGCATAAGATTTTGATATGACAATGACATTTTTGTCCAATCTCACCGGAGCAAATAAGTCGCGATAAGTCGCGCCAAACGCAGCCTTAGGCTCTATTTGTTTGGGCGTTTCGCAATTCCGTTTTGGGCAAACGCCGCCGGAAGGAGGGTACACAAATGAACATCCGCCGGCGTTTGCTCCGTTTCCACCTGCCCGCCTTGAGAAACGCCCCCAAAAGCTCCGTTTGGAGTAGCCACATCCCCCCTCTGGTTCGAACTCTCCGTTTCCACCCGCCAGATCAACTCGTCGCCGCTAAAACAAATGAAGCCTTAATCTGCGATGTATGAATATGAATGTTCTCCATAAATGTCAATTGTAGCTTTCAAAGAGATCTTCATCTCTAAAGAGAAGGGTGAAACACTCACAAGCTGAGCAATGATGAAGGCGCAGACCAAGAGAAGGCCGGGGCGCTCTACAAAGAACCAGCTGCGTGAGCGGGTCACGAATATGAGGGCCTGGCTCACAATGCTCACTTGAAGGTAAAGCGCCGCCATCATCTCCGAATCCCTTTGCCTCAACGACCGCACGCTGAATTTGTCCTGAAAACATCACGAGACGATCAAACCCTGCAAAATCCAGTGTTACCTTCGCAAATTCGCTTTGAAAAGGCGTATATATACGAACCGAGAAGAAATCAGTTTCCTTCATAGCCCAGAAGAAGATGACAGTCATTAGAGCCAGATAGCCACCGAGCACAATCCCAGTGGCGAAAATTTCTTTGAGCTTCCAGCTGTCCGGCATCGGCGAAGGCTTCACTCGATCCTTCGAGATCGTCATAATCGTGCCTGAAAATTTGTTATAAGCAGCAAGTTCTTCAGTCTGATTAAGAGTAAATCGATCAAGAAGAAGAAGAAGGTCAATTGACAGAGAATCATACCATCATTCAGAATGGCAATAATCAAAACCATGAAAGGGGAGAAGTCAAACTTCCATATCAAAGCAATCAGCATGAATCCGAACTGCGCAGATTCATCATCAGCAGAAGAATCACAAGTCAAAAGTATAAATCTTTACAAATTCCATCATAAACTTACCACTATTCGAATGGTGATAGAAACTGCATAAATCTGTTTTCAAAAAAAAAATTTAAAAAAGTAGCCGTTAGTCCCAAAGAAGGGATTTGAAGAATATCAGTAGTTCAAAATGGAACTACCGTATAGTTCTTCATCCTCTGGAAGATGGCTCTGCTGGTAAGCACGGCACTGATGATGACGCTGAGTCCGGGCTCGGTAAGAACGATATCCGAAGCGCTCCGGGCGGCGTCGGTGGCATCGGCCACAGCAATCCCAATGTCGGCCTTCTTCAGGGCCGGAGCGTCATTGACTCCATCTCCGGTCATCCCACAGATATGCTTGCTCTCCTGCAGCTTCTTCACGATTTCATATTTGTGCTCCGGGAACACACCGGCGAACCCATCCGCCTTCTCTATCAGTTCGTCCACTGGGAGAGCGTCGATGGAGCTGCCCCTGTTCTGTCCAAGCAAGGCCGACGATGGGTACATGTTCGTGCCCATTCCAAGCCTCCGTCCGGTCTCCTTCGCAATGGCGAGTTGATCCCCTGAGGATTGGAAGAGGGCATACATACAATAAAGAAAAGAGTTTGAGGGTTCTAAGATATCAAACATAAGGATGGGCAAGTCTACCCGTAATCATTTTGACATTAACACCAAGATTCAGAGCTCTGCGAATGGTTTCTGCGCTATCGTGCCTGGGGGGATCAAAGAGAGGCAAGAGGCCGACGAACTGCCACGGCCCTCCGGGGCTTTCCTTGCTCCGCTCCGGTACATCCTGAAGAACAATCATGTCGCCGATAAGAGAACTGAATCCCATTAAAAAAAACCCCTAAAAGTTTAAAAAACAGAACTCAAAAGATCAAAATTTGAGACCTGCATCCCGACGGCAAGGGACCGAAGCCCACGCTCGGCGAACTTATCGATCACGCTGTGAGTCTTGTGCTTAAAATCCTCCCTAGCATTGCAGAGGCTCAATATCTGATTGCAATACAGATGATATTACACAGCAGAATAAAAATTAGATCCTTACTAGAACAAGATGAATAAAAGCTTCTTCGATTACCTGCTCGGGAGCGCCTTTACTCACGCGGTGCCATTTCCCTTCCGAATCGATGTAAGTTAGAGCAGTCCTCTTGTCGACGGGATTGAAGGGAAGAAAGTGGACTTCAGTGATGCCGGCCCTGGCCTGAGAACAAAGGAAACGGAGAGGAAATTAATCACTAAAACTACAAACAAGTGTTTTTCTGCAGGGAAAGAAAACTAAGTGAAATGTATAGAGAACCTCCTTAGGATCTGCAAGCATCCCAACCATGGCAGCATCAATGGCATCCTGGTTCTCAACTCTAGAGGCCCTGGCGGCAAACAGCATTACATCATCCTTGCTAACTCCCTTTGCAAAAACCTCAATAAGATTCTTATCAATGCTGAGCTTGTTAAGAGTTAGAGTTCCAGTCTTATCACTGCAGAGCACATCCATGCCGGCCAACTCCTCAATGGCTGTCATCCTCTTAGTAATTGCGCCCTGCTGGGAAAGCCGGTGAGATCCGATGGCCATGGTGACCGACAAAACCGTCGGCATGGCAATCGGAATGCCGCCGATAAGGAGAACTAGGAGATTGTCGATCCCATCCCGGTACTTACGGTGCTGGATCGGGTACATGACGATGATCTCAACGAGCATGCCGATGGCAATGGAGCAGATGCAGAAGTTCCCGATGGCGGTGAGAACCTTCTGAAAGTGGCCGACTTGGTTGGTGCTATCGACAAGGTGTGCGGCTTTTCCGAAGAATGTGTGGACGCCGGTGGCAATGACGACCGCCTCGATCTCTCCCTGTTTGCAGGTCGAGCCGGAGAAGACCTCGTCGCCCGGATGCTTTGTCACCGGAAGAGATTCTCCGGTGAGGGCAGACTGGTCGATCTTCATCGGATCGCCCTCGAGAAGACGGGCGTCGGCTGGGACAATGTCTCCAAGTTTGATACTTATGATATCTCCGGGAACAAGAATGGAGGCATCCTCTTCAAGCCACTTACCACCTCTTAGCACCTGAAGGAATTGAGCAAAATCAGCAATTATTTTCTTTTTCCTTTTTTTAACTGGTTTTTTTTGACACGTGGCATCTTGGAAATACTAGGTTTTACCACTTTGCACTCTTAATCTTTAAAATTGTCACTTTGCACGCCACTTATTAATTTTTGGCACTTTGCATCTACCATGACGAAATTTCACGGGTATCTAGGTACGGGCAGCACCAAAAATGTTCATTTTGGCACATTGCACCAAGACGTGTTCATAAAAATTGAGTTTGGGGGGCCCGCCCAAGCCCGGCCCGGGAGAAGCTCGGCAAAGCCCAGGCCCGAGCTAGCCCACCCAGGGCTTAGGCGGACACTGGGGGCCCAACAGGGCCCCCATCTATGCTCAAAGCCCGGCTCGGGCTAGGCCCGGCTTAGCCCGGGTTTCGGGCCTAGCCTGCGCAAGGGCGGGATTTTAATAAAATCTCACCTAAATCACGCCCATAGGCGGGATTTCCAATTGGAAATCCCTCCTTTGGGAGGGATTTATTAATGGCGCCCAGTCTTGGGGGCCTTGGTAGGTCCTCCTATAAGAGCTAGAGTCTGAGCCCGGCCTGAATCAGGCTAAAATCAGTCCCGAATCGAGTTCGCTACGCTTTTTGGACAGGCCTGAAATGGCACCCTGGATCATTGATGTTGCCCAGACCTAAATATCCTTAAATGAACATTTTTGGCATTGCCCGTACCTAAATACTATAAAAATTTCAATGGAAGGTTGCAAAATGTCTTAAACCATTAAAATTTCAATCTAAGAGAACAAAGTTTCAATTTTTAAAATTCGAGATACAAAATGTCAAAACTTTGCAGTTTTCCTAGAAAACAAAATGTCAAAAAGCCTTTTTTTAACAAGATGATGATTTCAACCACATGTTCCTGGTATGTCACCTTGGTTTTGGGAGCGAGGCCGGCCATGAGGGCGGCAGCCGCGTTGCCGGCGTTGTTCTCTTCTATGAAAGAGATGGTGGAGTTGATCACGAGGAGAACAAGGATACCAATAAAGTCCTGCCAGTCGGTATCTTTACCCCTGGCGGCGATGGCGATGATCGCCGCCGTCTCCATCACCCATGACAGCGGGTTCCACATGAAGCCCAGAAACTTGAGCAGCTTGCTCTCCTGTTTGGTCACATGACAGTTATCATCTGCTTAACGTGGAAAAGTGCAGACGCCCGTGAAAACAAACAGCAAACCAGACGAATTAAGATCAAAAAGTAAACCTTTTTCTCTTCCAGCTTGTTGGGGCCGAAGATTTGGAGCCGGTTGGCTCCCTCCTCGGCAGTTAGACCTTCTTTTGTGCATTTCAGCTGCTCAAACACCTCCTCTATCGGAATCCTCTCCTGGTAGCAGAGAACGATGATCAGCTTAAACTTCAAAAAAAAAACTAAAAATCTTTACTTTCTTTTTGGGGGGTAAGGAAAAGAAGACCGCTAAAGGTCAAGGCCCTGTTTGGCGCTCCTCCGTTGCGGCAGCGATGGACACCCAAACTCTCCGCCGGTCAACCGTCGGCGCCGACCGGCCCTAAACAGGGCCTACAGCTTTCTGCATATGGCTATCGATGGGCCGATTGTACGGAAAAAAGATTCCAGGAAGAAGATAACCGAGCTGTGTACGGCTAAGCTGTACTTAAACCGTTAACGGCTGACACAGAGGCCCCCGCAAATCCTTCCCCCGCCATTATTTACAGAAACTTTCCTTAAATTTTAATATTTTATTCACTCCCTCTAAAGTTCTTCTCTAAATCGTACCCCTATTTGCAATCTAAATAATCTAAATCTAGAATATATGAATTTTACTGATGAAGAAATTCCACCCTCTAAAACACGGATAGAACATCAAATTTCAATATTTTTGAAAACAGAGAATAGATTCATCAATCCAATACAACCAATCTCCATCCCCCCACCCAAAGCAAAGAATCTCAGATAATCAAGCTCAGGCATTCGCATCACAAGAATACAAGAACAGAATCAAATGTAAGAAACGAGGAAGATGAAGCAGAGAATCAAAAAGTATCATGATCCATCAACATACATACCAGATCAACAGTCTCGTTCTTTATCCCCTCCAGACTCAGCCCCTTGTCCCCCGCCATCCCAACCTTCTTTCCCCTGCAGCACTACTAATCTTCCCAAAAAAAGATTGAAGCTGATAAGAAATCCTGATTCCTGAAACCACCTAACCGGCGTCCACCATCAAAAGGAAGAAGAAGAAGATGATGAGAGGATTTTGGAAATTGGGAAAGTAAACGAAAGGGGATAGTCCCAGACGGCTCTCAGGCGCCCATTTTTATACGGCTCTGCGGGTCCCAACGGCCAAGTAAAAGAGTTCACAGGCCGATGCTCTGTTTCCTTTCTTTGAGGTGGAAGAAACAGGTTGCCGCCGTCACCTCAGGCTCAGGCAGCACCCAGCCGGCATACCGCCTGCCCAAGTCAACCGGCCCCGGCAAGTTGGCCGATTTGACTTTTTACGACGCTCAGTTTTGCAAGTCGCCGCTATAAAACCCGCGAAAGGGGCGGGGCAGTCGCGAGAGATGACGGCTCCCAGTCCCCTCGTGTGGCGAGGGGACGTTGCGAACCCTAACGCCGTGATCGCGTTACATTTTTATTGGTTGGCCCAGCGGCGTGGTCTCGGATTCGGGAAATCGGGTTGACGGAAATTAACGGAACCCGCTCCGCATAACGCCCGAGACCCCGAGCATTTGACGGTAATTTGAATCATCACCTTTTTTTATTGGTACTTCAATTTTGGTAAAATTATGAAATTGGTACTTAAATTTTGGGATCTTTTTCAAATCAGTGTCTAAACTTTCAAATGATTCAAATAAATTGTTAAACTAATAAAACTCACTCCAAAATAATCTAAAAGTGATTTTCCATTTCTTTTTTTTAGGGAATTGATATACGCAAACCACTTTTCGCTATCCGCAAACTTTTGATATTCGCAAACCACTGTTTTTCAAATTAACTATCCGCAAACATAATTGTTATCCGCAAATCACTGTTTTATAAATTTGTTATCCGCAAACATAGTTAACAACGGCGTATGTCGCATTTGCATACATGGGTTCTAATATGGAGAAAAATTGTTTTTTGGCCTAATCTGTCCATACGAACATAGTTAACATTCAAAAGAAGTTATGATTATAGCCTAATATGACATTGCTTCACACCAATGTTTTAGCCTGCAAAAATGAAGAAGATATCAATATTAATAGTTGCCTTGAAAAGAAGTCAAAAGAAGTCGTGACTAGCCTCTAAAGTTGCCTTGAAAATATTTAGCATTGTTTTTTGGCCTAATCTGTCACTGTATTTTGTCAGTGTTTTTGCCTGCATATGAAGAAAAATTAATATTAATAGTTGTAACATTACCATTTGAAAAAAAAACTTTAAGTGAAATTGCATAAAAAATGTTTACATACCACTTTTCATTATCAATTATCCAATATCAGTAATGTACTTGGTCCCGTTGCCGGCGGTGGTCCTTGCAACCGTTCGTTGTAATGCACTCTCCAATTATAGGCAATATCGTGCTGTCGCGACGAAAGTTCGCATACGAGTCAGATTCGTCAACATGGAGCCCGACCACCACATTTGCATACATGGGTTCTCAGTCACCTTCTTCGACGCCTCCAAGCATGCAAGCCCCTACTTATTATTTATTATCTTTATATTATAAGCAAGGAGGAAAAGAGCCATGGTGTACGGGCAAGTCATTTTGGTGGTCAAGATTGTCCCAAATCGAAAGGTTATCAACACGAAAGTTGTAGATCTCGGCGAGACGAACAACTTTTATGTTGACCACTTTTTGATATGGAGCCGTATTGGTCCTCGATTTGGGCCCCGAAATCGGGGGCGGCGGAACGGTTTACTGTAGCAGTTCCGCCGCCCCCGATTTCGGGGCCCAAATCGAGGTCCAAGACGGCTCCATATCAAAAATTGGTCAACATGAAATTTGTTCGTCTCGCCGAGATCTACAACTTTTGTGTTGATCACTTTTCGATTTGTGATCATCTTGACCCCCGAAATGGCTGCTGTTGGGTGGAGGTAGATGCAAACCTTCGTCATCATTGTTTGCGGATATAAAAAAATAAAACCCTAAAAAACTACTTAACCCGGTTTGCGGATAGCGGATGGAGGTTTGCGTATATCAATTCCCTTTTTTTATTTAATTAAATTTTCATTTCACTACAATATTACTAATGTTAGATAATTCTAAAAAATTGATTATAAAATTATTTAATATAAAATATTTTAATTTTTTCAAACAACTCATTATAAGCTGGCACAAAACAATTTTCACATTAACTGCATCTGTTTTAGAATGAAAAATGTCTTGTAAGCTGATCAGTCGAACAAACATTACCCCAACATAAATAAGAGAATCATATTCAATAAAATTAATACCTAAAATCAAAACATTCAAAAAAGCAGCTGCCACAAAACTAATAGCATTCATTTACAGATAGCTTATCCCAAAAAAATAATCATAATATTCCCAAAATAAGTAAGCTTATCGCAAAAAAAATTAGTATACTCCTTGTAGGATCTCCTAAAAAAATCATAACCTGCTTGTTACTACATCTTTAAAATGTCACTTTGGGATTACTTTGAAGTGGTTTTATTAGTTTAGGGACTTATTTGAATTAGTTGAAAGTTTAGGAACTGATTTGAAAAAAATCCCACACTTTAAGGACCAATTTGATAATTCTATCAAACTTTTATTATATTTGAGATATTTATTGTTATTTCTATGTTTATAATATATATTTATTTATTTATAAAAAAATAATTCATATGTCATCCGCATGCACATTCAATTTATTCACCTCTTTTTTCAGACGATCTTATTTAATTGCCTACGTAAGTATTATACGCACGCTCATGATTGGAGACATAGAAGAGAATATAGTGGTCGTGATAAATATAGTGGTTGCTATTTACCCGCAAACTGAACTCTATATGGTTTTGGGGATCTCCTCCTCTGGCGTTTGATCGCACGTGCATGATTGTGATGTTTTTGACTTAGGCTCCGTTTGGAGGGACTTATTTTCACCGGTCAAGCGGTCATGACCGCATGAACTGGGACTTAAAATAAGTCCAAGTTCATGCGGTCATGACCGCTTGACCGATGAAAATAAGTCCTCCCAAACAAAACCTTAAAATGTACCGAAACGTTATATGTGATTTTCATGACTGAGTTCAAGCACGTAGAAGTACTTGTAAATTGTAATGCGGTGTTGAGGGGCGGCACCAAGTAGTGTTGTCTAAAGTTAGATGCGTGTCCACATTTATCTGTCGTCGAATGTGAGATGCTAAAGTCTCAATGGAACAAGATGATGGTGTTAAGGATTGGGTGATGCGCAATCTGTTATGTTGTCGCCCCTCCCAAACTTCCGTCAAACTACTTTTTTGGTCGGGAATATTTTTGGAATCCACTCCAATTATGTAATCTTCATTATTCTGGTATTTATGCAGGATTTCTTTGAATGGATATTTGATCACCTTCCATTGTTGCCGCCAACCCGTTTTAGAGACCGCTCCAAATTTGGCATCCTCAATAATATGGTGATGATGGAGGATTTTAGGAAGGGATTGATCTCCTTTCATGATGGCCGACATACCTACTTTGGGTTTCTTCCACCACCTATATATAGTGGTGTGGCCGGCTATCCAAGCAGTGCAGCGCAGCAGTCAAGTTTTGGTCGAAGATCGCCGACTTCTCTTCGAAGCACCTGCCGCCGACTTTCTCTTCCCGTCGGCCGCCGAATCGGAGGTCCTTCTCTCCTTGTAGCCGGCCCGCGTCTCACGCCGCCGTCTTGATTTCTCGTCGCAACGCGTACGGCCGGATCTTGGAGGGTTCGAAATTTTTCAGCTTCTTTTTCTCGGTTCAATTTTATTCCTTCATTTTAGCCGTATTGTATGTTTGAGAAATTATTAGTGGATTTATCTCTGCCTGCACAGTGGGCGTACCCAAATTTTCGGAAAACCACTTTAAATCTTGGTGTTCTTCTTTTGTGATGTTTGCTCTTTATTTATTTTTCGTGCGTTATTATTATTATTTTTCATAATTAACCGCAATTTTGATCGGTAGAACAATATTTTGGCACAATAGAATTCATCTGCACTCGGAATGACCGTTTTCATAACAGCAATCGACTATAAGTGGCGATGGCGACTAGAATATATGGCCACTTGGCGCTAGTACATGACCGTGGCGGTGTAGTTCGAGCGGTTAGCTAGCACGGAGGACACGAGAGCGGCAATGTGGGCAACGATTGCAGACTCTTGAGCGAAGTAGTGCATGTTTTTCAACAACTAGCCACATGAGCAAAGTGCGTGATTGTGTCGTGCATGGTGATAATGACACGTAGTCATTGGCTTGGGCTCTAAGGGAGGCGCAATGACGGAAGGGAATTCGACACAAAGAGGCCTATTAGCTAGTCTCATTTTGAAGAAGGGCACGAGGCATGCATCTTCGACTCAAACAAGGGCAACCTTTGACCTAGAGCGGCAAAAATCAACACATCACTCTTCCTTCCTCTTTACAAACAATGCCTCGAACGAACGATGACCGAGTGCATACTTCCCGCTTCATCGGTACATTGGCTTTCGAACTTCTAGGTTTCTAGATAGTTCAAAAACTACATTCTAATCCATTTGAGGGCCACTGAGGTGTGTTCAAAAAACTTCTACATGCATAGTTTTCTATAGGTTGTGTACATGAGCAACAGTAATTCAAAGTCACACTGAGTGATCAAATTCAGTTCGTCACAAACTGTTAGCAAAAGTCGCGCGAAATGAGCGAAATTTTTTTACATTATGTTTTTTCAGTATCAAGATAATCTACATTATCGAATTTCAATTCCATCCAATTTCGAATTTCAATTTCACAATATTATAAATATTCAATTCCAATATCGAATTTCAATTCCGTCCAAATGAAAAGACTCAAGAGAACTTGTTAGAAATGTCGCATTTCCCCTCCGGTTCTTCATGCATCTTTCTTCACCACTAGATTTATAAAAAACATAAACACTGTTTTTACCCAACCGCCGCCGCACTCACAAACGCTGCCGCACTCCCAAACAGAATAACTATAATCACAATGAGGAGATTATCATGTTGCCAACCTGGACGTATGAAGAAAAAAACAAAAAGCATTACAGAATTGGCAGCTGGTATTATTTACATATTCAGCAAAAATCAGAAAACAAATAAAAAGGATGAATTTGTCTAATTCCCAGCAATAAAAATAATAATAAATTAAATAATAGAAAATATTTCCAGGGTAAATACTAAATACCAGTACAACTTCTCTACTACAGTACAAATTTTTAAAAAAATATATTGGAGAAAGGGAGAGGAAGAAAAAAAAGTTGTAATTGGAGGCTAAAGAGCGGAATTTGTAGAAGAGTTTGACGAGAGCTCAACTCTAGGTCATGATCCGTAGTGACACCAAATGGAAGGTGATTATTTGTACGAGAGTTTGTCGAGAGCTCGGCTCAGGTGTCGGGAACCTTGCTGACATATCAGATATTGGTGGCCAAACAGGCGCGATACGAATTGAACATAATCAACGTCTATCTACAACCGCAATTAAGGGTGAAGTCTTGGTTATTATTGAGGATAGAGGTTCCGTTTGGAGAGACTTATTTTCACCGGTCAAACGATTGCGATCGCATGAGAACGCTCTGAATTATTCGATGTATGGACATCTTTTTATAATTTAATTCAAAATCAGTTTGGTGTTTCAATTAAAATCTTACGTTCTGATAATGCTGAGGAGTATATTAGTCAAGCTTTTTCATCTTTCTGTATGCAACATGTCATTGTTCATCAAACAAGTTGTGTTTATTCTTTGCAACAAAATGAAGTGGAGGAACGCAAAAACCGTCACCTCCTTGATGTCGCTCGCACTTTGCTAACGCATGTGTATGTCCCTCGCTCCTACTGGGGATATGTGGTTCTCATTTGTTGCTATCTCATCAATCGCATTGCATCCACGGTTCTCCACTGTCAATCCCCATTCTCAATTCTCTATGCGGGCAAGAATCCTTTTCCTCTCCATCTACGCATCTTTGGGTGCAAAGCCTTTGTGCACGCTCCCTCCGCCACTCGCGATAAACTCTCCCCTCGCTCCACCAAATGTGTCTTTCTGGTATACTCTACCACTCAGAAAGGATATTGTTGTTTTGACCTCATTCTTCGCAAGCAGTTCGTCTCCGCAGATGTTACCTTATTCGAGAATGCTGCTTATTTCTCTGACGACTCCACTCCTCTTACTGTGGCTACCGCTTCTCCTCCTATTCCCTCCAGCCCATCGACACCTACCGAGGTATTTCCTCCTCCACCGTCTCCATCGTCTCCTCCTCTCTCTCCACCTTCGCTATCTCCCTCCTCTCCGTCGTCGTCGCTCTCTACTCCCAGGCTGCAGCTCAGTTGGTGATAGTCCCTGTTAGGAAAGGGATTTATCAATGGGGCTGTGTTCGAGACTCCGCCTCAACATCCCGCCGTGCAGAGAATAAGTGCAGTCATGGGTGGGGTGCTTGGGCAGCAGCCCGGTGGTGGAACCGGACGTGTTCATCTGGTGCAGAACCAGAGCGGGGCGGCTCTAGACCACTGTATCAGACCTTTCATGTATTGCTGTTGCTGGTTGAGTGCGCTTACAAGTGCTTTCCTTTGAGATTCTTTGGAGCTTTTGGAAACACGTTCTCACTGACGATGTCAAACTGTTGCGGGTCACCTAGTTCTTTCCCGGTCCGGAGAATCGAACCGCCTTAGCTCGAAGTTCGACTAAGTGCACAAACAGTCAATGAAAAATAGTAGTAAATGACATGAGCCTTCTTTTACGTGAAAAACCTGGAAAGAGTGAAAAATCACGTGGTCAAATCTGTGACATCGAGAAGCCAAACCATATATTAAAAATTTGTAATCTTCAACCTGAGATATCCATGAAAACCAAATACAAAAGACCTTCCAAAGTTGGGCAATACAAATTTAAACCAATTAACTCTTAACACATCAGAGTCAAGAACTTGAGTAAGAGTACACTAGTAATGGATGAAAAGATAATTAAGACCTACATATCCAGATTCATGAAAGAGGTGTTCAACAAAATTTTGAGTAATCAAGAACTTGTCTTAATTTTAAAATTCTCAAAAATTTCAAACATAATATTTAAAATTCTCACTAGTAATATGTAGAATCAAGTGAGTGTTAGTTCACCAAATAATGCATACAAGGAGTTTGTAAATCATATAACCATGTTTTGATGACAAGTTATACTATTTTGAACAAGCGGCGAGAGAAAAAAAAAATCAAGTTTCTTGCTACATCAATAATATTACAGATGCAATTGTGACAGTATTTTGACAGTATTTTTTACAAATACTTTTAGTTCTGATGGTATTTGGGTCAAATAGTAGCAATTTTGACAGAATTGCCCCCTCTGTGGTTTCTCGAAGGGAGAAAGTCGCCAAAGAAGGTGAATGTGTTTGTCGTCGTGGGAGGAAGAAGACGAAGGGGGCGATATCTCCTTTAGGTTAGGGTTCTGCCGCAGGAGATCGTTGACGTGAAGAAGATAATCGTCGTTGTTGTTCTTCGGCCTATAGGGTGTCGCCACTGCAGGAGGAGGTCGGGGTTTCGTCGCTGGAGGTGGAGGAGGACGGGGTTTCGCCGTGGGAGGAGGACCGTTTCGCCGTTGTAGGTGTTTCGTCACCCAAGGAGGAGGAGGCCGGTGTTTCGCCACGGAAGGAGGACTGTTTCGCCGCGAGGGAGTCGAGAGATGGAGGGAGCGTTTCGCAGGAAAGGGAGTGGGATCCACTTCTTTGATTTTTATGTGCGCACCTAAAATACCCACCCACACACAATGACTAATGTAAGCCAAAATTTACTCAGTATGAACATCATTAAAAAAAACCCTAGCTAGGGGGTGAATTTTAGGGCCAACAACCCCAAGGATAACTTACTAAATGTAAATACTTAAATTTTTAATTAAACACCATCTATATATAATTATTAATTACAATAATGTTTTATCAAAATAAAACTTTGATTTTAAAACAAATTTGCCACTCTCCCTCTAAATATATCTTTTCTAAAACAAATTAAACACATTTTCTTTAAAAATTACTCTAGAAGAAAGTTGGCCTCCACATTACAAGTATATTTTGACCCTATCATGACTTTGTAAAGTGGATGTCTACAAGCATAATGGTTTCCTTCTATTTTGCTCTTTCTTTCAACTTCTTCTAAGGGATACATGTGTCCCCTCCATGTCCTCACCTTTTTTTCCAAAGTAATTACCAAAAAAATAAAAATAATTATCAAAATTTCAATTATATGTGATCTTTGGATAGCTCGTCGTCTCTCTATGTATTATATTCGGTAGTCGTGACAATATATATTTTGTTCATCACACGTATATTTGACTGCGTCAATAAATATGAGTGAGAGAATGTGTTCTTCATCTATTCATTTTTCTTCTCTTGCTCCCTCTTTGACATGCAACCCACAACACATTCTAATTTATGTTATTCGCATATGTTATTCACGTATGTATGGTGCATGCATACTTTTCACGCACTTTTATTTTATTTCATGTTCGCTATTACGGTTTATTGGAGTTATCGTCCAATAAGACCCTAAATAAACTGATCTGTCAAATTATGCAATGTGTTAATTAAAACAAGCATACTAAAAAGATCAATTAAAATAAAGCATAATCAAATTTAATATTGAAATAAAAACTATGTTTTAATTTCATAAATTATTTACAGTGTGAAATACAAAGAAAGTAAATTTTTTGAAATCTTTTTATTTTTGATAAAATCTCACTTATTTGGAAATTCATTAAATTGAAGCCTTTTATTATTGTTTTCAAACAAAGGCTTGCCCTAATTATTACTTTTTTTTGAAGAACTCTATTGTTTGTGCATGGCTTACACAATTTTTGATTTAAATAACTCAATTTGTTGTCTTTGGAGTCAAGCCTCCTTATTAAATCTAAAATAATACCAATTCTCTTTCTTAAAATCAAGTTGACATTTTAGGTTGCATCCAACGTTTTAAAAACCGGACCGGACCGGACCGGCCGGTTGAACCGCCGACCGGTCCTCCGGGCGGTCCGGTCTGATTCCTAAAACCGGTCTGGCCAAGAACCGGCCAGGAACCGGAAAACCGGCCGGTTGAACCGAATAACCGGAAACCAGGCCGGTTTTTGGCTCACCGGGCGGTTCACAAAATCAGTATTAATTTTAAGCGTTTGTTAACAGCAACCCGTTATTGGCTAGTCGCACCCCAAAATCTCCTAACTTTTCACACTTTTTCAAAATACGTCTTGTACATGCAATTTTAGGAAAAGTGTTCAACACGAAAGTTGTAGATCTTGACGAGATCTACAACTTTCGTGTTGATCACTTTTCCTAAAAATACATGTACCATACGTACTTTTGAAATATGCTCAGATTTTGCGCCCTTCAAAAATACGTCTTGTACATGCAATTTCAGGAAAAGTGTTCAACACGAAAGTTGTAGATCTCGTCAAGATCTACAACTTTCGTGTTGAACACTTTTCCTAAAATTGCATGTACAAGACGTATTTTGAAAAAATGTGAAAAATTAGGAGATTTTGATGTGCGACTAGCCAATAACGGGTTGCGGTTAACAATCGCCTAATAAAGAAATTAACAATCGCTTAATAAAAGTGTGAAAAGTTAGGAGATCTTGCGGTCATTAATGTCAAAACGGTTCAATTCCGGTTCAACTCCGGTTCAACCGGTCAAACCAGTTAAACCTTGAACCTCTCTCATGACCGGTTCTATGTCCGGTCCGGTTCTCAAAACCTTGGTTGCATCACTCTTTAAAGTATATTTAAAATTTATAAAAAGATGCTTGTATAGTAGTGTATAGTGTATACAGTAGAATTAGAATAATTTAAATTTTCTGAAATTATTTTAAAAGATGTAACATACACACACACGAGTAATTGGCATGAGGCTTCGTCCTTACGGCCAACCGTGACAAGCACGGGCTCTGCACCTATAAATTAATTAATGAAGATTAAAATAAACACACTATAAATTAATTAATGCAAAAAGTAATCATATTCCACTTTTCATCTTTTTTAAAAAAAATGCTCATCCTATGCATATATCATTGTGCATGACAAATTAACTTTAATAAAACTGATGTATTTAATGAAAATTCCTCAAAAATATCATTGACATGTCTAATGACAACCTTCCTCGAAAATAACTATGAAGTGTCTAATAACAACTTACCATAATAAGTATAGAAGTTTTACTAAAAAAAATCAATTTTGTGAATTTTTATCATTGTTTTTAATTTAGGAATAGAATGTAATTAATTGAATGAATATTATAATATATATTAAGTCATTAAATTAAAACAGACTATAATTGGCATATGTGAATCAAAATAGGACTCAAAATTATGCCAAAAATAAATGCAAAAAAAAAAAACCAAAGAGCAAACAAAAATGAGAAAATTACATTATTACTTATTTACTAAGGATTTACAAATGTACTTATTAACATAAAAATGTCTTATCAAAAACAATACTATTTGAAAAAAAAAACTACTTTTGAACATAAAAATGAATGAAATTCCCTATGTGAGATCACGCGTTCGCAAATAACTGTTCGTAATCACTGCATTCACGATCGTCCACCCAATGCCAAAAAGACCCATAATCATCACCATATTGATGCAACATTAGACAGTATTATCATAAAAAGAATGAACTTTGGAGATCGAAATTCTACGCTGGATTCGTGCTGAAGATCAAAAGGTCGGGAAACAATCAATGCTATTCGGCCGCGCGAGCACTCGAGACAACGCACTCTTTCAAGGGCGGCTGCTTCTAAGGAAACCTCCATACATCAATGCAGTCAATAGATGGTCTAAATCTTATAATAAATTAAACTTACTGATAGCCTTTAAACATCAACCCTGAGCAAGAGAAGGAATACATATATGTCGCGCTGAAGCACAGCGCTGACGGTAACAAAACTCAGAATTGCTTTGGCCTGGGTTGGAAAGGTTGCCTTCGCCGATACATAATCGTGCAAAATACATCTCGCTCCTCGGCCATAAATATCTGGAGAGAGCCGAAATCTGCGGGATCGGCTTATCCGAGAGAGTTAAAAGCACGCGGAAATCTGAAAAAATCTACGAGAGAATCGATGCACGCACCATTCACCGGGTCACACCGATTGATCTTTGCCTGACAGTTCCTTCGGTTTGTTGCAATCCTTGCTCTGTAAGAGTAGGGATTCGAAAGTCAGTCGATTTGATCGAAACCAGAGGGCTAATACAATGGAGGAAATAATTACAGAACCAATTGCTTTTGTTAGAGAACAACTGTGGAGCTCAGGCAATGCGAAGGTGAATAAGCCGAGAGCATGAACGGTAAAAAAAAGGCGATGAACGTCAAAGCATTTCAATGGAGGAGAAAGAGCTGGTTGCAGAAAATAAGAAAGAGTTTGTATTCAATAATCAAAATGAAGTCGAATAAAAAGAGTGATGTTATATGCAGGTCATTTTTGGCTATGTGCAGTGTAAGAATAAATGCAGGTCAAAGCATAGGAACTTGTGAACCCGTATAGGCCTTGGCCTGCACATAGCCGAAGCCCCCTGCATATAGTTATTGCCTAAAAAAGGGTTCTCAAACAACTTAAGGGGATAGGGAGGCAACTTGCTTGCAATAATATTCTTTGCATTCCTAGCAATGATCATTGAAATTCTCTTACAAATATTCGCACTGTAGAAATAGGCCCAAAACCTTGTATATATATTTCCAGGTAATAGTTACAGGTATACACACACTTATATATGAGAAGAAGGAAGAGAGAAATCCTAATACATGATGTGGGACTAATACAAGAAGAGAGAAAAAAAGAAGAAACAATATGGGCCCTTAAATGGGCTTTTCTAACACTCCCCCGCAAGCTGGAGCGTACAAGTCGTAGGCGCCAAGCTTGGATAAAAACTGATAGTATAGCGGCCTGGAGAGAGCTTTCGTCAGAATGTCCGCAACTTGGTCGGTAGCAGGAACATGCTCCAAATCTATCTTCTTTGACTGTACCTTTTCCGGATAAAGTGACAGTCAACTTCGATATGCTTTGTTCGTTCGTGAAAAAACCGGATTCTTGGCAATATGGATTGCTGCTTGACTGTCGCAAAATAAGGTTGCCGGAGATGAGAGACGAACACCTAAGTCTCCCAGAAGGCCTTCAAGCCAGGTTAGCTCAGAGACAACAGCAGCCATAGCCCGGTACTCAGCTTCGGCAGAGGAACGCGCAACCACATTTTGTTTCTTGCTACGCCAAGTTATGAGGTGTCCACCAAAGTAAGTGCAGAATCCAGTTGTGGAGCGTCTATCATCAATAGATCCTGCGTAGTCAGCGTCAGAATACGCGACAAGAGATAGAGATGTGGATGGCTTGTACACGAGTCCTTGTCCGGGAGCGATCTTGAGATATCGAAGGATGCGCTCGACAGCTTGAAGATGAGATGTCCGAGGAGCGTGCATGAAACGGCTCACAACTCCTACAGCAAATGAGATGTCTGGTCGAGTCACCGTAAGGTAGATCAGCTTCCCAACCAAGCGTCTGTAATATTCCGGATTTGTAAGTAGCTTGTCAGAGTCAGAGCTATGGGCCGAGAGCTTGTGATTTGCGTCCATAGGAGTCTCCGCAGTTTGCACCCAGAATAACCTGCATCACGAAGGAGGTCCATACAGTACTTCCTTTGAGATATCACAAGACCATCAGGGCGTCGGGCGACCTCGAGCCCAAGAAAGTACCGAAGGTTGCCCAGATCTTTGGTTTGAAAGGCAGAATTCAACTGTGCCTTGATCTGTTGTATTCCTGCCGTGTCGTCGTCAGTAATCAGGATATCATCAACGTAGACCAGAAGAATCACAGTCCCAGTTGACCGATGTCGGGTGAAGAGAGAAAAATCAGCCGAGCTCCGAGTGAAGCCACTAGCACAGACCACCTTACTGAACTTTTCAAACCACGCACGCGGGGACTGTTTGAGACCATAAATGGATTTTCGAAGATGACAGACCAAAGACTCCCCCGTGGTCTCAAACCCGGGAGGCTGCTGCATAAAAACTGTCTCCTGTAGATCGCCGTTGAGGAAGGCATTCTTGATATCCAGCTGATAAAGGGGCCAGTGACGATGAACAACCAAGGAGAGAAGAACGCGAACCGTGTTCAATTTTGCCACGGGAGAGAATGTTTCCTCGTAATCAAGGCCATGTTGCTGAGTAAACCCCCGGGCCACAAGACGGGCCTTCAGACGGTCGATAGTGCCATCCGCCGCATGTTTAATGGCAAAGACCCATTTGCAGCTAACAGGGGTGGCGGCAGCAGGAAGAGGAACCAGATCCCAGGTCTGGTTAGCCCAGAGAGCCTGCATTTCATCGTGCATAGCAGCCCGCCATCCTGGGTGGTGAAGCGCCTCCTGCACATTGTTAGGAAGAGAAATAGAGGAAAGGGAGGTGGCAAATGCGTAGTGAGGCGGTGTTAGCCAATGTAGAGAGACGTAGTTGGCCAAGGGATGAGCTGTAGAGACGGGAGCGCGATCGACCGCAGCCGAACTATCGTTGGCAGCAGGGAGCTGGGGCACGGGAGCATCCTTGGATGGGCGACGAGAGTAGACACAGATTAGCGGTGAAGGAACCCGAGGAGGAACGGGGGGGGAGGAGGAAGAAGACGACACAGATGGCGTGACCGGGACAACGGCCGGGGAAGAGATGGAGCAGAAGACGAGGAGCAGAAGACGAGGGGGTGCTGGGTAAGTGGAAGGGCTGGTCTTCGCAGAAGGTGACATCCGCAGAAACAACCATTTTGCCGGTAGTAGGAGAATAGCAGACGTACCCCTTTTTAGTGCGGGAGTAGCCAACAAACATGTACTTGGCGGCCCGAGGAGCAAGTTTGTCGGAAGGAGGGCCAAGAAGGTGGACATAACAAACACACCCGAAGATCCGTGGTGGGAGAGAGGGGAGGGGGATGGAGGGATAGAGGAGTTGGATGGGCGAGGCAAAGTCAAGGACAGAGGAGGGAAGGCGGTTGATGCGATGACAGACGGTGGAAACAGCAAAGTTCCAATATTCGGTGGGAACGTGCATTTGGAACATAAGAGAGCGGGCAACATCGAGAAGATGACGATTTTTGCGTTCGGCCACCCCGTTTGCTGAGGGGTATACGCACAAGAAGTTTGATGGATGACACCAAAGTCAGTGCAGAGAGTGGAGAAGGCACGACCCGTATATTCCCGAGCATTATCAGTGCGAATGATTTTGAGAGGAGTGACGAACTGCGTACGCATCTCAAGTAGAAAGACGCGAAAGACAGAGGGAAGTTCAGTGCGATCATGTAGTAAATAGAGCCACGTGGTACGGGAGTAATCGTCAATGAACGTGACAAAATACTGAAAGCCAAAAATACTAGGGATCCTATAAGGACCCCAAATATCAGAATGAACTAACGATAAGGGAGTAGTACTCCTGGCACACGCTGGGGGGAAAGAGGAACGGTGTTGTTTGCCGTAGACACAAGATTCACAGGAGAACTCTTGTAAAGAGATATCAGGAAGAGCCCGCTTGAGAATCGGAAGGGGAGCATGTCCAAGACGGCAATGCCAATCAACAGTAGAGATGGTGGAGAGAAGAGTTGGTGGGATATCCAAGATGTACAACCCATTCACCAGCTGCCCCTGACCAATGGTACTCCGGGTGCGGCGATCCTGCATAAGAAAATAAGAGGGTAAAAATATAATACAACAGTCAAGGTCGTGTGTGAGACGACTAACTGATAATAAATTGAAGGGAGACCCCGGAACGTGAAGAACCGAGGAAAGAGAAATGGTTGGCGTAAGCTGAAGATCAGCGGAGCCAAAGACGGGGAGGGTGTCACCGTTGGCCACAGTGATGCGAGCAGGATGAGGCATTTGGAGATATGCTGGGGGCTTCTGGGAGGAGATATGGTGAGTAGCGCCAGAATCAACGATCCAACAAGGATGATGAGAGAGGCAGGTGGTACCCTCCGTAGAGGACACAACAGAGGTGACAGCTGAAGCAGCAGGCGCCATGCGGTGACAGAGACGAGGCCGGGCGGCTAGCGGAGAGGAAGTCGGCGACTAACAGAAGGGAGGCCGGCGGCGAGCAGGAACAGTCCGCGGCGGACTGGAGTCGGTCGAGGCGAGTAGGGCAGACCGCAGCGGGTAGAGAGCCCACGCATACAGAGAGAGGCCGCAGCGGGAAGAGAGAGGCCGCGCGGTCAGAGAAAGGCCGCAGCGGGTAGAGACAGGTCGCAGCGGGCAGAGGAAGCGCCGGAGGAAACTGCGACCAAGATGCAGGCGAGAAGGAGACAGCCCGCACGGTCAGGCAGATCTTAGCAGCGGACAGAGAAGGAGGCCGCGACGAGTAGGGAGGCCGCGGCGGACAGAAAAGAGGCCGCAGGCAAGACAGGCCGCGAACAAGCAAAGAGCGCAGGAGCGGACTGACGAGAGGCCGCGACTAGGAGAGAGGCCGCAGCGGACGGGTAAGAAGGTGGTCCCACGGAGAGAGAAAAGGCTATAAAAGAGAGCGTCCGCAGCAAGAGAGAAGAAGAGCGCACAACGGACAAGAGGAGAGTCCGCAACGGACAGGAGCAGTCCGCAAGAGATTGCGGATAGGGAGTCCGCGAGGGAGCGCGCAATGGACAAGAAGAGAGTCCGCAGCGGACAGGAGCAGTCCGCAAGAGATTGCGGATAGGGAGTCCGCGAGCAAAGAGGCTCGAGCGGACAGAAGCAGAGCGAGCTAGAGTAGAGCAGTCCGCGAGCAAAGAGACTCGAGCGGACACAAGAGAGCGGTCAGCGGACAGGAAGGAACGCCCGCAGCGGATAGAAGAGGTGGGCCCCACGAGTCAGAGCAGAAGATGGCTATAAGAAGCCTGAGGAGGGTGGAACCACGGAGAGAGAGAGAAGAGAGGCGGATGCAGAGGAGCAGTCCGCAGGAGACCGGAGCGGATAGAAAGGCAGTCCGCAGGAGAGCTGAGCGGACAGAAAAAAGGGAGTCCGCAGGGAAGGCGGACAAAAAAGGCAGTCCGCAGAGAGGCGGACAGAAAGACAGTCCGCAGGAGACCGGAGCGGACAAAAAAAGGCAGTCCGCAGCTAGAGGGAACCTGGCTCTGATACCATGTAGAAATAGGCCCAAAACCTTGTATATATATTTCCAGGTAATAGTTACGGGTATACACACACTTATATATGAGAAGAAGGAAGAGAGAAATCCTAATACATGATGTGGGACTAATACAAGAAGAGAGAAAAAAAGAAGAAACAATATGGGCCCTTAAATGGGCTTTTCTAACACGCACAATTACTGAGATAACAATACAGAGTAAAAGGGCAGCCCAGTGCACAAAAGCATACCCCCGCAGCTAGGGTCTGGGGAACGGTCCCATCATAAGGGTGAAATGTAATCAAACCTTATCATGCATTTCTGGAGGATATTTTGATATTCAAAACCAGGATCATAGTTTCTAGTAAACTAGACAACAAAGCAAACCGGTTGAACAATTGTGCGCTCTTTTATTATTTTCTTCCATACATGCATGGCTCTTGATTCAAGTTAGGCTAAAAAGGATCTAAATGTTATGAAATTAGAAAGATCTACTTGGAGACCTAGATTTTGTTTTGTAATAAGTAGATATTTGATTTTTGATGTTTTGTCAAGTTTTGATTTGTTGTTTAAAGAAAACATTTGAAACAAGATTAATTAAGCTCTGTTTGGTATGGCGGTGGAGGTCGTGGACACGGTGGTTATGAACCATCGTTCATGAACGCTCGACCTTACCTAAGGAACTTCATCAACTTTGGTGTTCAAAACTAGTTTTCTTTTCTTGGTGGCGGTCATAACCGTTGTCATGTCAAACATACATTTTATGACGGTGGGATTTCTATTAAAACTCACCAGAGTAAAAACACTGCGCCAAACAAAGCCCAATGTGGATATGATGAAGACTACAAGCGGAGGGAAGTGTGCTTCCAATTATCATGAATATAGGGATAATCAATCAAAATTGCAGTGTTGAGCATCTAAATAGCCAGAATACGCAAGGCCTCGTCCTAATAGATGTGTTGCCCATTACATCTTCATAGATACCATCAGTAAGATGATCCTCAAGTTTGATGTGCTAAGGAACTAGAGTGTCTTGAGGGCATTGATTGGCAATATGAGCCTGCTGGAAGCAATTGAAAAGAATACTGGGACATACAAATTCATTTGATATCTCTATTTGTGTTGAGTTGAGCACTGAGCAGGCCTTGAATGTGAAATTGAAGCTAGAAGTAGTAAACAGGCTAGTGCAAGAAGGTTTCCCAATACCCACTCAGCATATCTTTAGATTTCTTACACTTTTCAAGCTCAAAACACGATGCTGGCAATCGATGGATTTAAGTTTATAGGGCTCAACCTCTATCTTGATATCCAGGCTTGAACCATCAATGAAATGGTAACAACAAACCAATTAAACTTAGAAAAATCACATCTTGTGACTATCTCCTCAAATTTATCAAGGCCCCATGCAGTAGAAAAGTGCCTCGTCACAGGTTATAAAATCTGACAGCCATTTGATGATGTGGTGAAGAAACTTGATGTAGGGGTAGGCTAGTGGTGCTCGGAAGCTAGGACTCAACGTGCACGTGTGAGGGAATATGCGAATGCGATGCTACATGCAATGAGCAGTCGGGAAGCAATGACTAATAATGTAAGCAATGAAAGTTGGCAGCACCACGCAGTTAATCGAAATAAAAGCAGTTAAATAACTTTGGCAATTTGGCAACGGCTTCCTCCGCACGGAGGGCCTGAGTAAGCGGCGGCGACTAATTCCACAATAATTATTAGCGTATAAAAAAAACAACAACTACCAAACTAGAATCACAGCACAAATATAGATAAACGACCAAGTGTCAATGTCAAGTACAAACATAATACCATGAAATACTCACGATGCAGTGGGCTGATCCGAGGCGATGGAGGATTTGACGAACCAGATGCAAAACGAGCGATCGGAAGTGGAATCGGAGGCGACGCGGCGATGGTGGTGGCTGCCCTCGGCGAAGAGTGGCGGTAACGGACGGTAAAACGGCGGATCCGGCCACAATGAGTAGATCCGGGCCGGGGAGAATAGATCCGATGATTTGGAGCGGAGCGATCCGAACAAAAATGGAAGGTTTGGGTAGAGGGGATAACGGATCGGAGTGTCGGTGGATAGATCCGCTAATTTTAGGACGGATCCGGGCTACGGGAGTGAGAATATGGAAGTGGAGGGTAGATCGGGGGAAGGTAGTGCTAGATCAATTAGATCTAGAATTTTCGGAGTGTTGGGGGGGTGGATCCACGAGGGAAAGGAAAGGAGGGGGCGGGTAGGGCTAGAGAGGCCCTAGGGGGACTCAAATGTGGCAAGGAGGGGGCTGGTAGGGCTAGAGAAGTGCTGGCCTGTAGCAGCCTTGTCGGCCAAACAGGGAAACGGGGAAAAATCGGAAACCTACAGGTTTCACTGTAGCAAGAGGCGGGATCGGCTTCAAAGTACTGTAGCAACCTGCGGCTGTACAGGTGATTGGGTGGAGTCCAGTGGCTGAAAACAAGATTTCGAAGGGGAAAAATGAAGGTGGGGGAAAGGGGATACCTTGGGGGGAAGCTTGGCGGCCTAGGAGTCGTCACCTAGGGTTCCACGGCGTCGGCACCGGGGAGGGATCGCGGGAATCCGGGAATAGATCTCTCCAAATTCTGCAATGCTTTGGAATCAGCCCCTAGCATCCTATTTATAAGAAAAACATAACTTAGGGCATCCCCATCAACGGCTATGATTGGCCGGTGGGTTAGTCCTTGAAATACATCAAAATATACTCAAAAAAATTAAAGTAATATAGTGATTTGACTCGCGATGACGTCCCGGACGCAATCGCGGAGTCCGATCGGCGATCCGATCAAGTCTTCCTGCGCGAGTACATGTATGTGAGCCCCGCCTTGCGGCGAGCTCCTCCCAGTGCATCTGATGGCTCCCCATCAAAACTTCTAGCGAAAATGTCATCGCATCTCGTTCCAAGTGGAGATAGGATCATAGGATCATACAAAATGAATGGATGTAGCTTCACGTTTGCATGTTGGAGAAGGTTGATGGCAAGTACATCATAACAAAAGAATCTCTTCGATCCTGGAAAAATAGTGCATGAAAGCATCCAGGTGATCGCGGTTTCGAATGGAGAAGAATCCAACTTAATCTCATAGAGAGATTGTAAGGGATACCATCACTCTAGCCATGTTAACCATGAAATTATATATGCAGTAGAGGGGCATGATAAGGTATATAACAAAGAGAAGCATTGGTCATCGCAAGAGGGTTGATATAACCTCGACATTGTGGTGCAATGTGTCTGTGAATCTCGTTGGAATGGTCATCAAATAATTCAATAAGAGATATTCTAGCAGCAAGAGGGTGGACAAGTTCAATGCCATGAATAAGAGGAAAAACAAAGCTCTAAATGGGGAACTCAACACCTTAATAGGTGTTTCCCTATTTTCTTATTGCCAAGATTATTAAAAGTTTGAAATGGTCCGTGATTTCATTAAATCTTTTGTTCAGGGTGTCATATATTTGATCATATTGTCCAAGTTGGGCACCATGAAAAGTGAATTTGAGTAACAAAAATATCCAAAGAAATGTGTTATAAAAATCAGGAATAGAAAGAAGATGGAGGGGGTAAAATTCAGTCTTTAATCTAAAAAAATGGCAGATTAGTAAAAACCAATTATCATTTGAGCAGAAAAACATCATTTTTCTACTCAAAAAAGATGTGAATTTTTTTTAAAAGTTTGCTTGAAACAATAGATTTAAAATGACGGAATGCGAATGGTGCATTGGTGCTCGTGGAACTAGCGAGTTATTTAACTCGTTTGATGATCTTGGTAATCAAGCATATTTGAGGGATAGATGGAAGATGGATGAAAATTGAAAATATGTGGTAGTTAATTAATGAAGCTTCAACACCTCTCTATCAAAATATTGCAATAAAATTGCCAGCGCAAGTTTATTTCTTATGAATTGTGAGAGAAATGGGAGTACAAATAAATTTATCCAATCAGTAAAGAGGAACAAGATAACCCCACAATGTGCTAAAGACTTGGTTTTTTAAAATACTAACATATGACGCCTATTAAGAGAAGCTCGGAACATGAGGAAGAAGGTGACAAGTAGTGGAATATTGGCGGAAGATGTTTTGATTCCTTCAAAGATATGGGAATTTTAGATATTGTTAATCATTTTCTTTGTTATTATTATGCTATGTTAGTCTTCCTATTGCATTTACATATGAACAATTGAACATTGTTGGACATGTTAGAATCTGAATACTGGTGTCAAATGAGATCAGTTTCCTGGTTTTATTTTCATTACATTAACAAGTGAATTCCTTAGTACTTGTGGAATTATTAAGATTTTATGTCCAACTTATTTTTAAATATTTGTGACAAATAGTTAGGTTTTATTCTCATTCATTATTATATTGTAATGAGCACATAACCCTCATATGACTTAGGCTCCGTTTGGCAGGACTTATTTTCACCGGTCAAGCGGTTACAACCGCATGAATCGGGCTTTAATTAAGACCTGGTTCATGCGGTCGTAACCGCTTGACCGGTGAAAATAAGTCTCCCCAAACGAAGCCTTAATCACTTGACAATAATCATTTACCCCCCCCCCCACCCCCCACCCCCCATAGTTTTGCTAAAATGTCATGCATTTGATAGTGGTGATGACAATGAGAAGTAACAACAATGACACAAACCCTAAAAACCAAGGAGTTGCTACACCGTACTCATGCTAGAGGTGGTCAATCAAGCAGCCGCTTCTCTTCTTCGAAGAGTCTTCGCCAGAGTTATTGGTGCAACAAGATTACAACAATGCAAAACCTGTGTATTTCACTATCATTGATTGTATCGTAACTTTCTCTAGGAATAAATTGAAATACATATTATACTGATTCGCAGGTCCTTGGCAGATTCGCGAGAAATTTAGCCACCTTAAAACAAATTGTCAATTTTCTGGTGCATAATTCTTAAACCTTGGGACAACCACTTCCTCCCATTTCTCTAGCTTCTGAACCCCAAGACTACTCACTTTGTTAATCGGAGGGGTGATTGTAGTGAAATAATCCCTATATAACATGTACCCATATGCATCAAATGGCTTCCTATATGAAAAATGGAAGAAATGCCATCAAAAAGTAAAGAAACACTTGCAAATTCAGTAGAATCAGAAAATACCAACAATTCAAAGATGGCAAAGGAAAAAAGCTTTAAGAAGTCACTTGATTCCTAGTTAGAATTACTACGACTTCGAGATCTTGCGGGCGAAAATCTAATGTCTGACAACAAAATTCTTGAGCACTAGGAAAGTTTCATAGATCCAAATCATTTCATCAAAATTTCCCTTCACATTACAATAACTATAAAGTTGCAGAATTCTGCCAATTTAGTTGACAAAACACAGAAAAAAAACAAATCAGCAGGCAAATCAACCACATCTCACCTGAACAGCATAGAAAATTTGAACTTAGGCGGGCGGGCGGCGTTTTTGCACCGGTGAGTTTGGACAAAAACGCCACCATTATAGAATGTATGTATAGCATGACTATGGATATGACCACCTAGAAAAAAAACCAAGTTTTGAACATAAAAGTGGATGAAATTCCTTAGCGGAGGTTGGGCGGCGGGGTCACCACTGCCACCACCCAGCCAAAGGAGCCTTGGAAGAAGAGGGAAGTTTGTAGATGTGTATGGAAAGGAATAAAGTGTTCGACTTGAACTAGTTTCAGAAGTCAATATATAATCATGAGAAAAAACTCACTCACCGATCCCGTGTTCTCAAAGTAATCGTCCACCGCCCATTGGTACCTCGACTGGTTCAGCCCAAGCCATTCCGCCAAGTACTCATCCAAGCTCGAGTGAGCTGCAACAACATCCACCGACAAATTCTCAAAACACACAAAAAAAACTGAATTCAAAACAAAGCAAGCAATCATGCGATCATCAGAAAGATACCATTTTGAACCTTCGCCACCGCGTCCCAGAGGAACCCGAACAAGCCTGCTCCCTTCGCGGCGGGCTTCTTGAAGTGCGGCGGAGGCACCTGAACCGGTGGCGCCGCCGGCGATGCCGATTTTTGGGGCAGGGGAGACGCATTTACAGAGCTGGACCTGGGGCTCGGGGTTAGGGGGCTTTGGGAAAGGGGCTTCTCCCGAGGCAGGCGGGGAGTCGCCGGCGGTGTGATGAAAACGGTGTACCGCCCGGCCTTGCCGATGACTGGTGGGAGTGGCGGAGTGGACGGTTCGCGTGCCGGTGCCGCCGCCATGCCGGTGTGGAAGAAAGGAAGGACTTTTAGAGCGGATCAGAAGTCGGAACTAGAACTACGGCTAGGGTTTAGGCGACGGGAGGAGAAAGATGGAGAGCGTACTCACTTTTTCAGCCATTTGTGTGGGGAAAGAAAGGAATCCGAGGTTTTTTTAAAGGGGCCGGAGCCGGACGATGCCCACAGCTCCGGTAAAAGGAGCTTCATTTCCAAAATTGCCGCCGGAAAATTCCACGGGTTAATTAAAAAAAATTACATTTTACTCTTTTACATTTGATTATTTAAACATATTTTAATTTTTTGTATTAAATAAAAATTAATAATGCACTTAAATTAATTTTGGTCAAAGAACCAAAGATGTTGAAACTGAGAAGAAATACATTTTTGTATTTAAATTGCATGTTGATTTTAATGGTGGTCACTAAAAGTCAACTTTATAGCAAGTAAAAAGAGCCTTCTTCAGTTTGCACACATGTTGAGGCAGAAACTTAGACACATATCCCGGTGGCTGCTTCATGAATATGTCTTTGTCGATCTCACCGTATAGGAAGACGTTCTTCACATCAAATTGCCACAATTTTCAGTTCTGACATGCTGCTAAGGCAATGACTGTCCTTACTGATGTCATTTTTATCACAGTACTGAAAGTCACTTCATAGTCTTCGTCGTATTTCTGTGAGAACTCTCGAGCAACAAGCTCTCGCCTTGTATCACTCCACTCCTCCATCATCCTTCCTCTTGACCTTGTCTATGCTCGGCAGCAGCCAAGCCAGGTTGCCCGGAGGATATAGCCGGTGATTGCATGGTTGGATCTCCTTGCTTAAAGACTCCCTTCCCCCAGAATTTGCCTATAAATAGGACCAATTCAGTATTTAATAACATAATTGATCGAAATACTGATGAATGATCAGTATTTAATACCATATGAGTCGTATGATATCAGATCAACGGTTGGTATTTAATACTGCACTTATTTCTAAGTGAGAGTAACCCACCTAATTTTTTTCCCGGTCTTAGGTTCTGGCTTCGCCCAATTATGCTCCGGCCCTACTGGTTTGAGTTTCTAACAAAAGCGATGTTAACTTCATATATATATTTTTTGTTCGATTTAAACTAAAAGAAAATATTCAGACTCCGTTTAACACTGTGGTGGCGGTCATGAACACGAGGGTTAAATTGTCATTGTTTAACGCACTCCTAAAAGACTTCGTCCACTTTCAAAGGATTATATTTGTTAGGCGATCTTTAACAAATGATGGTTTTAATCTCTATGTTCATGACCACCAGTCCGCCACGGGCCCAGCACCATGCCTAAAGGACCCTCAGTCACGCGCACTCCACGTGATTCCCAAAACTGAACTCTTATTTTCTCCTTCTCTCTCCACGAGATTTCGGTCTCTTAAGATTCTTGCAGCCGCTTCAGGGAGAGGCTTTCCCCAATCGCACCCCCTCTCTCTCTCCTCTCTCCATCGATCTCTCTCCTCTCTCCATCCCTCTCTCTTCTCTCCCTCTCTCTCGCTCTTCCCCCCCCCCCTCTCTCTCCCTCTGTCTGTGTGTGTGTGGCGGCCATGGCGTTTGCTTCAGGCTCCGGGCAACAAGAGCAGTTCCGATCTGGCGGGAAGATTCTCCACGGTCGTCGCCATTTGCCACGGTTCTCACCTTACAGCCGGCCTTCTTCATCTGCCGCGCCATTGGCGGTCTTGGGGACGGAACCGGAGGCTGGAAGAAGCCCTAACTGGTTTCGTGGCCTTATTTCCGGTGCCGGAAAATTGATATCATCCGTGCTTGGTTCCGAGGGAAGCGGTTCTTCTCCTTCGGAATGTTCTTCCGACTATCCCTCCGACGAGGAGTGCGATTCCCTTGCCAGTAAGTTTCCTTCAGCTTCCGCCTTTTCCCCAATCGCAACAAATTGATATATTTTTAGGTTATTTCATATTTCCCGCAATTCAATTCATGATTGATTCGCCTGTTGTTGTGGTATCCCTCGTTGTATTTGATTTATATTTCACAGTATCCGTTTCTCTAAAATTTTAGCGTTCAATCTTTGCGGGGATGAGAGTTGGGAGGATTCAAGCGCAGGATTTTTGAACTTGACTACTTTAAAATATTTTTTAAGGTTGGACGGTTGCTTCAGTTATTCGAAGTGGAGCCTGCTTTTAAAAACTGGGATTATAAAATTCAGTTAATTGCTGTTTGAATTAGACGGTTACTGCACTCTTTTGACATTTTTGTGATGGAGGTGAAAATTTTGTATCAGTGTTTGTTTCTGAATGTGATTAAAATCGCCAATTTGGACTTTTGTGGCTGACAACTTTCTGTGAGGCTATGAACAAGTGGTATGAAAGTTGGTGTTTTATCGTTCATCTCAGAACAAATATTGGTCACCATTGTTGATGGCCCTAGTAAAGTATGAACGAGAGATGTTTATATTGCCCCTTTTGACCAGTTTTGGCAGGCATAAACATAATGATTTACCAAGTTTCTTTCTCTGATTGCATACTTCATGGTAGTAGCTTTCTTTGGTATTCTTTTTCATCCTAGTTGCACTAGAGGCAATTGAACCATTACTACGGGCCACCACGGCCCCATTCCCGCCATTTATAACCACTAATGATATTAGTACGATGTCTCCCGTGCACAATTTGTTGATAGAACGAACATTTACAAGTATTAAAGTTCTAATAATTCTTCAAGCATTAAACAAGATCAATTCAAGTCATTATATTATTGCTTTGCATTGAAATAAACCCATTTAGATTTCCTACATTATTAGTTCTTTAACAAATGCAAAATAACTAATATATACCACCCGATTACTTTTGCCAAATCTATTATATCTGATCTTATTTTTGAAGCAAGTTTTCTTGCATTCGGTCCTACAAGACACACACACACACGTAAATATGGATTTACCTCTTCAACAATGATATAACATCTTTTATATGAATTATTTTAACATTGAAATTCTATATTCTTCTTAAGGGTGTAACACGTAAGTTAGATTTCAATATACTAAAAAATACAAATCAATATGCATTTTTGAATAGTTATGCTTGCCAAATTATGCTCAATGTAGGATTTCAAAACTCGGGACACCATAATTGTTTTGAAATTGGCACGTCTTCCTCAATTCCCATCAAACAAAATGCTACCAAATTAAAAAATTTAAAATCACAAAATTTACCGTGATTCGTAGTCCAAACCTCTCTTTTTAAAATCCTATCTTGTTTTACATACATCTCTCTCACACACAAATTTAGTAGGAATATTCAAACTTATTGTCTTTAGGATCAATAAAGCATAAATAAATCAACTTTGGTGATAAAACAATGATATATGAGTAAATGTGAGCTAACAAATGCAATAGAAGAACCTAACAGTTTTTGTGGATTATCTGGGATCGATATTTTAAGATATTGTTGTGTCATAGATCTTATTATTCTCTGCCCAATATGGAAGAATGATTTCTCTATAGTGGCATGATTCACAAGGGTGGATCTGGGGGTCGGGGAGGCTGGGGAATGCCCCCTCCCCCCTTTTTTTCAAAATCATTAGTAGATTTGGATTCCTCTCGTTGGGTCAATGAATTTTGACTATTTACACATCAAAAACGGTGGCTGAATGAGGGAGAAATGACTTCGATAAGATGAAGGTTTTCATTTTTGTTTTTTTGGGAGGAAGGCAATGTATGCCCCCCTTCTATGAAACCGCTGCTATTTTGATCTGCCCCGCTTCTTTGGTTCCCGCAAGCGTGCAGTGACCTCTACGCCACTAGACGAACACAACAATATTTGCGTCGTCTCCAGGAAGCACGTTGACGCCTTCCAGCATGGCCGACACGTCCTTTCTCTGCATTTGCCATCTCCAATGCCTCCTTGATCTCTATCGCCGTCGACGAAAACATCCATTTGTTAAACGATGCACTTGTCAAGGGGAGGTACCAGTGCTCGTCATTCCGTTTTCGTCCTGTACTCCTGTCGCCTTCTCGTCGCCCCTATCCACAGTTGAATCTGCCGTCAATCTCCGCTTTCAGCTCCCTACCAGCGGCACCTGCTTGTTCCTCACGAGATTCTTGCTGATCAAATCCGCTCAACCACTCGCGCGTGTCGTCCTTGCAGACCGCACAAGGAAGATTTTTCTCTTTCTAACCCTTGGACATCTGCCCTAGGCACACCTTCCGTTTTTTCTCGAGTCGCCTGCTGCTCGTTCCAATGAGCCCAACCCCTTTTGGGAAACCGTGTGGATCCATCAGTCGACCCTCAGTTTTCTCCCCCGGCCCACCACTGCCGCGACCTGTTATAGCTCCACTGACTCTATTTTGCCGGCTATCTCTCCATGCCTTTTTCCTGACCCCTATTGTTGAAATTCCTGGATCTGCCCATGGTCGAACGTGGACATGGTCTGCGAGAATTCCATAACCGTAACACATAATCAAGAAGAATTTTGACCCCTTAAAGAAACTCGAGTTTATTTTGCGATTCCACTAAAAAATTGAAATTACGAAGAACAAAAGTTTGCAGTTACTAGGTTTGTCCAAGCTAGTTGTGGACTTATAATTTTATTCACTAATTGTTTTAATCTTTTTTCTATCTCACGAGTATCCCTATCGACTTGAAAAAATGATGCATTAACGGGTCACAAACCTTTTGACGCAGGGTAGGGATGTGCGAGTGAACTCTCAATATGCAACCCTAGGTGCAGTGTCGAAGATGTAAACCTATATAATCCTAGGATGATATATGCAACAACAGATGATCTGATATCTAATTGAAAATTGTAAGTAGAAATTAAAACCACGCATATTATCACAGAGGCAAAAACTAATTTTTTTTCAAAGAAATCGAGAATGAATTTCTTCCACGCGAGTGCCTTGATTTCAAATGCTAAAGAAGCGAATAAGTCATGCAAGGTGTAAAAAATCACGTAGCAAATTACCAACAAACTATCATTCTAATCAAATGAAAATCTCATGTTGGGTCTCTCAAGTCAGTGGGAGTTTTGCTCGACGCATCAGTGGCTTGAACTAAATCCTTAGGCATTCTTTTTAAGGCATTCGTTATGTAAGCCAAATCAGAGTCCAAGCGATCAAATTGCTTAAGAATCCTCCGTTGAAATCCTGCTTCCGTCATGTCCATTTTCGGGACACTAGGAAAACCACTACATGTGTTGTCATCTAGATGATGACGACCTCTATACGGTTCTTGAGGGTCATCAAGACGGTCGTCAATAACGTAATAAGGTCGTGCTCGTTGGTGGACGTGAGCCCTTCGAACTTGTGGTGGTGGTCGCGCATATATAGACTCAGATTTCTCAAATAGAGATGTGTAGCGCCGATGACCCGAACGATACTCAAGTCTACCATCATAAAGTTGTGTCGAAGTATCAACATGATCGACTCGAGGGCGGGGATAAGGACGATGATCATCATCATAATAATGTGATGACCTCTCCAAAGGCACTCTATGGGATCGAGCGTAGACCGATTGTGGTTCCTCAAATAGAGGATTAGGGTAGTGATGACCACTATGATATGACATTGCGGGATGTGGAATTTAGTCCTGTGTATTTAAAACTAAGCCCTAAACTGGCTCTGATACCAAATCTAACGCAGGGTAAGCTGTGTGACGTGGATGTGCTGACGCTATTGCAATCCTATCTGGTGAATACTAGACGAACTCAACAATACCAACCTAAATGATGCATGCACAAATTTTAATTTACTCTGGAATAAAATTTTGCAATAACAATTTTATAAACATAGCAAATTTCACCACAATGTGATTTTCATTTCAAGTATTCAAGCAAAATCACGCCCACTAACACTAGGGTGGCTTTCCACTACCACTTCATAAATGACAACTTATATGAATTAAAAGAAAAGTAAACGATAACACAATAAAGTTTATTCACGAACAAATAAAAGTACTTATCCAATAATCAAATAAGAAAGAAGTAACACATTATAATAATACTCACAACCACGAGGAATATGTTGATGGCGGCAAGCGTGGCTCCACAAGATGAGTGTAATGGCTGTGATGGAAAGAAGTGCTGCACATATTTTTGCTGGGAAGATCGTTAGCTTGTTGAATCCAAAAGGAAAAGGCCACTGATTTGTTGGAGGTGTCAAACACAAGTTTGTGGAAGGGTGACAAAATAAAAGGGGCGGCTATTTGCTGCTTGCTGGAGGATCGACGACAGGGAACGAGGATGGAGGAAGAAGCACAATAGAGGAACGGGGTTGGGATGTTGTTTGCGGCTTGCTGGAGGATCCACAACAGGGAGTGAAGCAGGAGGAAGAAACACAATGGATGAATGAGGTCAGGGTTGTTGTTTGCGGGTTGCCGGACGTAAACGACGGAGAGGCGGGCTGTTGTCGATCAAGGGAACATGGAGGAGGAAACAGACAGGCGGCCAGTGGGAGAGAACGTCGCCTCTTGTGGAGTTAGAGGGTGCAAAAATCGCGCGGCTTGACTGGCGTGACAGACGAGGAAGATGAACAGGAAGAGTGGTTTCTGAAATCATAGGTTTGGTTGTAGGGACAGACGAGGAGGGGAATAGGATTTGTGCGGTTTTTTGCGCGTGGTTTTAGGTCGCTGGGAAGAGGATTAACAGTAGCGATTTGACAATTTTGGGAGGGAATCGTGGGAATAGGTAAGGTAACAATTGCTCCGCGATTAGGTTCACGTGAAAAGAAAAAGAAACGGGAAAATAAAAAAGAAACCAAGGCGTCGCACCCTGGGGATCGCGACATCTCACCACGATGATTACCAGATCTGGATTCACTCACAAATTCAACAACGTCTGAAAACTGAGAACCTCCACCCCTATTTATAATGAGAGGGACGGTTGGACACCTGACGTGAACGACTATGATTGGCCGTAGTGCCCGGTGTCCTAAAATACTAAATACAAGCCCAAATAATATATATATATATGTGTGTGTGTATATATATGCGTATATATATATATATATATATATATCTTTATTATATAAACCAATAGCCATATTTGGAAGCACACCGTTAAACGAATCTGGACCGTCCAATCTCCAGAAAATTGCATCTGGCCATTGGATATAAAAAACGGGGCCTGCAAATATCCAGATCTCCAAAACATGCACTGTTCCCTGCTTCGGAAATCCCGATACCGCTCCGTCCCTTCACGGGCTCATCCCGCAACCGACGGCGGAGCCGCCGGCGGCCTGCTCGGCGCCCACCGGAGGGTTCGCAGGCCTCCGGCGAACCCGCTGGGGGTTGTCCGGCGGCGAGCAGGCAGGGCCACCGCCGTGGCCCTGCCCGCTCGCCGTCGGACCACACCCGGCGGGTTCGCCGGCCTCCGGCGTCTCCGCCGCCGGCGGCATCAGCGGGCAGCGAGGCGGAGGCAGAAGGGGCACGGGAAATTATTTTTTATTTTTTATTTCATTTTTTTGGGTTTTTTATTAAATAAATTATTATTAAATTATAATTTGGCCGACGGAAGGGCGGGCTTCGCGGTGGCGGGCGAAGCCCGCCTGAATGCCAAGCGGGCTTCGGTGCGGGCGAAGCCCGCAGCGACGCATCGAGAACGGGCGAAGCCCGTTCGAAGATGCTAGTATATATATATATATATAATGTAAAACGACACTCCGAACACGCTCGCGGTCTTGGTTCGCTGATCCGACCAATGCATCCCATGTAAATATGCAAAAACGGGTCTCATCAAGTGGTGGCTCGATTTCCTCCATCGATCACGATCACGTGGCTGATCTCCATCAAGTTAGATCACTATTGAATTGATCAATATCAACATGAAACTCAGAAATGACTTGGAGGTTCATCCCCCCTTCAATCGTGAACATGAATTGCATGGGATTTTCAAAGAGCAATATTAAGAAATCATAGTCGACATTCCTAGTAAACGTTTCCCAATTAGTACCTCTGCAAACAAGAAGTTCATCTTGGTCACGCTGCAATTTTGTCATTATTTGCCTTGCTGGAGAAGAAGTGGAGCCTTGGCGCAGACCGGTTGAGGTGTTGCCGCGTGACCTTGTGTCACGGGTTCAAGTCTTGAAAGCAGCCTCTTTCAAAAATGCATGGTAAGGTTTGCCTACATTTCACCCTTGGTGGGACCCTTTCCCGGATCTTTGTTGCGTAGGGATGCCTTTGTGCACCGGTCTGCCCTTTTTATTTGCCTTGCAGGAGAAGAAAACATGAGAGTGATAACATTTCAGAGAGGAAAAAAAAGAACTTCTCCAAAACTTTTTATAATAATGAAAGTTAAGAGCTCAAGGAGCTCCAATACAAATAAAAATGCACATTAAATGTCATTTGTTCGCAAATCTTAGCAATAATTCATTTCTCAAGTAAAAAACTTTCTTGAGATTATCTTGCCCAACTACATGATTTGTGGATAGACAAAGGGCAGCCTGGTGCACAAAGCATCCCGTGCAGGTGCACAAAGCATCCCCACTTGGCGAGTGTCTGGGGAAGGGTCCCACCACAAGGGTGAAATGTAGACAAACCTTACCCTGCAGTTATGGGACAGGCAAGCTGTAAAAAAATGTAAAATAAAAAACGAAAATATAATTTAAGAGTAATTGCTACTTAAAAGAAAAATTGGTGTCAAATGATTAAATCTAAACATTATAATCCATCAAGTTTTTCGGTAAAAAAACCATTATTTTGTAATATGTAGGCCAAAATTTGAATATGTTATCCTGTAGCTTAGTTTGGATGTTTTCTGTCAACAGTACTACTGTTCTTATCTTTCATTTCTATATATCTGAAGACTCGATTAGGAGGGCCATTCACCATGATTAAATTAGTTGATCTATGGATATAGCTCAGGTTTCACGAATGCAATTGGGCACATAATCAATGACCTTTGATCATTGTAAAGAAATTCCCAAGAACGCACATGCGACTAAATGTAATCCTTCTTGCACATCTTTCATTAAATGAATTGTTCTTCATTAAATGTATCTCTTTTTGTACATCTTTCATGACTGGCTGAAGTTAATTCAGAGATGCAAATGGATTGTTGACTCAACTATAGTGTCCTTGACTTTTAAGAGCTACTATGATCTTTTACATATCAGGTGAAGAGATTTGTCTAAACTATTGGTAGAGTTTAGAAGACTGTGATTGATTGTGAAAGATAATGAGTGAAAAAAGAGGATGTCATAAAAAACATAAAAACAATAATATAATCATAAAAGGAAAAGGAAAATTTTTTATACTAATATCAGGGTTATAGGGTTTAGATCTTATCTAGTAAGAGAGTCTTCAATCCTACCAAGTGTAATAAGTATTAAGAAATCTAGTTTATTGTCTCAACATTATGTCCAAGGCTACTTCTAAAACCTATTTCCTCTTAATGAGCGAGGAGCCCTTACAAAATGTAGCTTATTAAAAGCAGTATTATTAAGAATTTTTTTCTTATTTTTTAAATTTGAGTGGTTTAAGTATGAATTTGAACATCTAAACCTTTTCCCTTCCAGATTAAAGCTAAAAACTCCATAAAGGGGCAGCCCGGTGCACAAAGCATCCCCGCGTGTCCAGGGTTCGGGAAGGGTCCCACCCTAATGAGTATAAATTGATTATTCTATTACTCAATTTTGCTCCACTCTCATCACACTTGCCACTGTTGTCTCATTTCCAAGGGTAGAACTTCAGGTGAACCATAAATTTTTCTACGAAGATTTGTTCTACTCCTCTGGTTGGGGTGGGGGAGATATCTTCAGGCATCAAATGATTACAAACTGTTATGATACTGCTAGAGTTTTAAGCAAAGAGGAAACTAAAACAAAAGGAGACGGCTAGGGTTTTTGTGGAAGAAGAAGGAAATACCTGAAATTGATAATGCATGCCTCCAGGGGGGGGGGAAGGGGTATTTATGGAGCCCCCTTTTCCCCAGGGTCGGCAGGCCCCCATTGAGGGCTGAACCGGTCCGGTTCAGCCCTCCCTCCTCTTATTGATTAATTGCGGGCTGAACCGGATGGTTCAGCCCGGTCTCTGTCCGGCGCTCCTTTAGGTCTTCTGGCGTACTTGAATCCTCGGAACCGCAGATCGTCCGGGGCCATAACATTCCCCTCCCCATCAAGAGGCAGTTTGTCCTCAAGCTGGAAGTCGGGAAATAACTCCCGGAACTCCAAGAAGTCCACCCACGTGTTATGGGCCTCTGAAAGATCCTTCCACTTGACCAGAATCTCGGAACGGTACTCTGTGCCATGTTTCTTCCATCGGGACAGCAAGATATCTTCGGGGCTGGGGCGCAGCTCCCCCGTTGTAGTAGCCTCGGGTAGAGAGGAAGCACTGTGGCTGCCGCCCCCAGCTTCTGCTTCAGCAGTGATACATGGAAGGTGGGATGGATGCGAGAGCCCTCAGGAAGTGCAAGCGTGTATGCGACCGGCCCCACCCGTCAAGTGATGCGAAACGGCCCATAGAACCGTGGGGAGAGTTTCTGATTGGATCGGCGAGCAACTGAAAGCTGTCTGTACGGCTGGAGACGGAGGAAGACCTCGTCTCCAACCTGAAAGGTCCGCTCCGTCCGGTGCTTATCGACCTGCAACTTCATCCGGTCCTGTGCCACCCAGAGATTGTCCCGCAAGAGAGCCAAGGTCTGATCCTGGTCACGTAAAGCGCGGTCCACGTCCGGCAGAGCTGTGCTGCTCGGTTCATACGACCGCAGAGTGGGTGGTGTGCGCCCGTAGACAACCTCGAACGGAGTGATCCGACTGGCCGTGTGATACAAAGTGTTGTAGCAGCACTCCGCCCAGTGTAACCATCGAGTCCACGTACGGGGCTCATCCATGACGAAGCAGCGAAGATACGTCTCGACACCCCGGTTCAGCACCTCTGTTTGGCCATCTGTCTGCGGATGGTGTGCCGTGCTCATGCGCAACCTGGTGCCCTGCAACCTGAAAAGCTCCTGCCAGAATTTGCCGAGGAAGGTCGGATCGCGATCCGATATGATGGAACTTGGGAGACCATGTAGGCGCACTACCTCCCTGGCAAAGAGATCGGCAACGGTCTCCGCGGTGTAAGGGTGGCTGAGAGCGAGGAAATGGCCGTATTTGGACAGCTTGTCCACTATGACCAAGATCGCGGACTTGCCCTGAGATCGGGGCAGGCCCTCAATAAAATCCATCGAGACCGTCTCCCATATCTGCTGAGGAATGTCCAAGGGCGTGAGCAACCCTGCTGGTGAGGACGTCTCATACTTCTGCCGCTGGCACATGTCGCATTGCTGCACAAAACGCCGCGCGTCCCTGCGTAACCCCCTCCAAAAGACATGGCCCGAAGCCGCTGTAATGTGCGAAGCACCCGGCATGGCCTCCGGTCGGGGACGAGTGGAACTCCTGTAACATGACCTCCTTCCAAGCGGAAGAAGCGGGGATGACCACCCTCCCGTGGTAATACAAATGTCCTCCAATCAGCTGGTACCCTGGAGGAGTGGGCTGGCCCTGAGACAAGGCCTCCACAATAGGTTGGAGCTCTGGGTCCGCAACTATCTCCCTCTGAATGTCATCCAAGGACTCGATCAACGGTACAGACAGGCGACAGATGGTGCTTTCCGGCAGGCGGATAGGGCATCGGCCACCAAATTCTCCTTGCCCTGCTTGTACACGATCTCATAGTCATACCCAAGCAGCTTGGTCAACCACTTCTGCTGGAGAGGAGATGCTAACCTCTGATCCAAGAAGTGTTTCAGGCTCTGGTGATCGGTGCGAACTTTAAAATGGTGGCCTAGCAGGTATGGACGCCACAGCATCACTGCGTGTAGAATGACTAACATCTCCTTCTCATACGTGGAGAGGTCCAAGGTCCGAGGTGCCAAAGCCTTGCTGAAGTAGGCCAACGACCGCCCCTCCTGCATCAAAACCGCCCCAATTCCCACTCCTGAGGCGTCCGTCTCCACTACAAACTCCTTGGTGAAATCCGGTATGCGAGCACCGGCGTGGTCGTCATAGCCTCCTTGAGAGCGGAGAAGGCCCGCTCCGCCTCTTCATGCCACGTAAAGGACTCTTTGTGGAGGAGCTGTGTAAGTGGTCGTGCCAGCTTACCATAATCCTTCACGAACCTTCTATAGTACCCAGTGAGGCCCAGGAAGCCTCGAAGTGCTCGCACGGTAGCCGGTCGCGGCCACTCCACCATGCTCTCTATCTTCTTTGGGTCTGCCCTGACCCCTTGTGCCGAAACCAGATGCCCCAGATATTCCACCTCTGACTGCCCGAACGAGCATTTCGACAGCTTGGCATAGAACTGATGCTGCCGCAGAATGGTAAGAACTTGTGTCACGTGCTCAACATGCTCCTCCCACGTCCGACTGTATATCAATATATCATCGAAGAAAATGAGTACCGACCGCCGTAGGAGTGGCCGAAAGGTCTCGTTCATCACGGCCTGGAAGGTCGATGGGGCGTTGGAGAGCCCAAAGGGCATCACCAAGAACTCGTAATGTCCATCGTGTGTGCGGAACGCGGTCTTGTGAATGTCTTCCGTCTTCATCCGAATCTTGTGGTAGCCGGATCGGAGGTCCAGCTTGGTAAACAAACTCGCCCCATGCAGCTCGTCCAAGAGCTCTTCTATCATCGGTATCGGAAACTTATCCTTGATCGTTGAATCATTCAGGTTGCGGTAGTCCACGCAGAAACGCCAAGACCCGTCTTTCTTTTTCACCAGGATGATGGGTGAGGAGAAGGCGCTGGTGCTCGGTCGTATGATGCCGGTCGCCAGCATCTCTTTCACACTCTTCTCGATCTCGGCCTTCTGAATGTACGGGTACCGGTAGGGTCTGACGTTTGGGGGAGCAGCCCCTTCTTTCATCTGTATGTCGTGATCCCTGAACCTGGGCGGAGGAAGGCCCCGGGGCTCCTGGAACACATCTCTGAACTGGGACAGAAGTACCTGTATCTCCTCTGGGATGTCTGGTGGGTCGTGGGCCAAGGCCTCCACCCCTACTACCATGGCCATCGGGGATCCCTGCTCCTCCAACCGCTGCAAGCTCCTCACAGAAATCTCCTTCAGTGGTGAAGATCGAATGCCCTGTAGGCAGTAATCCTTCCCCTGCTGGGTGAATTCCATCGTCAAACGGACCCAATCGGTGGTCACCCTCTGTAACTGCCGTAACCACTGACCCCCAACACCATGTCCGAACCCCGAATCGGAAGTAAGTACATATCCGTGTGGCACAAATAGCCCTGCACGCGGATCTCCACCCCCTTCATCACCCCCTCGCACCTCAGCTTGCTTCCATCTGCTACCATAACCTGGAAGGCCGCCTCCCTGTCAATCGCCTGTCCCACCTTCGAAGCAACTGCTGGGTTGATGAAATTGTGGGTACTCCCACGATCCACCAAGATGGTCACTCGCTCCTTGCCCACCAAGCCTGTGAAACGGAGCGTCACCGGGCCGCACATCCCTCCATGGCCTGCAAGGAGACCCCGAACTCTGCCAAATCCAGATCCTCCACGTCGGCTTCCTCCAGATGGTCCTCCTCGTCATCCTCCTCCTGCAGCATAAACACCGGGACCTTCTGGCAGGCGTGTCCCTTGGTGTACTTCTCGTCGCAGTTAAGCACAGTCTCTTCTCCCTCCTGGCCTGCATCTCTGGCCATGTCAACCTGGTCACTGTCGGCCGTATGGGAGGTGGCTGCTCTCGTCGTACCTGTAACGCCCCCGGTTTTTCCTATTATTATTCTTTTGTCTGCTGACGTCATAATAGCGGAAGGGCGTTACGTGTCCGTGAGTTGACGGTGCGACCCCATTTGTGTTTTTTTTGGCGTCTATTAGGTTTGACCGGCTAGATTTTGGGATATGCGTCGGAACCGAAATTTCTTTTACATCGGGAAGCTGAGTTATATAATTTCTGACTTGCTCGTCGAGTTTCGTCGCAATCCGAGCTTTGTTTTTTGGAGTCTCGGCCCACGTTTGAAATTCGGATAATTAAAAATTACCGTAACTTCGTTAGGCCATAACTCGAGTTCGGTGCGTCGGATTTTGATTCCGACTTCGTAGTTGGGTTCGTAGCGTCGACATTCGCCTGGGATGCGAATTTCGTCCGTTTTGGCGCGCGTTTGGGTCTTCGTAATAGTATAGAAGTCTTAAATAAATTTAACCCTTTTTAGATTTTCTGCGTTCCGAGATCTCCGAGCGGAGCTCAGAGATCTCTGCGCTCAGAGATCTCTGAGCGGAGCTCAGAGATCTCCGAGCTCAGAGATCTCCGAGCGGAGCTCAGAGATCTCCGAGCTCAGAGATCTCCGAGCGGAGCTCAGAGATCTCCGAGCTCAGAGATCTCCGAGCGAGCTCAGAGATCTCCGAGCTCAGAGATCTCCGAGCTCAGAGATCTCCGAGCTCAGAGATCTCCGAGCTCAGAGATCTCTGAGCTCAGCTCAGAGATCTCCGAGCTCAGAGATCTCCGAGCTCAGCTCAGAGATCTCTGAGCCATCTTTTTTTTTCTTCTTTGGTTTTATACCATTATAAACTTTATAATAATAATGATATTATTATTATTATTATTATTATTATTATTATTATTATTATTTATACTATAAGGTTTTTCCTCCCGAAGCAAGAAACGAGCCCCCCCATTTCTTTTCCCCTGTTCTTTTCGGCGAATTCCTTTTTCTCGGGAGTCCTCCGACCGCCGCCGACGGAGCTCCGGTGCTCGGAATCGCGAGCCGAACATAGATTCGGAAAGCTCTCGCCGAGATCTACGCGGTCGTGGTGAGTATTTCTACTTTCATGGAATTTCTCCGTTAGGGTTTTTGGCCCTAAACTTCGTTCGACCTTAATGTTGTAGATTTCTTTTTCTCGCCTTCGCTAGGGCCGATCGGCGTCGTGGTGCCTTCCGAAGTGCGGTTTCGGGTGGTTGAGGCAAGTGGTGATCTTGCTCTTCTCCTTTTCGTTACGTTTTCTTTTCTCTCCTTTATGCTCCTAGCGAGTTTTCAAATGCTAAGTTTTTTTTGTTCGTTTAGCCCTTTCTCATTACAATATTATATCTTGTTTCTTAAAATCCTAAATTATTATCTGGTATGCCTTATCTCTTGCCTTTGTTTGAGTCAGAAAATGATAAATCTGTTGGAGGTCGTACACGATGTTGGCGGTGCCACCGGTGCGATGCTCTTTTGAAATGATAAATCTGTTGGAGGTCGTACACGATGTTGGCGGTGCCACCGGTGCGACGCTCTGAGGGCTGTGACGATGTGTGATGGTATTATCCCCGCACAGTTTCTCTTTTATTTTTTGTTGAGCTGATCAGTCTCTTTAATTTGAATAAGATTAATGATCTCAAATGAATGTTTTTTTGTCTGTGGTGAGTTTGATTTTGTCCGTCTCCACTCATCTTTGGCGGGCTCTTTTCCGATTGAATGCTATTTCTAATTATGACTAGTTTTGTTTAATCTGACCCTTGCAGCTAATGTTTCCCTCCGGTCTCGCGGAGGTTTGCTTACTTTCCTGTTTTTCTTCGTTGCTTGTAACTTGTTTCTGAGGTGTTCTTTCTTTGAATGCCTCAGGTTCTGGACTGTAGCAGGTGTTAGTGGGAAGCTGCGTCAGTGGCCGTTTTCTAACCCTCTTGGGGTAGGGTTTTCTCTGAGCTTGCCGACCCATGGGTTCGTGTCAGGTGTTGACGCCCATGGTGCCGCTTTGTTAAACTTTCTACTACCTTGCTGCTGTTACTCTTTGATTGCTTTTGGACTCTTGTTCTGGAACAATTAGTTATGGCTTGGCTTGGGAGCCCCCTTGCTTAGATATGCTAAGGCAGTTGGAGCATTGCATACCATGATTTGAAATGTTAATCTCATTACTTTCTGCGCATGATAAATCTACTTTTATGTACAGTAAATCTAGACGTCTGATACTGCATGGTGCACCTCACTTGGTCTTCACGAGCACTTAGGTCACCAAATGAATAAATTAAGTATTTTTCCACTGCGTAAAAACTATATTTTCAAACCGTGGACTAGTTGATCCACCTAGCCGAGGGACACGGCTTCGCATATTGTGCATAAATTATATATGGATCATATTGAGATTAAAAAAATGATTTCTATAAGTTGCGAGGGACGATGAGTTGCCTTAACGTCAGTAGATGCCCCCTACGTGACGTGGCATCACAATGCGTAGTTTCCCCTACTCTGTTAGTGTTTTAAATGCTGGGAAAATGCGGGTTGTGACAGTTGGTATCAGAGGGAGGTTCTGTGAAAAAGGTAGTTGGGTGGTTTGGCGAGTGAGCCGAACGACTGCTACCCTAAGCAGAACCTCAAGCGATCATTTCATTGTACACACACCGATATGTCATCGGTATGTCTTGACCGAAGCACAGTCACTACACTCATAGCATGATAAGAAGTATACAAGGCATATTATGTAGTATGGGATGCATAATATGTGTTGTATATGGATCCATCATAGGAGGTGACATGTGACGGTTATGTAGTATGGGATGCATAACCACCATTACATGAACGCCCATTAGCACGTTTTCTTTTTTCGTTACATGTAATGTTATGTAGTATGGGATGCATAACATTGCATGTGTACTCCGCTCATAACATGCATTAAGGCCTCTTTCTAGAATGCATAGCACTGCATACAATCATATCATCGCATAAGCACGCGTGCCAAGTTAAAGACATACCAGATGACATATGTACACACATGATTTGAAAAGAAATTTAAATGTTCATGCACTCATGTCATACATTCATATCGTCCTAGTTAAGTTCATAACATTGTTTCATGGAATTCCAGAGCAAGGTAGCAGCAATAGCAGATAAATTTCCTTTCCGTTCCAAAATGACCCGGGATATATTTTTTTTCGTGTTTGCTTGGCTTAAGTGCCTTAAGCCGGTTTTTGAGTTGATGACCATCTATCTTGTAGACATGCGTCGTGGGAGAGCAACGCGATCGACTCCCCAGCCTGAGGGAGAGTCTTCTGGTGGTCAGAGCACGTCCGTGATCGAAAGTCTGCGTCAGAGCAATGAGGCCTTGACTAGGCAGGTAGACGCGATGCAGACTCAAATTCAGTCCCTGGTGTCTGCTGCCGCGGTGCAGCAACCTGTCGCGCGAGAACCGGTGGTGAGTCCAGCTGTTCCTGCTCCTTTGGCGCCTCCAGTGGCATTGCCACCGGAGATGAACTTCATTTCCCACTTCCAGCGCTTGGGACCTCCTACCTATGATGGTAGGGCAGACTTCATGGCCTTGGATGATTGGGTGATCGGCATGGAGGAGATGTTCTTCTATTCAGGCATCTCCGAAGCTTCGAAGGTGATGGTGGCTGCTTATCAATTGAAGGGACTGGCGAAAGGTTGGTGGATCAGGGAGAAGGAAAGTCTTGTCGAGGGATGCTCGTGGGAGGTGTTTAAAGCCATGTTGCTTAAGAAGTTTCTCCCTTCGGTTGAGCGCGACCGATTGATGAACAGCTTCTTGCATCTGAAGCAGAGGCAGCTCACCGTCAGTGAGTATGAGATTGAATTCAGCAAGTTGAGCAGGTTCGCCCCAGAATTGGTGGCTTCTGAGGAAGGAAGGGTTAAGCGGTTTTTGAGTGGTCTCACTGGCGACATCCAGCAGTGGGCTAGTGCTTATGGGTCGGGAACTTATGCTGAAGCAGTGGAGGCCGCTTTGAAGGCCGAGTCTATTGAAAAGATAAAGAATCGTGGACAACATGTGAAGAGTGATAAGAGGAAGTTGGACGATCGAGAGAGTTCAAAGGCATCACAGTCGGACCCAAGGAAGAGGGGTATGGGGCACTGTAGCTTCTGCGGCAAGCGAGGTCATCCGTTCGAAAAGTGTTTCAAGAGGCTCGATACGCAGGAGCAGTCGAGGATTAGTGCGATTCAGGACGCACCCAAGGTTATCCCGGTATGCTCTTTCTGCTCTAAGCCCGGTCATGAGGCGGCCCGGTGTTTCAGGAAAACTGGGTGTTGTTTTCTCTGTGGGCAGAGAGGCCATCGTAGGGCCGACTGCCCAAGCTCTCAAACCGTGACTTCAGCGGTTCCTCTGCAGACCTTGCCGCCGCCCTCGCGGATCGTGGACAAAGGGAAGGGCAAGCTTAATGTGTTGACTAGAGATGAAGCTCAAGCTTCAGCACACGTGATATCTGGTCAGTTTCCTTCTTCCTAGCTTGTTCCCTTCCTTCTTGTTTTAGCTTACTAGTTGTTTGGGGATGCATACTTGCTTAGGTGAATTCAAGGTGAGAAATAAGTGGGCGCGTGTCCTATTTGATTCGGGAGCTTCTCACTCCTTCGTCGCTCAGAGTTTTGTTGACAGGCACCGATGGCCTGTTGATCGGTTGGATGATGCCTTGTCTGTTAAGTTTCCATCTGGAGAACAGGTTACGTCAGATCGGGGTATCCGGGAGTGCCCCATCTCCTTGGGTGGTGTCCAAGTTCTAGCAGATTTAAAGATGTTGGATTTGGCAGACTTCGATGTGATTCTTGGAATGGATTGGTTGTCCAAATTTGATGCCGTGATCAAGTGCAAGGAGAAGCGGTTAGATTTCAAGTTGGGAGACGGTCGTCCATTGAGTGTTTATGGCCTTCCTCGAAAGGTATCTCCAATCATATCCACGGTACGTGCCCACCGAGCTTTAGCATCTGGTTGTGAGGGTTTCTTGGTTTCTATCAGTGCATTGGGAGCTTCTCGTATTGAGCCAGCCGTGGAGGGCATCCCGGTGGTGCGAGAGTTTCCTGATGTTTTTCCTGATAAGCTTTATAGTCTCCCTCCCGAAAGGGAGGTGGAGTTTTCTATAGACCTCGAGCCAGGCACCCGACCCATTGCTAAGGCACCGTACCGCATGGCGCCTCGTGAGTTAGAGGAATTACGTGTTCAGTTGGATGAGCTGCTGGAGTGTGGTTTCATTAGACCGAGTACCTCTCCATGGGCAGCTCCTGTTCTCTTTGTGAAAAAGAAGGACGGTTCCATGAGGTTGTGTATCGATTACCGAGGGCTGAACAAGGTGACTATCAAGAATAGATATCCTTTGCCGCGGATTGACGACTTGTTCGACCAGCTGCGTGGGTGCACCAGGTTCTCGAAGATTGATCTCCGTTCAGGCTACCACCAGATGAGGGTTCGTGAGTCAGACATTCCTCTGACAGCTTTTAGATCCCGACACGGACATTTTGAGTTCCTCGTGTTATCCTTTGGTTTGACTAACGCGCCTTCTGCGTTCATGGATCTGATGAACCGTGTGTTCAAGAATTTCCTTGATCGTTTTGTAGTCGTCTTCGTCGACGACGTCCTCGTCTATTCTCGCAGCGAGGAGGAGCATGCCCATCATTTGGGGTTGGTTCTGTCTGTCCTGAGAGAGCATAAGCTGTATGCTAAGCTTAGCAAGTGCGAGTTTTGGCTGTCTCGGGTGTCCTTCTTAGGACATGTGGTGAGCAAGGATGGAATCTCTGTTGATCCAGCCAAGATTTCAGCGGTGATGGATTGGAAGAGACCTTCTACACCAAAGGAGATCAGAAGTTTCTTGGGCTTGGCTGGATACTATAGGAGATTTGTGGAAGGTTTCTCCACGCTGTCCGCTCCGATGACGCGTCTGACGCAAAAGAATGTCGCCTTCATTTGGAGTGATAAGTGTGAGGAGGCTTTCCAAGAGTTGAAGAGAAGGTTGTGCACTGCCCCAATTCTGATTCTGCCTATTGAGGGAGTGGAGTATGCGGTGTATGTTGATGCTTCACACATTGGACTTGGTTGTGTTTTGATGCAGGAGGGGAAGGTGATCGCCTATGGATCTAGGCAATTGAAGGTTCATGAGAAGAACTACCCTACTCATGATTTGGAGTTTGCGGCAGTGATCTATGCCCTGAAGCTGTGGAGGCATTTATTATATGGCGCCGTGTGTAAGATTTATACAGATCATAAAAGTCTGAAGTATGTATTCACACAAAAGGAGCTGAATTTGCGCCAGCGCCGGTGGTTGGAGTTTGTGGCTGATTATGAAGTGGACATCCTCTACCATCCTGGTAAGGCCAATGTGGTGGCCGATGCTTTGAGTAGGAAGACGGCTCAGATATTTAATTTATCGGTTCGAGCCTTGGTTGAGGAGTTTCTTTTGATGGATATTTCGGTGGCGAGCCGTGGCGAGCCCTCTGGCTGGGAAGCCGAGGTGCCTTCTTGGATTTCTCTGACGAGATTGCATCAGAAGGATGACCCGGATTTGCAGCACTTGCGAGCTAGGACCAAGAAAGGAGAATTATCTGATTTCTCTATTGATGAGCTTGACACCCTCTTGTATAGAGGTAGATTCTGTATCCCGGCGGTGGGAGATATTCGAGTAATGATTTGCAACGAAGCTCACGGATCTAGCGTGGCTTACCACCCGGGTTCCACCAAGATGTATAGAGATCTGAAGCAAATCGTGTGGTGGTCGGGCATGAAGAATGACATCGCCAAATTTGTATCGGAGTGCTTCACGTGCAAGCGGGTGAAGGCCGATCATGGCAGGCCTGGAGGAAAATTGACCCCTTTGGAAGTTCCCATGTGGAAATGGGAGAGTATCTCGATGGACTTCATTACTGGATTACCGAGGTCCCCTCGTGGACATGATTCTGTTTGGGTCATAGTGGACCGGTTGACGAAGTGTGCCCATTTCGTTCCCTTCAAGGTTGGCTATTCGATGGAGAAGATTGCAGAGTTGTATGTGGATGAGGTCATTAGATTGCATGGCGTGCCTGTAAACATTGTGTCAGATCGGGACTCAAGATATATGTCGCGTTTCTGGAAGAGCTTGCATGGAGCTTTGGGCACCGACCTCCGGTATTCTACCGCTTATCATCCACAGACAAATGGTCAGACGGAGAGAGTGAATCAGATCGTGGAGGACATGATTAGGTGTTATATTCTGGATCATGGTGGCGCATGGGATCAGCGCTTGAGATTGATGGAGTTTGCATATAATAACAGTTACCAAGAGAGCCTACAGATGGCACCTTTTGAAGCATTGTATGGGAGGCGCTGCAGGACTCCCTTATTTTGGGCCGAAGTCGGTGAGAGACCGTTGTTAGGTCCAGAAGCTTTGGTGGAAATGGAAGAGGCGGTGACTAATATTCGGGAGAAGCTCCGTGTTGCTCAGGAGCGGTATGAAAAGTATGCCAATCAAAGAAGGGCAGATCTGGAGTTTGAGGTTGGGAGCAGTGTTTTTCTGAAAGTCTCTCCGGTGCCAGGCGTTAAAAGATTTGGGAAGAACCACAAGTTGGATCCCAGATATGTTGGGCCATTTCAGGTCGCTGAGCGCATCGGAGTGTCTGCTTATAGATTAGAGTTACCTGCTACCTTCCCTGGTGTCCATGATGTGTTTCATGTGAGTCAGTTGAGGAAGTGTGTCCGCAGCAATCGTCAAGTCCTCGATTCGGTGCCTCAGATTCAGCCCAATTTGTCTTATGTTGAGGAACCTGTCCGTATTCTAGAGACACAAGAGCGTGTGTTGCGGAGGAAATCCTTTCCCATGGTAAAAGTTCTCTGGCGAAATCATGACGTCGAGAGCGCGACATGGGAGTTGGAATCAGCTATGCGGGAGTCTCATCCGCACCTCTTCATTTAATTATCCCAGGTGAAACTCTTCTTCCTGCACCGTTTATTTTTGTCCTGATAATGTTTTCTGTTCGTACGTCAAGTTTCGGGACGAAACTTTCTTTTAGGGGGAGTGGTTGTAACGCCCCCGGTTTTTCCTATTATTATTCTTTTGTCTGCTGACGTCATAATAGCGGAAGGGCGTTACGTGTCCGTGAGTTGACGGTGCGACCCCATTTGTGTTTTTTTTGGCGTCTATTAGGTTTGACCGGCTAGATTTTGGGATATGCGTCGGAACCGAAATTTCTTTTACATCGGGAAGCTGAGTTATATAATTTCTGACTTGCTCGTCGAGTTTCGTCGCAATCCGAGCTTTGTTTTTTTGGAGTCTCGGCCCACGTTTGAAATTCGGATAATTAAAAATTACCGTAACTTCGTTAGGCCATAACTCGAGTTCGGTGCGTCGGATTTTGATTCCGACTTCGTAGTTGGGTTCGTAGCGTCGACATTCGCCTGGGATGCGAATTTCGTCCGTTTTGGCGCGCGTTTGGGTCTTCGTAATAGTATAGAAGTCTTAAATAAATTTAACCCTTTTTAGATTTTCTGCGTTCCGAGATCTCCGAGCGGAGCTCAGAGATCTCTGCGCTCAGAGATCTCTGAGCGGAGCTCAGAGATCTCCGAGCTCAGAGATCTCCGAGCGGAGCTCAGAGATCTCCGAGCTCAGAGATCTCCGAGCGGAGCTCAGAGATCTCCGAGCTCAGAGATCTCCGAGCTCAGAGATCTCCGAGCTCAGAGATCTCCGAGCTCAGAGATCTCTGAGCTCAGCTCAGAGATCTCCGAGCTCAGAGATCTCCGAGCTCAGCTCAGAGATCTCTGAGCCATCTTTTTTTTTCTTCTTTGGTTTTATACCATTATAAACTTTATAATAATAATGATATTATTATTATTATTATTATTATTATTATTATTTATACTATAAGGTTTTTCCTCCCGAAGCAAGAAACGAGCCCCCCCATTTCTTTTCCCCTGTTCTTTTCGGCGAATTCCTTTTTCTCGGGAGTCCTCCGACCGCCGCCGACGGAGCTCCGGTGCTCGGAATCGCGAGCCGAACATAGATTCGGAAAGCTCTCGCCGAGATCTACGCGGTCGTGGTGAGTATTTCTACTTTCATGGAATTTCTCCGTTAGGGTTTTTGGCCCTAAACTTTCGTTCGACCTTAATGTTGTAGATTTCTTTTTCTCGCCTTCGCTAGGGCCGATCGGCGTCGTGGTGCCTTCCGAAGTGCGGTTTCGGGTGGTTGAGGCAAGTGGTGATCTTGCTCTTCTCCTTTTCGTTACGTTTTCTTTTCTCTCCTTTATGCTCCTAGCGAGTTTTCAAATGCTAAGTTTTTTTTTGTTCGTTTAGCCCTTTCTCATTACAATATTATATCTTGTTTCTTAAAATCCTAAATTATTATCTGGTATGCCTTATCTCTTGCCTTTGTTTGAGTCAGAAAATGATAAATCTGTTGGAGGTCGTACACGATGTTGGCGGTGCCACCGGTGCGATGCTCTTTTGAAATGATAAATCTGTTGGAGGTCGTACACGATGTTGGCGGTGCCACCGGTGCGACGCTCTGAGGGCTGTGACGATGTGTGATGGTATTATCCCCGCACAGTTTCTCTTTTATTTTTTGTTGAGCTGATCAGTCTCTTTAATTTGAATAAGATTAATGATCTCAAATGAATGTTTTTTTGTCTGTGGTGAGTTTGATTTTGTCCGTCTCCACTCATCTTTGGCGGGCTCTTTTCCGATTGAATGCTATTTCTAATTATGACTAGTTTTGTTTAATCTGACCCTTGCAGCTAATGTTTCCCTCCGGTCTCGCGGAGGTTTGCTTACTTTCCTGTTTTTCTTCGTTGCTTGTAACTTGTTTCTGAGGTGTTCTTTCTTTGAATGCCTCAGGTTCTGGACTGTAGCAGGTGTTAGTGGGAAGCTGCGTCAGTGGCCGTTTTCTAACCCTCTTGGGGTAGGGTTTTCTCTGAGCTTGCCGACCCATGGGTTCGTGTCAGGTGTTGACGCCCATGGTGCCGCTTTGTTAAACTTTCTACTACCTTGCTGCTGTTACTCTTTGATTGCTTTTGGACTCTTGTTCTGGAACAATTAGTTATGGCTTGGCTTGGGAGCCCCCCTTGCTTAGATATGCTAAGGCAGTTGGAGCATTGCATACCATGATTTGAAATGTTAATCTCATTACTTTCTGCGCATGATAAATCTACTTTTATGTACAGTAAATCTAGACGTCTGATACTGCATGGTGCACCTCACTTGGTCTTCACGAGCACTTAGGTCACCAAATGAATAAATTAAGTATTTTTCCACTGCGTAAAAACTATATTTTCAAACCGTGGACTAGTTGATCCACCTAGCCGAGGGACACGGCTTCGCATATTGTGCATAAATTATATATGGATCATATTGAGATTAAAAAAATGATTTCTATAAGTTGCGAGGGACGATGAGTTGCCTTAACGTCAGTAGATGCCCCCTACGTGACGTGGCATCACAATGCGTAGTTTCCCCTACTCTGTTAGTGTTTTAAATGCTGGGAAAATGCGGGTTGTGACAGTACCGCCGCGGAAGCCGCGGGTGGCTTGGTCGTCATCCGGTTCCGCTGCCTGTTGTAACGCTCCTCCTGTATTCGGGCGATGCTAATGGCATGACTCAGACTGCGCGACAAGTATGCGTGGACCTCGTCACGCAAGTGGTTCTTCAACCCTGAGATGAAGCAACTCAACAAGGTCTGCTCCCCCCATGCGACACGGTTCGTTAATCTTTCGAACTCCGTCCGATACTCCGTGACGGTCCCCCGCTGCCGCAGTTTTTGAAGGGTGGCTTCCACATCCTCGTACTCCAGAGGCCCAAAACGAGCCGAAAAGGCCTCGATGAACTCCGGCCATGGGGCAAAAGTATGTCCCCGCAAAAACCATTGCGTCCACTGATATGCGTCCTCCTCCAGATGGAAGGCCGCCAGTTGTACCCAATGAGCCTCAGGAATCTCCTGATATTTGAAAAACAGCTCCGCCTTTTGTATCCACTCCAGAGCGTCCCCTCCCCGGAATTTAGGAAAATTCATCCGTGTCTGCTTGGGTTGCATGTATGGTCTCTGATAAGCCCCTCCAAACCGCCACCATCTGGTCCCATCACCCCGGGTTGCCCAAAATCTCCTTGAACTCCTCCCTGATTCCACCCCGGATTCCTTCCCGGTCCCATATTGGCCGGACCATATCCCCCGTTAGGAGCATTCGCTGGTTGGGGCAGAAAAATCCCCGTTGCGCCCCCGAGAGGAATCGCATTTGCCCCGGTTGGGCGAAACACCCCAAATCCTTGATGTTGTGGCCTCCATGCTTGTGCTGGGTGCTGTCCGAGACCCCCTCCCTGCCGCAGCGGTCCGCCGTGAGCCGACAGCGGCTGTTCGAACCCCCAAGATGAAGCTGATTCTCCGCCGGGCCCCCAGGAACCTCCTGCGACTTCCGCCGCCCGACTGGACCCATTCCGGAGCGGTTCCGGCATCCAGGAGGGAGCAGGTCCTCCGCCGAACCCCCCGCTACCCAATCCGCCACCCTCTGGGTGTCCGCCCGACATCCCGCTGGCCCGGAATGGGATCGTAGGCCCGCGTGCGGCCTCCGGCGGGTTTCCCGCGCCGAATCCGGAGCCAGACGCGCCTGTCGGCCCGCCTCCTTGACCCCCGCACCCCGTGCTCCCTCCGTTAGGGATATTTGTCGCTTCCGTGTCGGATCCCGCGCTTTACGGCCTTTCCTTTCAGATTTTGCAAGAGGAGGGATTTCAACTCCTCCATCTTCTCATCGAGGCGTTCCTCCAAGTGTTGTTGCGAGTTCTTCATGCTTGATTTGATTGCCGCCACAGAATCTGTCAACGCCACATAGTTCTCCTCGATGACGGCCAAGCGCGCCGTCTCTGCCTCCGTACGCGTCACCATGGTCGTAGGAAAGAGGCTCTGATACCAAATGTTATGCTACTGCTAGGGTTCTAAGCAAAGAGGAAACTAAAACAAAAGGAGACGGCTAGGGTTTTTGTGGAAGAAGAAGGAAATACCTGAAATTGATAATGCATGCCTCCAAAGGGGGGGAGGGGTATTTATGGAGCCCCCTTTTCCCCAGGGCCGGCCGGCCCCCATTGAGGGCTGAACCGGTCCGGTTCAGCCCTCCCTCCTCTTATTGATTAATTGCGGGCTGAACCAGATGGTTCAGCCCGGTCTCTGTCCGACGCTTCTTTAGGTTTTTTGGCGTACTTGAATCCTCGGAACCGCAGATCGTCCGGGGCCATAACACAAACTTTGTGCCCAATTATCATGGTCCGTAGCCTTAACAATGATCATACAACTAGTAGACCGATCGATCATTTGACAAGGCACAACAATTCTTTTCCATTAGAACTCCCATCAGTGCATCCAACGACTAGAACAATGACACGTTTGTGTTGTTGCATAATTACACCACTAATTGAAGACATTGGAGGGCCTTCCTCCACCACAGTAATAAGATCAATCTACTTGCCTTCTTCCGGGGGCCACTCTTGTTGTGCTACATTATCAATACTTATTTCTGCAGAAGGATGAGGTCGGACAACGATATTCAACAATGCTTCTCCAAGGTATCATCCGACCGAGCCAATCCTCATTCTCATCTCCTGCGCCGCTAATGAAAAAAGAAATAAGAGTCGTGTCACTCTTGCATCAACTATCAAGAACTCAAGTACAAGACTATCAAAGATAAACCTCCTATCCCAATGGTTAAGGACCCTCTCAATGAACTCCACAGACACATGCTCTCCAATATGTACATTTCATTCAACTATCATCAAGTGCGTACAAATACGCATGACATCGAGAAAACCTAATTTAGTACTCACCACAATGACTTCTAATTCTTGGTCTTGCTAATCATCTCCATTAATGCTTCATCCACCTTTCATGTTGTCATGAATGCGGTATTTCATTCCCACCTTCACAAATTGTTTCTAGTTTTCTTTGATGACATTCTAGTATATAGCAGAAATGCGGCAGATCATGTCCGCCTCCTCCAACTAGTTGTTAGTTTAATCATGGAGCACCACCTCTTTTTGAATCATGACAAATGTTTCTTTGATGACCGTGCAGTGTATTACCTAAGTAACAATGCGCACAGAGAGATCGTCTCTTCCGACCCGACTAAACATAGTGAGATCATAATTGACCGACACAGTTCCACACAAGCCTTATGATGGTTTTCTAAACCTAACTGGTTAATACCAAAATAAATTACAACGGGATCGGAGGCTAGTCGACCAATTCTGAAGCAAAAATCCTTTCAATGGACACATGAATCTCCAAGATCTTTCAATGCTTTAAAAGCAACGCTCATCGGTCCGGTCTTACAATTAACTAGCTCTGAGATAGAATTCGAAGTGGAATGTGTCGCCTTCAAGACCAATATCGAAGCTATCTTACAACAATGGGTTCCCCAAAAATGCGCTTCAACCGACCAACGATAGTGAACTGCCCAAGTTTCCGATGTATGAAAAAGACATTATTGATTTAGCCAAGGGGATACAACAATGACGACCCTACCCATGGGGAGATCATTCCTTATCCAGAGAAGTACCTACTAAATCAGAAGTCGATAACCTTGTCTGGATAACATTATGTGCGCAAACTATTGGGGTTCAACATCGTTATCGAATTCAAAGTGAAAAAACTCAGACAAGCGGTTGATGCCTTATCCTACCACAACGAAGAACATTATCTGGTATGTGCAATCTCCAAACCAATTAACGACCTAGTCACAGATATTAAAACAAACACTGACAACTTTTGCAAGTTGATCACGTTACGAAGAAAAACTATTGCCAATCAAGTGACAAAAATGGTTAGTAGTGATGAATTTTATCTACTGCAAGGACGATCTTCACCTCTCCTCCATGTTTCCCTTGACCTCTAATATCATGACATGCATACACAACCACATTAATGAAGGGGTTCAAAAGATCTTTCTTCGCATGCGCACAAATTTCTATTGGAAGGGTCCACCATCCATCATCACTTGTATCACTTATGAACGGAACAGGACAGAACATCTTCATCCTCCAAGCCGATACAACCTCTCATTCTTCCAACACAAGTTTGATCTGACATCTCCATGAAATTTGTGGAAGGTTTACCCAATACTAAGGGCAAAATCACTCTCGTGATCTGGTAGACTGCTTCTCGAAGACTACTCATTTTTTACCGTTGGTTCACCTCTACACCGAAATCTATGGTACTTTTTCATAGGTTTTCGTTTGCACCGCCCACTAGTAACAATTGTCTCTGACAATGTCAAGAATTTTACAAGCTCTTTCGTCTTAACGACCCCAAACTTGACTATCCTTTATTCCTTTGCCTACCACCTTGAATTCGACTGCCTGATTGAGGTCACAAATCACATCGTCGGGAGGTATCCCCATTGCTTCATCGGGGATAAATCGAAAGAATAGGCCTTACATTTCCCTTTGGAAAATGTTTTTTTAATACATTCTACAACACCGACTCTTCATGAAATACCATTCAAGAACATGCCTGTCTATGGTCCTCCACACATATTGTCATATATCGGACAATAAGCTCTCATGGAGAGAGACCAAATCCTAGATGATATGCGCAAGAACTTGCTCCAAGCCTAGAAACACATGAAAAATATGTTATATGATCAAACACCTCACGAGGTGCTCTATCGCGTGAGACTGGCTAGTTGAAAATACGAATCCTCATTAGTCCACTATTCACTACAATACAACACACACTCACCCCTTCTATGGGCCGTTCAAAATTACTGAAAAAGTATGCATGAGGGTCTAAATCCCGCGACTCCCTCTCGACTCGAAGACGTGCAAGGTCTGTTATGTGTCCCAATTTTAACCTTAATTGGCACGCAGTTGGACGTCATTCCCACCCTACCGCCAATCATCGAAGGCCGCATTATTCATAAACCCCTCACTGTTCTCAATCACCACACTTACTAGGATACAAATGAAGTTTTGAATTAGTGAGAGTATCACCTTGAAGTTGAGTGTACCTTGGAGCCACTGTTAACGTATCCAGATACCCCACCTTCGAGTTTGAAGGCCAACATGATGTGACGGAGGGGAATGATGGTATGAATTCATGAGGTGGACTCTCGTGCAAGAAGAGACATAGGAGACACAACTCAACATGGAGGGGCGTTGGTGTCTATTAGGAGCCTGGTAGGCTACCAGACCCCCGATAGATTTGGCAGTAGAAATTCTTTCACATCGGTTTGCTAGATTTTTCGTTGAGACACAACTCAACAATTTTTCATCTTTTGTTACGGACCTACGACACTTTTGGCATTGACTTCTAGATTTTTCATTGAGCCACTATTTTTTGAATTAATTTTAAGTTTAAACTTTAAAATTTAATTAATATAGTACAATAGTCGGTTCAAAATAACATAATATGGATGAAAAATAATACACAATAAAAAGTTTGAAATTAATGACTATCTTATATTCATTTTCTTGATTTAATTGATCATCAATTAGTCTTTTAATTGTATTTCAGCTTTATACAACTCTGTACTTATCTGTACAGTCTTAGATATTTCCTTTATATATACATTAAAAAGAAATACACAAATGACCACATGATTCTTCAAAAATCCATCAAAACAATTGTGGCCGCTCGTTTCCAATCAGAGATGGAGAGAGAAAAAATAGGGAGAGAGGGAGGAGAGAGAGAGAGAAGAGAGTAAGGGAGAAAGAAATAGAGAGGCGAGAGGACGGCGGAAGAATGGTGGAGAGAGTAGAGAAAGAAAGAGTGAGGAAGGGGAGAGTGGGGTGGGTCCCACTACAATAAATAAAAAGAAAGAAATAGAGAGAGGGGGGCAATGAAGATTGGCGGGGGAGTAGAGAGAAAGAGAGAGGAGAGAGGGGTGGGACCCACTTCAATAAATCAAAATCAAAACATTAACGCCTTGATGCGGCCTAAGCCCACCCGAGAGCATCGACCACGAGTGTAGTCCGTGCAAAGATGCTGGTATGTACACACACACGCATACACGAGTGACAGTGCATGGGCCTCTCATGCCCCTCATGATAGTACCCTGACCACGACAATGTGGGAGACAAAATTCGGCGGGGGAGGCGACATTCAGCGCGGGGAGGCGACATTCGGGGTGGGAGTGTGACATTCGGCGTGGAAGGCGAGCGAAGACATTTAGTGGGAGGGCGAAGACATTCAGCGTGGGCGGTGACATTCGTCAAGAACGACCACATTCGTCGGGAGCGGCGACATGCGGCGGGGACGACGACATTCGTCTGGGGCGGCGACATTCTTCGGGGGCTGCAACATTCGTCGGGGGGGAGGGGGGCGCGACATTCGTCGAGGGCGGCGGCATTCGTGGGGTGCGGCGGCATTCGTGGGGTGCGGCGGCATTCGTGGGGTGCGACGACATTCGTGGGGTGCGGCGGCATTCGTGGGGTGCGGCGGCATTCGTGGGGTGCGGCGGCATTCGTCGGGGTGCGGCGGCATTCGTCGGGGTGCGGCGACATTCGTCGGGGGCGACATCATTCATCGTTGGCGGCGACATTCGTCGGGGTGCGGCGACATTCGTCGGGGTGCGGCGACATTCGTCGGGCTGCAGCGGCATTCACCCAACAACATAAAATACCGCCCTTTTCTAAATTCTCTGCCCCGGCCACGACAATGTCGGAGACGACATCGGCGGGGGAGGTGATATTCGGCGTGGTGAGGTGACATTCGGCGTAGGCGAGGACATTCGGTGGGAGGGCGAAGACATTCGGCGGTGGTGGCGACATTCGTCGAGAACGGCGACATGCGGCTGGGACGGCGGCATTCGTTGAGTGCGGCGACATTCGTCGGGGGCGGCAACATTCACCGGGGGCGGCAACATTCGTCGGGGGCGGCGACATTCGTCGAAGGCGGCGACATTCATCGGGGTGTGGCATCATTCGTCGGGGTGCGGCGTCATTCGTCGGGGGCGCCATTCGTCGGGGGCGGCATTCGTCGGGGGCGGCGGCATTCGTCGTCGGGGTGCGGCGGCATTCGTCGTCGGGGTGCGGCGGCATTCGTCGTCGGGGTGCGGCGGCATTCGTCCAGCAACATAAAATACTATCCTTATCCTAAATTTTCTACCCCTATCCTAACTGCGTCCATACGGGTCTCCACCCTATCCTAACTGCGTCCATGACGGGTCTCCACCCCTATCCTAACTGCGTCCATGACGGGTCTCCACCCCTATCCTAACTGCATTTGTATTGATACCCTGCCCCTATTCCTAACTGTGGGGGCCCCTATCTACGGCTGGTCTCTTCAACTCCACTCAACAATCTCTCTCTATCTCTCTGACGGGACGACAAATGTAAATCTGGAACAACAACAAAATAGAAGCGGGAGGGCTGATCACAGAAATTGGAAAGATGATCAAAAACAATGTCTAATATGAAAGAACTTGAAATTCTAGCAAGGTCTTTCCAAGCTCAGAATCAAATGTGTCGATATAATATAATCCAAGTTCCTGAGCAGAACGGGGAGTTAGAAGCATTTAGAGAAGATTCGAGTAGAGACGGTTGGGAATGCATCGAGACCTCCAATGCAATCAGCGTCTTCCTTTCCGGTCTCTTTGGCGGCGTCCTTTCCCTTGCGCACTGCTTTAAAGAACTCATCTTCGATCCTACCACCAACAAATTAATATATTACATTGTTAATTCTTCTTTAAGCATCAATATCAATGACTACTTTTAGTATTCAATTTTATCCCTCATAATATAAAGTTCAGCACCATGCATTTAAATTCCTAAACAGTATGGAAATACTTTTAATAATGATGAATATAGCGCAAAGAGCATTTTCTTTGTGAATACCCACAAAAAAGTACTTTAGGCACCGCAAAAACTAGTATTTGGTAGTTAAAAATCACGAAGTTAACAACATATTTGACACAAATGTGTGCTTCTTGGGTAAAATAATAGGCATTGAATTGATAATAGCGAAGTACTTGTTATTGGAAGTAAATTATTAAAATTAAGGCAAGAAATTAGGGGTATCTCTTACCTTACTCTTTATAAACCTCAACAACAGCTTCACTTTAGCATGCAAAATCCATGGCATCCATCCTCATGAAACCTCAGGATGAATTAGCAGATGCAATTTGTCCTTCCATACATAGTAAGAACCCAAAGGAAGAAACCGCCCTGCTGTTCATTCTTCTATTGAACCACCTACAGGCCTATGATTTATTTTTACAGATTTTTACAGATTGCAATAAATCTGAAATAAAGTAGAAGTTTAGAACACAGATTAATAAATTTGAAAAATTAATAATATATAACCTGGCAAGTGAAATTCATAAATCTGAAGGCTTACTTTTTTACAGATCACATTAAATCTTTAATAAAGATTTTAATTTACACTAAGATTAGCAGATCTGAAATATTTAAACTATATGACCTGGATAGTGTAATTAGTAAAAATATGAAGGAAACTGAAATTCATAAATCTGAAAACTAAGATTTTTACAGAACTTAATAAATCTGAAAAAAAGATTTAAATTTACATATTTTTCACAAATCTGAAATAAAGATGGAGACATACCTCTTCCTATTCTTTACAGATCGCAATATCCCTTGACTTCTTTGCTGCACTTAGCAAATGTGCTTGACAAATGCATGGCCATTTTCTCACGATCTAATTTGATAATGTAAGATACCTGAATACTTAAATTCTTAAATAAAAAATGTAAGATTTATAATGCGAAAATTGAAAAAAAGAGGTAGTAGGTGTAGATATACTTTTTTTATCTGTGCGTATATATTATCCTCTTCTTCTATACTGCACGTAGCAAATCTGCTTGAAGAAATACAATGCCCAAAGAAGATTCTAGCTCTGTCCACTTCCTGCCATGGTGTAATGAAGAGGAAGGTTGAGTAAATCTGAGAAGAAGGAAAAAGGTGGAAGGTGTACTTCCTGCGATGAGTGAAGTAAAGAAGAGTAGGTGAGAGCAGCGGTTAGAAGGATGCAACTTTGGAAGATACCTGTGCACGCAATGGACCTTGATGCCTATCTTCCATCGGACGAAGTTTTTGTTCAGTTGTCGATCGAGGAGAAGAGCTGCGGGAGGTGTCGATCGCTGGAGATAGCAGGTAGATGTCGATCGCTGGAGACAGCATGCAGATAGGTGATCGTGGGAGAGGAACTCGCGATGGAGGCACGGGAGCAGGATGTGTGGAGCAACGGGAGATGTGCGATGGAGCTGGGTAGGGTTTCACGAACGGGGGGTTATCGGGGCTTCGTTGATTTTGAAGAGCAGCTGTGGGGGTATTTTAATCGGACGGATGTCATTCAACTAATGGACTTGATCGGACGGCCATATTCATATGAATGGACATTTAGTGGACTCACATGGTACTAAATTATATATATATATCGGAATGTGTGTGTCTGTATGTTTATTATATTATAAAGAACAACACCATGGTCCTCAATTGGGATAGAGGTGCAAATTTGGCCCGGGTCCGGTTGCCCGACCTGGGTATGCCTGGTTAGGCCTGGGCTAGGCCCAGCCCATGCCTAAGAGGGCTCAAAAGACCCTCTTATTTAGCCAGGGCCTGGCCTGGTGCCTGGTCCGGGCCAGGCCCAAACCTGCCCGGGCAATAGGCCCGCTTATACCAATCATTTAAATGTTGGGTGTTTGAGCCCAACATTTACTTATTCCTGGGCTCAATGCCCAATTTTTATTAAATGCTGGGCAAAATTGCCCGACATTTATTAAATTGCCCGGCATTTACTGCCACGGCAGCATCTAGCTGCCAGAATGCCCAAAAGCTACTTTTGGGGGCCTGCTTGGGCCTGGTTTTGTGGGCTCCGCAGGCCCCCTTATAATCTCAGTTTTAAGGGGCCCGGTTTAAGCAAGGCCCGGCCTGGGCCCGGCAGCAAAAAAGCCCGGGCCCGGCAGGCCTTATGTGCACCCCTAAATTGGGGCCATCAAGATAATCTCAGTTTTTTAATTTTAATCTTACTGATATAACGAAACATAATGGTTAGCGTGAAACTAGCAGCCATGCACAGGGTTCCCATGGGCAGTGCGGTGGAAATAATACCCAATCGTCGCTCGAGTGAAGGTCATGTACTCGCCTTGCTCACAGGGGGGCCCATGGATTGCCACTAGTGTTTGTGTGTGTGTGTGTGTGTACGTACATATATACATATAATATTCATATTTGCTAGATCTAATATGAATTTTGGTATATTGATTAAATTGATTTATCTTTGCTGTATTTCATTTTTATACAGCTCTAGACTTGTGATTATATGGTTACAGCTATTCCTGACTTGCAGGGTGATTTCATCCAGTTCTAATCCATGCTAGAACATTTTCTAAAGGTTTATTGCAGAACAAGAATTATAAGAACCAGTTGCTGAATTACACCCAGCCAGAATTTCACATGTTACTAGTAGGAACAGATGATAAACGACACTAGAAGATCGAGCAATTATCAATAAAGTTCTTTACAGGCTCATATCATTGGAAACTATTAATCGGTCCCTTTTCTATGCAGATGGACACGAGGATCACTTGCTTTCTGATGATTTAGTTGTATTCAATAAGGTAATTCCTCTATTCTCGTTAGTCATAGATCCATATTCAAGCAAGTGAGCTAAATCCCGAGATCATCTTTCAGCCTTCTGTTTTGATGTTCCATCAACTTTGTGGGCTTATATTCCTCCTGTATCTTTATGTTTCTTCCTCCTCTTTCACATTTCCCTCTATTTTCTTGCTTATCAACATCTTTGTATTTTTCTTTTTTTGTCCTTACACTGAATTGCATGTGTATTTATTAGCAGAGAGAAATTGGGATAGAGGGAAATGCAGAGCCCCTAGCTATTGTTTCCAAAAGTGAATCCAAGCTTGTTATTGAGCAGTTGCTTCTGCAGGAAACCTTTACGAGGTAGCTGATTTCTCTTTCAGTGTTTTATGTATAACAGTATAATTTTCTCTTCTATTTATAGAACTCTAATGTTACCAAGCTACATTGCTTCACCCCTTGGGTTTCACCTTGCTCTCTTCCAATGTGTTCAGGATGTGTGCTTTCGTTTCCAACTTTCTTACATATGAACCGATCATAAACAGTCATTTATTTCCACTTTTCTCACATTATTTATGACACTGAATTTTATTATTATAAAGTTAAGTATCACTTATGTTGAGAAGAAATAGAGGGATGAATGTCACTGCATTAGAAATTCATATTGTTTCCTTGACTAGTTTGACCAGGCATCTCTATATTCTGTGTAAGATGATTAATCTTTACATTTTACTCCTTAGCAGAAGCTAGCAGCTTTGTTCTCTTAGAGTAGCAGTGTTGAATAACATGCTTTTATAAGTGGCATACACGAATTATCAGCATATAATACTTCAATGGTCTTTGTCCTTTGTGTTAAATTTCCATGGAAAATTTTGTTTACTTAACTCAATTCTAATTGTACTCTTAATTTTTTTCTAACCAGAGATGAATACAGTAAGTTGATGGACATAATTCGATCTCGGGTACTGGACATCCCATCTGCAGAAGGTGATGATGGTATTCAGAAAGAGGTTCCTGAAAGGGTTTTTGAAAGAAGGCATTGGCCGTCTTTGAGCCAGGATCTTAATATTTCTGGACCCTCTAATTCTTCTCCCGGAAATTTATCTGCCTTTTCTCCTAGATATTATGCCAGTGAAGCAGTTACTCCTGAACTTCGCAACAGAGCTGTTTTGGAGGCTAAGAAATGGTTCGAAGAGAAAAAGCTATCTCCCAGTACAATATGTGATCAAGAATGTGGACCTTGCATATTGAACACAAATATGAATCAATATGTTAGTGCTTTCCTTTTTCCCTTATCTTGTTTTCTATTTACACTGAATATCCCAAAGTTTTCTGTGGATAGAGTTTAAAGCATCTTCCCGACCAGATTACTGCCTCCATTAATATTTTCTAGAAATTGAATTACACTGTTATTTTCCTTTTTTGCTGTAGGAATATATTTTGCATGAACATTTATCTTAAAACCTGATTTCTACGTATGTTACCTTTTGCATTGAAAATTTTCCACTTCGATGGATTTTCTTTCTGTAATATTTTTGTAGGAAGCAAAAGAAGTAACATTTCCATGCAGTATACAATGCGGTGCACTTGTTTTTTTTTGTGACTTCTTCTGGAATTTACTGTCCCATGATAATTTGAAAAATTCATCTTTATTTTGAAGTGCTGTATAAACTCTATTAATTGTAGGATTTTGGTGTGATCTATTTTTCTTTGCTTCTCTGTAGCCCTAATGCTCTATAGTGAAAACTGTTGCTTTTGCCCATAGACGTCTGAACTACACATTCTTGTGTCGTCTTGTGATTCCGTGTTGCATCTTTTTTATGTTCGATTATTAGTAACACTATATTTATTTGGATTTGAATGTTGTACGCAGCATTTAGATAGTGATGGCGGCTCACCAATTGATATGGCCAAGTCGTACATGCAATCGTTGCCTCCATGGAGATCTCCATCCTTCAGTAATTCTGGTTTTAAGAACCTATCTTCAAGTGGGAAACATATGTCTTGCAGTAGTGCTGGTCACTTGCTACTGGCATCAAAGGTACTGATAATTCATTTTATCAGAAGCAGACTTACTGAGAAAGCATCTCTTATCACACTATTGTTGCAATTTAAGCTGAGAGTTGCAAATTATCTGACTCTTTTCTTTTGTTCATATGAGATTTTTTGAAACATGGTGGGTGCAAAATATTGTATTGCAGTAGCTTCTTATAATTCATAAAAATAGGGGGTTACAACTAAAAAGAAATCACTTGTACTCATATTTTTAATATGGTTGTCAAAAAAACCTTGGGAGGTTCTGCAGTAGTGCTAATTACCTGATATATTGGAGGTTACTTAATTACCGCATTGGTTTCTGATATTCAAGGAGAAAGGATATGGTTTACCAAACACGTACTTAAAAATTGATGATGGCATCTAATGTGGATTGCTATATAAAGTTGTTTGTCTAACAACTTGTTTCAATTTTCTTACATCATTCTGTCAAGGAAAATGGAATGGGGTTCTAGGTAGTTGAAATTCGGTTGGTCATTTAACAAGCATCACATGGTTTTATTCATATATACACACATTTTTTGTAAATATGTACAATTGCACACATAGTGCATGTTTATAAATTACACTAAACATATATATACATAATGCATGTTTATAAATTACACACAAAAAACATTGACAAAAGTAAACGACATAAAAAGCATTAAATGAGAGTAAAACGAGAATGATGTCGAATCTAGGATCATAGAGATGCACGAAACAAAATATTACCACTCGGACGCTTAAAAGAAATGAATTTTTTTAACACTCTTGCAGATATATCGCCGCGAGGTATCACCCGATATATCGGATAAGACTGATATATCTGGGGATATTTTCAAAAAAAAAGATATTTTTGCTTAAAATGTCTGTCATGGCATTTTCTACCCAAAATCTTTATGTTGGCCGACATCTACAACATTATTACAAAGTAAGGTCAACTCATTACTCCATGGGTTGTAACAAGAGATTCCCCTAATGTGGAAAATGACTATCTTCCTATCATCAAGAGTGGGGCCTATTAATAATGTGTTACCGGAAGGTGAAAACACTTGCACTAATATGGATTGCTATATAAAATTGCTTGTCTAACAACTTGTTTCAATTTTCTTACCAGCATTCTGTCAAAGAAAATGGAATGGTTCTAGGAAGTTGAAATTCTGTTGGTCATTTAACAAGCATCACATGATTTTATACAAAGGTCAACTCATAAGGGTTGTAGCAAGAGATTCCCCTAATGTGAAAAATGTCTATCTTCCTATCATCAAGAGTGGGACCTATATATTAATATTGTGTTACCAGAAGGTGAAAACACTTGCATTAAACAAAAATACTGAATACAATCACGACGTATACTCGTGCCCAACTTCAGGAGGTTGGTTCCCCTTAGAAGCCCCTCTCCAAAATGAGAGATCAAAACCCTAATAATCAAAATATAAATCTAACTCTCCCATGCCACCTCCTTATATATGGAGTGGGGGGGAGGGCTCACATATCATCAACCTTAATGCAAACAAATAACAATAAAAATTACAATTGTAAGTTACGCGTGCGTGCGTAACAATACACCTTGCCAGAAAATCACCTTGACCCCAAGGTCAAAGTGCCGCCCTCCAGCTACTAATGATATGCCCGCGGGTGGGCATCCATAAAGGTGCTCGGAGCTCCATCCGGCGGTACATTCGTGATCATAAGAGCGTTGTTGATCTCGTTCATGTCCTCCCCGATGAGGAACCCGAACTCCTTCACAGGACAATCATGAGTAGGCGAGTAGGGTTGTTTTCAACGGTAGCACAGACTCTTACTCTGGAAGTCATTGCACTCTTGGTTGGACAGACGGTGAGTAGGAATATGACGATTGTTGCGTGGGCCCATAATGAGTGGGCGAGGTATAGGAGATGGCAGTGTCAGATGTTTAGACGAGGGAGGAAAATATGATTGGTAGGGAGGTTTGGTGGGAGGCGATGGGGAAGGAGGGTGATGGCGATCAACGACCTACACACGTTTATTCCCGCAGGAGGCGGCGATCGACATCCCATTTTGGCGATCCGAGTCCGCGGATGCGCCCGGATGGTCGCTTCGAATCTTTTTACTATATTACTTTAGTTATTTTGTGTTGTATTTGGTCCCCGATTGGCCCGATCATTATTGGTCGTCCATCGGGGTGCCCTAACTCTATTTCCCCTATAATACTCATGCTTGTGGACTGTTTTAGGGATCAGTGGTTGCTACAACAACCGGCTGGTCTTGTGTGGTTTCCGCACTTGGCGTCACTTCTCCCACCGCCGTCCGTCGCTTCCAGCCCCCTCCGGTAACAATTCCTGCCCTCCTCCGCCCTCCTCCCCTTTCCCAGGCTTCCGACGAGCAGTTATAGCCCCTCACCGCCCTCCCCTCTCACTCACCCTGCCCGAAACCCAACCCCTCCAGTTTTCCCGCAACCCGGCGCCTACCCAGCCCCCGCCTCCTCTTTTCCTCCCCGTCCAACAAGCCGTAAATCTTCCCCCTATCCAGATCTCCCGTTGGAGCCCTCCAGCATCCCATCCCCCACCGATTTCCACCCTACAGCCGCAGCCCCTCCCCATTTTCTCCTCCAGAACCCGCACCCCACTCTTACACCTGACCCGTTTTCCCGGTCCAAGCATTCGTAGCCCATTACCCGCTGTCAGGCTCTCACCTAGCTGGCAGGGTTGGATGTCACTCGAAGGTGTCTACCCGGACCCCGAGCAGATCCCGCTGCCAGGCTCTCATCTAGCTGGCAGGGCTGTATGTCACTCGAAGGTGTCTACCCTGACCCCGAGTAGATCCCGCTGCCAGGCTCTCACCTAGCTGACATGGCTGGATGTCACTCGAAGGTGTCTACCCGGACCCCGAGCAGATCCCGCTGCCAGGCTCTCACTTAGCTGGCAGGGCTGGATGTCACTCGATGGTGTCTACCCGGACCCCGAGCAGATCCCGCTGCCAGGCTCTCACTTAGCTGGCAGGGCTGGATGTCACTCGATGGTGTCTACCCGGACCCCGAGCAAATCCCGCTGCCAGGCTCTCACCTAGCTGGCAGGGCTGGATGTCACTCGGTGTCTACCCGGACCCCGAGCAGATCCCGCTGCCAGGCTCTCACTTAGCTGGCAGGGCTGAATATCACTCGATGGTGTCTACCTGAACCCCGAGACAGATCCCGCTGTCAGGCTCTCATCTAGCTGACAGTGTTGGATGTCACTCGGGGAAGTCCTGTACTCTCCGGATATTAAGAAGTTTGGTCTTTAGAAATAGGAAGGAAAGACTCTCCATAAGCGAGTCGGGACTCGCAAGTCCAGCTCGGCAGTAGGGCGGCGAGCCGAGCCCCTGGCTCTCGCTGAAGGAGGCGGGCTCCGGCCGGACACCTCACCCCCCTTCAGTTTCACGTGAAAATTTTGATTTTAGTTCTATGTTGGCGAAAAGGTAGGCAGCTCGCGAGCGAGCTGAGGGGTGGTGCGCCCAGTACGGCGAGTAGTCCATCCCCGGATCGTCGGGTTGGCAAGGTCTCAGGGTTTACTCTCGGGAGCGAGTCCTAGCGACCACCCTAATGGCAAAATATATCTTCGCGAGGTCGCCCGAGGGGTAGAGCTCGCGAGTAAGCATGTCACAGTCAGGAAAGCCGGGGAAAAAGATAGAATAAAATAGACAAAGATCATATCAAAACTAGCTTCAATTATATAATGATAGTTACAAGGGGAGCTCGCCTCGGCGAGATTACAAAAAAGAAAAGGAAAAAAAAGTCAACTCTCGCCACCTCCAGCGGACAGGTCATCGTTGAAGCCCTTGCCGAAGAGCGCATCGAGGCTGTCTTCCTTCTCGCTGGGCGGCGTCGCCGGGAACAAGCTCGGCATGAGGTCCCAGGCCGTGATCTCCTCGCAGCCCTCCACCAGCACTCCTGTATCCTTCATCATCTGGAGGGTGCATTCGGCGGCCTCGATGGAGTTGACCCGCAGCCTTTCAGCGACGTCGGCCTCGCCGAAGATCCTCGGGCTCTTGTACGCGAAGGGTGGGCTCGACGTCGCCCGAGGGGAAGATCTCCGCTTGGCGACGGACCTCGCGATGGAGGCCAGTGTTCTCCTCCTTCAGCGTCGCGTTCTCCCCCTCCAGCCCGGCGAGGCGGGCGCGCAGCTGGTCGTTCTCCTCCAGCCCGGCAGCGCGGGCCCGCAACTCCTCAGCAGCCTTGGCATCCTGAAGAAAAAGGAAGCATGTTAGTAGCAGCACAGAAAAATCTAAGTAAAAGGGGGGGAAAGCAGCCCGATGCTTACCAGTCCGCCAGCGGCTTGGGCGAGTAGGTTCTCAGCGATGCCGAGTTGCCTCGCCAGGTCGACGGCCTTGTCCTTGGCGACGTCGCGTGCCTGCTCGGTTTTTTGGAGGTGGTTGCTGAGGTTGAAGCTCCGACGGATCATCATGTGATGAAGCTCCATGGCCCGCATGTGGGCCTGCATGCCTTCATGGCTGAGCTGCCGTAGGGGCATGCTCTTGTAGGCCTCGGCGTCCTCGCGGCCATAAAGGCCGAAGCCGAGCGCGTAGGCGTGACCGGTGGAGAGCTCGCGGTCAGCCCAGGAGGGGTGTAGGGTGGAGATAGAGACTCGGTGGGCCAGCTCGTCCCACTGGACCATGGGTTCGCCCGCCGAGTCCTTCCACCTCCCCCCAAAGCCGAAGAGGGGATGGTCCTTCGGCGCGGCGGGCTCGCGGGCCGCCTTCTTCACAGCAGGGGGAGCAGAGTTCTCGCCACCCCTCTGCTCCTTGCTCGTGATCTCCTTCAACGGGCTCTCCGGCGACGCATCTGGGATGACCTCGGGCGAGCTCATGTATTTGGGGCTTTGTTGTTGTTGTTGATGTCTCGCCCGAGGAACCACCATTGCCCTCCTCATTTTCTTTGGATGATGTTGGCGACGTGGCGGGCTCGATCCCGCTGGCTCAAGTCGCCTCTTGCTGGACGAGGGTTTGGAGGAAGCCGCCTCATCTTGGCAAGCCGCCGCCGTCGCCCTCTCGCGAGCAAGGGGGTCTGGATGTAACCTCGAGTCCGCGAAGGGCAGGTTCGCGGGGATCAGCCGTTCTCCTGCATGAAAAGACTTTGAAAAATTCTATGATAGTTCGGCGAGCTGAGCAGGAGGAAAGGGAAGAATACCTTCGCCGGGAAGAACGGGGCGGAGCGAGTCAAGGCCCCTTCGCAGGAAGGCGACCTCGAAATCTTTGTGGAGGAAGAATTTGTGGAGCTCGGCGTCGTTGCCGGACGCGGTAGGGGGACGGTAGACGTCCTCGCCCTTTTGTTGAGGGGAGTAAGGGATGTTGCCGAGATCGCCCTTGATGAAGGCGATCTTGGTCATCCAGTTATGATGCTTGTTCGCGATCTCGCGAACTTTGATGAGCGAGCCCCCGAAGTAGGCGACGCCATCCGGAGTCGCCTTGTAGGAGAAGAGCTTCCTGAAGACGGTTTGGTTGAACTCTATCCGCTCCCGGCGGAGGAAGCACGCGAACGCCACCATCATGGCGATGGCGTTCGAGTTGAGCTGCGCGGGCACCGCGTCATAGTACTTCAAAATCTGGCGGACTTCCGGCCAGTGGGGTAGGCGCAACCCCACCTCGAAATGCGAGATGGGGAAGACGAGCTCGTTGGAGTAGAAGGTGTTGATCGCCTCCCCTTCCCTCGGCCTGCGCGCCTCTAAGCCAGGCGGAACATAAGCGAGCAAATAAACAGTACGAAAGCGCATTTGAGAAGTTAGTCATGCGCTCGCGGAAGGGTTAGAAGAACGAAAAGAGAAAGCGCGAGAAAGAAAGAGAAAGTATGCAGTAAAGGCGATGGTACGGGGTTGGTGAGGGGCTATTTATAGAAAAAGAAGCCTGAGGCCGAGCTGTCTAATCAGCCCAGCTCGCCGACCCCAGCTCGTCGACTTCCAATGTGTCTCATCACATGCCGAACTAAACATAAAGGACTATATAGTATTATTCAGGTACCAAGCATTAAAATCTAAAAATATCCAAAGTTATTACTGGCCAGGCCGCCGGGGGAATGAATATTATGGAGGAATCAGATGCAGAAGAAAAGAAAATAAGGCGCGCGGGCAGAAGGGGGTCAGGAGGCGAGTACCGGTCGGCTCGGCAATGCAGCCTTTTTCTATCTACTCCGGCCTCGCATCCCCCACCCCTCAGATCGCCGCGAGCGGAGGAGCTCGTGAATCCGCCCCGAGTTTCTCTGCGCCACCGAGAGGCCCTCGTCGATCTCGTCCAGAAGCCGGGAGGGAGACATCGCCTCGCCAGCCGGGTTGCCCCTCACCTCGTCCGCAAGCCGCGCTGCAGCGCCTCGTTGACTTCCCGCACCTCGCGCAGGCCGCGCACGAGCTTCTTGAAGCGCCCGATCCCCCTCCTCGTCAGCTCCCCGTTCTCCACTTCAGGGCTCAGATAGGAATCTAGCGAACTCGGGGAGGGAAGGGGCGAATACCGGGCTGTCCGCGAAGATTCCTCGGCCGCCGATTGGCTGGGAAGAGCTGTGAAGACAGAAGCATCAGTATGGGAAGGCGAGTATCCCAAAAAGTTACAGGACAAAGAAGGTCAGCTTACCTGACGAGCTCGGCACCTCCAAGAGAGTGCGGGGAGTGACCCATCTCAGGTCCTTAACGCGGCATGGGCAACACGTTCCTTGCGAGAGGAGGTTGAATCCCGGAACGGGGACGACTTCGATACCTGCCCCCGCTGTCCCGACAGGCCGCTGAGGGGAAGGGGTGCGAACCGGCGAGTTCGGCCTCTGCGAATCCAGCCCCAATGTCCCGAAGGGAGGAGACGGGTCGCGAGGGCGATTCTCCGGGGTCCTAAGCCGCGAGTCGCCAAGGGCGTTCTTGACTCGCGGCGTGGAATCCTCGACGCCATCCCGTTGGTTGTCCGGGTCGTCGCAGAGGTCAACGACATTTTTGCCCTTCTCAAGGGCGGGCAGATTGGTGGAGCCGGTCCCATGCTCCATGGTCGCCTTCAGGTCATCAAATATGGGCTCGACCGCCTTGGGAAACGGCTTTGCCCTCTTGGCGGGATTGGGCTCGGCAGAGCCGCTCTGCGGGACAACAAGCGGAACCGCGGTCAGGTTGGCGACGCGAGCAGAAGAAGCCTCGCGAACTCGGGCAAGCCTCTCTTGAATCTCCTTAGGGATCGGCATCTCGGCAGAGTTGGAGCAAAGGGAATGACAAGAGTCACCCAGGTATGCAGGCGTATATATATAGCCGCAGGTGGACCCCACCCGAAGATTCTCTTTGGCTCCTCCCGCACTCGCCGAACACTTGGGGTTCGATGTTTCTTTCCGAGCTTTGTCAAGCTCAAAAAGAGCGAGGATTGTGTACAACCCCGTATCCGGCGAGTGGGATCGCCAGGAACCAGACCGATCGGCTCTATTTTTTCAAGTCTCAGACGAGCCCCAAGAGGACCAGAGCTCGGCAGCCTCCAGCTCGCCCAACCGAGCCCGGCTAGTGGCACGCGAGTAGGGCCAGCCGGGCCCGCACTCGCCGAGCTCGGCGTTCGTCGAACGGAGCTCGGCGTTCTACGAACTGAATTCGGCATTCGTCGAACGAGACTCGGAGTTTGTCGGGCTCTGGGCCTTTCGTCGATTCCCAGGCTGCTCGCCGAGTCCTGACTGCTGAGCGAGCTCATAGCTCGCGAGCAGAGCAGCCCGGACCCGTACTCGCCGCCTTTGCCGAGTAGAGGTTGTTGAGTGCTACACGCTCATTGATCTGTGAGGTATTTTTACCATTTTGCCCCTGTTGGCCTGCCCATAGCCTGCTGAAACAGCGGAGTTACGCTGTTGGCAGACCGGGTTGGGCTGCGCATCGCTGTTCAAAACTGCGGAGGTTGACTATTTGCAGGCCGTTTTCAGAAATCTATAAATAGGACCCAAGGGGCACCTCAGAAAGCACGCTTCCTATGCTCACGAGTTCCCTGATCTTTTAGCGCTTTTTGAGGTAGCCTTAGCTCGGCCTTTGGCTAGGGAGGGGAAGCGCTCTAAGATCTTCCGGGTGTGTGGTGGGTCCTCCACGCCGAGCCCTTGGGTCAGTTTTCCTTTGTCGTTTGGCTTGCAGGGGAGTAGGTGTGCGATCACCCCTTCCCCAAGGGTGAACTCCACAAGAGACCGAGTTTTCGGTTTCAACACGGGCGGTTGCAAACAGACAGACCGACTAACCGAGCTCGGGCGGTTAGGAAAAATGAGACCGCGAGTAGTCGCGAACAGAAGACCGATCAGCCAAGGAGGAGACCGGTTTCTCTGATACCATGTAAAGAATGACCTCAAACCTTGTATATACTTCTTGAATAATCAATTACAAGTATGAATACATTTATATATGAAGAGAGGAAGAAGAGAAATCTCAATCCAAGATGTGTGACAATTACAAAGAGAGAGAAAAGAGAGAAAAATGAGCCCTTAGATGGGCCCTTACTAAGGCTTTTCTAACAGTAATAAATATGGGTAAAATGAGAAAGTTGAATGTTTAACCAAAGGGTATTTGTCCCTTTTAATATAGTATAGATATATCACACATTTATCCAGAGTCTGGCCTAAACTTGTTAGTTGATTTGTTTATTTTTTTTTTGGCTCGTTGAATCAACTTGTGAGTATTCAATTTTGATTTGATCCAATCTTCAAGCTGTCAAATTCTCCTCTAGTTGCATGTGAAATTGCTCCAATTATCTATAACATTGAGACGGGGCATGTGTATGTGATTTTGGTGTGCATGTTTACTCCGTAATGGGCAACTAAAATTTAGTTCAAGTGTTAATTACTGGGACCTCCCCTCGAAATTTGCAAAATTATAGGTGCATGCATGTTATGAAATATAAACTTGTAATTTCAAAAGATAGAGGGGCACAACTTCTAAATTTGTAAACTTAGAGGGGAGGTCCCGGAAATAATTTCAAAATTCAGTCAAGCAGCCATTTTTGAAGCAAGTTGCTGCAAGATCGAAATGTTCATAGTAATTTCACTGTTCCCTGAATTTATTGCCCCTGTTCATTTGCTTAACTAATTTGCATTGTCTTATCAATCGGGGGGATGTACTTTCTCAGTATTTTAAGTGATACCAATTGGCATGAGCTATTGGTAGAAGAATAAACACCATCCTGATGTTGCAACTCGCTAAATGTTCAATTACAATTTCTAGTATATATAGGAATTATATTTTCTCTTATGTTACTATATTATAGCCCACTATAGTGTGATAAAGGCTTGAGTGTTGTTGTTGTTGTTGTTGTTGTTGTTATGTTACTATATTAAAGGGAAGCCTCCTCTTAGGTGCAACGTAGGTCTTCATTTTTTTACCTTTTCTTTTAGAGAGAGAGGGAGCTAAAAAAGAGAAGGAAAAGATGAATGAAGCTATAGTATTATATGCCTTATGGTTGTCTCCCTTCCAACTAACAATTTCAAACCTCAATTTCTAAGAAATTATATTAATAGCACTGGTTTATTAGTTACAATTTATTGCTGATGACATTTATATAGTATGTTTATCTAAAACCATCTAAAACTCTGCAGGTTAATAAAAGAGATTATTCTGCTATTGGATCTTGGCACTCTTCCAGAAGGCAAATTGCTGATGAACAAAGAAGTTCTAAGTTGAAGCATGCAGGATCAGCTACTAAGAACTTTAGCAAGAAAATTCAAGGTACTAGTGTCATTTTATGGTTATAAATAATTTTATAAGAGTAACTACGAAAAACTCCCCTCTAGCTTTGCAGAATTGCGGGAGCCTCCCCTTATCTTTCAAAGTTACCAAAATTTCCTCTTTAACTTTACATTGTTAACATACATGTACAAACAAAAAAAACTTGGGGAGCTCCTTCTGACATTGTACACGCATGTTAGCTTTCCAAGGTTTTTTTTTGGGTACATGAGTGACAGTGCATCCCCCCCCACCACCCCGTGCGGCCAACGACAGTACCCCTACGTGATGACACTCCCTCCACTTGCTGCGGACATCGTTAATGTTATTAGAAATACCTATAGCGAGGGGCGGGACTCGTTAATGTTATCCATAGTGGGTCAGAATTCGGGCTTCAATTTTCCAGCGAGGGACGCCGACATCGGTGATGCAGGGATCAGGTGAGAGGGGCAGGAGCGGAAGATGTATCCAGCGGGAGGAAATTGTGGGAGGCCGCCTGATTAGGTTTGAGGGGGCTGTGATCGGATGGTGTATGATGCTTTTATTTTACTGAAACATTGATAGACGGTCTGGATCATCTTGAGTCTTGATGGTGCACACTATTACACCATAATGAGAAATCTTTATATATTAGTATAGATGTATGCTAACAATGTAAAAGGTTTTGGTAATTTTGAAAAATAGAGGGGAGGTTTTGGCAAATTTGATAGAGGGGAGGTTCCAGTAAATGATACCCTAACTTTATATATATGTACTAACCACAGATTCACCTTGTGGAGACATCTCTTCAGATGAACCTCTTAGATTGTATGATAAAGAAGCTGTTGAGGCTGGTCAACTGTTGAATATGGATAATGTGGTTTCACAAAGCAGTATTGTGGAGATCCGAGAAGCATTTGAAAAAGCACAAGAGATACCCAAGATTGCTACAGAAAATGGTATTGAACATCTGCATCCTAACATTGATAGCATCCTTCCCTGTGATGCTGATATTCTCATGTCAGATAAAAATCAGGTAATCAAATAGTTATGAACTTAAATGTGTTAATTGCATTTTTAATCTCATACTGATTAAATTGAGGTTTCTGGCTTATTTTTAGTGTTCAAGATAGTTATTGCATCGATTATCAAATGATGTTTAACACATTTTATTTAAAAATAAAGGATGTGGAAATGCCTTCATTGAGCGAGGTACAGATTGGAAGCATATCTTTTCCTGAAACTGAAACTTCTCAGCCTGAAAATGTCGTCCCAGCAGCGCCAAGGTACCCAGTTTTCATGTTTGGATAGTCTTTTTGTTGACTGAATTTTGAGTTCTTGACCATTTTTGTAATTTTGTATGTTCAAGGCATGGTGATCCGTGTGGAAATTTCTAAAATGAGAGTAGTTTTTGGATGGAAATTTTGCATTGATGCAATGCATCTAAAATTTTAAGCTAGTTAGAATATTTTGCAACTTTAAACTTTGATCAATCACTTATGTTCCGAAAATTTTTGCTGTGCTTTCTGAAATTCATGCTGATTATGTCAAAATACTGTGGATGTTTTTATTTACAGCATAATGAGAAGTAAAGAAGGGAATTTCCAAGATGACAATGTCGTGCAAGCGAACCCTGATTCTGATTTCAAACATGCACACTCATTTACAGGTATGCTGAAAATTCTTTTGTGCATGCTAGTCTCTCTCTATATCCACCTTATTCTCATGTAGCACCCCTATATAAAATTTTAATTATTTGTGTGCTTTTCTGATGTATTGTGTTAGATATATTAGTCTCAAATCATGTAACAAGTATGTATGGTTCCCTTCTTTTTATATAATTAACCCTTAGACCTCTATTGGAGGCATCAAGTCTTTCAACCAATCAAACATGGTATCAGAGCATGGTTAATGGTGTAACTCCTCCCGGCGTTCGTATGCCACTTCTAAACCCTCTCGCATCTCACACCATTGATGCTGCATCTCACGCCGACGACGACAATGTCGCTCGACGCTTCCTCTCTGACGATGATGCCCGCCACTCGATGACGACGCTTCTTCTCTGATGCCGCCGCCGCTTCCCCGTTGAATCTCGCGCCGCATCCTCTCTGTTCGACGAAGACGACGTCGCGTCTTCCCTGATCGACGATCGACGCCGCTACCTTTGCTCGACGACAACGCCGCTCCTTCTTGCGCAGACGCCGCTTCTTCCTACACCTTTTGATTATTTCATTTTGTTATTTGGGGATCGTTTCCCCACTCCTTCCCGCTCCATGCGTTGATGCTACCATGAGTTTCTCCCGTATGATTAGGTGCTTAATGAAAATCGTCTGACCGTTGCTTCTCTTTTTCAAAATTTGCTAATATGCTCTCTAGATACTTGTAGAGAATACATCACAGCTCTCTTGTTACTGAACTATTCTCCCGCCGATCTGTATCAATTATCATGATGTGCACCATAATAAAATGTTAGCTTGAAAGGAAAAACCTCTCTGAGGTCATTTTGGCGTGAATCCTTCAAGCAATATTTTTGTCGTCTTGTCTTACGAGTAGGCCCTGGGTTCCTCAGTTACGAGCACCACTCTGACGACCGTACCCTCAGGGGATTCCAATAATACATTTACTCTTAATGCGAGTCTTGCTACTACTATCCTTACCTCCTCTAACTTCCAATTGTGGAAAAAGAGGGGTACTATGTCCTTATCAGGTATCTGACGTATGCATTACCTTACTCGTCTCCCAACTCATGTTGTGGGCAGTTCAAAATATGAGGATTGGTACAGTGATGATTGCTGCATTTTTTCTCTCTTTCTGAGCTCCATGGACCCATCTGTTCAAAAAATGTGCAAGAACTGTGATAGCACTGAGGAACTTTGGGATACTTTACATATGATGTTCTCCCAGGCGAACGACCTTACTCGTCTTGGTGAACTCTTTCCCAAGATGGTTGAACTAGGACAAGGGCCACGTTCTGTCACCGAGTACTTCGCTGAATGGAAGGTTCTTGCTGATGAGATCTAGGATCTTTGGGAGATCCCCTGTACCAGAGAGGAGTATCAGGCTTAACGTGAGCACCTTATACTACAACACATTTGGCCCCTTCCCACCGAAATGGACTATTGATCCAAATGTATTATCGAAAACATCAAGGTCAATGATATGCTAGCGAGTTCTTGATCGCTACCCTGCAAATTGCTAGTGTGTACCAAAGGTCGTCTGACTCAAGGCTGGATCAGCCAGTTTGCCCCTGTCCCAAAATCTGTTCTCTATTCTATACTTCCTCTGGAGAGTTGATGGTTGCTTCTCACCAGGTGCAGACCATGGGACATCAAGAATAGTCATTGGGGCCGCTTTGGTCGTGGTCGAAGAGGTGACATGGAACGACACCTGAGACATTGCACCCATTGCGGGCATCAGGGCCACATGAAGGATATGGATTGCAATCCCCTGAACATGGTTGTTTTCCGATGGGAGCCTGACTGTTCGGCCTCCAAAGTACGAAAGACTCCTCCATCAAAACTCTTGCCGGTACTATCCTATAGCGCACTTGGCTGTTTGGGACTCCACTTCTGGCGGATAAAAGTCTGTGATTCCGAGAACAGTTAAAATATCTGAGGAAGAGTATCGTCGCCTGCATGCTCTTTGAAGAGCAGATTGACTCTCCGACTATTTTAAAAAAAACATAGTGTTGTTGTGGCTCAAATCATCCAGCGACTGTATGCACTTCACAACATCCTGTTCGAAAATAAATTGGTTGGCAAATTATTGATAATTTAAATCCTTTACTTCTGAAAGATGGATCAAATTTTTACCTCCGTGCACTAGTATATTTCTTCGGCAGATATCTCGTACTTACATATGTCTCATACAAACCTCATAGTGGGTCTTCGATTACGGTTGCAGATGAAAGAAGACTCGACAGTACCCATTAAATCAGTTGCCTCCGAATGTTTGTAGGCCATTGTTGTGATGTGACGCCTGACATGACTTTATCTATTGTTGCGCATGTTCCCCAATTTGCTCACAACTTATTGTCAATTAATAAGCTTACTCGTGATTTAAATTGTATTGCTACCTTCACATCTTCTAGTAGCTGCATTTTTCAGCAATAGTTGATGAGCCGTATTATTGGTAGAAGGAAGTTGAGTGGTGGCGTGTATGTTCTGGACGAAGTCTCACCTCTTGTTTGTTCTGCTACCTCCACCAAGTTCTTGGATCTTCACTGTCATCATGGTCACTCGTCTGTGCATGTCACACGTTGTTTGTATCCCGAGTTTGGGAAGGTTTCCCATCTTAACTGTGAGTCTTGTTTGTTTGCTAAACTCCACAGAGTTAGTTATGTTCCTTGCCTTGAAGTTTGTGCTCCCGCACCTTTTGATTTACTTCATTCTGTTATTTGGGGATCGTGTCCTTTCCCTACGTTGTTAAGACACAAATATTATGTTACTTTTATTGATGATTTCTCTCGTATGACTTGAGTGTACTTAATGAAAAATCGTTCTGAGTTGCCTTTTATTTTTCAAAATTTGTGGAATGAAATATTTACTCAATTATCTGTTTGTCTTAATTGTCCTCGTACTAATATTAGTAGAGAATACTTATCACAGTCTTATGTCTAAATTTCTCTCCGACAAAGGCATCCTGTATCAATTATCAAACCAGCTGTCCTGATACCACACTAATAAAATGGTGTTGCTGAAAGGAAAAACCATCACCTTCTTGAGGTCACTTGGGTCATTCTTCATCATACACATGTACTAAAACACTTTTGGGGTGATGCGGTACTTACCACTGCACACTTTATCAATCATCTTCCCACTCATATTCTTCAGGGGGAGACACCCTACCATACCCTTTATCCAAACCACACTGGTCCCCACCTACCATTAAGAGTCTTTGGGTGTGTTTGCTATGTTCGGGATGCTTATCCCTCCGTCTCCAAACTCGATCCTCGCTCTTTGAAATATATTTTTCTTGGGTATTCTCAGACTACTAAGGGATATCGTTGTTATTCTCTTAACCTCCACAAATACATTATATCGTCGGATGTTGTCTTCCTTGAATATGAACCTTACCTTTCTCGTGAATCCACACCTCCTTACCCCTCCCTTGATGCTATCTTGGTTCATCATACATGTGATTCTATCTCCAATTGATCTCATGTGTTCTCTTTGGGGACAGGTTTACTCTCATCGCCCTTCAGATAGCACATTAGTGCCACCACCTCAGCCTTCCTCTTTCCCTGATGATACGACGACTGTTCCTCCGGAAGCCCCTGCTAGCGTTCCTGCGGATCCCTTGCCAGTCAGCCCATATCTCCCTTTTACCGCTACGATTTCCCTTCTTTGGTTTTACCGCTATACTAAACCCTTCTACCGTTGCGGAGGCCAAAGCTCATCTTGGCCGGGTGACTGTTATGCACGATGAGTTGATGGCCCTTCAATTTAAAATAACAACACACACACACACATGGGACTTGGTCCCAAACAAAAAAACACACATACACAATGCAAAAAACCACCGACAAGAAATCACATGTACACGCTATTGGATGCAAATGGATTACACAAATACACACACATTCCATCAAGGTCAATGTGGATGGTTCCCTTGATCGCTTGAAGGCCCGCTTGGTAAAATGTCAAAAAAATGTTATGCGCGAATTTTGCATGGCGTGAAAACAGATCAAAAACTATGATGAAAAAAATCACAACTTTTGCCCCTGTCGCTAAAATGTTCTCTATTCGTATACTGCTCTCACTTGGAAAACAACCTCTCACCAGTGGTCGCAATATCAATTGGACATCAAGAATGCGAGAGAGAGGTTTCTTCATAAACGACGACGGCGGAAGTTCCTGCGTGGACGAAGAGGTGTACATGGAACGACCACCTGGTTAGTTGTTGAGAGGGAGCGAAACAAGTTGTGTCATCTCAATAAGTCGTTATATGGATTAAAGCAATCCTCTCGAGCATGGTTTGCTCATTTCCGATCTATAATCACTCAGTTCGGGCTTACCCAGGGTACGAAAAACTATTGGCAAGCGCGATTTTCAAAGAGTCTCTTCCAAACATTATCAAAACAACTCTTTGGCCGGTACTATCCTATTAGTGGTATATGCTTATGATATTGTTATCACAGACAGTGATTTTGAAGGGATAACAAATCTCAAGGCATTCTTACATTTCAACTTTCAAACCAAAGATCTGGGCTCATTGCGGTAATTCCTAGGCACTGAAGTTGCTGATTATGTTGACACCCTCTTTATTTGTCTGCGCAAATATGCTCTCGATCTTCTACTAACTGTGGCCCTATGTATTCTCCACTTGAACCGGGGGAAAAGTGCCTTCATGTTGAAAGCAAACCATTTGATTCACCAAAAAAGTATCGTAAAGTAGTTGAAAAACTGAACTACCTTACCATGACTCGTCCTGACATTGCCTGTGCTATAAGTAAGGTCAGTCAATTCATGGCTGCTCCAACTATCTCTCAATGGAAATCTGTACTATGAATCGTCGGATACATAAAGAAAGATCCCGGACTCGGGATATCATACAAGAATCGAGATCATTCTAATATAAAGGCATACTGTGACTCTGACTGGGCAGGCTGCTTAGCTACTTTGAAGTCAACCACAAGATTTACTATCTTTATGAGTGAAAATCTTGTCTCCTGGAAGAGCAAGAAACAAACCACGGTTGACAGATTTAGTGCAGAAGCGGAATATTGGGCAATGTCCCACACTCTTGCTGAGATCATGTGGATTATGCACACTTTGTGAAATCGGGTATCCAGTTCAAGATCTCACTCCTCTATGGTGCGATAATTAAGTTGCGATACATATAACTACTAATCATGTGTTCCATGAATGCACAAAACACATAAAAGTCGACTGTCACTTTGTAAGGGAGAAGTATGAAGGACTTATTTCTCTAAGTCATGTGAAGACCGGAAATCAAGTTGCAGATATTCTTACTAAGGGAGTTACGGGTGTTAGAATGAACTTTATATGTAACAAGTTAGGTCTAGGTAATTCCCACTACCCAACTTGAGGGGGAGTGTTAGATATATTAGTCTCATATCGTATAACAAGTATGTATGGTTTCCTCCTTTTTATATAAATAACCCTTGAACCTCTATTGGAGGTATCAGTCTTTCAACCAATCTAACATATCACTATGGTTTAATCATTTTATTTGAAATTTAGGCTGATTCCTAGTTGATAATTTTTTAATTGATGTTTCAAATGCTTTTCTTACGAAAATAGTGCATTTAAGCACTGCGATGAATACTTCTCCACACACCCAAAACATAAGACCGATCATTTACATACCTTTACACACATCCCTTGAGAAGGACAGCTTCGGTAAATGCTTACAAGCTAATTTCTAGTGTAAATCTGATCTTTCCAAATAATGTGGATTTAATGGATTGAGGTGACATGGTATCTGGAATGGTTCGAGAAGTGGAAAGGGCTTAGCCATGCTCTTGGAGAGAGTTTTATGGGTTGCATTAGAAGGAAGGGACTAATAAAGATAATGAAATCTCACACTATAGATTGTCAAGTAACTTGGAGGTGCACTGACACTAAAAGGGCAGGCCGGTGGACAAAGCTTTCCCGCGTTGTGAGGGTCCGGGGAAGGGTCCCACCACAAGGGTGAAATGTAGGCAAACAGTGCCCTGCATTTTTGCAAGAAGCTTCTTCCGGGACGAACCCGTGACCTCAAGGTCACACGGCGACACCTTAAGTGGTGCGTCTAGGCTCCCCTTCTGGAGGTGCACTGACACTACACAAAATCAAAATAGAATCTTTTGAGGAAGATGATTCTCCAAAATCTTCATTCAAAACAAAGCTAAATAATTCCATAAGGCTTAAAGTAATATCTTTGCAACTAAATAACTAAAATAATCCTTTGACACAGTAATAAATTATAGGGCTAATTATTCGCCCCTCCCCCCGACCTTGCATAATTATATGGACATCCAATTTACTTTTTCAAAATTACTTGAGTGTGCAACATTACAAGATATCCTCTCCCAGTTAACATGCATTATGAGTGCACTCCTGGAGGTGAAGTTTGAGTTGTGATTAATATAATTTTGTCAAGTCTTTGTTTAGTGTGTATTACCCATTCAAGGTTATTTAAGTCTTTTTGTCCTCCCTTACTCAAATATATATATATATATATATATATATATATATATATGAGTAAAGGGATCTTTTCATTATTATCATATTTGTGCTCTTTCAACTGTTTGTTGTACCAAAAATTAATAATATAAACTCGAAGGCAAGGTTTTTGTAATTTGAAAAGGAGAGAGGAGAGCCCTGTAAGCTGTGTAACTATGGAAGGTCCCAGTAATTAATTATAAATTGCCTTTATGAATTTTAGGGAACTTATTTGCACTAATGAGCTGATACTGAATAGTCAATTTGCCTGATATGAAATCAGCAGGATGGGCACTATTTATAGTTCTACCCAATCTCCATACAAGAGACAGATCATACAATTTTAATTCCACTTATGGCCCTTTACTTCTAGGTGATTTCGTTGTTAGTGAACCGGGTAGGACTGGACAGGTTCACAAAGGACTTGATCTCAAATAAAGTTTAAGCCCGTCCTGATCCAAAAGCAAGCTGCATAATGGAAAAAAATGAACTAAAATTTGTACCAAACAAAAACTCCAATAATTTTTCATGCGCCCTGCCCCGAGACTATTAAAAAAACACCCTAAACCGTATATTCAAGCTGGCTCGAAGCGAGAAATGACTCGCTCTCGATCCTCAATCATTGCCGCTTAGGAATTTACTTATTCCCTGCATGATTTATGTATTAGAGTGCTTTTAAGGAGTTCTTAACTAGATCTTAGTAATAGACCCAAATTTTTGTCTTACATTCATGAACTATAGTTGGATTTTTTCCCTTCAAAATAGGCTATTATTATTTTCACAATGATCATTTGCAGATACACAGCCACCAGATGACAATCCTCCTCATGTATCTAAAGAAATAATTCGAGCGGCTGACCAAACCAACACCAATGGGTAATTATCTTTCATTACCCGATTCAATTAGTTTATATTAAGGGCCCCAGGATCCAATATTAAGTGCATAAAGCTAGACGAGTTTTCCCAAGTTACGATCTTTGGTCACTAAAGCAGGATTTTTTTTATTGGGTGACATGTGAGTTGGATGTTTGGTCATTAGCTTACTTTGATACCATGTTTTAGCTCATGCATCCAACCCAAAATCATTTGGCTGAGAGATCCCCATTGCTTCTGCTTGAGTTATCCCCACTTGCATGCTAAGATGAATCTATACTTCCCACAGAAACTTCGACGGAATCAACAGCATGAAGTTTGGCCTCGCATCAACAAGCAAGGGAGGTCCGACAACCACCAACTCCAGCAGCAGTCGCGATGTTGTCGCCGCGAGCGCCTCCGAGGGAAGCCATGAACCTCCGACCGATGTTTCCAGTGGGAGGCCGAGCTCCCAGGGTATCGGCGGCAATGCTGGCAGACTCCGGAATGGCACGAAGATGAAAACCATCGAGCGAATTCTGACGGAGCCGTCCCAGCCAGGCAGAGGCAGAGGCAGGCGCAAGGCGAAAACGGTCGTTCGACAACAGAAATGGAAGGGTTGAGGGGAACTCATGTGTACTCTAACCCTGCTAATGTAATTCTATGTACCATTAGTTTGTGCAAAGTACTAATTAAAGACTTTCTCTGTAGATCAATTTGTTCAATGTCCTTTGTTTTAGGGTACTGGCTGAAGGATACTACTGTATGCCCCACAGTGATGGCTGTGCCCTGTATTTTTTTTTAACTCCATTAGTTATTGTGGAAAAAGAAGGTTTGGGCTAACTTCAGAATCTGTAGATGTTAGAATATTTTCTCCTCACATGCATCATTTGTGTATTATTATGTTCTTGTGCACTAATTTAACTTGAAAATAAAAATCTGACCTTTCTCCTAAAATTTTGATGGAGTGGGATGCCTTCTTTTTAACCTAAAATTCCAGCATGATTTTCATCTCCATGATTTAACTTACTAGGATGATAATATTATGTTCAGCATTATTCTTCATTTTGTTTCTCATTAATGAATTTTTATTGTATGTGCAAGAAAAATTAATATTGAAGAGATTTTGGGTCTGTTTGGCGTAGCGGCGGTGATGGTGAATACGGTGATTATGAATTATTGTCTGTTTGGCACGACATTAAACACAAGCCAATGGTTATGACCGCTACCAAGAACAACCTTCAAAGCCTTTATCCCATTATAATTGGGTCAGCTATATGGATCATCTATTCCTCTAATTATATAACCTGTAATTTGTCGAGTTCATACCGCCTAAGGAGATGTCTATTCGCAGACATAGCCACAAACAGAGGCGAGCTTGGGCGAGCAAAGACGGGCTTGGGCGAGCAGAGACGAGCTTGAACGAGCAGAGACGAACTGGGGTGAGTATCTCGCGAGTATGTCGCGAGTTGGACAAGTAATCCTTGTAACTCGCTAACATAGGTTAGATACTCGCCAACATACCCCCCTCCCCCCCCCCCCCCCCCTAAGGATTTGCCTATAAGAAGACTCTTAGGAGTACCAGGAACGTGACTTTTTGGAAGAGGTTGAGATCCCCCAAAATTGGATACTCGCCAAGGGCCTTCCTTTACCTCGTCCAGCCTTTGGTTGCGGAGGGAAAATTTCACTCAAATTTTCGGATATGTGGTGGGATCTCCCTATTGAGGCACCCGAGGTGTGATTGTAGACATTTTTCTCTGGGGGGCCCCTCCCTCCCTAGGATTTGCCTATAAATAGACTCTTAGGAGTACCAGGAACATGACTTTTTGGAAGAGATTGAGATCCCCCAAAATTGGATACTCACCAAGGGCCTTCCTTTACCTCGTCCAGCCTTTGGTTGCGGAGGGAAAATTTCACTCAAACTTTCGGGTATGTGGTGGGATCTCCCTATTGAGGCACCCGAGGTGTGATTGTAGACATTTTTCTCTCCTATTCTTGTGCTATCCGAGTTGTGGCGTTCGACCGCAAAATCAATAACCTCAGGCTACATTGATCCAAATATTTGGAGTCAGAATTTTCTTGGTTTCAACACTAATGATCTCATTTGTACCAGTCTCAACCATCTCAAACGAGTTTCTCATATTTTCTCTACAATTGATGTCACTCCCGTCTTATGACTGCTACCAAGAAAAAAAATTAATTTTGAACATAAAAATGAATAGTTCCTCAGATGAGGTTGAGCATTCACAAAAGACGGTTCATAACCACCGTATTCAAGACCGCCAACACCTTGCCAAACGGTCCCTTTACCAACAATTGTGTTGGCAAAGTGGCCGATGCATGAATTGAGCATGAGAATTCTCAATTGTCGTAGGTGTGTCCATGCAGATTTTGAGAGCTCGAATAACATAAAAAAATTTACGAAAAATTTGCTTTAAAATACTAAAAAAACTATATAAATTGGCAGCCAGTCAAGGTAGGGGTTACAATAGCCCCTACATGTACATAATAATAGATATGTTTTAGATTTTGCCTTTTAAAATATCTAATATTATTCTTTACCAAATGGTATGGGTATTTAAGACTCCTTTTAAAAAATTTCCTCTTCGAACACACAATTTCTAGCATCCCAATAGTTTCTCCATTTTCAGTAGTTGTGTTCCATAAAAGTTCGCATCATCGATAGTTAGCGACTTGTTCTTCACAAGTGCGTGTTTTCGGATGAACTCATTTGAAAGATATCCCAATTCACACAACAAATATTATCGCGCAAAGTTGATGGATGGTCATCCATTGTTGTCTATTTTTGACAACAAAGAATCCCAAAGCAGGCGGCACCATCCCGACATTATCCCCATTGCAAGCGAATGTTCGGCCACCAAGGCTCAATAACATGGAACCCTAAAAACTCATTGCCATCTTCTCCGCCTATATGCTAAATCTTCCTCCTTCCCCGCGCATATCTCCCCCCACCGAAACCGAACACACAACCCCAATGCTTCATCCCAAACACAAAAACATATACAACGACATTAGGATATATGTGACCGCAGGCGAGCATTGGAAACCATTACCATCTTCGTCGAGTTTTCAAAGAATCAGTGAAGTCAGGCACGAGCATTTCGGGGCATTAATATCAAGATGAATGGAAAGGGGGCTCAAACAATAGCTTCAGCCATCATCTTTTTCGTTAAGACAGAAATGTAAGCCGATTCAGGGGAACGAAATGATACCCAAGCGCATAGAGATATACTATTCCCCGCAATTGAAATCAACAATATTGGCTTCAACCCTTTATTTGCTCAAAATCCACACACACAAAAACATTCACATCATCTACAAGCATTGCATGCACCACATTTCTACGTAGCTCTAGTGACATTATCGTTATTTTACGTATGTCCAGTCCATCCAATTTAACGGAGTGAGGCTTAAGCTCTCATGGGAGAGCGGCGCGACCTTGTCCTCAAAAGTTGGTGTTGAACATGTCACAATAACTCATATCTCACATTTGACTTTAATTATTTTGTCGACGGCGGCACAATCTATATAAGAATCAAAAGAAAAGGGAGAGATAGTTGAAGCGCATCCAACTACACATAATTAACTTATAATCTTACATCTTTTAATTTCTCATCCATTAAGCAATGCTCTAAAAAACAACCAAGTCATAGCTGCGTTTGACGCGGCTTATCGCAGCTTATTTGCTCCAGTGAGATTGAACAAAAACGTCATTGTCATAGAATGTATGTTTGGTATCACAAATGTAACAAAAAAAAACTAGTTTGAGACATAAGATTTAAGTATGACAATGACATTTTTGTCTAGCCTCACCGGAGCAAATAAGTCGCGACAAGCCGTGCCAAATGCAGCCTTAGTTATCACCATTTAAACCTATTCATTAAGGAGAAAAACAAGCCTCCAATTTAAGCCAACCAAAATTTCACAATCTGCACCATCATACCACTCCTTATAGATTGGATCCTATGAGCAAAATAAAGTGGTGTAGCCTGATTTCACCATTCATTTTCCATCCAACGTCTGTTATTTACTCTCGACATTACAATGCAGCTTCACTAATCAATTGTGATTGGGAGGCCAACATCAGTGATACATGGTTATTGTTGCTATCAGAGTATCCAACGAGCTAGCTAGCTGCCTTCAGATTTGAGAGCTATCGTCGGTGATAGTTCCTCTAAGTATTATATACAGAGTAGTATCCTAACTTCTATTTGTTTAAAAGAATTACAGTTCTAGCATGGTATCATAGTCACGTTGGGCTCTCATTGTTACGACTTCTCCCGCGCGTCTACTGCCTCCGTCGATTGATCGATCCACAGCCGTACCTCAGCACTCGGTAGAATCCTTCCGGTTGACGCAAAGGCCTCCTCAAGTGAGAAGACTGCCCGTCGACTCTGTTCCCACATGTGTCGAAGGTGCCGATCGATTGGAATGGGGGTGATGAGCCATTCCAACCGTCAGATCCATTCTAGATTTCTTTCACAACTTTGTTTCTATCCTCCTTACGCCATGCTAAAGGGATTCTAGGATCTTCCTAGATTTTAGATTTAGGTTTCGAAGATTCTTCTCTGCCGCACAATCGGCTCTCCTATGGTCCTCAAACCTTCAAAGTGAGGTGTTCTAAAGATTTGACTGGTCCTAACGAGGGGTTTATAAGCGGGTATCTCATGCGTTGATTCTCCTACCTGTTTTGTTTTCTGGCAATCGATCAACGGTTTCTTGTGTGTGGATTTAATCAATCACAAGTTTCTCTTGTCCCCGATTGCTGTTAGAGAAGTCGGACGTTGATTCAAGGGGCAGATCGACCACCTGTGGATCTATCTGGGTTAGTCATCATCATATTGTCCCTCGGATTGTGACTATTCACCGCGACAATACAAATTGCTTGTATTTTTTGAGATCAATTACTTTGGCACTTAAAAGACGAAAAATCTGAGCCCCACACATGATATTGCTACCTGTAACATGGTGGCAATGGGACTCTGAGAACTCATTAGTCATGTAATGACTTGTAATCTTTATTAAGGAGTCGATAGCTTGAAGCTACTTGTTCCATGACACTGCCGCCGACATTTGGAAGAGGTTCAAATCCACTTACTTAAAAATGGAAATTCTGCCCAGATATTTCAACTCAGAAGGAAGAATTTTCTTCATTCATCAAGGCGATTGTCCTCCATCTGCCTACTATTCTGAGTTCACTCAATTATATCAAGAATATGATCACTTGGATTCCCTTACCATATTTTGCCATGGTGTCGAGCATCACTTCAGGGCAAAGATCGCACCGTGTATTTGAGTTCTTACACGGTCTTCATAGGGATTTTGATCAGATCATTGTGCAGATTTTGGGTCGAACCGATGTTCCTTCTTTACCAAGGATTTATAGTCTTGTTTAGCATGACTATGATCAAAGACAGTCATGGCTACCAGAACATGCACAAGAAGGCTCTGATCATATTACATGCTCGAACTCAAGAGGACAATCTTTACGAAGATTTCAAGCCCAGAACTACAGACAAAGATCATCTTGTTTATGACCATTGTGTAAAACTCGACATACCCAAGAGACCTGCTTTAAACTCCATGGTTTTCCCCTTCTTAAGGAGGACCTAACCCCATGGAAGTTGTGATCGTGGAGATTCCAGAGGAGGGAGCCTTCTCCACACCATGCTGCTCATCTAGCTGAAAGCTTTGAAGACCATAATGTGGGGAGTTCTAGTTATGATCCCATCGCAGTGCCCAACTCTCTCTCTGGCTGGCTGGCATGAAAATACAGGTCTTTCCACAGGATGATGCAAGGCCTCTCTACTAAGCCTTCTTCTGGACCATCCTTCTCCTTTGCTCGCACAGGTATTCTGAGTGCCCACTCTGATACTGTCTGCTCACCTTCTTCTCATTAGATTATTGATTTTGGTGCTACAGATTCGCATCATTGGCTCCTCAACAGGTTTGTTTCTAACTTCCTATCTGGCAGAGAGAAAGCATGCATTGTGAATGGATCTACTTCCTCCATTACAGAGAAAAGATGCATTTTTTGTTCTTCTCTTACTTTTAACCTCTGTTCTTCATGTACCAAGCTTCAATCATAATTTATTTTTTGTTAGTCACTTGACTAACTCCACGCAATGCAAAATTACATTTTCCCACGTATTGTGTCTTTCAGGCCCTACAAACGAAGAAGGTGATTGACACTGGTAGGATAAGAGATGGTCTATATGTGTACGATCCTACTACTTCAACCCAAGCTCTGTATGTGAATTGGTAAACATAAGCATGACTCTTTTATGCATTCTTCATTATCATCTATTATTTCATTTGTTGTCATTCACTCAGATGAGTCGCCTTGCCCCGTTACTTTTATTTCTAGTTATCATTGATTGTTTTCACGAACCACTTGGATCTATTTGATGCATTATAAAAATGAGGTCTTTCCACTGTTAAAAAAATTTCATACCAAAATTTCTACCCAGTTTGGTGCTACCGTTAAAAATTCTTCATAGTGATAATAGTCGTGAATACAATGATGCCTTCTTCGAAACATATTTGATTGTCGTGAGGACAGTGCATCAAACCACATGCAGAAGAATAGCCATCTTCTTGAGTCATGCATCTTCCTCGATACTATTGGGGAGATGTTTTTATTATTGTGTACCTAATCAATTGCCTACCTACTCGTGTCTTTGTTATAATTAATAGTATTTTATATTATTGAGTTTAATCTCACATCACCTATCGGTGTTAGGTGGCTTGTTGTTTCTCCTATATTATGCCCCTTTGAGGAAGAAAAAAATTGCACCTTTCATTTCTTCTACATGGTATCAGAGGGAGGTTCTGAAACCTAAAATAAAATTTTCTCCCGTGTTACCGTTTCTCATCAAATTTTCTCATTTTCGCCGTGTTCCGGTCGTCCATGTGCTGCAAGGGCTCACGGCTATAGCTTTTCCCCTCGCTCCCGTCCACGGAATCGTCGTTTGATTCTGGAGACGGGAGCGGGACATTCTCCCCTCGTCAAAGGCTCAGTGACCCGCTTTCGCCTGTGCAGATTCTCCCGTCGAGGCACTGTTCCATCGCCATCTATGTCCTTGTTCGTTCTTCTCCTCTCCCGACGACTTCGCCAGCTGCCTCTCCCGACGACTTCGCCTGCTGCTTCTCCCGACGACTTTGTCCGGCTGCTTCTCCTGACGACTTCGCCGGCTGCTTCTCCCGACGACTTCGTCGGCTGCTTTTCTCGACGACGACGTTTGCTCTTTCATCGACGACGACGCCGAAGCCTGCTCCTCTGCGCTGTCGTGTTGCTCCTCTGCGCCGCTCCTCTGCGTTGCTACGCTGCTCCTCTGCGCTGTCGTGCTGCTCCTTTGTGTTGTTGTGCTGCTTCTCTGCGCTGCTCCTTGTCGGCTGCGAGCTCAGCTTCTCTCGTCGGCCTTCTATTGTTGCTGCGCCACCTCCTCCAACACCTCCATCTGCGCTTGATATGCTGGTCGTGCCTTGTTGTTGTCGCATGAGCCCCTTCTTCTTCTTATTTCTGGTCTAGCTTTTTCGTAGCTGCTGTATTTTTTTAAGTTGTTTGTTGGTGTGTTTGTTTGCGTCTCTATACGATTTTCGCCTTCTTGCACGTGATCTACGTGAGGGGGAGTGTACGTCACGGCTTCCAGGCGTAGTCTATGCCTTCATGCACGTATTCCACGTGAAGGGGAGTGTTTGTGATAACGGCGACTCAGATGCCTCTTTCCCGACTCCTGCCTTAGTCACACATGGCCTCCAGGTGTAGCCTATGTCTTCATGCACATGATCCACGTGAGGGGAGTGTTTGTGATAACGGCGACTCAGATGCCTCTTTCCCGACTCCTGCCTTAGTCACACATGGCCCCTAGGTTGATTTCGTCTGTTGTTTGCGTCTCCCCGTTTCTTTTATTCGCTTTGTGGTAGGAATGGTTTGACATTCTTGGTTGACCTAGTTTCTGCTCCGGGTGTATCTAGCGTGATCATGGTCGGTTTGTGGACCAACGTCGTGTGGCCTTTGCCCGGTTGTAGTATCCCTGATGACACGCGGTTGGGCCTTGGTGGTGGTTGTTTTGTCTCATGTTGCAAACCTTCTTTTACCTTCTGTTTTATGTTGTGTTCAAGCTGTAGGTTTCCCCTCCAGCTTGAGGGGGAGTGTTAGAGTTAATAGCATTTTATATTATTGAGTTTAGTCCCACATCGTCTATCGGTGTTGGGTGTCTTGTTGTTTCTCCTATATTATGCCCATTTGAGAAAGAATAAAATTGCACTTTCATTTCTTCTACAGTCTTAGAAAACAAGACTCTCCTTCAACATTAGGTATCTCGCCTACTCAGCTTACCCCAAAAATCTTCGGGTGTCCGCGCTTTCTCCAAATCATAACATTGCACGCTCAAAACTTGACCGTCATGCCATCCAGTGTGTTTTCATTGGATACTCCTCTACTCAAAAGATCTATAAATGCTACCATCCTCCAAACAAGAGAATTCTTGACAATATGGATGCCAACTCTCGAGAAAATGAGCCTTATTACGAGGCCTCTCTTCGGGGGTGGGGGGGGGGGGGGGGGTGGGGGGGGGGGGGGGGGGGGGGGGGGGGGGGGGTCATCATACATTAGAAGTGAGTCATCCTACTCCCCTATTGCTGACCCCTCCACTGTATATCATGTCCTCCTAAGAAGCAAGGATTGGACAACTCATCCTTCATACCAGAACCAATAATGGCCTGGTTTTAGCTCTTGCAAAGTTCCCTGCCGACCTATGTGAAGGTAAGAGTATCAAACAGCCATTGTCTAAATATATTTCCTAAGCCTCTTTAACCTCATGGCATCAAGCATTTGTTTAGTTTTTATCCTATATCACACGGTTCCTACTACATGACATGAAGGACTCCAGCATACAAAGTGGAAAGAATGTTATGCAGGTTCTAGAAAAAATAGAAATGGGAACTAGTGGATTTTCTAAATGGGAAAAGACTAGTGGGGTGATGATGTGTATTTGCAGTAAAATAAAATGTTGAAGAGATAGTGGAACAATATTAAGTGTGATTGGTGGTGAAAGGATATACCCAAGCTTATGGAATTGATTATCAAAAGACATTTACCCTTGTGGCTAAAGATGAACCCAATATGGGTTCTATTGTCATGTGATGCATGTAAAGGGTGGAACCTCCAACAAGCGAAAGTAAAAAATGTGTTCCTCCATGGTGAACCGAAAGAGGAGGTTTATGTCAATATCCCCCGAATTTGTCCAAATAGTTCTGAAGGAAAAGTATGCAAACTAAGCAAGGCTCTATATTGATTGAAACAATCCTTGGGAACTTGGTTTGGTAGATTCCACAAGGTGATGATATTTTGTGGGTATACTCACAATAATGTTGATCATATTTTGTTTATCAAACAAAGGCAAGGAAAGCTGACATCTCTTATCATATATGTGGATGATAATATGATAATTGGGAACGATACCAAAGAGATTCATATCCTCAAAGGGAAGCTAGCAAAAGAATTTGAGGTAAAAGATCTAAAAAAACTAAAATATTTTTTAGGCATTGAGGTTCCAAGGTTAAGGCATGACATATTTATTTCGCAAGTGAAAATATGTATTAGATCTGTGGAAACCACCCGTCACCACACACCTTCCAAAACCCTGAGGTAATGGTAAGGGGGGACGGGGGTACATGAACACAAAGGATCGCCTACTGCAGGCGATGTGAGACTAACCCCAACCACAGGACCGCGGGGATATTCCGCCACAAGGGGGTCCACCGGGGTCAACACCCAGACCTGGAACGCGATGGGGAAAGCCCAAACATGCGGTCCCACACACACGTGTCCTGCTGGCTAATATAGTCTCAACACACCCCCGCAGCAGGACAACCTCCCTCTGATACCATGTGGAAACCACCCGTCACCACACATCTTCCCAAAACCCCGAGGTAATGGTAAGGGGGGACGGGGGTACATGAACACAAAGGATCGCCTACTGCAGGCGATGTGGGACTAACCCCAACCACAGGACCGCGGGGATATTCCGCCACAAGGGGGCCCACCGGGGTCAACACCCATACCTGGAACGCGATGGGGAAAGCCCAAACATGCGGTCCCACACACACGTGTCCTGCTGGCTAATATAGTCTCAACAAAATCTATTAGAATAGATAGATATGAGTGGGTGCAAACCTGCCACTACTTCGATTAAAGTCAACTACAGGTTTGAAAAGGATGATATATAGTTTATATATGATGTAGCTAGGTACCGAAGATTTGTATTCTACAAGTGTGAAGTAAAACAATAATATTTTTTTGTGTGTTACAATTTTGAAGTAAAACAGTAATTTTTACATGCTACAAAAAATGCAAAAAAAGTCCACGAAAAATATTAGAGTGATTAATGTTCTTCAACTTCACGTAAAAAGATGTTATGTACTCGTCGGAGTAGTGGCCGGAGGGTATAGTGGAAAAGAGACAAAGGGAGAAGAGATTAATTCTTGTTTAATTATAAGACCCAATAGATCCTTTAAATGGACATACAAGGGAATAATTGTAAATAAGTCCCAACACTTGGACTTCCTTAAAAACTATGACGAGACGACAATGAACAATAACACCAAAAGATATAATAAAACCCTAAAGATAATAACCGAGCATGAAGCTCATAACAAATGAAAAAATAGATATAATAATACAAGAATTGGAATATACATCATCACAATAATGAAACTCATTTTTCATGTTCAGAAAAGTTGTTACAGGAATTGCAATATACATCTTCGCAATAATGAAACCTACGAAGCACGGATACTTAAAAACGTTTTACGTGTCGGCTCGAACGCGTTTCGGATACGAGAAATGCTTGGAAACGCGTTTCCGAAACAATAGGAAACGTCTTTTTTAAAAAATAAAATAAAATCAGAATCGCGTATCCCGCGATTGGGATACGCGATTCCCGTTGAAATGAACCCCCGATTCACCACGAAACCTAATCACGTGGTTTAGGTTTTCACTCCCGCAGATGTTGCTGCTCGAGGATAAGCTCCTGTGACCCGTCGGCGTGTCGCTGGTAAGCTCCTCTCTTCTTCTTCTTTTTCCGCCGCCTCTTCTTCTTCTTCTTTTTCCGCCGCCTCTTCTTCTTTCTCTTCTTCCTTTTCTTCTTACTCCTCTTCCTCTTCCTCTTCTTCTTCTTCCACTTCTTCTTCCTCTTCCTCTTCCTCTTCCACCTCTTTTTTTTTCTTCTTCCTCCTCTTCTTTTTTGTCTTCTTCTCTCAATAGTTGAATCCATCAACTGGAATTAATGTTGATTCGGACCTCCATGCCGCTTTAAATGACTTACAGGTAATTCTGTGTGTTAATTATTAGTGTTTTTTTTTCATTTTATAACTCAGACTTTCAGACTTTTGTACCTTTTGAAGGCATAACCAGTAATATCTTATACTTATGTCAAATAAGTTCATAGAAGCAATCCTTCAGGTTATTATGGGACCTTTCTCATCACTATTCTATTGTGTGTAGTTGCGCACATCTATTGTTTGAATTCATGTTTCTTCAAGATATTGGAGTTTTAGGCTTGGTCGACATGTCTTCTCCAAAATTTCTTCTAGTATCCTCCTTCCTTTTTTGTTTGTTTGTAAGAACTTCTGTTCGACTTGCCTGTAAGAAAATTCTTAAGAATATAATTTTTTTCATGACATCGTTATTTTGTAGGTTTTTTTTATGATTTACTAGTGCAATGCACGAAGTCCCCCGTGCCACATATGTTGCAACAATAGTACGACCGTCATTCGATTAGCGAAAATGATCTTTCGTGTACATAGAGCAACGTCTAGGTATTGTCGCAGCGACGCATGACAATATGACCAATAATTTATTAGTTGTCTTATTCTTATATTAATTAATACTTATATTAAAATACTTAAAAACATTTCTCGTATCAATATTTTTTAAAAAATCACTTTTCTCGTATCCGTTTTGTATCCTATCCCGTATCCCGTTTCCGTCTTCGTGCTGCATAGAATGAAACTACTTGTAATGATTTTCAAAACATCAAAATTAACAAATTTTATATGCATGCTACAAGCAATCCAAAACTTAAGTCCATGAAAAGTTTACTAGAGTGATGAATGAAGATCTTTTAGTTTTGGCAAAAACACCACTGTTATAAAATATATGTTTGGTATGACAGCGGTTATGACCGCAACCAAGAAAAAAACCTAGTCTTAAGCATAGAAGTGGATGGAGTTTGTTGGGTGAGGTGAGGCGTTCACGAACGACAGTTCATAACCACCGCATTCATGACCGCCAACGCCGTGCCAAACGGACCCTCAAAGAACTTGACTGGTTAGTATAAACCAATTTCTCACAAAAATGAAATTCACTTCTCACAACAATTAAACTCACTTCTGAGGCATACGAAAGTTAGTTAACATAAGTAGAAACTTAATTTCATTCAATATCAGCCAAACAAGAACTTGAACTCCATTCTAAGTGATGGCCAGTTATTTGCCACAAAACAATCAAGACCATAATGATGCTTACAACAACACTCAAGCCTTGATCCCATTATAGTGGGGTCGGCTATATGGATCCTTTGTCGCCGTTGTGCCCTATCCTTAATCAGAATCTCACCAATGCTTAAGTACATCATGTATTTTCTTATAGTTTCATTACAAGTCTTTATTGGTCTATCTCTCCCTCGTTTAACATATCTAGTAGACTCTCACAATGCCTAACAGGTGCCTCTAATGATCTCCTTTGTACGTGTCCAAACCATCTTAATCAAGCTTCTCGAATCTTCTATGCAATTAGTGCTACTCCTGTCTTATCCCTGATATATTCATTCCTAATTTTATCCAGTCTCGTGTGTCCACACATCCACCTAAGAATTCACATCTCCGCAACTCCCATTTTTTCTCATCTACACAATTCACCGCCCAACACTCAGAACCATAGAATATCGTTGGTCTAATTACAGTACGGTAAAACTTGTCTTTAAGTTTTAATGATACTTTACGATCACATAAGATCCCTGAAGCGCCTCTCCACTTCAACCAACCCACAAAACAATCAAGACCATAATGACGCTTGCATACAAAAAATGCAATAACATTTTTCCACCCCCGGACAAGTTAGAATCACTGCAACAAACAACTATTAGTTATAACTTTTACAATTACCACGAGATGCAAAATAGCAAGCTTAATATCTATTCTCCAAGAGATCAAAAAAAATAGCTCACAAAAAAAAGTGATTTATGAAATTCTTTCAAATCCACATAGAAAGAAGAAATAAAACAATGCAAGAATTATAATAAATTGAATTTCAATAAGGACCAATCACTTAAAAATGGCAGCCCGGTGCAAAAAGCATCCCCACGCAGCGAGGGGCCGGGGAAGGGTCCCACCACAAGGGTGAAAGGTAGGAAAACCTTACCCTGCATTTTTGCAAGAGGCTGCTTCCAAGACTCAAACATGTGACCTCAAGATCACACGAAAACACTTCAACCGGTGCACCAAGACTTCCCTTCAATAATGCAATAATGCAACTAAATCAATCATAATTTTAGTAACAAACAATAGTTAGTAAAGGTGCATATCAATTATTACAACAACTACCCAATCAAATATGAAAGACACCTTGTCCATGAAAAGAGTGCTAGAGCGACTAATAAAGATTAAATCTGCATGGAAAGAAAAAAAAGTAGAATAATGTAACAGGATGGAGATCGTCTCCATTTGGGACCAAATTGAGGGGTCCATTTCACAGTCCAAATTCATTCTTATGTATCTAAGGGTGCAAAATATTGTCTTTATCAAAAATAAAAAAAGGATGGGAGTCAATCTAGAATTTACCACCAAATGGAGAGGACCTTTTTCCAATGTCACAAGTGTAATAAAGTGAAGTCCAATGAACTTTATTGGTTTAGCATAAACCTACTTCTCACAATAATGTGAACTCACTTCTCAACATCATGAAAGTTAGTTAAAAAAAGTAGGAACTCATTTCCATTCACTTTCTTTCAAACAAACTCTTGAAATCAAAATTCCAATTGAGAGTCAATCACTCACCCCTAAACAAACTAGACCATAACAATGCTTAACGCCCAAAAACATGGCAACTAACGAGTACTCGTTATGATTTAAAAAAACACTATAGTTGGTAGGAAATGCAAAATAGCAGTTTTGCTAAAATAGATCACTCAGAGAGTAGAGTGTGTGATGAAGATCATTCCATTCCTCATAGAAAGAAAAGTAGAATAATACAAGAATGGTGATTAAGTGAAGCTCCATCAACTTTTTTTTCTTTAGCATAAACCAACTTCTTACAAACAGGAAATTTCTCATTTCTAAAAAGCTTTGTTCCAACAAAAATGGGAACCAAGCTCATTCACTTTATAATGATGATCAATATCTCGCCTAAAAACAAATCAGTCCATAATAATGCTTAAAATAGTTTGAAAGAAAAATACAATAATGTTAGAAACAAAGCCTCAAAAAAAAAAACTATTAGGGCCCGTTCGTTTGCACCGTTTTCATAGCCCGTTTTCGTTTTGAGTTTTCGCAGTTCCAATGTTGTTGTTCGTTTACCTCTGTTTTGTTCAATTTTCGTTTTGACTCAAAACCCCAAGTTTTCACTCCTTCAATAAAACCACCTCTCTCAAAACACACCTATCGGCATGCGTTTTCACGCATTTTGGAAAACGCCGTGAGCCCGTCTCCTTCTTCCCGCGAAAAATACGCCGAAACCCTACCGCGCCGCCGAGAAATTTCACCGGGCAACGTCCTTCCCTACGAACGCCTAAACCGTAGCAACTCCCGACGTTGATCACCTCCCGGCGAACATCCTTCCCTGCGTTATTCTTGGACTGTCGCTGCAAACACTGCCATGAAATTTCACCGGCTACAGGCGGCCCGATCTTCTTCTTCCTCCCGGGAGTGTCGCTGCAAACGCCTGAAATTGCAGGTCTTACATCTCCTTCTTCCTGCTATTCCAGCTTTCTCATACATTCTTTCACAGAACCCCAAGAATTTTTTTGATGTGCTTGATGTTGTTTCCGAGCGGAGGATTGACACTGTGATGTTTTCTGTTGTTGAAAATGGTTATTGTTGCTTGTGTTTGATTCCCATTTGAGAGTAGAGTTGCTGATTTTTATTGGTTTTGCTTCTTGCGTTTCCCCTTTGAGAGGTGGTAACTGTTGAAATTTAATTTTGTTGTTTTCTAGTTTTGAGAATGTTGAAGATGAACTGTGGAAATTTGATGTTACTATGATGTTGAATTATTTCTGTTATTGAAATCCCCATTTCTCTTCTTAGTTCAAATTGAAAACCAGGTGCAAACGAACATAAGTTTTCGTTTTGCCTCAAAACGGAATTGAAAACCATGTTGCAAACGAACAGAAGTATTCGTTTTACCCGAAAACGAAAACACTTAATTTTTCGTTTTGAAGCAAAACGAAAACCGTAAATGAAAACGGTGCAAATGAACGGGCCCTTAGTAATGATTCCTACAGTTAGTAGGAAGTGAAAATAGCAATTTTTATACCCATTCTATATATTAACTGATCAAAAAACATTAGTTCATAAGAAAAAGTAGTAGAGCGACTGATGAAGCTCCTCTAAATCCACAAAGAAAAATGAAAGATGTGGGATTTGAAAGAAGAAGACGACATTGGAAATTGGAATGCAACAGAAAAGCAAACCTCTTGCTTCTAATAATCAGCGATTTCTCTCCGGCGGCAAAGGGCGATTAAACCCGCCCCTCCTATTCATGTATTGCCGCGGCTGTCTCTTGGTCACCATACGAACACCGCTCACATCCGCCCCATCCACATGCTTACCCTTCGTTGTGTCGAAACCCACCGGTATCCCCATCATCTTCATCATCTCCATCTCTTCATTATCCACCTCCGTGAGTTCCACCGTCTCCGCCGCAACATTTCCAGCGACTGAAGCGTCCACCTTCTTGGCTGCTCCATTGGCAGCGTTTTCCTCGGATCCTTTGGATCGGCGGAGCTGACGATCATCGTCGCTTCCCTCGCGGCGCCTCTTGCGGCGATTGGCGTCGTAGGATGGTGAGCGGCGGTTGTGGCTGCTCCGGCGGTGAGTCCGATCGGCGGATCGGGAACGGGAGCGGCGTCGTTCGGGCGACGGGGAGCGGCGGCGATAGTGATCCGGGGAAGAAGAGCGCTTGCGCTTGTCACGGTCCCTGTCGCGATCACGGTCGCGGGGGCGATCCCGATCTCGGTCGCGGCCGCGGTCGCGATCACGATCTCGTTGGTCGCGTGTGTCCCGCTCTCGGAGCTTCTCCTTCTCCCTTCTCCTGTCCGCCATTATCGAGAGACTGAGCGAGCTATAAAGGAGCTGATCGGCTAGGTCTTGCAGATTGCGCGGGCGAGGAAATCTTCATCAGTTGGTACGCTTCCCGCCGGTCGAAACGGAGAGTTGGAACCAGAGGGGTGGAGGCCGGTTAGAAAAGCGGCGTTTGATTTTTCTTTTGCGGCGGGTGCAAACAGAGCAAACGTCGCCGTCCCGTTTGTTTACCCGCTGTCCGGTGGCGTTTGTTTCAAATGCCCGGCGAAAACGCCGAAACAAATGAAACCTAAGTTTGGCACTTAAGTGTGTTTGGCACATTGCACCTCAAGTTTGAATATTTGGCAATTTGCATTTTGAAATTTTATTTTGGGAGTACTTTGCACCCTCAAGCAATTTCAGTCACTTTTTTTACTTTTTAAAATAAAATATTTAAATTCAAGATGGACATTTTTGAGATTGTGATTTTATTTGGTGATTGTTAACCGCAACCCATAATTGGCTATTCGCATCCCAAAATCTCCTTATTTTTTGCGTTTTTTTGAAATACGTCTTGTACATGCAATTGCATATAAAAGGCGTATTTCTGAAAGGCGCAAAATCTGGGCATAAAATCTGGGCATATTTCCAAAGTACATATTGTACATGCATTTTTAGGAAATGTGATCATCACGAAAGTTGTAGATCTCGACGAGATCTACAACTTTCGTGTTGAGCACTTTTCCTAAAATTACATGTACAAGACGTATTTCAAAAAGGCGCAAAAAGTTTTGAGATTTTGAGGTGCGATTAGCCAAAAACAGGTTGCGGTTAACAATCGCCTTTTATTTTAACCTAAAACTCTCTCTTGATCTCATCCTCCCCTCCAGGTTTCATTTCGGTCGCCCCTCTTCCGTCTTCTACGGGCAGAAATTCTTTCTCCATGTGTGCCCTCTCCCGGACGACAACAGTCCCTGGAGATCGATCTCCCCGACGACAATGTGCCTCAGGCAAGCACTCTCCGGTGGGCATCTCCCAGCCGGCCAACACACAGGATTCTTCCTGATCTGCCTGAGCCGCAGGTTTTCCTCCATGGTTTCAACAGGCAGCATGCATTTGGGGCTCTGGTTTCAGCGTTTGATTCAGCCACGTCCGGCCCACGACCGTCTTCCACGACATTTTCGACCTTGTTCCTGCACAACCGTTGCTTCTACCATGGCCGACCATGGCAGGCGGTTTACTTTACTTTTTGTTTTCATTTTTGCCCTATAAAAGGGATTTGTAATCAGTTGTTGAAGGTTGTTGATGAATGTATTGAGCTGAGATTTGGATTGATTGCTATTGTGAGATTGCTGGTGTTTACTGTTTCCCGTTTAATAGTTGAAGATGAACAGTAAACTTAATTTTACTGTGCTTAGTCAGTGGGAAAATGTTGAATGATTGATTGCTTGGGTTTTCTTTATCTTCCCCTGTGAGAGTTGCTTGCTTGATTTCCTATTTGAGAGTTGGGACAGATGAGTAGAACAGTTGTGAAAAATTTCTGATTGTTGTTTGTTTTTTCCGGATAAAAGTTGAATCTGGAGTGTTGTTGAATTCTTGGTGTGTTGTTTCTTTGATATCCCATGCAGCTTTCAAATTAGTGTAGCTGCATGGAGAAAGAATTTCTGCTCGTGGAAGAGCGAAGAGAGAGTAGGATGAGATCAAGAGAGAGTTTTAGGTTAGAATAAAATTGCAATCCCAAAAATGTCCCTCTTGAATCTTGATTTTAAATAATTTATTTAAAAAAGTGGAAAAAGTGACTGAAATTGCTTGAAGGTGCAAAGTGCTCGCAAAATGAAATTCCAGGATGCAAAGTGCCAAATATTCAAATTTGAAGTGCAATGTGTGAAACACCCCCAATTGGGGGTGTTAAGTGCCAAAAATCCTCGGACTAATGGCTTTAGAACAATAAAATGCTACTCTCAATATTTTGCTGCTCTATTAACAGATTAAAATAATAAGATTTTGTGTGCATTTTTTGTTATTAAAATTTTTTTTATGAGTGGTGTTATGATCATAAATATATATGTGTTGAAGCCAAAAATTGGCCTCAACGACAGTTCGGACTTACGGCTGTAGCTAACACCTACTTCTCTCAACCTTTGACCCCTGACTAGTGACTAAGAACCTGGAACTGGCCCTAAGCCTCAGTTGGGAGGTCCTCCTCTAACCTGGAAGTTCTCTGAGTGTTTCCCCTTCAAAGCCAATTGTTGGGCTAGGAATTCCTCAGAAAGAACAAGAAGGAAATTTGTGGAAGTATCAAAAGCCTGCCTTCTAAAGAACTTTATGGGTATATTTATATATTTTCAGTATCTGCTCTGCAAAAAACATAATTCTGATGTCCTATAATTACTAAAATGTCACTGGGCTGGTCTGTCAATAGCCAAACTTCGCTGTTCTGAGGATCTAAATGCAGACCCAGAGGTATTCAGGTAATTTCAGCTCTGGGTCCCATCTGGCGGAAGCTCTTCCGCTGAGCTTTGCGGAAACCCCGCTTGCTTTGAGTGCAAACCTTCCCGCTAACACCGGGCGGGAGCCAAAAGAGACTACATGGGGGCATTGAGTGGAGAAATATCACTCAACGCCGAGGGTTGGTGGGATCCTGCCGACTTGAGACGCAAGCCCTTGCGCCTGCCTCGGGTGGGAACCTAAAGACTGAGGGGACATTGAGTGGCGAAGCATTACTCAACGACAAGGGCTGACGGGAGCGTTGAGTGGAGAAGCATCACTCAATGCCAAGGGCTGGCGGGAGCATTGAGTGGAGAAGCATCACTCAACGCCAAGGGCTGGCGGGAGCGTTGAGTGGAGAAGCATCACTCAACGCCAAGGGCTGACGGGAGCGTTGAGTGGAGAAGCATCACTCAACGCCAAGGGCTGGCGAGAGCGTTGAGTAGAGAACCATCACTCAACGGCAAGGGCTGGTGGGAACACTGAGTGGAGAAACATCACTCAACGTCAAGGGCTTCCGTCGGCCCGAGGCGCGAGCTCTTTCGCTTGCCCAGGATGGGAGCCTTCCCACCCATTACTTATCTGATCCAGTTTTAGCCCAAAGCTAGCCCAATCCGGGTCCTTGGGGCATCTTGGTCCCACCCAGCGAATATGGGGTTGTACACTATGAATAGTTAACAGCTATGTGCAATCCAGTCAAATCTCACTATGTACACATCAAATTGTTATTTGCAAACAAACTATTTATGAATAAGTCATTTCTAACATCCTAACAGGTGTTTGTTAACCACAACCCGATTTTGGCTATCTGCACCCCATTGTTTACCACAACCCGAAAATATAACAGCAACCCGTTTTTTTTTCTTGCCACATCCTGATATTTTTTTGACGTGCCCGGAAATATTTCCTAGTGGTGTGCGTGAGACAGCTAAAAGAATAGTGTTGGGCGATGATTTCTCTCAGGTATTATACTTGATACAACAGGTGGGAGCGTCGATGCTAGTGGGGAGATGGGAGCGGCTCGGCGAAGAGGGGGACAAGGGCACCGACGGAAGGAGCACGCCGGAAGGAGCGCGTCCTTGTTAACCAGGAGAGGAAGATGACGCGAGTAAGATGTCAGAGACGGGAGCAACTCGGTGAATAGGAAGACGGGATGCGGCTTCCGCGAAATGGTGCAGATGGGGTGCGAGTAAAGTTTTTAAAAAAAAATTTAAAACAAAATGGGGTGCGGATAGCCATATGAGGGGTGCGGTTAACAATCGCCTATTTTAAAACACTAGCGATGGAAATGAATATGCAGAAAATATGATCAAGTCTTTCTCCGAAATTGAAACAGTGACCTTGTTTTACTGTACCCTGGAGAGTGGCGCCGCTCATTAGATTGTGTTATTTCCTCTGTTGATGAGAAAGAATGAAGAGGGGATGATTTGCACCATTGACGATTTTCTGGAGGAGAAGATTGAAGACATTCTGTGATATTGGTAGGGGAAGGAATGTTGCTCTCTCGCTTGCAAGAGGAACGAAGGCTAATGTTAAGAGCGGAGGACGAAGGAATTAACCTGACTGTAGCTTCTCTGTGAAAATAAAAGGGAGAGAGAGGGAGGGGTTTCCGGTGATCCGGTGATGGACCAGGGGTCCTGCCCATGAGCCGCCGGCGGTGGCCCTGCCCGTGAGCGTGGGGACGGGAATGCTAATACGGTCGATTAAGTTTTCGGCAGTTACCTAAATGGTAGATTCGACGATGGATGTTCAGCGTGAGGACGGTGCTGAAGCCAAAAACTGGCCTCAACGAGAGTTCGGACCTTGGGGTGTCGACACCTATTTCTCCCAAACCTCGACCCAAGACTAGCCACGAAGAATCGGAAACTGACCCTAAGCCTCAGCTGGGAGGTCCCTCCACTAACCCAGAAGTTCTCTGAGCGCTTCCCCTCCAAAGCCAATTGCTGGGCTAGGAGTACCTCGGAAAGCTCTAGAAGGCAAAATGAGAGTGTTAGAAAATCTGCCTTCTGAGGTATCCTGTGGGTCTAGTTATAGATTTTCAATATCTGGTCTACAAAAAACGTACTTTTGCTGCCCTAAAATTACTAAAATGTCCCTGGGCTGGTCTGCCAATAGTCAAACTCCACCGTTCTGAGGAGCTAAATGCAGACCGGGGGTATTTAGGAAATTTCAGGTCTGGGTCCCACCTGGAGGAAGCTCTTCCTGCTGAGCACTGCTGGAACCCGGCTTGCCCCGAGCGTAAGCCTTCCCGCATACCCCGGGCTGGAACCAAAAGACTGAAGGGGCGTTGAGTAGAGAGGCATCACTCAACGCTGAGGGCCGATGGGTTTCTGCCATCTTGAGGCGTGAGCCCCTGATCCTGCCCAGGGCGGGAGCCTTCCCGCCCGCCCTGGTTTCGCCATTGTCTAAGCCTAAAATCTGCTCGACAAAAATAACCTTAAGTCGAAGGGTCAGCTCGATAAATTGCGCTCCACGAATTGGCATTTCTTGACCCCCTAGGCGAGAGCCTTCCCGCCTACTTACGGCGAGAGCCCTCCCGTCGCTTTCTTACTTGATCCAATTGTATGCCCAAAGCTAGCTCAATCCGGGTCCTTGGGGGATCTTGGTCCCACCCAACGAATATGAGGTTGTACACAATCCCCACTTTTTGCGAGCTAGTCTTGCGCTCGGAAAGACACGTCCAACCCCAAATATTCGGTGAGTACATGCTGACCTGGCGGGGAATCTTTTTGCTGACCCCACCTTCGTCCTATAAATACACAACTGAGTTTGTCTCTCAGGTCATCTCTGTCATCATTACTCTCTTCTTGAGCCTCTGTCCGCCATGAAAATGTGTGCCAAAAACGTTGAGAAGCCGCTCTCGGAAGAGCTCCAGGCCCGCCTCGCTGCGGCCCAAGCATGGGCTCGTGCCAACTGCGTCAAGGTTGCCCCTTGGCTGATGGGCAAGAGGCCCGCCGACGTGAAGGTAGTGGGGGAGAAGTCCGCTGGCGAGAAGCCAGCCGACCAGAAGACAGCCGGCGAGAGCTCCCGCCCAAAGAAGAAGAAGGTTAAGTCAGTCAGACGAGACCTGTCGAAGGAGAACCGAGCCCTGCCTACCCCAACCCCTTACCGTGACGAGGTCCCTTCTTCTCTATCGGAGGTACCCTTCTCGCCTTTCGCCCTTCATGTTAGCGCGAGATGTTAAAAAGCTTGAACGTGGTTGTGTACTGAAGTGCCACTATTCTCGTAGGGGACGGTGCCAAGAGATGTCGCCGACTTTCTACTGGCGGAAATAGAGGCGACCCGCCTTCATAATGAGGGTCCACCGTCCGCTTCGGGGGCTGCACCGCTAGTCATGAGGGCTGCCATGCCCAATTCCCCGGTCGATCGCGTCGATCCGACGCCCGATCTCACCATCCCTGCCGGAGGGGTTATCTCTGAGCCATCTGCTCCTGCGTCAGGATCACAGCTTCTGGCGAGAGGGGGCGTCTTTGTTCCCCCCTTGGCGAGACCGAGACCCCAGAGCGTAGGACATTTCTTCTGGGCCGGGGCAAGCCGCTCCACCTGCTTTTCGGAAAGAGTTCAAAGGGCCAGCTCGACCCTTCTCGTCAACCATCGGGGGAGGGTATCCATCGCTCCTCAGGTATGTGAGAACCTCCCAACTTTTCTTTCGTTCCTCTCCTATTCTGACCAAAATCCTTCCTCCAGAGCCGAAGGAGTAAGAAGCGGAAGGGGAAGGAGACGAAGATGAAGAAGAAGAAGGGGAAGACTCGCCCCTCCCCTCCGCCGGCGAGATGCAGGACTTTCTCGAGGCCTCCGGAAGCGTAGAGGCAGAAGATTGCGGGAGTCCTATCGAAGCTTGCGCGGCAGCAACGGGCTAACTCCGTAGCGATGAAGAGGATCCAGGAGACGATGGAGCGGCGTCTTGCGATCGTTGAGCGAGACTGCGCCTACCTCCTTGGCGGGGCGAAATCCCAGGACACGCTTTCCGCCGAAACCTCCCCGGGAAGACACATCGCGCGGATTCGAGATCAGCTCCGCCTGGCCAACCAGGGGCTGACCACCCTGACGGCCTTCTTCGACCCTCGAGTCCCTCCAAGGTCTGGCAGGCGAGAACTAGGTCGTTGGCGGTGGGTGTCGTACTGAGCCCTTAGGTCTAACCTCTTCTTTATCCATTTTCTAAGCCTACCCTTCTCCTTTGTACCACTTACGCCTTTTCGACAACAAACAATTATCATAAGGGTTATTTGTCATTGTCATTATTATTATTATCATTATTATTATTGTCGTTTGGGGACTCTCGCCCACCGAGAGCCTCTTTATGTTTGTGTCTTTCCCGCCTGTTTTTTGCATGCTTTCTTTGATACTTTGTGAATTCCTTACTCATACGCCTTGCTCAATACTTCTCGCGCTGAGATCGTTTATCTTTTCCCTAGCTGTCCCTGGAGGTTCTCGCTTCCTGTAGGTCCAAGGAGAGCTGATGAGGCAGGACAGAAATCGAGGAGTCAAGACGTCCGGATTTGTTGACTCGTTGACCGTTCTACCGCCGTATTTTTTTTAAGAAAAACTCATAATTACCGTGTCTTCTATAAATAGGCCGATCCACCTACCTCATTTACTCCCCCGCATTTATTTCTTTCATTCTAAACCCTCGCCCCCCTGTCAACTGCTTTCGCTGATCCCTGCAGCGCAAAGGCTCTCACCTCCCCGACTTCTTTCTAATCTTTTCTTCCCTTCAAGATGTCAGGTGAGAGCGAAGGTCATTCCAAGTGCGCTCAAACCTTCCTGGACCACGTCTTCCCCCTGTCGGCTCACGCAGCCGGAATTCCTTACGATCACCCAGACCTTCATTCCACCGGGGTTCGTCGTGCGGAAGCCTGGGAGCGAATAAAGGGTTAACCTTGAGCCAGAAGGGGAGCTCGCCATCCCCTTGGAGCACTTCGAGGCGGGCTTCCGCCTCACCCTCTGGCCGGAGGTGCGCCAGGCCCTGCGTTATTACGGGGTAGTGTCGGCCCAGCTCAACCCTAACTCTATCGCCCTCCTGGTATCTTTCACCTACTATATGCTGGCGGAGAGGATTGAGTTCAGTCTACCGATCTTCTGGAAGCTGTTCAACTTCCGGGCCAAGGGAGGGTCAGTCTTCCTTTCTGGACAGTCGGTGAAGACGGCGGGTCTCGCCAACAAACATCATCACTTTGCGGAAAGGTTGGTCTTCGTCTTTGGGCCCTTCGACAACATTCATCTCGCCACCATTCAATATGACGATGCAACCTATAAGCTTTCCGCTCTCGAGGAGTGAGAGGGTGCCCTCGTCAAGCTTTTTGGCTCGAAAGCCTTCGACGTCCCTTTCCTCCGGCGAGATTGAAAGGGCAACTAGATCTGATATACTCTAGAGGGGGGTGAATAGAGTATATGGTGTTTTAGTACTTTTAAAAACTTTTACAACAATTGTTGTAATAAGTGTGAGCAGGGAAGCAAATATAAATCTAATCACAGAGCTAAGCTATGTAAAAACTAAGCACAAACAAATCAAGGCCAGAAACAAAAAGTAAACAAGCAGAGCCAGAGGACACAAGGAAATATAGTGGTTCCCCAAACTTGGGTACATCCACTCTTCTACCACCCTAGGTAGGAATCCACTGCAGGATGAGTTGATCAGGTGTCCTGGGCACCAATGAGCTTTTGATAAGGTGCTCAAAAACCAAAGCAGATTTTTTGATCAGGTGTCTTGCCACCAATGAGCTTTTGACAAGGTGCTCAAAAACCAGATTCAAACTTTTGAAGGGAGTTTGAGAAACCCTTTACAGAGTGGGGGTGAGAGAGTGATGGCGGTCTTCTCTTTCTCAAACAACTGAGAATACTATGTGGATTGATGTCAAAGCTCCCCCTGAATCCTTGAAATCTTCAGGAAGAAAAGCTTTGATGAGGGTGATAGGCCTTCAAATGGTAGAACTCCAGCAATAGATGGTTTCAGCAATGACTGAAATGTTGAGTGTCTGGAGTCTTGAAAATGATGTTGGCCTTGAACACTTTGAGAGCTGAAGAGATCTGAAGATTTTTGAAAGCTTGATCTCTTTGATGAGTGTTCTTCAGAATTCTTTTTGACAGAAGATTTTGAAAGAGTCTCTGTACTCTGTATTGTGTGTTCTCTTCTTCTTAATCTCTATTGATTCAAAAAACATTCTGTCTTTTATTCTCTGTTCCAGAATAGAATATCATTCTCTGTCAAAGATAGCCGTTGGTCTGCATTGATTGCATCCTTAATTGCAAAAACTCTTCTGGAGGAAAGTCCACAGAATTATTCCTTGAAAGATCCCTTGAAACTTGGTCCAGAAATAAATAGAAACGGCTAGCAAATCTCTGAATTAATTTCATAATAACTCCTGTCTGATTTGAATTTGAATTCTGGAAGTTAACTGAAATCGTCGATCTGAGCTCTGCTATCGTCGAGCTGAGCTCAGAGATAAAGATCCAGTGCAGAGTCAAAATCGTCGACCTGAGCTCACCGATCGTCGAATGAAGTTCAACGATATTGTGAAGTTGAGCTCAGCGATCGTCGAATGGAGTTCGACGATATTGAGAAGTTGAGCTCAGCGATCGTCGAATGGAGCTCGACGATCTGTTGAAGTTGAGCTCGACGATCGTCGATCTGAGTTCGATGAATCGTCGTGCTGAGCTCGACAATCAGACTTAGTCTCCAGACAGAAAAACTTGGTCTTCAGGGCAGCTTCCAATCCTAGACTTCTAACCCTTAGACTCAATTCTAATTGACCTATTAAGCTATACAGAAGGTCAAACAAAGGTTCCTAGAGACATAGTGATCCTGACCCAAATTAGTAATAGGGTGTTCCAACAATCTCCCCCTATTTGGGTTAGGATAACTATTTACAGACTTTGGAAAATTCAAATAACAACATACAATCAGAAAAGCATAAAAACAACAGCTAGACATTACAGAAACATCACAGATATATATATATATGTATATGGTATAATCATCCAGATAGCAGTCAGAAAATCAAAGATTGTCACCTTACACAGTCATTTCTTCTCTTTGTCTTTAACCATTTTGATTTCTCTGTTAGGGTTCAGGGCTTCTTTGTTGGATCTGGTGTCATCTGCTGCACCCAAATAAGTTTGCTTTGAAGTCCTGGGAACCACAGCAGCAGGATGCAATTCCATATATCTGTCTGCATCAAAGAATTTACTGGAGGCATATTTCTCTAGTTCCTTCTGTCTTTGCTCTGACATTGTAGAAATATTTGAAGAATCTAAGCCTTGTTCTCTGGCCTTCTTGATCTGGTCTAGTGCAGCCAACTCCTTCATCCTAGCAGTCCAAGCAGATGGATTCTTTTTAGGGTCCTCAAATGGTACATGTGGCTCATACCTGTTGGAAGAATTGTCTTGAGGAGGCCTGGCAGACACTGTCTCTTTGAGCTTGTAGGGGAAGGGACCAGAAGTAGTATCAGCTGAAACATGTCCTCCCCTGGAGTATGGGTGCTGCCTGGAATGCCCTTTAGAATAAACCTGAAAATCTCTCTGATTTCCCCTGTATCCTCCTCTCCTAGAATAAGAACCCTAGACTGGCTTTCCCTTTGATAGGATCTGGCATGGGGTTGATAGGGAGCCTGGCTTCTAGCTGGGGCTTGACTTGCAGAGCTGCCACCTGCACCTGCATCAGGAGGAGGTGGTGGAGGAGGATGAGGGTGCTGGAACTGGGAGGAGCCCTTCTCATACTTTCTCTTCTTCTTCATGGCCTTGAGCTGATTTTTGGAATACTGCATCCAATGTTCAGTAATTTGGCAGTTATGCAGAATATAATAAGGAATATCATTATTATCCTTGACTTTTGCAGGAGGAACCCTTTTCATTGCCTTGCTCCTTGCCTTCCTCTTCCTGGCAATAGTGGCAGATGAATCATCAGAGTCTGTTTTGTATTCATCAGATTCAGAGCTCTGATCATCATATAAAGCATCTATTCTTTTCATAAGATCTTTCTTCAGCTGAGCAGAGGCAGAAGAGAGACAGAAGAAGCTGAAACAGCAGCAGTAGGGACAGCAGCAGAGACAACAGCAAATATAGCAGCAGATTCAGCAGCAGATACAGGAGGAGAAGCAGAACCAACAACAGCAACAGCAGGAGTGATGACAGCAGCAACTTCAGTAACATCAACAAAATCTGCAGCAGGCTCAAAATCAGTGGCCTCTGTCATCAGAAAATCCTTGGATATCTGCTCATTAGAGGCAGTTGGGATTTCAGCAGCAGTAAGAATATTTTCAGCAGCAGCAAAAACAGTCCTTTCTTTAACAGTAGCAGAGTAGCAGCAATTACTGAGAGTGCAAAAGAAGATATAATGCTGGGGTCACAGCCAGAGAAAGGCACTAGTGCCTTGGACAGGTCTTCTGAGGGCTGGACAGCATTACTCTTAGGCAAACAACTGAAAAAGGCAGAATCAAAAGCGGAGAGCAAAGACTTTAGGTCTAGTGCCAGAACTGGAGTAGGAGGCACAACAGCAGGAGCAGAGGTAGCAGAAACAGAAACATCAGCAGCAGCAGCAGCAACAACAACAGGAGCAGAGACAGCAGCAGCAACAACATGAAGGCTTGCTTCATATGGCATCTCCCCCTGCCTAGATGCAGATACATCTGTATCAAGGCACACTGCTGGAGGTGTTGCCTGATGAAGGAGGGAGGAAAGCCTGGCAGAGAGAGCTGCCACTGACTGTTGTAGAGGACCTAAGGAGGTCTCCAATAATAGAGAGAGCCTGGGGGCAATTAGCTCATACAACCTGTCAGCTAGGGCTGAGAGGTCTACTTGCTCAACCACAGGAGCAGAGGTAGATGGAATAGGGATAGCTGAGGATGCTGGAAGTGGAGGGCTGGAGAGTGGAGGGATGGATGGCTGAGGTGTGGGGATGGTGGATATGGAGGACAAGGGGATGGATATGGATGGAGTGAATGTTGGTTGGTCAATGATGTGGAGGAGGAGATCTTGAAAAGAGGTGGAGGAGGAGGGTAATTCAGGAGGAGATGAGGGGGAATCATCCATGTAGGAGTCATCCAGAAGGGTGAAAGATGGTATAGATGGTGATGATATGATATCTGGTGGAGGGTATGAAAATAATGGGTGGAAGTGGTCTGCAGGTGGAGGTAGAATTGGGTCTGGAGATGGAGTTGAGGTTGGAGATGGGCTGGATATGGTAATGGGGGATGAAGCTGGAATGGTGGATGGAAGAGGTAGGGTTGGAATTGGAGGAGGAGAAGAAGCAGCAACAGCAGCAGCCAGGTCTTCTGCAGGAGCAGAGACCTGTGGGGGAGTGACTCTGAGAGTCCTGGTGCCTGAAGGAGCACTAGAGGAGGGCATGCTGAGCTTGCTTATTTGCCTGTCCCACTTGCCAAAGAGGGCACATGTGAGTCTCTTGGAGGCATTGATGTGCACTCCAGAGGAGACCAGCAAGGCAGGGCACTTGTTCTGCAGGAAGACTCCAATAATCCTTCCAAAATTAACAAAGCTTTTGTTGATTTTCTTCTTGATTAGGTCAAAGAAGACCTCTCGCCAGTTCAAACTTTTCTTATCTACCAGAGCTCCCATGAGACAGAGCTGATGTCTGGAGATAGTATCATGAGCTGAGTGCTTTGCCAGCAGCACTTTTCCTACAACATCTGCTAGGAACCTGTACTCAACAGACAAGTTCCTTTTGAATAACTTGCTAGGGTTTCCCTCTGGATGACCCATCCTGGCAAGTATGTCAGCAAACTCCTCTCCAGATAACTCAGCAGTATCATCTCCAGTTCTCAGTCCAAAAACCTCTATTAAAATGGTGGGGGTCAGAGGTACCTGGGTTCCAGCAATAGAGCCAACTATAGTAGAGTTGTCCAGATTATGAGCAGTGTAAACCCATTCCTTGATTTCATCTGAGGCCAGTTTTATCCTGGTGGTCATGAGGGCAGACAAGTTCTGATCCTTGAATAAACCCAGAATGTCTTGGAAAACTTGGTCAGTAGTGCTGAATGATTCCATATCAATGTCGAAGCCTGCATCAAACTTCATTGTGGCTAGAACAGCAACTGATACAACCATTGTACCTGCAAAAATTCAACAAACAAAACGACCAAGTGTAGAACTGTTTGGAGGGAAGAAGATTCTTGCAGAGAAATTGAAAGCGCAAGAGAGAACGACGGCGAAAAATGAGTTTTATATTAGGGTTCGACGCAGAATTGGAAAGATCGTTGAACTCAGTTCGACGATCGAGGCTTCTAAAGGAATCTGAAGAGACTCCAACATCGTCGATCTCCGTTCGACGATCTTGAAAGGCGTCGAGCTCCGTTCGACGATCGTTCAGTGAACATAATCGTCGAGCGCCGTTCGACGATCGTTGACCGGAAGAGATAGTTCACACTATCTGAGAGGCGCTGAACTCAGTTCGACGATTCTGGAAATCGTGATCTCCGTTCGACGATCTTAGGGGAAATCGTCGAGCGCAGTTCAGAGATCAGAAAAATTCTAGACACTAAGAAAAATCAGAATTTTTGCCTAGTCTTGGTCAATTTTTAGCTTCCAAAATCTTGGAGATTATTTAAGACTTCCTTCATCTAACATTCCTAACTGATTTAGGAAGAAAGTGTGTTTCTTTTCATCCAAAGGCTTGGTGAAAATATCTCCCCTTTGTAAATCAGTTGGGATATATTGTAATTCAATTTTATTCTTTTCAACATTGTCCCTTAAGAAGTGATGCCTAATCTCTATGTGTTTTGTCCTACTATGGAGGACTGGATTTTGAGCTATAGAAATAGCACTTGTATTGTCACAAAAGATTTTAGACTTCTCTAAGTTGTAACCATAGTCTAGGAGTTGGTTTTGAATCCACAATATCTGTGAACAACAACTGCCTGCAGCCATATATTCAGCTTCAGCAGTTGAGGTTGACACAGATGTTTGTTTCTTACAAAACCAAGAGACAAGTCTGTCACCAAGGAACTGACAAGTTTCACTGGTGCTTTTCCTGTCAATTCTGCATCCAGCATAATCAGCATCAGAGAATCCAGTTAAATCAAATGCTGAATCTTTTGGATACCAGAGACCTAGATTTGGACAACTTTTAACATACATGAGAATTCTCTTTACTAATGTTAGGTGTGACTCTCTAGGGCTTACTTGGAACCTAGCACATATACATGTAGCAAACATTATCTCTGGTCTACTAGCTGTAAGATACAGTAAAGAGCCAATCATTGCTCTATATGTTGTCTGATCAACAGGTTTCCCATGTTCATCAGCATCCAATACAACATTGGTAGGCATGGGTGTTTTCATACAAGATGCCTCAGACATACCAAATTTCTTAACCAGTTCATTAGCATATTTGGTTTGAGAAATAAAGATGTCTTCAGCATGTTGTTTGACTTGCAATCCTAGGAAGAAGGATAGCTCACTCATGCTACTCATCTCAAATTTAGAGTGCATTAGGTTAGAAAATCTTCTGCACAATTTTGAGTGAGTAGAACCAAAAATAATATCGTCTACATAAATTTGTACTAGTAGGGTATGGGACTTATGAGTTCTAATAAAAAGAGTTTGGTCTACTCTACCACTTATAAAACTATTTTCCAAGAGAAAGCATGCTAGGGTCTCATACCATGCTCTAGGAGCTTGCTTGAGACCATATAATGCTTTGTTCAGTCTAAAAACATAATCATGATAAGTTGGAGAGATAAAACCTGGAGGTTGTCTGACATAAACTTCCTCTTTGATGTCTCCATTTAAAAAAGCACTCTTGACATCCATCTGATAGACCTTGAAGCCTTTGTGAGCTGCATAAGCTAGAAATATCCTGATGGCTTCCAATCTTGCAACAGGTGCAAAAGTCTGGTCGTAGTCAATTCCTTCTTCTTGAGAATATCCCTTGGCAACTAGTCTTGCCTTGTTCCTTATAATTACTCCTTGATCATCCAGTTTATTTCTGAATACACATTTTGTTCCAACAATGGAATGATCCTTAGGCTTTGGCACTAGTTCCCATACTTTGTTCCTCTCAAATTGATGTAACTTCTCTTGCATTGCAATGATCCAGTGTGGATCTTGCTCTGCATCTTGAATGGACTGAGGTTCAATTTGAGAAAGGAAGCAGGTGTGCAACAGGTTTTGGTTGACCTGATTTCTGGTTTGCACACCAGCTGAGAGTTCTCCAATTATTTGGGAAATTGGATGGTCTCTTGATGTTACTAAATCAACAGGGGGTGTTGATTGTTCACCAACCTGTGTTGTTGTTTCCTCTTGTGGTACAACAACTGGCTCTTCAAGTTGAGCTTCAATGTGTTGAGCATTCCCTTCATCTTCACTGCTTTCATCCTCTTGAGCAACCTGTAGCTTGTTCATATCTTCAACTAGAGAGTGTTCCTGCAAAGGTTCTATGGTAGAAGAAATCTTCTCCTTGAAAGACATGTTAGTTTCATCAAATGAAATATGAACAGATTCCTCAATTTTTAAAGATGATTTATTATAGACCCTATAGGCCTTGCTGATCATGGAGTATCCCAGAAACACTCCTTCATCAGCTTTGGCTTGAAATTTTGCTAGATATTTCTTGTCATTATTGTGAATGTAGCAAATGCAACCAAAAATTCTAAAATAGTCAACTTTAGGTTTCTTCCCTTTGAGTAATTCATAGGGAGTCTTTCCCTTCAGTTTATGTATCAGACTTCTGTTCAGCACATAGTTGGAGGTGTTTACTGCCTCTGCCCAAAAGGATAGAGGTAGATGAGCATCTGACAACAATGTAGTGGCAGATTCAATAAGGGTTCTATTTTTCCTTTCAGCTACCCCATTTTGTTGAGGAGTTCTAGGAGCCGAGAAAGTATGTCTGATCCCTTCACTCTGACAGAACTCTTGCATAAGAAGAGAATCAAACTCTGTCCCATGATCACTTCTGATCAGGGCAATGTGAGTATTGAACTCAATCTGTATACATTTGAGAAACTCTGTCAGACACTTAAAGTTATCAGACTTCTTCCTTAGAAAGAACACCCAAGTGAATCTAGAGAAGTCATCTACAATTACTAAAGTATAGGATTTCCCTCCTAGGCTTTGTACTGTGATGGGTCCAAATAGATCCATGTGTAACAGATACAATATCCTAGGTGAATCACTCTTATTAAGTGACTTAAAACTGTTTTTAGTTTGCTTGCCTAATTGACAAGCCTTGCATAGTCCTTCCTTCTTGTAGGGGCCAGAAGGTAGTTCTCTAACAAGGTTGTCCTTGGAGAGCCTAGCAATAGTTCTAAGGTTTAGGTATCCTAGTCTCTTATGCCATAACACATTTGGTCTACAGACTGAATTAAACAGGCAAATATCTATATCAGTTGAAAGAAAGTCTACTAGGTAGATGTTACCTTTCCTTATACCTGTCAACACAGTTGTGTTGTCCTCTGACTTGATTTTGCATAAGGCTTTGCTGAAGGTCACCTGGTAGCCTTCATCACATAGCTGACTGATGCTGATTAGGTTGTGCTTCAGTCCTTCCACATATGCTACCTTCTTGAAGGTTACTGAACCAATCTGGACTGTACCATATCCTTTAGTCTATCCAAAGTTGGAATCACCAAAGATAACTTTGGGTCCAAGCTTGGCTCTAAAGGATGTGAGGTTGTCCTTATTCCCTGTCATGTGCTTAGAGCACCCACTATCCAAGTACCATTGCTGGTTAGATGTTGGATAGGTCTTCATCTGCACATAAAACAATTCACTTGTTTTTGACCCAGTTTACCTTGGGCCTAGGTTGATAACCTCTAAATTCAGAAATGAAAGACATCCCTGGCTGACTCTTATATCCTTCAGGATGATATCTCCTTGGAGGTAAAATCCATTCAGTATAAGGGTTAAAGGTTTGGGATGAAGAACCCTTAGGATTCAATTTTGATTTGCCTTTGAAAAAGTTTCCAGAGTTCTGACCTCTGTTTGACGATCTTGGAGCTGCGTTCGACGATCTTGGGTCAGATCGTCGAGCTCCGTTCGACGGTCGACTATGGCTGAGGTCAGGTATATGAGATCATCGAGCTGCGTTCGACGGCTTTGGCTGAGATCGTCGACCTGCGTTCGACGATTTTTCCTGAGATCGTCGAGCTGCGTTCGGCGATCGTCGATCTCCGTTCGACGATTTTTGCTGGGACTCAGTTTTTTGAGGCAGATCAGAATTTTTCCTGGCAACCTCTACAACTCCCTTTCCCTTGCTAGAAATAAACTTGATGGGAGTTGTTAGGACTATAGGTTGGCTGGATGAAGTACCCAAGCCCAGTGTACTGTTGAATCTAGAGTTCACTGTGCTTGTGATGTCCATCAGCTTGATGCTTCTCCCATTAAGGGATTCTTCAAGCTTCTTGGCCTCAGAGAGCTCACTTTTCAGTGTAGTTATCTGTTCCCTACAGTTCTCCAACTCCTGAGAGAGTTTGAGGTTTTCTGACTTTAAACCATTGTGTTCAGATAATTGATTTCTGAGAGAGATAATCTCTTTCTCAGACTTTGACAAGTCCAAACACAGTGCTTTAAATTCAGATTTAAAATCTTCTGAAGTAAAATCAAAAGAACTAATTACCTGATCTTCTTCAGCTTGGGTTTCTGAGTCTGACTCTGACTCTTCATCCTCTGAATTGTGATGTGAGGCATTAATTGCCATCATGCAGAATTCCTTTTCTTCTGCATCATCCTCATCATCACTGGAGCTGGATGAGGCTTCTGATTCCTCTTCTGTCTCACTCCAGGATTCAGCAACAAACCCTTTCCTTGTATGCTTATTTTTGCTGGAAGAAGGTTTGCTATTGCCATTCCTTTTGGGGTCCTTCTCCTTTCTTCTTTCTTTTCTGTCCCTTCTGTCCTTGTTCTTGTTCTCTGGACAGTCAGGAACTATATGCCCTGGTTTCCTGCAACCAAAGCAAATAATGTCTTTGTTATTGCCAATGGACTTGTTATACCTTGGCTTATCCTGCTCCTTGTATGATCTTCTTTTGAAGTCCTTTCTGGCCATCTTGTAGAATCTTTTGGCCAACAAGCTGAGTAGTTCATCATTGTCTGTGCTCTTATCTTCAGGCAGATCCTCAGTTGCCTTAAAGGCTATGGTTTTCTCTTTCCTTGTGGCTGGTGAAGCAGCCTTCTGTTCTTCCTCTCTATTCTTGATGAGTAGCTCATAAGATTTGAGCTTACCCAACAAGGCTTCAGTGGTGATCTCATTCAGGCTTCTGGCATCCTTAATTGGCCAGATTCTTGAGTCCCAAGTGCTGGGGAAGCACATTAGGATCTTGTCATTAAGTTCTGTCAGAGAAATCTCTTTGTCCAATGTCCTTAGTTCACTGACAATTAGACTCAGTCTGTTGTACATGTCTCCCACTGACTCAGTCTCTCCCTTCTTGAAGTTCTCATATTGGGAGATGAGATGGGATCTTCTGTCCTTTCTCTCATCAGCTGAGCCTGAGACAATTTCTGAGAGCTTGTCCCAAATCTCCTTGGCTGAGTTGCATTCAGCTACCTTTTGGAATATGTCATCTGACATTGTCTGGGCTAGGATGTTCATAGCCTTGGCATCAGCTACTTTCCATTTTTTGATGTCAGCATCTGTTCCTGATGGAGGTGGAACAACATTTGTGCTTGTGCTCTCTGGAGGTCTTGGACACACTGTCAAAACAGAATTGAAAATATCTTCGTCAATGGAATTCATGTAAAGTCTAATCCTTGCTTTCTAAAGTGCAAACTTGGAAAGATTGCACACTGGAGGTCTGGTGCTAGCATAATCTTTGTTTTGGGCCATGAGTTGTGCAAACAAAATCTAATAATAAAATACCAAAGAAAAACAGATCTAGTTTAGGATCTTGGGGTTCAGGTGTTAGCCTGTACAACCAATCAGGTATGGTATGTTTAACCAACCTCCCTCTGATACCAATTGAAAGGGCAACTAGATCTGATATACTCTAGAGGGGGTGAATAGAGTATATGATGTTTTAGTACTTTTAAAAACTTTTACAACAATTGTTGTAATAAGTGTGAGCAGGGAAGCAAATATAAATCTAATCACAGAGCTAAGCTATGCAAAAACTAAGCACAAACAAATCAAGGCCAGAAACAAAAAGTAAACAAGCAGAGCCAGAGGACACAAGGAAATATAGTGGTTCCCCAAACTTGGGTACATCCACTCTTCTACCACCCTAGGTAGGAATCCACTGCAGGATGAGTTGATCAGGTGTCTTAGGCACCAATGAGCTTTTGATAAGGTGCTCAAAAACCAAAGCAGATTTTTTGATCAGGTGTCTTGCCACCAATGAGCTTTTGACAAGGTGCTCAAAAACCAGATTCAAACTTTTGAAGGGAGTTTGAGAAACCCTTTACAGAGTGGGGGTGAGAGAGTGATGGCGGTCTTCTCTTTCTCAAACAACTGAGAAGACTATGTGGATTGATGTCAAAGCTCCCCCTGAATCCTTGAAATCTTCAGGAAGAAAAGCTTTGATGAGGGTGATAGGCCTTCAAATGGTAGAACTCCAGCAATAGATGGTTTCAGCAATGGCTGAAATGTTGAGTGTCTGGAGTCTTGAAAATGATGTTGGCCTTGAACACTTTGAGAGCTGAAGAGATCTGAAGATTTTTGAAAGCTTGATCTCTTTGATGAGTGTTCTTCAGAATTCTTTTTAACAGAAGATTTTGAAAGAGTCTCTGTACTCTGTATTGTGTGTTCTCTTCTTCTTAATCTCTATTGATTCAAAAAACATTCTGTCTTTTATTCTCTGTTCCAGAATAGAATATCATTCTCTGTCAAAGATAGCCGTTGGTCTGCATTGATTGCATCCTTAATTGCAAAAACTCTTCTGGAGGAAAGTCCACAGAATTATTCCTTGAAAGATCACTTGAAACTTCGTCCAGAAATAAATGAAAACGGCTAGCAAATCTCTGAATTAATTGCATAATAACTCCTGTCTGATTTGAATTTGAATTCTGGAAGTTAACTGAAATCGTCGATCTGAGCTCTGCTATCGTCGAGCTGAGCTCAGAGATAAAGATCCAGTGCAGAGTCAAAATCGTCGACCTGAGCTCACCGATCGTCGAATGGAGTTCGACGATATTGTGAAGTTGAGCTCAGCGATCGTCAAATGGAGTTCGACGATATTGAGAAGTTGAGCTCAGCGATCGTCGAATGGAGCTCGACGATCTGTTGAAGTTGAGCTCGACGATCGTCGATCTGAGTTCGACGAATCGGCGTGCTGAGCTCGACGATCAGACTTAGTCTCCAGACAGAAAAACTTGGTCTTCAGGGCAGCTTCCAATCCTAGACTTCTAACCCTTAGACTCAATTCTAATTGACCTATTAAGCTATACAGAAGGTCAAACAAAGGTTCCTAGAGACATAGTGATCCTGACCCAAATTAGTAATAGGGTGTTCCAACAGAGATCTGGATTCTCTCCAACCGGTACCCCCCGGTGTAGATAATTTTCTGGACTTAGCTTGTAACCTTCCGCTTCGAGAGGTAGAGTTAACTAACTATGGGACCCGCAGGTGAGCGAGACATTCCCCTACATCAACCTTTCGACGAAATCATCTTTTGCTGGAGATCAAATTTTCTGAATGCCTATCACCCTACTGCAAAGCTTCACTTCCTGAACAACTCAAGATCTCAGGGGGATCTTTGACAACATCCAATATCTTCTCTCTGATTGTTGACAGAGAAGATCATCTCATCCCTCTCTCTCTATCTCTGCTGTAAAGGGTTTATCAAACTCCCTTCAAAAGTTTGTGTTGGTTTCTGAGATCTTGTCAAAACTCAGTGGTGGCAAGACACCTGATCAAAAAATCTGGTTTGGTTTTTGAGCACCTTATCAAAAGCTCATCGGTGCCCAGGACACCTGATCAACTCATCCTGCAGTGGATTCCTACCTATGGTGGTAGAAGAGTGGATGTACCCAGATTGATTGGGGAACCACTATAGCTCCTTGTGTCATCTGATTGCTTACTTTCTTTTGTTTTCTAGCTGTGGTTTGTGATTGATTTTTGATTAGATAGTTGTTGTTGTTCATTTGCTTCCCTGTTCACTTAGGAATACAACAACTATTGTAAAAAGTTTTTAGCAAGCACCATACTCTATTCACCCCCGTCTAGAGTATATCAGATCTAACATGCACTTTCAATTGGTATCAGAGCTAGGTTGGTTAAAAATACCACATCTTCCAGGTTGGTTAAAATACCACATCTTAGTGGTTACACAGGCTAACACCTGAACCCAAAGATCCCTCTAGTTAGATCTACTTATTTTGATTTTGTTATTAGAATTATTTCTTCACAAAACATGGCGCAAAACAAAGATTATGCTAGCACCAGACCTCCAGTGTGCAATCTATCTAAGTTTGCACTTTGGAAGACAATGATTAAACTGTAAATGAACTCTATTGATGAGGACATTTTCAATTCTGTTTTGACAGTGTGTCCAAGACCTCCAGAGAATACAAGCACAAGTACTGTTCCACCTCCTTCAGGAACAGATGCAGAAATAAAGAAATGAAAATTGGCTGATGCAAAAGCTATGAACATTCTAGCCCAGACTATGTCTGATGAGATATTCCAAAAGGTAGCTGAATGCAACTCAGCAAAGGACATCTGGGGCAAGTTATCTGAGATAGTCTCAGGATCTGCTGATGAGAGAAAAGATAGAAGATCTCATCTCATAACCCAGTATGAGAATTTCAAGAAAGGAGAAGCTGAGTCAGTAGCAGACATGTATAATAGACTCAGTCTCATAGTCAATGAGCTGAAAACTTTGGATAAGGAGATCTCATTGACTGAGCTCAATGATAAAACTCTAATGTGCTTCCCAAGCACTTGGGACTCAAGGATCTAGCCAATCAAGGATGCCAGAAGCCTAAGTGAGATCACAACTGAAGCTCTCTTGGGCAAGCTCAAGTCTTATGAGCTGCTCATCAAGAATAGAGAAGAAGAGCAGAAGGCTGCCTCACCAGCTATAAGAAAGGAGAAATCAATAGCTTTCAAAGCCACTGAAGATCAGCCTGAAGACAAGGTCCCCAATGAAGAGTTGCTAAGCCTTCTGGCCAAAAGGTTTTACAAAATGGCCAGGAAGGATTTCAGGAAAAGATCATACAGAGAGCATGACAAGCCAAGGTATGACAAATCAAATAATAAAGAAATTATTTGCTTTGGTTGCAGAAAACCAGGCCACATTGTGTCTGACTGTCCAGAAAATAAAAACAAGGACAAAAAGGACAGGAAAGAAAGGAGAAAAGAAAAGGACTTCAAGAAGAGCAGCAATGGCAAATCCTCCTCCAACAAGAACAAACATACAAGGAAGGGATTTGTAGCTGAATCTTGGAGTGAGACAGAAGAAGAATCTGAAGCTTCATCCAGCTCAAGTGATGATGAAGATGATGCTGAAGAAAAAAAATTCTGCATGATGGCTATCAATGCCTCACAACAAAATTCTGATGCAGAAGAGTCAGAATCAGAGACTCAATCTAAAGAGTAACAGGTAATAAGTTCTTTTGATTTAATTCTGAGGACTTCAAGTGTGAGTTTAAAGCACTATGTTTAGATTTATTAAAATCCGAGAAGGAAATCATTTCTCTCAGAAATCAATTATCTGAATACAGTACTTTAAAATCAGAAAACCTCAAACTCTCTGAGAAGTTGGAATGTTGTAGGGAGCAGATAGCTTCACTGAAAAGTGAACTATCAGAGGCCAAGAAGCTTGAATAATCCCTCAATGGGAGAAGTATCAAGCTAATGGACATCACAAGCACAGTGAACTCAAGATTCAATAGTACACTGGGCTTGCGTGCTTCATCCAGCCAACCTATAGTACTAACAACCCCAATTAAATTTATCTCTGATAAAGGTAAGTGAGTTGTAGAGGTAGCTAGGAAGAATTCTAACTTACCCAAGAAAACAAAAGTTCAACAGAAATCGTCGAACGGAGCTAGGTGAGAGCCTGATAACGGAATCCATCTCGAGGTGAGACCTACCCCACCCTCCGAGAGATCAACCTGTCCTGCCAGCTAGGTGAGAGTCTGGCAGCGAAATCCATCTCGAGGTGAGACCTACCCACCCTCAGAGAGATCAACCTGCCTTGCCAGCTTGGTGAGAGTCTGGCAGCAGAATCCATCTCGAGGTGAGACCTACCCCACCCTCCGAGAGATCAACCTGTCGTGCTAGCTAGGTGAGAGTCTGACAGCGGAATCCATCTCGAGGTGAGACCTACCCCACCATTCGAGAGATCAACCTGCCCTGCCAGCTAGGTGAGAGCCTAGCAGCGGAATCCATCTCGAGGTGAGACCTACCCACCCTCCGAGAGATCAACCTGCCCTGCCAGCTAGGTGAGAGCCTGACAGCGGAATCCATCTCGAGGTGAGACCTACCCCACCCTCCAAAATATCAACCTGCCCTGCCAGCTAGGTGAGAGCCTGACAGCGGAATCCATCTCGATGTGAGACCTACCCCACCCTCCGAGAGATCAACCTGCCCAGCCAGCTAGGTGAGAGCCTGACAGCGGAATCCATCTCGAGGTGAGACCTACCCACCCTCCGAGAGATCAACCTGCCCTGCCAGCTAGGTGAGATCCTGACAGCGGAATCCATCTCGAGGTGAGACCTACCCCACCCTCTCAGAGATCAACCTGCCCTGCCAGCTAGGTGAGAGCCTGGCAGCGGAATCCATCTCGAGCTGAGACCTACCCCACCCTCCGAGAGATCAACCTGCCCTGCCAGCTAGGTGAGAGCCTGGTAGCGGAATCCATCTCGAGGTGAGACCTACCCCACCCTCCGAAAGATCAACCTGCCCTGCCAACTAGGTGAGAGCCTGACAGCGGAATCCATCTCGAGGTGAGACCTACCCCACCCTCCGAGAGATCAACCTGCCCTGCCAGCTAGGTGAGAGCCTGACAGCAGAATCCATCTCGATGTGAGACCTACCCCACCCTTCGAGAGATCAACCTGTCCGGCCAGCTAGGTGAGAGTCTGGCAGCGGAATCCATCTCGAGGTGAGACCTACCCACCATCTGAGAGATCAAATTGCTCTGCCAGCTAGGTGAGAGCCTGGCAGCAGAATCCATCTCGAGGTGAGACCTACCCCACCCTCCGAGAGATCAACCTGCCCTACCAGCTAGGTGAGAGCCTGGCAGCGGAATCCATCTCGAGGTGAGACCTACCACACCCTCCGAGAGATCAACTTGCCCTGCCAGCTAGGTGAGAGCCTGACAGCGGAATCTATCTCGAGGTGAGACCTCTAGGCATCCACGAGAGGTACCACCGACCATGCCCAGCTAGTGAGAGCCTGGGCAGCGGGACCGTCTCGGAGCAAAAGGACTAGGCATCTCAATCAAACCTTACCAAATCTTATATCCTCAAACGGGGAAAAATATGAGTTACATGGTCCCCTGACTCAGCTGGTCAGGGGTAGCACTTGTTACAAGACAAGAAAGGGGAAAAAACTACCGCAAGGCGAGGCACCCTCAGGGGGCCTGGGCATGATGGTCTTCTTCCACTTCCTTCTCCTCGGACACTTCCATCTTGCTCAAGCTCTCCATGACCTTCTCCATCTCCTCTTCCTTGGCCAACCAAGAGATGGTGTTGACGGCCGTGACGTAGCACTGCCTTGCCATCCTAGAGCCTCCCTTGACTCTGACCTGGATCCCTCCGGAGCTGAACTTGAGGCATTTGTGGAAGGAAGATGACACGCAACAGAAGACGCTGATGAGGGGCCTTCCGAAGATGACGTTGTAGCTGCTTGGAGCATCAACAATGACGAACCAGCAGTTCCTTGAAGCCCCTCCCAACTTTACTTAGAGTCCTACTCCACCTTCGACCTCATTCCTTTCTCCTGAAAATCCGAACAGGGGTCCGTCCGAGGCCAACACCCTTCTTGGCTCTACCTTCATCTCGTCAAACGCCTTCTTGAAAATGACGTTGACGGAGCTTCCGTTGTCAACCAAGATTCGGGAGACGGTGTAGACCTCGATAGCCGTCTGGATGACCAGCGCATCACAAAACGGATCCTCATGATCTGACAAGCCCTTCACCGAGAAGGTGATCTTCTCCTCCTGGGGCGGGGTCTGGGATGTTGAGGCGACGCTCCTTTGGTACATGATATGAAGGGTCGCCTCCGAGTGGCTTTGATCCCTACTCCACCATGGATCACAGCTATACCGCCGCGGGGTCTGACATCGACCTGGTCCTCACACACATCATCTCCCCCTTCTCTGGGCAGAACCTCTTCTACTCGCACCGACGGCTGCTGTAACGCCCCCGATTTTCCAGTGATTTATTTAATTTCTTATTTGACGTATTATGACGTCAGAGCGTTATGTTAGCGCGTGTTGGTCACGTGACATTGTTAGAGCGTGCTCTTAGCTCCTTAGGTTCCCTGCGCGGCTTGGTGATGCCTGGTAGCAAGATTCCCTAGCGAGCCGGAGTCTGTTTGGTGACTCGGTGGAGCCTCTTGGGGAATGCTTATGTTTTGGCTTCGGGAGAAATTTGCCCGAGTTTTGTTCGTCGGATTTTGTTACCGACTTTGTCGTAGCGCGTTTGCGTTTGTTAGGTTTGACCGGCCAAATTTTGGGATTTGCGTCGGGAGTGGAAGATTTTACATTAGGAAATTAGATCGGCTAATTTTAGTCTTGCTCGTCAAGTTTCGTCGCGTTCCGAGCATTTTTGGAGCCTCGGCGCGCGATTGAAGTTTGTATGTTTTCGCGTACGCCGTTAACTTTAGAAATTGTTACTATCTCGAAAACGGTGCATCGGAATTCGATTTCGACTTCGCCGTTGGGTTCGTAGTGTCGTTATTCGCCTACGATGCGAATTTCGTTCGATTTAGCGTGCGTTTGGTCCTCCATAATGATATAAGGTTATATCATTGTTAATAATTATAAATATTATTTATATATATATTTATATATATAAAGATATAAAAAGATAGAAAGAGGTGTGTGAGGGATTCGGTGAGAATGATTCTCACCGAATTCGGGAATTCGGTGAGAATTCTCGCCGAATCGGAAATTCGGCGAGAATGATTCTCGCCGAATCGGAAATTCGGCGAGAATGATTCTCACCGAATTCTTTTGGTTCGGTGAGAATCATTCTCACCGATCAGCAGCCCCTTTTCTTTTTTTTTTCTAAGTGTTTATATTTTTTTTTTCTTTTAATATTATATTAAGTATATATATTTATATATATATGAGAGAGAAGGTCTTCTTCTTCTTTCCCCGAACCCGCGGCCTCCGGTGCGACATTTTAGGCGAGTGCGGAACCCTCGTTCGCGGAACTTCCGGCGGCCGCCACCGCTGCTCCGGTGGACGGAATTTCGATCCGATCGCGGCGTTGGAAAGCTCTCGGCGAGAGCTTCGAGATCGCGGTAAGCTTTTCCCGTTTCGGTGACCGTTTCGCCTTAGATTTTCCAGCCCTAACCCCGGTTGTCCGTTGTTTTTTCGTAGATCTCGTCTCCCCGTGCTTCCTTTGGACGGATCTACGTGGTGGAGTATTTTGGGTGGACGTTTTCAAGATCGATTTGAGGCAAGTGGATTTCTCCCCTCTTGCGTGCCTCCATGAGTTGTATTTCGCCTTATTTATTCTCCTTGTCGTAAAATACCGGAGTAATATAGGTGAGATTAGAAATATTCCTAGGTTAGGGCTTGTGATCGGCCTAAACTAGAAAGTTATCGGAATTTATTTTAAGTTGAATTCGGCGGGTAGGGGGAAATAATTCGGCGGGTAGGGGGAAATAATTCGGCGGGTAGGGGGAAATAATTCGGCGGGTTTTGGTTGTAGAACTTGGTAGTTTCTAAGTGGTGTTGTCGGCCAGTTTTGGCGCCGAATCGTGGATCCTTAGCATGTGGTAGCTGGGTTTCTGAAGGAGTATGGTACCGGGGGAGTTCGAGCCGTGGCCACCACCATTCCCTCCTTTGGACATTTTGGGTTCCTATAAGAGGTTGGAACTCTATGTGTGTGGACCCTGTGGCGGCCCCTTTAGTACTCTTGAGACACCTGGACTGGGATTTGTGTCAGTGCTAACGATTTACAAGTTTAGGACTGTTAGTTCCTTTCATACTGTTCATTTGATGCATATTGGTTTCCTTTTTGTCTCTGCAGGCTTGAGCGGAGTTTGGTACGTTTTAGTACTTGTTGCATTTCTCTCACTTTACTGACTGTTTTACTTACATTCTGTCCCTTTTTGGATTCTTTAGCTGAGATTTTCAGCATTTCTCTTGCAGAGTTGGTAACCCTTTTTCTTTCTGCTCTTGTCATTCGATTATTATCTGATTTTTCTTTGCCTCCTGTTTATTATTTCTTGCTGAGATGTTCTTCTTTTGAATGCCTCGGGTTCAGGTCTGTAGCCGGCTGTACGGCTAATTTCAGGAGTTTCCCTGTGGACTGCGTTGTGGCAGTGTTTTCCTCACTTGTTGAGGTAGTTCTTTAGCCTTGTAGTAGTACCGACATACATGCTCGCCAGCGAGTTCGTGTCAGGTTGTTGACGCTCGTTGGTGATTTTCCTTTGTGATATTAAGTCTTTGCTTAGCTGCTAGTTTACCTGTTTTGTGGTAGTTTCACTTGCTCTCTGGGAATGTTTTATACTAGGTTGCTAGTTACCTTGAAACCTATAGCAAGATTACTATATGTATTGCATGATCAGCATGTTTTTATGAAAGCTCAATCATTATTTTCCTGATGCGTAAAAGATTGTTTTCTTTATAAATATTATAAATTGAAAGATAGGGTCTTGCTTAGTGTAAGTTGTCCTCTTAGGACACTTACGCGCTCTTTTAGGATGTTAAGCATAAATGAAGTATTTTTCCGCTACGTATAAAAATAGTTTTTAAACCGTGGACTATCTGATTCACTGAGCCGAGGGATACGACCAATTAATTTAAAAATAAGTTTTCTATTCATTTTAGCTTATGATTTGAAGGATTAGAGTGTTGCCTGAGCGTCAGCAGTTATCCCCTGCTTGACGTGGCATCACAGCTCGTAGTTATCTCGTGCTATGATTTATTTATTAATGAGAAAATGCGGGTTGTGACAGTTGGTATCAGAGGGAGGTTGCTTGACAAATTGTCGGGCAACCTGTCCCTGTAAGTATTAGGTGTTTAGAGTCATATCATACACACACCGATATGTCATCAGCACGTCTTGGCTGAAGCACGAACACTACACTCATAGCATGACATGAAGTATACGAGGCATATTATGTAGTATGGGATGCATACTATGTGTTTGTATATGGATCCACCATAGGAGGCAACATGTGAGGGTTATGTAGTATGGGATGCATAACCTCACCACATGAATGCGGCTAGCACGTTTTCTTTTTCGTTGCATGGAAATGTTATGTAGTATGGGATGCATAACATTTTCATGTGTACGCCGCTCATAACATGCATTAGGGCCTTTTTAGAATGCATAGCACAATCATGCATACCATAACATTGCATAAGCACAACGTGCCAAGCTAAAGATTTGCAGGATGACATATGTACACACATAATTTTTGAGTCAAAAAGAATATAAATTCATGCATTCCCGATCTAGGCACAAGAGTTAGTGTAATGATAGTGAATCATCGTAGGATAAGCATATCATCATTATTGAAAATCCCAGAGCAAGTTAGCAGCAGGAGCAAGTACTTAAGTATGTATTGTTTGTACTATGTTGTTTGGTTCTAGTGGGTGGGCTAGGTGTCTAATTACTATTTTGTTGTTCCATTAGAATGTCGAGGCGTCCTTCGACAAGGTTGACTCCCCAATCGGAGGGAGAATCTTCAGGTGCGCAGAGCAGCGCAATGATAGAAGGTCTGCGACAAAGCAATGAAGCCTTGTCAAAGCAAGTAATGGATTTGCAGTCTCAGGTCCAGTCCTTGTTAGCAGTTGTGGCAGGGAAAATTCCGAGAGTTCAGGACCCTGTTGTGGGTCAAGCTGTCCCTGTTCCCCCCGCTCCTCTGGTGCCTCCGGTCGTGGTGCCACCAGAGATGACCTTTATTTCTCAGTTTCAGCGACTTAGGCCTCCGACGTATGATGGCAAGGCAGATTACATGGTCTTAGACGATTGGATGATATCAATCGAGGAGATGTTCTCATACTCCGGGATTACTGATGATCAGAAAGTGATGTTAGCTGCATATCAGCTCAAAGGGTTGTCAAAGGGCTGGTGGCTGAGGGAGAAAGAAGGTCTGAATGACGGGTGTTCCTGGGAGTCCTTTAAGGAGCTACTTCTGAGCAAGTTTCTGCCATCGGTCGAGCGGGACCGTCTGATGAATGATTTCCTGCACTTAAAGCAGAGACAGCTCACGGTTAGTGAGTACGAAATCGAGTTTAGTAAGCTAAGCCGATTTGCCCCAGACTTGGTGAGTTCCGATGAAAGTAGAAGCAAGCGATTTTTGGCTGGGCTAAGGAGTGACGTCCAGCAATTAGCAAGTGCCTATGCGACCTCAAGTTATGCTGGTATGGTGGAAGCTGCCTTAAAGATAGAGGCAATTGATAACGCCAAGAATCGAGGTCAACAACTGAGAAAAGATAAAAGAAAGTCTGATGAGGGTAAGAGTACTCAGGTCCCTGACGCTGCTCCGAGGAAGAGAAACAAGGAGGTATGCAGTTTTTGTGGCCGACCGGGCCATCCATTGGAAAGGTGCTATCAAAGATTAGGAGCTCAGAAGAAAGAGCAGATTCATGCGATCCAAGGTATCCCAAAGAAAGACTTGCTTTGTTCTGCCTGCAAGAAGCCGGGGCATGATGCTGCCCATTGCTGGAAGAAGGCGAGAAGTTGTTTCTTGTGCGGTCAAGAGGGTCATCTCAAGTATCAGTGCCCGCAGGCTTAGCTTACTCTGCAGCCAGTTCCTCTTCAGGCCTTGCCGCCGCCGCAGCGAGTGGACAAGAGAGAAGGAAAGTTGAACGTGGTCTCTATGGAGGAAGCTCAGGCGTCCACGCAAGTGATATCAGGTTAGATTCTCCCCTAGTTTTAATGTTTAGCTCATAGTTATAGTTTTGAGTGTTCGCTTCCTTAGTCGCGTGTGCAATTTTATAGGACGATTTAAGGTAAAGAACCGCTGGGCGCGTGTTCTATTCGATTCCGGCGCTACCCACTCATTTGTGGCTAGGGCCTTCGTAGAGCGTTACTGTTTGAATCTCGATCGTGTTGGTGATGCGTTCTGTGTTAAGTTTCCTTCGGGTGAATCTGTAGTTTCGGATCAAGGTATTCAGAGTTGTCCGATTTTACTAGGCGATTTTCTCGCGATTGCTGATTTGAAGCTGTTGGATCTGGAAGACTTTGATGTGATCCTAGGCATGGACTGGTTGTCCAGATATGATGCTGTGATCCAATGCAAGGGTAAACGCTTGGACTTCAGGATGGACAACGGTCAGCCCGGGAGTGTTTACGGTTATTCGCGCCAGGATTCTCCTACTATATCGGCGGTATGTGCTCGGAAGCTTGTAGATTTCGGATGTTTTGCTTGTTTGGTTTTGGTTTTAGAAACCAAGGTTAGTTTGCCGTGTTTGGAGGAGATTCCGGTAGTTCGTGATTTTTCTGATGTCTTTCCAGCTAACCTTCCTGGTCTCCCGCCTGATCGAGACGTGGAGTTTGTTATAGATTTGGAGCCGGGTACGCGTCCTATTGCCAAGGCGCCTTACCGGATGGCCCCACACGAACTAGAGGAGTTGCTCATCCAGTTAGACGAGTTGCTTGAGAACGGATTTATAAGGCCGAGTTCTTCGCCTTGGGGTGCTCCCGTTTTGTTCGTCAAGAAAAAAGATGGATCGATGAGGTTGTGCATCGATTATAGAGAGCTAAATAAGGTAACGATCAAGAATCGGTATCCGTTGCCGAGGATAGATGATTTGTTTGATCAACTGCGAGGCAGCGCCGTGTTCTCTAAGATTGACCTTCGTTCGGGCTACCACCAGTTAAGGATCCGTGAATCAGATATCCCGCGGACTGCCTTCCGTTCCAGACATGGTCATTTTGAATTTTTGGTGATGTCGTTTGGTTTGACCAACGCACCTTCTGCTTTCATGGACATGATGAACAGGGTATTCAAGGACTTTCTAGACAAGTTTGTAGTCGTATTTATAGACGATGTGTTGGTGTATTCACGCAATGTTGAGGAGCATGACCAACATTTGCGTCTAGTTTTATCTGCCTTGAGGGACCATAGGTTGTTCGCCAAGCTAAGTAAATGCGAGTTCTGGTTGTCTCAGGTTTCTTTCCTGGGTCATGTGGTTAACAAGGACGGAATCTCTGTCGACCCAGAAAAGATAGCCGCAGTTATGGAATGGACGAGGTCTGCCACACCCAAAGAAATAAGAAGCTTCCTAGGGTTGGCTGGCTACTATAGAAGATTTGTAGAGCGTTTCTCTACGTTATCTGCGCCATTGACCAAATTGACGCAGAAGAATGCAGCATTTGTGTGGAGCGATAAGTGCGAAGAAGCGTTCCAAGAGCTAAAGAATAGACTGTGCACTGCTCCGATATTGACATTGCCTACGGAAGGATTAGACTATGCCGTTTACGTAGACGCATCCCACGTGAGTCTTGGTTGTGTGCTGATGCAAGAAGGAAAAGTGATTGCGTATGGGTCAAGACAGCTTAAGATTCATGAAAGGAACTACCCTACGCATGACTTGGAATTCGCAGCAGTTATTTATGCATTGAAATTATGGAGACACTTGTTGTATGGCGCGCAGTGCAAGATTTATACAGATCATAAGAGTTTGAAGTACATCTTCACTCAAAAGGAGTTGAACTTGCGCCAGCGCAGATGGTTAGAGTATGTGGCTGATTATGAAGTGGAGATCCTATACCATCCGGGTAAGGCTAACGTGGTAGCCGACGCCTTAAGCAGGAAGACAGGGAAGATTTTCAATCTCTCCACTGAGTTGTTAGTAGAAGAGTTCCTTTTAATGGATATTTCAGTTGGTAGATGTGACTCGCCAAACAGTTTGGAAGTGTCTGAGCCTTCATGGATTTCTCTTACGAGGCTTCATCAAAAGGACGATCCTGATCTACTGCACCTTCATAATAGAACTGAGAAGGGGGAGCTGCCTGACTTTTTGATCGATGACGCGGGTACTCTAAAGTACCGCGGTAGATTTTGCGTCCCCAATTTTCGAGATATTCGAGTTAAGTTGTGCAGTGAGGCACACGGTTCAAGTGTGGCCTACCATCCAGGGTCTACAAAAATGTATAAGGACTTGAAACAGATTGCCTGGTGGATTGGGATGAAGGGTGACATTGCAAGGTTTGTGTCAGAATGTTTTACGTGCAAAAGAGTTAAGACTGATCATGGAAGGCCTGGTGGAAAGTTAGCGCCTTTAGAGATTCCAACTTGGAAGTGGGAGAGTATCTCAATGGATTTCGTTACTGGTTTGCCGAGATCTCCCCGAGGGCATGACTCTGTTTGGATGATTGTTGATAGATTAACAAAGTGTGCGCACTTCGTACCCTTTCAGATTGGTTACTCGATGAAAAGGATAGCGGAACTATATTTGAATGAAGTTATCAGGTTACATGGAGTACCCGTAAGTATAGTATCAGATCGAGACTCCAGGTTTATGTCTCGTTTCTGGAAGAGCCTTCAAGAAGGATTGGGAACTGACTTGAGATATTCTACCGCATATCATCCACAGACCAATGGTCAAACGGAGCGTGTTAATCGGATTGTGGAAGATATGATCCGTTGTTATATATTAGACCACGGAGGAGCGTGAGATGAACGCTTGAGGTTGATGGAGTTCACATATAATAACAGTTATCAAGAGAGTCTGCAAATGGCTCCTTTCGAAGCGCTATATGGAAGACGATGTAGAACTCCTCTATTTTGGGCTGAAGTTGGTGAGAGGCCGATGTTAGGTCCAGATGCCTTAGAAGAAATGGAAGTCTCTGTAAAGCTTATTCGAGAGAAGCTTCGGATAGCTCAAGAGCGATACGAGAAGAACGCCAATCGGCGTAGGTCCGTTTTGGAATTTTCTGTGGGGGACATGGTATTCCTTAAGGTTTCCCCGATGGTTGGAGTGAAGAGGTTCGGTAAGAACCATAAGTTGGACCCAAGGTATGTGGGACCATTCGAAATTGTGGAGCGGATTGGTGTGTCAGCCTAAAAGTTGAAATTGCCCGAAAATTTTTCTGGCGTGCACAATGTTTTTCACGTGAGCCAACTGCGGAGGTGCGTGCTAAGTGACAGACAAGTTCTGGATGCAGTGCCCCAGTTGGAGCCTAACCTTTCCTACGTGGAAGTTCCTATTCGTGTTTTGGATGTGCAAGATCGAGTGTTGCGGAGAAAGACAATACTGATGGTAAAGATTCTGTGGAGAAACCAAGACGTGGAGAGCGCGACTTGGGAGTTGGAGTCAGCTATGAGGGAGGCGCATCCTCATTTGTTCTCCTAGCTGTGCTCGGTAAGCATTCGATAACCCTTGGTTATTTTCTTTTCCTTCTATGGTAGAAGTGTTTTATGCGTAAAGTTTCGGGACGAAACTTTCTTTTAGGGGGAGTGACTGTAACGCCCCCGATTTTCCAGTGATTTATTTAATTTCTTATTTGACGTATTATGACGTCAGAGCGTTATGTTAGCGCGTGTTGGTCACGTGACATTGTTAGAGCGTGCTCTTAGCTCCTTAGGTTCCCTGCGCGGCTTGGTGATGCCTGGTAGCAAGATTCCCTAGCGAGCCGGAGTCTGTTTGGTGACTCGGTGGAGCCTCTTGGGGAATGCTTGTGTTTTGGCTTCGGGAGAAATTTGCCCGAGTTTAGTTCGTCGGATTTTGTTACCGACTTTGTCGTAGCGCGTTTGCGTTTGTTAGGTTTGACCGGCCAAATTTTGAGATTTGCGTCGGGAGTGGAAGATTTTACATTAGGAAATTAGATCGGCTAATTTTAGTCTTGCTCGTCAAGTTTCGTCGCGTTCCGAGCATTTTTGGAGCCTCGGCGCGCGATTGAAGTTTGTATGTTTTCGCGTACGCCGTTAACTTTAGAAATTGTTAGTATCTCGAAAACGGTGCATCGGAATTCGATTTCGAATTCGTCGTTGGGTTCGTAGCGTCGTTATTCGCCTACGGTGCGAATTTCGTTCGATTCGGCGTGCGTTTGGTCCTCCATAATGATATAAGGTTATATCATTGTTAATAATTATAAATATTATTTATATATATATATATAAAGATATAAAAAGATAGAAAGAGGTGTGTGAGGCATTCGGTGAGAATGATTCTCACCGAATTCGGGAATTCGGTGAGAATGATTCTCACCGAATTCGGGAATTCGGTGAGAATTCTCGCCGAATCGGAAATTCGGCGAGAATGATTCTCGCCGAATCGGAAATTCGGCGAGAATGATTCTCACCGAATTCTTTTGGTTCGGTGAGAATCATTCTCACCGATCAGCAGCCCCCTTTTTTTTCCTAAGTGTTTATATTTTTTTTCTTTTAATATTATATTAAGTATATATATTTATATATATATGAGAGAGAAGGTCTTCTTCTTCTTTCCCCGAAACCGCGGCCTCCGGTGCGACATTTTAGGCGAGTGCGGAACCCTCGTTCGCGGAACTTCCGGCGGCCGCCACCGCCGCTCCGGTGGACGGAATTTCGATCCGATCGCGGCGTTGGAAAGCTCTCGGCGAGAGCTTCGAGATTGCGGTAAGCTTTTCCCGTTTCGGTGACCGTTTCGGCTTAGATTTTCCGGCCCTAACCCCGGTTGTCCGTTGTTTTTTCGTAGATCCCGTCTCCTCGTGCTTCCTTTGGACGGATCTACGTGGTGGAGTATTTTGGGTGGACGTTTTCAAGATCGATTTGAGGCAAGTGGATTTCTCCCCTCTTGCGTGCCTCCATGGGTTGTATTTCGCCTTATTTATTCTCCTTGTCGTAAAATACCGGAGTAATATAGGTGAGATTAGAAATATTCCTAGGTTAGGGCTTGTGATCGGCCTAAACTAGAAAGTTATCGTAATTTATTTTAAGTTGAATTCGGCGGGTAGGGGGAAATAATTCGGCGGGTAGGGGGAAATAATTCGGCGGGTAGGGGGAAATAATTCGGCGGGTTTTGGTTGTAGAACTTGGTAGTTTCTAAGTGGTGTTGTCGGCCAGTTTTGGCGCTGAATCGTGGATCCTTAGCATGTGGTAGCTGGGTATCTGAAGGAGTATGGTACCGGGGGAGTTCGAGCCGTGGCCACCACCATTCCCTCCTTTGGACATTTTGGGTTCCTATAAGAGGTTGGAACTCTATGTGTGTGGACCCTGTGGCGGCCCCTTTAGTACTCTTGAGACACCTGGACCTGGTTGTTCGGTTGTGACTGTTCTTAGTCTCCGACACAGGTTTGGGATTTGTGCCAGTGCTAACGATTTACAATTTTAGGACTGTTAGTTCCTTTCACAATGTTCATTTGATGCATATTGGTTTCCTTTTTGTCTCTGCAGGCTTGAGCGGAGTTTGGTACGTTTAGTACTTGTTGCATTTCTCTCACTTTACTGACTGTTTTACTTACATTCTGTCCCTTTTTGGATTCTTTAGCTGAGATTTTCAGCATTTCTCTTGCAGGGTTGGTAACCTTTTTTCTTTCTGCTCTTGTCATTCGATTATTATCTGATTTTTCTTTGCCTCCTGTTTATTATTTCTTGCTGAGGTGTTCTTCTTTTGAATGCCTCAGGTTCAGGTCTGTAGCCGGCTGTACGGCTAATTTCAGGAGTTTCCCTGTGGACTGCGTTGTGGCAGTGTTTTCCTCACTTGTTGAGGTAGTTCTTTAGCCTTGTAGTAGTACCGACATACATGCTCGCCAGCGAGTTTGTGTCAGGTTGTTGACGCTCGTTGGTGATTTTCCTTTGTGATATTAAGTCTTTGCTTAACTGCTAGTTTACCTGTTTTGTGGTAGTTTCACTTGCTCTCTGGGAATGTTTTATGCTAGGTTGCTAGTTACCTTAAAACCTATAGAAAGATTACTATATGTATTGCATGATCAGCATGTTTTTATGAAAGCTCAATCATTATTTTCCTGATGCGTAAAAGATTGTTTTCTTTATAAATATTATAAATTGAAAGATAGGGTCTTGCTTAGTGTAAGTTGTCCTCTTAGGACACTTACGCGCTCTTTTAGGATGTTAAGCATAAATGAAGTATTTTTCCGCTACGTATAAAAATAGTTTTCAAACCGTGGACTATCTGATCCACTGAGCCGAGGGATACAGCCAATTAATTTAAAAATCAGTTTTCTATTCATTTTAGCTTATGATTTGAAGGATTAGAGTGTTGCCTGAGCGTCAGCAGTTATCCCCTGCTTGACGTGACATCACAACTCGTAGTTATCTCGTGCTCTGATTTATTTATTAATGAGAAAATGCGGGTTGTGACAGTTGGTATCAGAGGAGGTTGCTTGACAAATTGTCGGGCAACCTGTCCCTGTAAGTATTAGGTGTTTAGAGTCATATCATACACACACCGATATGTCATCAGCACGTCTTGGCTGAAGCACGAACACTACACTCATAGCATGACATGAAGTATACGAGGCATATTATGTAGTATGGGATGCATACTATGTGTTTGTATATGGATCCACCATAGGAGGCAACATGTGAGGGTTATGTAGTATGGGATGCATAACCTCACCACATGAATGCGGCTAGCACGTTTTCTTTTCGTTGCATGGAAATGTTATGTAGTATGGGATGCATAACATTTTCATGTGTACGCCGCTCATAACATGCATTAGGGCCTTTTAGAATGCATAGCACAATCATGCATACCATAACATTGCATAAGCACAACGTGCCAAGCTAAAGATTTGCAGGATGACATGTGTACACACATAATTTTTGAGTCAAAAAGAATATAAATTCATGCATTCCCGATCTAGGCACAAGAGTTAGTGTGATGATAGTGAATCATCGTAGGATAAGCATATCATCATTATTGAAAATCCCAGAGCAAGTTAGCAGCAGGAGCAAGTACTTAAGTATGTATTGTTTGTACTATGTTGTTTGGTTCTAGTGGGTGGGCTAGGTGTCTAATTAGTGTTTTGTTGTTCCATTAGAATGTCGAGGCGTCCTTCGACAAGGTTGACTCCCCAATCGGAGGGAGAATCTTCAGGTGCGCAGAGCAGCGCAATGATAGAAGGTCTGCGACAAAGCAATGAAGCCTTGTCAAAGCAAGTAGTGGATTTGCAGTCTCAGGTCCAGTCCTTGTTAGCAGTTGTGGCAGGGCAAATTCCGAGAGTTCAGGACCCTGTTGTGGGTCAAGCTGTCCCTGTTCCCCCGCTCCTCTGGTGCCTCCGGTCGTGGTGCCACCAGAGATGACCTTTATTTCTCAGTTTCAGCGACTTAGGCCTCCGACGTATGATGGCAAGGCAGATTACATGGTCTTAGACGATTGGATGATATCAATCGAGGAGATGTTCTCATACTCCGGGATCACTGATGATCAGAAAGTGATGTTAGCCGCATATCAGCTCAAAGGGTTGGCAAAGGGCTGGTGGCTGAGGGAGAAAGAAGGTCTGAAGGACGGGTGTTCCTGGGAGTCCTTTAAGGAGCTACTTCTGAGCAAGTTTCTGCCATCGGTCGAGAGGGACCGTCTGATGAATGATTTCCTGCACTTAAAGCAGAGGCAGCTCACGGTTAGTGAGTACGAAATCGAGTTTAGTAAGCTAAGCCGATTTGCCCCAGACTTGGTGAGTTCCGATGAAAATAGAAGCAAGCGATTTTTGGCTGGGCTAAGGAGTGACGTCCAGCAATTAGCAAGTGCCTATGCGACCTCAAGTTATGCTGGTATGGTGGAAGCTGCCTTAAAGGTAGAGGCAATTGATAACGCCAAGAATCGAGGTCAACAACTGAGAAAAGATAAAAGAAAGTCTGATGAGGGTAAGAGTACTCAGGTCCCTGACGCTGCTCCGAGGAAGAGAAACAAAGAGGTATGCAGTTTCTGTGGCCGACCGGGCCATCCATTTGAAAGGTGCTATCAAAGATTAGGAGCTCAGAAGAAAGAGCAGATTCATGCGATCCAAGGTATCCCAAAGAAAGACTTGCTTTGTTCTGTATGCAAGAAGCCGGGGCACGATGCTGCCCATTGCTGGAAGAAGGCGAGAAGTTGTTTCTTGTGCGGTCAAGAGGGTCATCTCAAGTATCAGTGCCCGCAAGCTCAGCTTACTCTGCAGCCAGTTCCTCTTCAGGCCTTGCCGCCGCCGCAGCGAGTGGACAAGGGAAAAGGAAAGTTGAACGTGGTCTCTATGGAGGAAGCTCAGGCGTCCACGCAAGTGATATCAGGTTAGATTCTCCCCTAGTTTTAATGTTTAGCTCATAGTTATAGTTTTGAGCGTTCGCTTCCTTAGTCGCGTGTGCAATTTTATAGGACGATTTAAGTAAAGAACCGCTGGGCGCGTGTTCTGTTCGATTCCGGCGCTACCCACTCATTTGTGGCTAGGGCCTTCGTAGAGCGTTACCGTTTGGATCTCGATCGTGTTGGTGATGCGTTCTGTGTCAAGTTTCCTTCAGGGTGAATCTGTAGTTTCGGATCAGGGTATTCAGAGTTGTCCGATTTTACTAGGCGATTTTCTCGCGATTGCTGATTTGAAGCTGTTGGATCTGGAAGACTTCGATGTGATCCTAGGCATGGACTGGTTGTCCAGATATGATGCTGTGATCCAATGCAAGGGTAAACGCTTGGACTTCAGGATGGACAACGGTCAGCCCGGGAGTGTTTACGGTTATCCGCGCCAGGATTCTCCGACTATATCGGCGGTATGTGCTCGGAAGCTTGTAGATTCCGGATGTTTTGCTTGTTTGGTTTCGGTTTTAGAAACCAAGGTTAGTTTGCCGTGTTTGGAGGAGATTCCGGTGGTTCGTGATTTTTCTGATGTCTTTCCAGCTAACCTTCCTGGTCCCGCCTGATCGAGACGTGGAGTTTGTTATAGATTTGGAGCCGGGTACGCGTCCTATTGCCAAGGCGCCTTACCGGATGGCCCCACGCGAACTGGAGGAGTTGCGTATCCAGTTAGACGAGTTGCTTGAGAACGGATTTATAAGGCCGAGTTCTTCGCCTTGGGGTGCTCCTGTTTTGTTCGTCAAGAAAAAAGATGGATCGATGAGGTTGTGCATCGATTATAGAGAGCTAAATAAGGTAACGATCAAGAATAGGTATCCGTTGCCGAGGATAGATGATTTGTTTGATCAACTGCGAGGCAGCGCCGTGTTCTCTAAGATTGACCTTCGTTCGGGCTACCACCAGTTAAGGATCCGTGAATCAGATATCCCGCGGACTGCCTTCCGTTCCAGACATGGACATTTTGAATTTTGGTGATGTCGTTTGGTTTGACCAACGCACCTTCTGCTTTCATGGACATGATGAACAGGGTTTTCAAGGACTTTCTGGACAAGTTTGTAGTCGTATTTATAGACGATGTGTTGGTGTATTCACGCAATGTTGAGGAGCATGACCAACATTTGCGTCTAGTTTTATCTGCCTTGAGGGACCATAGGTTGTTCGCCAAGCTAAGTAAATGCGAGTTCTGGTTGCCTCAGGTTTCTTTCCTGGGTCATGTGGTTAACAAGGACGGAATCTCTGTCGACCCAGAAAAGATAGCCGCAGTTATGGAATGGACGAGGCCTGCCACACCCAAAGAAATAAGAAGCTTCCTAGGGTTGGCTGGCTACTATAGAAGATTTGTAGAGGGTTTCTCTACGTTATCTGCGCCATTGACCAAATTGACGCAGAAGAATGCAGCATTTGTGTGGAGCGATAAGTGCGAAGAAGCGTTCCAAGAGCTAAAGAATAGACTGTGCACTGCTCCGATATTGACATTGCCTACGGAAGGATTAGACTATGCCGTTTACGTGGACGCATCCCACGTGGGTCTTGGTTGTGTGCTGATGCAAGAAGGAAAAGTGATTGCGTATGGGTCAAGACAGCTTAAGATTCATGAAAGGAACTACCCTACGCATGACTTGGAATTCGCAGCAGTTATTTATGCATTGAAATTATGGAGACACTTGTTGTATGGCGCGCAGTGCAAGATTTATACAGATCATAAGAGTTTGAAGTACGTCTTCACTCAAAAGGAGTTGAACTTGCGCCAGCGCAGATGGTTAGAGTATGTGGCTGATTATGAAGTGGAGATCCTATACCATCCGGGTAAGGCTAACGTGGTAGCCGACGCCTTAAGCAGGAAGACAGGGAAAATTTTCAATCTCTCCACTGAGTGTTAGTAGAAGAGTTCCTTTTAATGGATATTTCAGTTGGTAGATGTGACTCGCCAAGCAGTTTGGAAGTGTCTGAGCCTTCATGGATTTCTCTTACGAGGCTTCATCAAAAGGACGATCCTGATCTACTGCACCTTCATAATAGAACTGAGAAGGGGGAGCTGCCTGACTTTTCGATCGATGACGCGGGTACTCTAAAGTACCGCGGTAGATTTTGCGTCCCCAATTTTCGAGATATTCGAGTTAAGTTGTGCAGTGAGGCACACGGTTCAAGTGTGGCCTACCATCCAGGGTCTACAAAAATGTATAAGGACTTGAAACAGATTGCCTGGTGGATTGGGATGAAGGGTGACATTGCAAGGTTTGTGTCAGAATGTTTTACGTGCAAAAGAGTTAAGGCTGATCATGGAAGGCCTGGTGGAAAGTTAGCGCCTTTAGAGATTCCAACTTGGAAGTGGGAGAGTATCTCAATGGATTTCATTACTGGTTTGCCGAGATCTCCCCGAGGGCATGACTCTGTTTGGGTGATGTTGATAGATTAACAAAGTGTGCGCACTTCGTACCCTTTCAGATTGGTTACTCGATGAAAAGGATAGCGGAACTATATTTGAATGAAGTTATCAGGTTACATGGAGTACCCGTAAGTATAGTATCAGATCGAGACTCCAGGTTTACGTCTCGTTTCTGGAAGAGCCTTCAAGAAGGATTGGGAACTGACTTGAGATATTCTACCGCATATCATCCACAGACCAATGGTCAAACGGAGCGTGTTAATCAGATTGTGGAAGATATGATCCGTTGTTATATATTAGACCACGGAGGAGCGTGGGATGAACGCTTGAGGTTGATGGAGTTCGCATATAATAACAGTTATCAAGAGAGTCTGCAAATGGCTCCTTTCGAAGCGCTATATGGAAGACGATGTAGAACTCCTCTATTTTGGGCTGAGGTTGGTGAGAGGCCGATGTTAGGTCCAGATGCCTTAGAAGAAATGGAAGTCTCTGTAAAGCTTATTCGAGAGAAGCTTCGGATAGCTCAAGAGCGATACGAGAAGAACGCCAATCGGCGTAGGTCCGTTTTGGAATTTTTTGTGGGGGACATGGTATTCCTTAAGGTTTCCCCGATGGTTGGAGTGAAGAGGTTCGGTAAGAACCATAAGTTGGACCCAAGGTATGTGGGACCATTTGAAATTGTGGAGCGGATTGGTGTGTCAGCCTACAAGTTGAAATTGCCCGAAAATTTTCCTGGCGTGCACAATGTTTTTCACGTGAGCCAACTGCGGAGGTGCGTGCTAAGTGACAGACAAGTTCTGGATGCAGTGCCCCAGTTGGAGCCTAACCTTTCCTACGTGGAAGTTTCTATTCGTGTTTTGGATGTGCAAGATCGAGTGTTGCGGAGAAAGACAATACCGATGGTAAAGATTCTGTGGAGAAACCAAGACGTGGAGAGCGCGACTTGGGAGTTGGAGTCAGCTATGAGGGAGGCGCATCCTCATTTGTTCTCCTAGCTGTGCTCGGTAAGCATTCGATAAACCTTGGTTTTTATTTTCTTTTCCTTCTATGGTAGAAGTGTTTTATGCGTAAAGTTTCGGGACGAAACTTTCTTTTAGGGGGAGTGACTGTAACGCCCCCGATTTTCCAGTGATTTATTTAATTTCTTATTTGACGTATTATGACGTCAGAGCGTTATGTTAGCGCGTGTTGGTCATGTGACATTGTTAGAGCGTGCTCTTAGCTCTTTAGGTTCCCTGCGTGGCTTGGTGATGCCTGGTAGCAAGATTCCCTAGCGAGCCGGAGTCTGTTGGTGACTCGGTGGAGCCTCTTGGGGAATGCTTGTGTTTTGGCTTCGGGAGAAATTTGCCCGAGTTTTGTTCGTCGGATTTTGTTACCGACTTTGTCGTAGCGCGTTTGCGTCGTTAGGTTTGACCGGCCAAATTTGGGATTTGCGTCGGGAGTGGAAGATTTTACATTAGGAAATTAGATCGGCTAATTTTAGACTTGCTCGTCAAGTTTCGTCGCGTTCCGAGCATTTTTGGAGCCTCGGCGCGCGATTGAAGTTTGTATGTTTTCGCGTACGCCGTTAACTTTAGAAATTATTATCTCGAAAACGGTGCGTCGGAATTCGATTTCGACTTCGCCGTTGGATTCGTAGCGTCGTCATTCGCCTACGGTGCGAATTTCGTTCGATTCGGCGTGCGTTTGGCCCTCCGTAAGATATAAGGTTATATCATTGTTAATAATTATAAATATTATTTATATATATATTTAATATATAAAGAATAAAAAAATAGAAAGAGGATGTGTGAGGGATTCGGTGAGAATGATTCTCACCGAATTCGGGAATTCGGTGAGAATTCTCGCGAATCGGAAATTCGGCGAGAATGATTCTCGCCGAATCGGAATTCGGCGAGAATGATTCTCACCGAATCTTTTGGTTCGGTGAGAATATTTTCTCACGATCAGCAGCCCTTTTTTTTTTTTTCTAATGTTTATATTTTTCTATTAATATATATAAGTATATAATTTATATATATATGAGAGAGAAGGTCTTCTTCTTCTTCCCCGAAACCGCGGCCTCCGGTGCGACATTTTAGGCGAGTGCGGAACCCTCGTTCGCGGAATCTTCCGGCGGCCGCCACCGCCGCTCCGGTGGACGGAATTTCGATCCGATCGCGGCGTTGGAAAGCTCTCGGCGAGAGCTTCGAGATCGCGGTAAGCTTTTCCCGTTTCGGTGACCGTTTCGCCTTAGATTTTTCGGCCCTAACCCCGGTTGTCCGTTGTTTTTTCGTAGATCCCGTCTCCCGTGTTCCTTTGGACGGATCTACGTGGTGGAGTATTTTGGGTGGACGTTTTCAAGATCGATTTGAGGCAAGTGGATTTCTCCCCTCTTGCGTGCCTCCATGGTTGTATTTCGCCTTATTATTCTCCTTGTCGTAAAATACCGGAGTAATATAGGTGAGATTAGAAATATTCCTAGGTTAGGGCTTGTGATCGGCCTAAACTAGGAAGTTATCGGAATTATTTTAAGTTGAATTCGGCGGGTAGGGGGAAATAATTCGGCGGGTAGGGGAAATAATTCGGCGGGTAGGGGGAAATAATTCGGCGGGTAGGGGGAAATATTCAGGGGTTTAGTTGTAGAACTTGGTAGTTTCTAAGTGGTGTTGTCGGCTAGTTTTGCGCCGAATCGTGGATCCTTAGCATGTGGTAGCTGGGTTTCTGAAGGAGTATGGTACCGGGGGAGTTCGAGCCGTGGCCACCACCATTCCCTCCTTTGGACATTTTGGGTTCCTGTAAGAGGTTGGAACTCTATGTGTGTGGACCCTGTGGCGGCCCCTTTAGTACTCTTGAGACACCTGGACCTGGTTGTTCGGTTGTGACTGTTCTTAGTCTCCGACACAGGTTTGGATTTGTGTCAGTGCTAACGATTTACAAGTTTAGGACTGTTAGTTCCTTTCATACTGTTCATTTGATGCATATTGGTTTCCTTTTTGTCTCTGCAGGCTTGAGCGGAGTTTGGTACGTTTTAGTACTTGTTGCATTTCTCTCACTTTACTGACTGTTTTACTTACATTCTGTCCCTTTTTGGATTCTTTAGCTGAGATTTTCAGCATTTCTCTTGCAGGGTTGGTAACCCTTTTTCTTTCTGCTCTTGTCATTCGATTATTATCTGATTTTTCTTTGCCTCCTGTTTATTATTTCTTGCTGAGGTGTTCTTCTTTTGAATGCCTCAGGTTCAGGTCTGTAGCCGGCTGTACGGCTATTTCAGGAGTTTCCCTGTGGACTGCGTTGTGGCAGTGTTTTCCTCACTTGTTGAGGTAGTTCTTTAGCCTTGTAGTAGTACCGACATACATGCTCGTCAGCGAGTTCGTGTCAGGTTGTTGACGCTCGTTGGTGATTTTCCTTTGTGATATTAAGTCTTTGCTTAGCTGCTAGTTTACCTGTTTTGTGGTAGTTTCACTTGCTCTCTGGGAATGTTTTATGCTAGGTTGCTAGTTACCTTGAAACCTATAGAAAGATTACTATATGTATTGCATGATCAGCATGTTTTTATGAAAGCTCAATCATTATTTCCTGATGCGTAAAAGATTGTTTTCTTTATAAATATTATAATTGAAAGATAGGGTCTTGCTTAGTGTAAGTTGTCCTCTTAGGACACTTACGCGCTCTTTTAGGATGTTAAGCATAAATGAAGTATTTTTCCGCTACGTATAAAAATAGTTTTCAAACCGTGGACTATCTGATCCACTGAGCCGAGGGATACACCCAATTAATTTAAAAATCAGTTTTCTATTCATTTTAACTTATGATTTGAAGGATTAGAGTGTTGCCTGAGCGTCAGCAGTTATCCCCTGCTTGACGTGGCATCACAACTCGTAGTTATCTCGTGCTCTGATTTATTTATTAATGAGAAAATGCGGGTTGTGACAGCTGCGGCTGGGCAGGGCCTCTCGCCCCCCTCACTTCCAGGAACTCGGGCAGGTAGCCGTGGCGTGCCCCTACACCTGGTGGAAGTCACAGTACGAACCCATACCCGACCCTTCTCCTTCCCTGGCGGTTCTCCTCTCCCTTCGACCAATCTCCACGCTTGTTGTGGTGGGGGTAGGAGATGCCTAGGGGATGTCTATGGAAGTTGAACCTCCCTGGCCCCCATGGAAGTCCCCCTATCTTGGACGTAACCTCTCTTGACCTGAACGGGTCCTCCATGCTGTCTCCAACCTGGTTCTGGACCCTCCTGAGCTCTCTGCTCCTCTCTCCTTCTTCCTTCCTGATGTCTCGAGCCACCTTGCTCCTTTGAATCCATCTCTGTTAGCTTTGCCAACTTCTTGACAATGTCGGTTGGCCGCCTCCATGGCTATCTCCTCAGCCGCCCTTTCATCAGCTCCTCAAAAAAAGGGGGGCCTTCGAGTCAGGTTCATCTTGAAGAACCCCTCGCGCAACCCAACCGTGAACGCCATCCGGAGGGCATACCCTGGCATCTTTTGGACCTCCTGGATCTCCTCCTGGAACCTGTCAACATAGTGGGCCAGCGACTCCTCGGCCCCCTGCTTTATCAGGAAGATGGACTCAGGACTCTTCTTCTGCTTCTTGGAGGTGGAGAAGCGAAGCTAAAAACTCCGCTCAAGTCCTCGAACCCATAGATCGACCTCGGAGGGAGTTGATGGAACCAGTCCCTTGCCTTCTCCTTCAACGTGATCGCAAAGAGGCGACACTTGAAGGCGTCCGTCATCAGCTTGATGGAGACGGCATCCTCGAATCACTGCAGATGCTGGACGGGGTCATCCTTCTCGGTATAGTAAGCCATGTCTGGCTCTCTGAACCCCTCGGGAACGGGAGCTGAGATGATCAGCTCGCTGAAGGGTGACCCCCTAAGGGGTGGTCTCACCACCTCCACTCACGCGACCTGCTCGCCTGGAGAGGGCCGCACTCGCCGGGCTGGAGAATAATTCCTGGCCGGTGAGGTCTCGCTCGACCCCATCTCCCATCCTCTCCTTCCTTGGCCTTCTTCCTGGTGCACTTCCTTCTCCCCCCGCTGGGGTCATCTCGCCTATACCCTTGGGAGTCGACTCGTTGTGAGGGAGGGGAGCTAGCTCCTGGGGGGGGTGGGTGGAGCTGCCACCCTGAGGAGCAATGCTTCGCAGCATCTCCATGATGCCTTGGATGGAGGCCATGAACTCTTGCCTCCCACAAAAGGGTCCTGGGCTGGGGAGCTCGCCGAGATCATCACTACCTCCCTGACCTCCAGTCATGACACTCTCCGAGATCTTCTGTGTTGGTCACTCTCACGCTCACCGCACCAAAAAAGTGTTGAAGCCAAAAATGACCTCTGTGGAGTTCGGGGTCCCTAGAAAGGGGTGACCTCACACCTACTACGCCCGGAGGAATGTCACGGACGAAAGATCAAGAAGCTAAAAAACAAACTCGGCTCTAGCGCGGAGGTCCCACCTCATACCCGGAAGACCCTGAGATCTCCCCCTCCCTAGCCAATGCTTGATCTAGGGTGCCTTGAAGGATGAAGAGAGAAGGAAGAAGTGTGAAGTCCTCTCTCAAAGGCACCATGAGGGCATATTTATAGTTTTCCAAATCCCATGGGCCAAAATGTCTGAAATGCCCTTACGCCAAATATGCCTCGGGCCAATAGAAAACAGCCACACCGGGGGGTAAAGGGGTAAAACCCACCCTACCCCTCATCCACCTAGGGGCCGAGCACAGGGGCGAGACCCCCGGCCTTGGCCGGTCTCGCCCCACCAGGCCGCGGGCAAGGGCGAGACCCCCGGCCTTGGCCGGTCTCGCCCCTCCAAGCCGCGGGCAGGGGCGAGACCCGGCCTTGCCGGTCTCGCCCCACCAAGCCCCGGGCAGGGGGGCAGGGACGAGACCCCGGCCCCCAAAAAAGGGCCACTAGGGGAGACCGATTTTTCCTCCCCCTACTAGTATATTTCCAAGCTAGAGCCAAAATGGCCACCGAGAGTGTTCATATGTCCAAAAAGCTTAAAAACTATACATGGCCGAATACAGGGTTGTACAACAAGAGATTTTTTTTGCTATGGTAAACGCGAAAAAGGTGAAAACCACTTGATCGGATCTGTACGGGACCAAAATACATTATACTGTTTAAGATTACAAGCACTGAAAAATCTTCTCGGAGGGTGACATGTCCCCTCTTCGCTATATGTTAAATACATGGAGAACAGGAAAATAATCCAAGTTGCGATACTCTGACTAGGGTGTCCAATGGAGTATTCTGTTGCGGCTCCTCTGGAGCGGAAAATTGACAAGTCTTTTGGGATGAACACGTCTTTTTGTAGGTGAGCGCCCTGGTGAGTATTTTTTTGGCGTCTTCTCTTGCGCTCACGGGAGCATCCACGTGAGCACTAGGCCCTGGTGTTGAGCGTTGATCATTGTGTGTTTAGTGTTGAGCATTGCGCGTTACGCGTTGCACGTTGAACGTTGAGCAGCCTAGAGAAAATCATTAATCTCTATCACTATAATAGAAGTATGAAAGACATTAATTTTTAATTCATAGAATTGATTTCGGCCGTCCGATCAGGATGCATTATTCAGCAGTCGCCTGATCAAACGCAACCTCTCTCTCCACTTCTTAATAGGGTTTCTAAACCTACTGCTAGTGGGTCCTAAAGTTATGTAAATAACTTCAAAAGGGGCTTAACCACCTACTAAAAGGCATCGCAATCAGCCCTCCAGGCCTCAAGCCAGCGTAATCCGCCCGCCAGGCCGCAAGCCCTCCACCCAGCCAGCCCATCTGATTTCAAACATTGATTGCGGAATGGGCAATAAAAACCTGAAATTCAAGTTGTAAAAGACGGTATGAGACTAAAAAGAAGGCGGTGTTTTTTTAAAATAATATTTAATCATTAAAAAGTTATATTTAATATAAAGTATATTACAAAAAGCAGACGGGTGAACAATGCTTGCGGCAGCAGGTGAACAGTGCTCACGGCACTGTTCACCGCCGATTGAATGTAATGTTTTTTTAATTAATTTTTAAATTAATTTTTTAATATGTTCAATTTAAATTATTAATTTTTTAAATTAAAAAAACATGCGGTTGGGGGCGGGCGAAACCGCGGGGGCTGGCGACGCTCGCTGTCGCCGGCTGGGTACTGTGTCACGTGATCATTGGGACGGAGGCCCTACCTGTCACGTGTGTGTTGTGGATATATATATATATTCATGATACTATCGCGTTTGAGCGGTATTGAGCGGTATAGGCAAACGAGCTCCATACATATTACTTGTGTATGTATGCATATATATATCTTTATTATATAATACAATAGTCATATTTGGATCACACCATGAAAGCATTTGGACCGTCCGATCAAAAAAAACAAATAGGAAACGTTGGATTCAAAGCAGGTGGCCTGCAAATTAAAAAAACAAAAATGTATTTCACTCACATTTTTTTCCCGATTTTCCCCATCCCGCATCCCGCCCCCACGGGCTCACCCCGCCGCCGGCGGCGGAGCCGCCGGCGGCCTGCCCGCCGCCCCCGGCGTGTTCGCGGCCTCGGCGAAAAAACCGCCGGGGGGCGGCGGGCAGGCCGCCGGCGGCTCCGCCGCGGCGGCGGGGTGAGCCCGTGGGGGGCGGGATGCGGGAGGGGGATTCGGGAAAACGCTGAATTTTTTCGGTTTTTTATTTTAAATAATTTAATATTATTAAAAAATTTGAATTAATAAATAATTAAAATAAAAATAAAACTAATTTAAATTTGAACTTTAAAAATCAAAAAAAAAAAAAAAAAAAAATTTGAAATTTAAAATTTTAAAATTGTTTGTCGGGCGGCGAGCCCGCCGGAGGGCGGGCGAGCCCGCCGGAGGGAGGGCGAATCCAGCCGGAGGGAGGGCGAAGCGGAATGCGGACGAAGCCCGCCGGGGGGGGGCGAAGCCGCCGGAATGCCAAGCGGGCGAAGCCCGCTGATTGGGCCGAGCCCGCAGCGACGCGTAGAGAACGGGCGGAGCCCGTTCGAAGATGCTAGTATATATATATATATATATATATATATATATATATATATATATTATATAATATATATATATATAATATAATTATATATATAGATATATATAATAATAATATTTATATATATATATATATGATATACACACACAAACACACAAATTAGTTAGATGTCAGTGGAGTTAAATGATAAGCATCCATGCAAATAGCATGATTTGTAAGGGTAAGAACGTCTTTCCCTACTCATGCTAAAACCACTAAAATAGTTGTATAAATACACGGCAACCACTTCATGGAGTTCAAGCCAGTTTGGAGTTGGTAAGATAACAGAAAACAAAAAAAAAGTGTCCGTACTTCAGTTCATGGGGACTTTTCCGGAACTGAACCTCGGCCTTGCCCTCAACCGCTCATCCCCGACGGCGGCCGGAGCAGCGCTGGCGGCGGCCGACGAGTTCCCGGAGAAGCTCTTCTCCTGCAACTACTGCAGCAGAACCTTCTACAGCTCTCAGGCGCTCGGCGGTCATCAGAATGCGCATAAGCTCGAGCGCAGCCTCGCCAAGCGGAGCCAGGAACTGGCCGCCGCCGGCTTCAGGGCTAACGCCGGCGGCATAGGGCTCATGCAGCCGATGCCCGTGATCGCCGTGCTTTGTTCCACGGCGAGGTACGACAGAAGCGAGGCGGCGGAGATGGCTTGCCGCCGGCAGGAGGAGAAGGAAGAGGTGGACCTTTCTCTAAGACTATGATAAGCATATATGATCACTACCTCAATTTGCACGGCTTTTAAAGTATGATGGATGGTCAGGAATTATTATTAATATTAATATTATTTTTTCTTATTAATTTAGTGTAAAATTTCTGTTTATTTTTCTTTTCTGATCGAGTATTTTTAATTATTATTAATATCTCGTTAGAATTATTAATTAATAAGATGTTTACATGATTACAACAAAACTAACTAAATATATTAAGAGCCGACGGATATAAATATAAATATACAGTTTAATTATTTTAGATTTTATTATTAAAATAAACTAGTTTTTTTTATATATAAAAATGGACAAAAAATATTTTTGATCCTTGAAGTTTTAAGCTCCATTTGGTTCGGCGGTGGTGGGTCGATCCGGCGGGTGGAAACGGAGAGTTCGAACTGGAGAGGGGAGGTGGCTGCTCCAAACGGAGCTTTTTTGGGGCGTTTCTCAAGTCGGGCGGGTGGAAATAGAGCAAACACCGCCGAAGTTCATTTGTTTACCCTCCTTCCGACGGCGTTTGCCCAAAACGGAATTGCGAAACGCCCAAACAAATAGAGCCTTAAAATCTAAGCTGTGCCATTTTCATCATCTAGTTCAACATCTGGCTTCATTTTGAGGGCAATTCAAGGGATAAAAAGGTCACTAGAAGTTTAAGAACTGTTTTGATAAAACTAAAATTTTAAGGACTAATTTGACACTGACTTAAAATCTTAAGGGATACGATTTTTACCCTATAAGAAATATAAAAATATCTTATAACTATTTGATTATTTAAAATTTCACTTTTTTTGTGAGCTCATGCATGAATGATGCAAAATAAAATTTAAAATGGAATATAATTCTAAATTAAATAATGATGTTTATTTTTTGTCTTTTTGTAGTTGTTTGTAAATCAAATAGTTCGGAAGTGATTCGAAAATCTATTCGATTGAGATTCGTATTTCTCAAATTCAAATTCAAATTCAATTCGAGTGGTATTCAAATTCAAATCCGATTAAATCTATTTGTTTTATGATTTGAAATGAATTCGATTTCGAATCCAAATCTGAATCTCTATATTATACGGCAATTTTGAGTTCGATTGAAAAACTTTTTGATTCGGTTCGTGAACACTCCCAATTGAGCATAATATCCTTAGGCGACGGTGTTTAACAAAATTCCAAAATTTATCGGAATTCTTAGAATAATTATAAAGCTCAAATCTTTATAATTTCGGATATTTGAATTTGAATTTGAGTTTTATTATGAATTAAATAATTATATTATAATTTTGATCTCATGTGAAATAATAACTTTGGCCTATGGCCCTATATAAATGAATCCTTTAAGGCATTACTCTTATATTTAGGTTTAGAATGTTCCGTCTAAATTTTAAAATAATAATATATTAATAAGTATATATTATTTTAATCAAGTTGAGCTGATTCAACTCATATTTTGAGCGATTCATAGCAGGCACAAAGATGACTCCAAATGTGATTCGATCGAGTAAAATTGCATCCAATCCAATTGAATCGAAACAATTGTGACCGATTCTGATTCAACTCAAATATGCAGGCGAGTTTAGAATTATAATTTGCTCAACCCTATTAACATATATACTATTGACAATTATATATGTTAATTATTTCTAAGTCCAAATAAAATATTATTTATTTGTACATATTAGAAAATAAATAGCCCAAATTAATATATATTGAATATATCAAATCAAAAAGAAATGTTATTTCCACGTTGCCATCCAAATCACATCTTGTGGGTTGGTATAAATCACGTGTTAGAATAGGGTTATTATTGTAACTAAAATGTTCGGATTATTATCACGTACTTTGGAAATAAAAAAAATACTATAAAAGTTTGCCACGTGTTGTCATGACTCTTGAGATGCGGGTTCGAGGGACGGTAAAGTGCAGCAAATGCACTGCATGGTAAAGTTGATAGTTGCACCATCTTAGCATCTCTGCTTTGAGATGCACGCATCTCTGTGTGCTCGCTTCCATCGGATTGGTAAAGTGCAGCGGCTCGCATCCGTCAGATCGCGCTGCACTTTACCCTCCCTGGACCCTTGAGATGCAGTGGTGGGAAGTGGTGGTGATAAAGTATGTTCTTTTGCAGAATGATGGGATCGAGAATCAGTGAAACCGTTTGAAAGAACATTGTTTTATAGCGCTACTTCAAAAGAAGAAATTGTTTAAGCTGTTCGAAAAAACGGTTGTCACGTATAACATAACAAAACAGTGATAAGAATGGCAAAATATACAAATTCTTACAGAGAAATAAGAGGAAAATGCGAGAAATCAAAAGTAGTGTGAGCAGTGGAGAACAATTTGGCTCCGTTTGTCACGTGGTGGAGGTCGTAAACACACGATTAAAACATCATTTGTTAAGAATTACCTAACAAATATCATATGTTTGAACATAAAAATGAATGAAGTTCTTTACGTAAGCGTTAACAAATGACAATTTAATCTCCGTGTCAAACGGAGCCAGTATCAATGAGTGTTACATATCAAAACATATAGAGTTGCAGTGCTGGAATCATTGAAGAAACATAGAGTATGAATCAAAGATAAATCATAGAGGGAAACAAACAATGCCCTCATATTTTCAATTCATTTCATCAAGGAACTGAACTAGATTTCTGTATTTGCTGAAATCTGTGAATTTCAAACAGAGAAATCCATTAAAAAAGTCAATAAATCTTTGTGAAAAAAAATAATGTCTCGAAAAAATCGAAAAAAATGCATTTCATGAAAGCAAGCAGGTGGCTAGCAGCTGGCTAGCAGAGTGATAACCTCCACGCCATTGCCAAGGACCAGTACATCCTTGCTTTTATGGCTTATCATTTCAATGTTGTTGTTTATTGTGGCATAAGTATTTTGTTTTGCATTATTTTGATTTGTTTTGAGGTTATATAAACCTCCCCTTGAAATGTAATCCGTATGCAAGTTGACGTAAAATATCATTTCTCTTTCTCTCTGTTTTTATCTTCGCTGTTAATTATTTTGCTCCTCTTCCTGCCGGAAGACACCCGTCCACCTTGCTCCGAGCGTCGTTTTTCTACTCGACCTCCAGCAACGAACTCCCGATCCCTATCATAGCGGTCACGGAGGGCCTTTGTTGATGACGGGCTGCGGGGAATGATTTCAGAATGAGAATGATAACATATGCAGGAAATGATTTCAGAATTGTTGCGGATCATTTTAGGCTTTTGTACATCGGTCTAAATTGTACCGTCTTAGTGCTTGTTGTCTTGCCGAGATTTAGCTCTTGCCAATGTAACTCATGACCTTTTCCCCTTGTTGGAAATTGTGAAGTGGAAGTGGTTGATAGGGCAGGCCGGGCGGCCTGGGCGGACAGCGTCGACGGACTGAGCGGACTGGGCGGACTGCAGCCTGGTGATAAGTCTAGTGGAAGCTGGCTGTTCTGAGCGGGTTGTACAGATGAAGTCCGCGGCCTGTGCGGTCTGTTATCTGCGGATAGAGCGTTGGCTGATTGGTTTAGCCAAGGAGCGGCCTGAGCGGATAGAGGCTTGCGGACTGGTGCGTTGCTCATTGGCCGTGTTGCAAGCCTGTGCTTACCAGCGGATTGGGTGTTATCCGCGGGAGGCTGGCGACTGACGTGTTCGCGGTGTCCGCTGTTGCGGACTGCCTTTAGAGTTTGGCTGAGGCCTTGCCAAGCTCTGGTGGTACAGCAGGTGCACTGCTGTGGAGGTCTATGGCGGACTGGTGTGTGGAGTCCGGCAGGTGACCGTTGCTTTGGGCAGGTGTGCGAGTAGCTTGCGGACTGCTTCTCCTTGGCGAAGTGTTGGCGGTCTGTGTTGCTAAGTTGTTTGGCGGACGGAGCTATGTCCGCCATACTTGCATTAGGCCTTTGGTGGTTCTGGACTTGGTCACACTATGTGTCAAGACCAGGGTGTCCGCAGTATCCGCCAAGTCCGCTGTTGACCTGACGGACTGTTGCTAACTCTGCCTTTGGTCGTGTACTCGTGGCGGATGGAGGCTTGAGTCTTGTTCTATGTGGACTGCCTCTGCTGTGTGCGGACAGTCACTGAAGGCGGTTGCTGTCCTGCAGTGGTTGAAGGCTTTGCGGGCTGATGTCTTGTCCACATAGCTTGGGCGAACTGATGAGGGTTTGCCAAAGGTGCCTTGCTCCTGGCGGTTTATTCCTTGGTATCCGGCTAAGTCCTTGCGGACTCGGCGGAAGGAGTTTTGCTAGCGCGCGGGTTAGGGTGGTGTCTCTATCTCTAGGGCGGTGACCACACTCCTCACCTCGCCTATAAATAGGACCCTCCCGGCACATCTACAGTAACTGAGTGAACAGTAAGTTGGGTTCGGCGAGGTGTTGCGGTCTAAGTTTTCTGTCCGCGCGGATTGATTCAGAGCTGACGGTTTGCTGTGTGCAGGTCGCGCGGGTAGATGCAAGGAGCCAGGAGTTTGGCTTTGACTTCGATCAAGTACTTGGAAGTGTGCGGTCTCTGCGGATTCAGCAGGTCGCTCTGCGGCTTGTCAGTGCTCTGCTTCAACTTTGCCTGTTCCAATAACCTGTCCGCCGGTCTCAGGTGGGTAGGCGGCAGTCTGTTCCTCAGTTCATCAGCAGGAGGCGAATATCGGTGTGTCCGCGCGGCCTCACGGCTTCGGCGGACTCCGTGTCTATTCGGCGGATTGCAGCTTCAGCTCGGGCGGCTTCGGGGGACTTGGCGACCTCGGCGGTCTCGACGGTTTCCGGTGCTGTCCGCCCGGCTTGTTTTTTGAACTTTCTGTTATAGCTTGTGCACTAGCGAAATCATGTCTCGCTACGTATACCTCGCCTTGTAAAGAAGTTGAATGTATAAAAGATCTGCTTGTGCTTCCATTATTTGTTGGTGTTAATCCTTGTTCCTTGGGTTTCCGCAAGATCGAAGTGTGAACTGGGTAGTGCTGAAGATATTAATTTGGCGTTTGGGCTATCTTGCTGACCACTTTGAGAAATTTTAACACCCCTTAAGTCTTAACCTTCTGAACCGAGTGACCTGTCTGCCCTGCCAGCTAGTGAGAGCCCAGAAAGTGGGGCTTCATCGAGGGTATTCCGGTTCGAACTTGATTATATCTCCACTTCCTACCCAAGTGACCTGCTTGTCTTGTCGGCTAGTGAGAGCCCGATCAGTGGGGTCCCATCAAGAGTATTCTGGTTCAAACTTGATTCTATCTCAACCTCCTATCCGAGCGATCTCCCCACCCTGCCGGCTGGTGAGAGCCCGATCAGCGGGGTTCCATCGAGGGTATTCTTGTTCAAACTGATTCTTTCTCAACCTCCTACCCGAGCGACCTGCCAGCTAGTGAGAGCCCGGTCAGCACGGTCCCATCAAGGGTATTTTTGTTCGAACTTGATTCTATCTCAACCTCCTACCCGAGCGACCCACCTGCCCTGCCGGCTAGTGAGAGCCCAGTCAACGGGGTCTCATTGTCACAGCCCGCATTTTCTCAACATCTAAGTTATATCAGAGTAAGAGAAAATACGTGTCGTGATGCCACGCCGTGCAGGGGATAACTGCAGGCGCTCGTGCAAAACTCCAAACTCTACGGTTTATATGAAATCCATAAGATATTAAGCAAAAACCAATTTAAGTTGGATGGTCGTATCCCTCAACATAGTGGATCAACTAGCCCACGAGTAAAGGTATAGTTATACGCTGCGGAAAATACTTTGCTAGTTATATTAATTAACACCCCACATGAATATAAAACATCTCCAAAGGACAACTCATGACAAACAAGACTCTAGATTTATTATAAGTATAGAAATAATTTTTACGTTAGCTAGAAAATAGTATTTTAATTTTAGAAATATGAGATGTATGAAGTACAAATATTAATGCTTTTATAAGTGAAAATACCTAACATGCAACCTAGCATAAAACATTCTCAAAGAGTAAGTAAAAACAACCTCAAAAGGCAAAACTAGCAGCTTAGCAGAGTATTCAGCAATTCAAAAGAAAACCACCAGTGAGCATCAACAAACTGACACGAACTCACTGGTCAGTATGAGTGTCTGTACTAAAAAGAAAACAACAAGGAACTACCTCTCAAGGTAGTGGAAACCTCTGCAACACTGCAGTACACAAACAAACACCAAACCTAGCCGTTCAACTGACTACTGCTCAGAACCAGAGACATTCAAATAAATAACATCTCAGCAAGAAAAATACAAGTGACAAACAAAACTGTTAGTAAACAAGGAGTAGCAAGATTACTATTACCAAACCTAAATAGTTGTCAAAAGAAAACACAACAAACTAACTAGAGATTTAGAACGAAAAGTTAACTTATAAAGTTAAAGGGTAAAGAAATTTGCACCAAATGCGAACGAAGTTATACTCTGAAAACAATCTGCGAGAAAAGGCATAAGTAGCATAAGTTTAATTCATAGGAAACAAAAACGGGGCAACAACTCAATAAACACGTGAATCACTAACACCGTAGCACAACCGGATCTGAGCCGGGACCAAACCGGTCAAACCCGAACTAACAGACCCAAACAACTCAAAAACGAGACTGCGGTGGTGGCCATTTGATCCAACACAGCCCAGCAGCCCAAAAATCGAGACCTAAACATGCCCGGGTGTAATGATTCACAAAATTAAGCCAACTAAAACAACCACATATATCCAAATACCCATAAACCCAAACTCAACAAATTCAGCAAAAAACTGACGAGTTTAGCTTGGCAAGACTAAGCCTTAGTGATACACGTCAAATCGGTGAAATAACACAATGATAAGGAAAAAAACGTCAAGTACACTCGAGGCCGCATCGAGTGCAGTTGACGCACTCGACGTCATAACACATCACACTCAGCGCTGAAACCCAGCAGCAAAAATTAGACGATGGCGTTGAGTGAGTTCAGCTCACTCAATGCTCAAACACTTAGCTGCCAAAAACAGATGACGACGTTGAGTGAGTTCAGCTCACTCAGCGTTGTCGACGCTTTCACACTTAGATTTGCAGAGACAAGACGACGGCGTTGAGTGAGTTCAGCTCACTCAACACTTGCCGAAAAAAGAGTGACGACGTTGAGCTAACTCAACGCTGTCAATGCTTTTACACTTAGACTCCAAGATTTTCTTGATGGCGTCGAGTGTATACGACACACTCAATGTCACATTGAATGTATGCAGCACACTCAACGCCTTCTGACTTAGCGTCAAATTCTGATGGCGTTGAGTGTAAGAAGCACACTCAACGCCGCGTTGAGTGCACTCAACGTTTTTACACTTAGCGTCACTGACCTCTCAGCAAGGCTTTGAGTATATTCAACACGCTCAACGTCGCGTTGAGTGCACTCAACACACTTAACGCTTTTGAACTTAGGCTCGAAACTGGATTCAGTGCTAATGCTACACCCAACGCCTAAGGGCTATACTCAACGCCTTGGGCTATACTCAATGAATCTTGCTCCATTCGACGAATTGGCTCAGCTCGACGAACTCCGTTCGACGATTTGTGGTTTATTCGTCGAACTCCGTTGGACGAAATTCCTCTGTTCGTCGAACTCCGTTCGACGAATTAGCTTTAATTCGACGAACTCCGACCGCTCCAAACCGACAACTTACACAATGAAGCTAATACAATGGATCAAATGCTTGTTGAACTTGGCCGAAAAAAAATGATACCATAAACCTGATTGGCAAAGCCGGATCTAACCCTACTCCCAAAAAAACTACACAAGGAAGAACAATATGGAAAATGTACAAGGAAAAGACAAGCTTGACAAGGGGAAGAAGTCACCACTTGCCTCAAATCGTCAATCCAGCCGCGCAAATGCTCCTGAAACTTCCAGAGCAACACTTCCTGAAACTTTTGAGGACGAAATAGGATCAAAACCGCCTACCTAGAGCTCTAAAAGTCCAAGAAACTGGAAAATCTTACCGTAGAAACGTAGATCTAAGCGAGATCTACCCGAATCTACTCTCCAAAGAAGAAATTGAGCACCAAAACTCCAGAAATCGGCGGCCGAAAGCTTTGGAAAGTCCGCCGCTCTCGTTCTTTCGCAACAAGCCGACGATTTCACAAGTGAGACAAATGAATAGGGTTTGAAGCGATGAGTTCTATTTATACTGCTTCTATCAGATTATTTTATTATAGGATAACATAATTAAACAAATAAAACGTCAAAACGACCAGAAAATCAAACTTACCCGAAATTTTACGAAAATCGCACCGTAGCTAAGCACCGATGCTACGAACCCAACGACATAATCAAAATTAAGATTCGATGAACCAAACTCGGGTAAACACCTCCCGAAGTCAAAACACAAGTATTCCCAAAGACGCTCCACCGAGTCACCAAAACAGACCCGGTTAGGCATGAAATCTTGCAAACAGGCTAAACCCAGCCACACACACATAAAACCTAAGAGCTAAAACCACGCTCTAACAATGACAAATGCTGAAAACGCATCAACGTAAAGCCCTGACGTCATAAACACGCCAGATAACGAATTAAACCAAATATCGCAAAATCGGGGGCGTTACACCCATCGCGGGTATTCTGGTTCGACCTTTATTTTTTGTCAACCTCCTACTTGAGGACCTGCCTGACCTGCCGGCTAGTGAGAGCCCAGTCAGCGGTGCCCCATCGAGGGTATTCTGTTTCAATCTTGATTCTATCTCAACCTCCTACCCGAGCGAGCTGTCTGCTTTGCCGGCCAGTGAAAGCCCAGTCAGCGAGGTCCCATCGAGAGTATTCTGCTTCGAACTTGATTTTATCTCAATCTCCTACCCGAGCAACCTGCCAGCCATGTCGGCTAGTGAGAGCCCGGTCAGCAGGGTCCCATCGAGGATATTCTGGTTCGAACTTGATGAGCGGTGATGATTGAGTGAAAAGGTATCCTGTGAGAAGCAGATCTTTTCTTTCATTCATCTCGTGCATAAAAGCGCTTCAGGTCCTCACCGCTCCAAGTGTTGCTAAGGGGTCCCTTCGATATTTTGGAGGCGATGACCACCTGGGGCAAGCATTTCAAGGATAACAATGAGCCCTTTCCATTCATGGTGGAGTTTTATAACAACCCCCTTCCCGCGACATCGACATTTTTGAGGACTAAGCCTCCTTTAACAAAATGTTTGATCATGATGTTCTTATCAAAGTACCTGTCATTCGATGCTTGACCTTCTCCTGGCGAAGGGCCGCCGGGTCACGAAGCTCTTCCGCCAGATCAAGTGACAGTCATTGCTCTTCCTTATTTTCCATTCTCCATTCCTCATCGCATCCCACGCGACAACAACACAAGGGTACCTCACCTCGAATTCTATGTGAAGCACGACCTCTGACCCGTTTGATAGCTTGAAAGGGGTTTTCTCGATAACCGTGTTTGGGGAGGTTCTTAAGGCCCACAAGACCGAGAGGAGCTGCTCCATCCAGCTGCCCTTCAGATTTTTCACCTCTTATTCAACAAGTTGACAATGATCTTGTTTGCGGCCTCCACTTGCCTGTTACTCCTAAGGCGTTGGACAGATGTGAATCTGAGATCGATGCCCAATTGTCCGCAAAACTGTCGAACTCCTCACTCGTGAATTGGGGCCCGTTGACTGTGACTATGGTCAGGGGAAATCATGTTAGCAAATTATCTCCCCATATGAAATTACAAATTACTTGTGATGTTACCTTCGCCAATATCTTGGCCTCTATCCACTTCAAAAAAATAGTCCATCATGACCAAAAGGAACTTCCTCTGACTGCTTGCCAGCGAGAAAGGACCAACTAGATCCAATCCCCATATCGCAAAGGGTCATGGTGTCATGATCGTCCTGAGCCTTTACGCCAAAAGTAGTTGGAGTGGCACATAGAGTTGACATTTTTAACACTTCTTTGCAAATTCTGTCGTATCCTTGCTAATAGTAGGCCAAAAGTACCCATGTCGCAATACTCTCTTCTCCAGAGTCCGACTTCCCGAATGGCTGTCACACTCTCAAGAGTGAATCTCTTGTAAGACTCGAGGGACCTCATCTTTGGCCACGCACCTGACCAGGATCCCAAAAAGGGTCTTTCGATAAATCACTCCCTCCTTCAACAGATAGTAAGCTGACTTGTACCTGAACCTCCTTTTATTTGGGATTTTCTCTACGCTGAAACTTTCCTGATGTAAAGAAATAGATGAATGTGTCCCTCCACGAGGGTCTCTGGTCGATCTCCATCAGCTCGACCTCTTCAATGGAAGGCCAAAATAGTTCTGTCATAGTTCCTCCTGCTCGGGGGCCAAGTTTGGCGAGTTGATCCGCATGCATGTTTTCCTCCTAAGGCACATGTCAGATCGAGAAAGTGTGAAAGAACCCAATGAGGCCCTTGACCTTGGCGAGATACTTCTGAAGGGTCGGCTCCCTTGCCTCAAACTTCCCCTTGATTTGTGACGACACCACCATAGAGTCCATGGAGACCTTCATATCTTGGAACACACACAAAAAATAGTGCAATTTGGTCGGCACCTATCCGACTTCATGGTTTTTCACTATTTTCAGATTTTCCACGTTAAAAGTCTCATTGCCAGTTGTCAATATTCTCAGTGCTATTTGCGCTCTCGACCCGCCCTCAAGCTTAAGATGGTTCGTTTCGTCCGGTCTACAAGCACGTTGAACGACCCCCAACAAAATCTATAGGACATGAAATAACCAATTTTATGATCGCACGCTATCGTTTTCGGTCCCCCTTACCCGCACCTAATAACTCCACCTTTCTTTCCGATATGCGTGAAGTCCAATCTTATATATTGAATACAATTTTCTAAAAAAAAGCCCGTGTTTTGAACATCTTTCCTCGAATAAGATTCTCTTTATTTGAAGTGAAATAGATAATATCCATTTCACGGTTCAGATGTATTTTTGGCTGATCCGTTTGGTTCATCACTAATTTCATCCTTTTATATATTTTTTTAATAAAAAAAATTCTGCACTATTAAATCAAGTGAGTTAGCGCCTTTAAGGCTTCATTTGGTTTAGCGGTGTCGGGTCGATCCGGTGGGTGGAAACAGAATGTTCGAATCGGAAGGGGGGGTGGTTGCTCCAAACGAAGCTTTTTTGGGCATTTCTCGAGGCGGGCGGGTGGAAACGGAGCAAACGCCGCCAAAGATTCATTAGTTTACCCACTTTCCGACAGCGTTTGCCCAAAACAGAGCAACGAAACCCCCAAACAAATAGAGCCTAAATAGACCATGATTTAAAGCCCTAAATGAAGAGAATCCTGATCCCCTTCTTCTTCCTCCTCCTCTTCCAGTCTCCATCTGGATATTTGCATAACTGCATATACATACAAATGTTGAATTGATGGATGAATAGAGAAATTGCCTAAAAGGGTTAATAATGGCGGATGATGAGTTGCGTGAAGAAGTCACAAGTTTCCATTAAACGGTGGGAAGAGCTTAATTGGATACAGCTAAGCTTTTCTTCTTCTTCTTCTTCAAGTCCGGGATCTGAAAAGAAGTCGCATAAAAACGCTGCTTTTATTTTCCTTTGAACCATGAAGAGTTTGCAGAATCTGGGCAACAGCTGCTGAGCTCATCTTCAAGCTTGGGAAAGAGGCCTCTGGCTTTCCTGAGCCAACCCTTGAGGGCCCGTTTGCCAGGGGCGGATTCAGAGGGGGGCCTGAGGGACACTGCCCTCCGTTATTTTTCAAAATGTTTAGTGTATTTGAATTCTTCTGGTCGAGATAATGAATTTTGACTACTTATACGTCAAAAACGGTGGACAGATGAGAGAGAAACATCTCTGACAAGATGAAGACATTTCAAATTTTTTTTTTTTGAAGAAAGTTGATAACTGACCCTCGATGTTAAAATTTTTAGAACCTACTAATGCATTCAAAAAAAAATTTATGCACCTCATTATTAATTTTCTGGATCTGTACTGGCGTTTGGCAAGGCAGATTAAATCCATGTGTCTTCGATTTGGAACGACGGTCGCACAATGCACCGACAATAAGAAAAGAGAACTAATTTTGAACATGAAAGTGGATGAAGTTGGCAACAACTATATGTAGGCCGACTTTGGTTATGTGCAGGCCACATAATTTCATAATGGTTACGTGTTTTTTTCTCGGCCGAGTTTTTTCAAAAAGAGCAAACAATGTTTTTTGCAAATCTAATAAATAGCTTATGTTTCAAAAAGAGCAAACAATGGCACCGAGGAACTTTCATTCAAAAACATTGTTTTAGATATGGATGAAGTTCCTTAAGTGAGGGGGACATTCACGAACGACAATTCATAACTACTGTGTGCACGACCTCCACCACCGTGTTAAACAGAGCCTAATTTTCACTTGGTCAGCTTTTGTTTGAGTTTTTTTTCTTCATGGGTCGAGTTAATTCAAAAAGGGATAATTTTTGCATGTTTATACAAAAAGGGACCACTTACATTACTTGATACAATGTTTTATGTCTAATTCTAACTGAACTGAGGAGCCTCACTTCAAAAACACTGTTTTAAAGGTGCATGAAGTTTCTTAAGTGAGTGGACATTCGCGAATGACGGTTCATTAACCACAATGTTCACGACCTCTACTGTCGTGTCCATTAGGGGTGCAAGTTGAGTTGAGCCGGCTCGAAAGGTCGATGAGCCGTCTCGAAAAAAGCTCGACTCGAGCTCGAGCCTGTCGAGCTCGAGCTCGAGATCGATTACGAGTCGAGCTCGAGCTCGATTACGAGTCAAGCTCGAGCTCATCTAATGTTGTTCATGAGCTCGCGAGCCGGCTCGCGAGCTTTTTATTTATACATTTTAAAAAAAAAATAAAAAAATAATAAGAAAAATAAGAAAATAAAACTCATGAGCTAAAAAGCTCGAGAGCAGCTCGAGCTCGAGCTGAGAAAAATGAGCTCGTCGAGCTCGAGCTCGAAATGAAAAGCTCGTGCTCGAGATTGGAAATTTTGCCAAGCTCGACTCGTTTGCACCCCTAGTGTCAATCACGCAAATTTTCACTTGGTTAACGCTTGTTTGAGCATTTTTTCGCTTCTTCGATGTGTTTTCAAAAAACACGATGATGTTTTTTTTCCTGTCCATACAACTCTCTTTGAAACCACTTATATTCCTCAATACACTGTTTTATGCCTAATTCCAACCGCACAGAAGAACCTCCAATCGAAGCAGAAGAGTCCACAGGGCACTGTTAGCCGTGTATGTTTTCGTTTGACATGACTTTTTTGCTAGAGCGAGTTTGGACAAAAATACCACCATCATATAATATATGTTTTGCATGACAACAATTATGTCCATCATTAAAAAAATAATTTTGAACATAACGGCGAGGGAAGGAGAGCCTTGACGCACCGATTGAGGTGTTGTTGTGTGACCTCGAGGTCACGAGTTCGAGTAATGTAAGCAATCTCTTGCAAAAATGCGTAGTAATGTTTGCCTGCATTTCACCCTTATGATGACACCCTTCCCCAGATCCTCGCTGTGCGAGGATGCCTTTGTGCACCAGGCTGCCTGCTCGAACATGTGTGTGCGCACACGCGTGTGTGTGGGGGTAGAGGTCCTTACATCAGGTTAGGCGTTCCGGAACACCGAACCCATGTTCACACAAACAGTGTTCATGACCGCCACCGTCTCCGCCCCGCAGTACCAAACAGCGCAAACGCGCGTGCACACACACACACACACACACACACACACACACACACACACACACACACACACACACACACACACACACAACGCCACCATCGTTGCGGGCTGCGCCAGCATCTCGAGGCCCCACCTTCTTCTCTTTTTTCTTCTTTTTATCCCCATCTCTCCTCTTAAAGTGATTTGACCACACAACGCCACCATCTTTCTCCCTCTCCCCCCTCTCATAGCTTTAAGACACCTATTTATATTCTCTTTTCATTTTTTTTTCTCTTTCTCCGTATAATCGTTGAGAAAAAAATCTTTGATATAACGATTTATGTTGGTTGGTGTCCTCTCAAATATATCTATAAAATTTATTAAAGATATATACATTTCCAAAATTGATTTTATATTAACAGTGGATCAGTTAACGGTGCATTTCTGCTTGCCCTACACTGCGGGAAAAAACCCGAAGCCATGGAGGAAGACGAAGTGGTTGAGATGGAATCCGAAATGGCTCCTCGGGGAACTCTCCATTTCCAGCTTCAGTTCGACAAACCGATCCCTTCTCAGGTCAGTAAGCCCTAATCTGAAAACCACTAATGAACTCCCGCATTCGACGAATCCTTCTTCTTTCTCATATATTTTTTCCCGGCGACCAATTTCCGAGCAGGTTAAGATGGCAGAGTGGAACCCGGAGAAGGATCTGCTCGCAATGGTGATGGAGGATAACAAGATCCTCCTTCATCGCTTTAATTGGCAGAGGCTCTGGTCTTTCTCCCCAGGTGGATTTCCTTGTTTTTTCTCTCTCTTTCTGGTTGATATTTCCTTTCCTGAATAATTTATGCGTAAACTTGGGCCAAATGTGTTTTGAAGTACTGAAATGCAAAGCTACAGAACTGTTCATCACATGCACTGGAAATATAGAATAGGTATATTAGCTTAATCAAGCAGGATATGTTTTAAGCAAAATAACATAATATTGACCCAAAGTGAATTCTATGAAAATCTGCTAACAAACACTTCCGTGTTGCGTTGACACATACATTGACGCAAGACCGATGTTGGGATGTAGTGCAGGCGTGCTGTGTGCCCTAATGGAACTCTAAACACATGCGATTGTCCAACATTTAATCACAATAAACTCTGAAATTAATAGTTGAAGTCACAAACACTCATATTAGTGATTAGACGATAGAAACACAAGAAAGATCTAGTTAAATTTAAGAAGAGAGCACTTTGATCCAATGTTCCACAAATGAATCTTTCAAGTAGGACTATAATTGCTCAAATTTTACAAATTATGATATCAAATTGTATGTTTTTTAACATGTAAACAACATAAAGCAATACAACAACAACAACAACAACATAACCCATATAGTCCCCAATCATTGGAGGTATGGGCGGGGGAAGATTGGAAACAGACCTAACCTTTGACACTCTACACAAAGTGGCTTCTCTTAGAGGAGAAAGACCTAGCCTTTGACAATAAATGCACAAAGTGGCTGGGGACAAATTAGTACTTGCACGAATAATCAGAGTTTAGGGAAGTAACAAGGGGTCTGATTTGGGACTGGAGGATGATTGTGATTCTTCACTGATCGAATGAAGGTAGTTATTTAAACTTGTGCAGTTGTTTGGTGAATTGCAAGTGGGGGAGGAGGAAGAGGGGATAATTATTAGGTCGGGGCAGGAGAATCCATTAGTTACCACAATAAATAGGAAAAATATCAAATTACAAGCAACTTTTGGGAAGTTAATGGGTGGTTCTTCAGTGATGAGATAGTTATGTTGAGCAAGGTGAACCCTAATTATAGATTTAGAGACAATTATGGATGATATAGATTGTCCAAAACTTCAGCATCTAATAATACATGATTTAGAAGTACAAAAAATAATAAAAATACATAAGAATATTTCGTTGCTCTGAACGCGATCACCATCTCGGATCGTCCATACGACGATCCTAACCCTGCATCCTGTGTACGTGGACCTGTGCGGGTTCCGGGAATGGTCGGCTCGCTTGCAATCACTTATCCCCATCATATATAGGGTTATTTTTCGTAGTTTCTAGGTATACTGAAAATTGTTGTTTGGAAGCTAAGAAAAATATTAAGTTGAGATGAATTTTTTAGCAAAATACAAAATAATCATTGCTCCATAATTTTTTTGATATTGATGGTAGAAAATGAGAAATGCAGAGGAAAATCATCTGTGAGTGACTAAGAATATGTAAGAGAAATTTAAGTACATATGATATGATGTTATTTCTGTAAGAATAAACATTTGGTGTAGATTTCTTAAAAGTTAAACGTCCCAAAGATGTTGTGTATTGGTCTCTAGAAACACAATGCACATCCTTCATCCATGCACTTTGCGTTCCCCTTTCTTTGCATTCTTTTTTTGCACTTTTGCATTCCATTGTTGTTATTAGATGTGCAAATAAAGTCCGGGCCCAATTACCCAGACCGGGTCTGCTTATCCGACCCTTGTCAGCGTAGGGGGCCTTACAAGACCTCCCATTTGGGCTGCAAGTCCGGCTTAGGCACATGCCTAGATCAGGTCCCAGACCCGGGCTTGACCTGATTTTGGCAGCACAACAACAACCAAGTGGCAACATCCTACTCGGAGTCCCTATCCCTTTGATCTCGTTCACTCGGATATTTGTGGACCTTATAAAATCGCTAGTGTTTTTGGATATCATTACTTTGTCACATTTGTTGATGATTACTCTCTGGTGACATGATGACATGGCTGTATCTCCTACGCGACCGCTCTGAACTGCCTAGTGTATTTCGTACTTTTATCATTGAAATTCGCAACCAGTTTTTCACTACAATTAAAACTCTCCGAGCCGACAATGCCCGTGAACACACTAGTCATGCGCTTGCCAACTTGTGTACTGAGTTTGAGATCATCCATCAAACTTCGTGTGCCTATACCCTCTAATAAAATGACGTTGCTGAACGCAAGAATCGTCACCCGCTTGAGGTCACCCGCTCTCTTATGATTCAAATGAATGTTCCCAAACAATATTGAAAATTCACAGTCTTCACCGCCCGCACTCTTATTAACCGCATGTCTTCCTTTATTCTTAATTTTGCGATTCCCTTCAATCTTCTTTTTCCCTCCAAACCTCCTTTCTCCCTCACCCCTCGCGTGTTTGGTTGCGTGTGCTTTGTTCATAATCTCTGCTCGTCCACTGACAAGCTTGCTCCACATGTCACTAAATATATGTTTGTTAGTTACTCCAGTACTCAAAAGGGCCACGTTTGCTTCTCCCATAAGGATCGCAAGGTTATTACTTCTGCTGATTTCACATTTCTCGAAGATCAATCATATCATTCTCAGCCAGCTGATTCTCCACTTCCGCCACCTCTTTCGTGGTCTGCTATCCCTGTTACTTCAAACCTTCCACCTCTCCGTCCCACGCCAATCCTGCCAACCTCACCTCTCCTTCCCATACCAATCCCACCCGAACTACCTCTCATCCGTGTGTATACTCGTCGTCCTCCTTCGTCCACTGCCCTATGGGAGATGCCCTCCTCTAATTATGTTTTGCAGCCTGCAAATCCGACAACTTGTTCTATTGCTCACCCGATGACGAATTATGTCTATTTACACCGCCTTTCTTCAGGATTCCGATAACGTGCCCTTTCTTTATCCTCTATTACCATTCCTACTTCTGTGCAGGAGGCTCTCCAACATCCGGGGTGGCGGGCAGCTATGTACGAGAAAATGTCTGCTCTTTAGACAAACCACACTTGAGATCTAGTCCCTCTTCCTCCTAGACAAACTTGTGTGAGTTGTAAGTGGGTGTTTGCCACGAAACAAGGTCCGGATGGGACGGTTCAACGTTTTAAAGCTCGTCTAGTAGCTCGTGGTTTTACTTAACAACAAGGTCTAGATTATGATGAGACTTTTTCTCCAGTCGCCAAACTCAATACTGTTCGTGTTTTGATATCCCGCGCTGTTCATCGCCACTGGTCGTTGCACCAATTAGATGTCAAAAATGCCTTTCTTAATGATGATTTACGGGAGATCGTTTATATGCAATAACCTCCCGGGTTTGAGACCACGGAGGAGTCTCTTGTTTGTTGTCTGAAGAAGTCACTTTATGGTCTCAAACAGTCTCCTCGGACATGATTTGACAAATTTAGTAAGACAGTTAGTGTTGTTGGGTTCACTCGGAGTTCAACTGACTTGTCTTTATTCACTCGTCATCGTCCAACAGACACATTGATTCTATTGGTACATGTGGATGATATTTTGATTACAAGAGACGATCTTACAGGAATACATATGATCAAACAGCATCTGGCGACTGTGTTTCAAACAAAGGACCTAAAAAACTTTCGATATTTCTCAGGTCTCGAGGTGGCTCAGAGACCTGATGAGCTTGTGTTATCTCAAAGAAAGTACTGTCTTGACTTACTTCATGATGCAGGCTGCTCTGGATGCAAGCCTGCTGACACTCCCATGAATATCAATCACAAGCTCTGTGCTCATGCATAAGACTCTGATTCACTCATTCCAAACCCAGAGTATTATCGTTGTTTTGTGGGAAAGCTGATATATCTCACTGTTACTAGACCTGATATATTATTTGCTGTTGGAGTTGTCAGTCGATTCATGCATGAGCCTCATATTTCTCATCTCCAGGCACTCGTGCGTATTCTTGGATATTTGAAGAGTGCTCCTGGACAGAGACTTGTATACAAGCCCTCTTTATCTCCCTTATCTCTGAGTGCATATTCAGACGCTGATTATACTGGTTCTTTGGATGATCGTCGTTCCACAAGTGGATACTGTACTTAATTTGGAGGACATCTCATTATATGACGTAGCAAAAAATAGTCCGTTGTTACTCGCTCATCTTCTGAGACCGAGTATCGTTCAATGACATCGGTTGTGTCTGAGCTTACATGGCTTGAGGGTCTCATTGATGATTTAGGAGTCAAGCTTTTCTCACCTGACAACTTTATTTTGCAACAGTCAAGCTACCATACACATTGCCAAGAATCCTGTCTTCCATGAACGGACAAAACACATTGAAATTGATTATCATTTCATTCGGGAGAAGGTTCAGTTGAAGAAGATAGAGTTAATGCATGTTCCCGCTACTCAGCAGGTTGCTGACATCCTCACCAAGGCCTTTCCACATCCTCTTTACTATCAGTTCTTGTCCAAGCTTGGTGCCTACGATTTGTACGCTCTAGCTTGCAGGGGAGTGTTGAAGGAAATATGTAACGGCCCATTAGTTAAGGCCAATTTAGTCACATAGTTAGGAAGTTTAGCCCCACATCTTGTATTGAGATTCTTCTCATCTCTCTCTTCCTATATATATGTGTACACTCTCAAGTTGTAATTCAATTTTTGGATTAATAAAATTTCTACCTATTTTTCCACTCTTTCTACAAAAAGCTCACAAACCAACATTCTTAAAGCACAAAATTGTACAGTTCAACAAGTAGAAATGAAATTGAGTTTTTAAACTCACACGATATTAAAGGGGAAGAAAGGCTGCTGCTGGAACTGATATCTAGGACTCGGGACAGAATTCTGGTGGAAAACAGTGCACAGGGTGTGTGGAATTAGAATTCTGGGAGCTGAAATTAGAATTCTTGGAGCTGGAATTAGAATCCTGGGAGCTGGAATTTAATTCCAGATGCACGAATGGGGAGGTAATTTGCTGTAGGAGAGGTGTGGGAGGTTTGGCAGAGGTTCAGGACTGCTGAACGAGGCTGGACAGTTAAGTGGATGTGTGGGGACTGGAAAAGGGTGAAGGGGGCTGCTGGTTGGTGGTTTTTGAGAGTGGGAGTGCTGGACAGTGGCTCCACGTGAGGGGAAAGTGAGAGGGATACTGGTTGGCATGTGGTTTGGGGCTAGATGGAGGAGGCTTTACACGAATGAGAGGGCTGGGGAGTGAATGTAGGGAGTGGAAGTGGGCTGGTTGTATGTGGTAGTAGTGGGGAGGGAGTTTAGGCTATATTTTATGAAAGGTTCCTAAAATTTGGGGAAGTGGGGGAGGTTTTGGGCAGTTAAGGATGGTGGTGGTGGCTTGCCGAAGGTGGTTGCAGGTGGTTGTGTCCAGATAAGTTTTCCGGCGATCGCCGGAAAACAAAATTGATGGATAATGTTGAGGAAAATGGTAGAGGATCACCTGAGGTGGCCGAAGATGTTCTCCGGTGATCTCCAGAGGAAAATAGGAGGGGAAGAGAGTGGTTCACGACAATTGGGGGAGGAGGGATCCTGGTCTTCACACCCGGGGAGTCGGATTCGACATCGAATTGACCAAAAAGGGGGCTTCAACACTCCATTCTTTAATGCCTCTAAATGGGAGCCCTCACCATCGATATATAGACATTAGGGACCATCATGGGCGGTCATGATTCTCCGATCACGACGACCCTTAAAATACATGAAAATAAAAATCCCAAAAATGCAAGTAAAATTCTTAGATCGTCGATCCACATAAAATGGATGGCTCCGATCATCGCGCACGTCGATGTTTGTCGTGACCCCCATCACTAATGACTCGATGAAAAATTTCCCATAGCATGCAGTACAACTAGGCTGGGCCCGACCCGAGTCTGTCTCGTGCCCGGTTAGGGCCCGGTCAAATCCCGGTTTCTGGTCCCTAGAAGAAGGCCACCTTTCCGGAGGGGGGGGGGGGAGTGGCCCGACCTGGGTCCCAACAGGTAAAGCCCGGGCCTGGCCTGTGCCCGACAGGTCTTTTTGCATGACTAGTTGCTATCCATCCTGATTTATCTTATAAACCATTTATGCAGTTCACTAATGTTTCCTTTGCCACTTTCGTTCATTTCCACGAGTTTTGTCAACACTTTTTTTTCATATAGCATGTATTGTTGTCTTTATCCTTGTGTATTTTTTCATACCTGTTTTTCCACCTTTTTTGATATGCAATCTCAAATGTTTATACCCTACAACAGTGTCACGATGATTTTACAGTCATCACTGTTGTATTAACTATCGTTCTTGATACCTCAAGCATTGCTGATGGCACAGTTAAAATTATTGCAAAATTTTTTGATGGTGCAAGTATTGGATCATTAGAAAATCTAATTAATACACGACTGTTCTAATTAACATATCGATCAATTAGTTAACTTATATTTAATTAACGTAATCAGGTGTTATTGAGCTTATGCTTTACTTCTTAAAATAGTTTTCGAGCTTATGTTAGTTTATCATTTTTGCCAACCAAAGGACTTCAATATGCTTAAGGCATACTCTACTAAGATCATTGTTAGATTCCAAAAGGAGATCAATCTATTAGGTTATACTTGATTTAAACTTTATTGGTTAGTCTTGCTGAAGTTAGCCAGGCCTTCTAAAGTATTCAGTGCATTTAGGTAACCCTTATTATGTTAAGCTTCTAAGCTAGAATAAGATGATTCGCTGGTATAATATTGTGCTGATCACAGATTAACTTATTTCACAGTAAGGCTGCATGCATTAGTCACTTACCAAATATTAACTGAAACTTTATGCATTTAGGAAGTCTATTAGGTTAGATTATTTTTTTATTTCCCCTAATCTTCTCACTCATTCAGTAGAAGTTCTTGGTAGTTCTAATATGCATGTTATGTCACTTCACTACCTTTTAGGGAAAGGAATAACATCCCTTTGTTGGAGACCTGATGGGAAAGCTTTAGCTCTTGGTCTTGATGATGGAACCATCTCACTTCATGATGTTGAGGTAGACAATTTTGATCCAAAAACTATAATGGAACGATCTAACGGTTGTTGCTAGAAATTTATCCATGTTATTGTCTATTGAATCATGAAGATATATTTTTTTAAATATATAAAATTTTGAGACATTGATGTAAATTACTGGTTTTTAAGACTTCTTAACGTCAACAATGAATAATGCTAAAATTGTCAGGCTTCATGATTTGAGCCACGCTAATTTTTGAAATTGTGCTGCGTAATATGAAAACTATTATGACTCACCTATTGGGTTCGTTGCACTACTGCGAGAGGGTGAAGTCACTAAGGTCCCTTTGTCTCTTCTTGGACCTAGGGTTCTAAATGGTGGCATGGAGGAATGTTTACTCCTGACGAGGAGCCGAGATCAACCCAAGCAATGTGACGAGGGAGCCGGGCTCAACCTCACGATGCCTTAGATGTGGGTTTCGATTAGAGAGAGGGAAAGAATAAGGACGAGAATATAGTTACTTACCATTCAATACCCCATTGCTCACTTATTATTGAGAGAGGAATGTTATACATGATATGTGAGTAAATATGATTGCGCGAAAATTATTAAAATACGGCGTGAGAAGTGGATTGTGCAGTTGTCCACGGTTGCACAATGTCACCCCCACCATGGACCCGTAACATCACCTTCCCCTAGTGGATTATGCTTGCCCTCAAGCTTGAGTGGTGGAAGAGTTAGTATCTCATGCCGCCCTTGCATCCTTGCACCCTGTGGTATATGGCTCGTTACATTTGAAACAAAGCTCTTTGGTGCATTGTTTTTTTACTAATTCTATGCGTGACATGCTTTTGAAGAGTTGGGTGCCACTATAATCCTTACCTCTACGGGTGTTTAAACTGCCACATGGGTGGTAATAAGAGACGTCTTTACGACGTTTTCCTCTGTCTCCGTTGCGTAAATCACTATACTAGTTGTCCACAAGGTGACATTTCTCACATATGCATGCCGAACTCATGACAATGCTAAGGTTCACTAGTGCTTCAAATTTGATGTCGAGGCAATGCCAATCATACAAGCTCGCGGTGAATATATGCACTTGATGTGCTGACATTATAGAGGTAACACATATTAGCAATGTTTGAAAGGTCTTCAAGTGATCATCCATGGTCCATTGGTTTGATGGAGACGAGGTGATCCACCTTGTTGCTACGTAGATGTGGTCCGAATATAAATTGCGGTGGTGCTTGAAAGTTGCCAATCCACTTTGGTTTTCTCCCACTCAAGATGGGCGTACCAACTGGATTGAGCCAATGCGGTGGAATGATGCCAACTGTATCCAATTTTCCAAGAACATGTATTGGTTAGCAAAAAATTACTCAATGCGCACGGGGTAAACCAGGGTGTCGCTGTTGCCGTCCAATAAATGAAAATCTAGCTTCACTTAACACAGTTCGTTGCCTACCATGGACCAACTTCCAATGGGTTCAAAGCGCACGGCGTAATGCAGACCGCCTTGATTAACGCAATATTTAGTCATGGGTATCTCGATTGGGCTGGCATATGCATGGCATCAATATAGGATTCTAGGGCCTCGAAGGCAGCGACATTTGCGCTTGTTACCATGCCGTTTGATATTGTTGAGAGAGCCCAAAGCTTGTATGTATTATTTCCGTATGTAAATACAAGGAGAGAATACAAATATATAGGAGAGAAGAGAGAAGAATAAATCCTATACATGATGTGGGACTAAAGAAGGAGGAAGAAAAATTAGGCCATTAAATGGGCCTTTTTACATGGGCTTTTCTAATACTCCCCCGCAAGCTGGAGCGTACAAGTCGTATGCGCCAAGCTTGGATAGGCACTGATAGAAGAGGGTACTAGGAAGAGCTTTGGTGAAGATGTCGGCAACCTGTTCAAAGGGAGCGGAGCTCCTAGTACAATGAGCTGGAAAAGAAGAGCGGGGCTGTTTGCCAATAATACAAGAATCACATTGAAAAGCAGGAAGAGAAATGTCTGGAAGCGCCTTCTGGAGGATAGGTAGAGGGGCATGCCCAAGCCGGCAATGCCAATCAGACGAGGAAACGGAGGAAAGGGATGTGGGAGAGACATCGAGGAGGTAAAGCCCGTTCTGCACCCGACCCCTACCAATGGTAATCCGCGTCTGCCGATCCTGTATCAAAAAACCAGAAGAGGTGAAGGTGATAAAGCAATTCATATCAGTAGTAAGACGACCAACAGAGAGTAAATTAAAAGGCGAGGCCGGCACATAAAGAACGGAGCGAAGAGAGAGAGAGGGAGGAAGGAGGAGGTCCGCGCAGCCGGAGACCGGGACAAGCGCACCATTGGCCACAGTAATAGACGGGGGGTGAGCAGCAGTAGAGAACTGGGGCGGCCGCATGGAAGTGATGTGGTGGGTGGCTCCCGAATCCAGTATCCAGCGAGAGCTGGAAGAGAGACAGGCAGTACCTGCAGCGGAGGTGGAGACAATACCTGCATGGGAGGTGGAGGCATGGGAAGCAGAAGGGGGGTTGAGGAGCCCCTGGAGTTGTTGCAGCTGTAGGCGAAGAGCCTCAAGATCCGTACCAGTCGGAGGAGAGCTATCGGTAACAGCAGCAGTAGGCGGGCGAGGGGGGTAGCCATGTTTCTTGTGACAAACGGCTTCAGTATGGCCATCCCGGCCGCAGTAGGTGCACTTGGGCCGTCCGCGGCCACCACGGCCCCGCCCACGGGAGCCCGTACGGCCACCCCGAGGAAAGGAGGGTTGTGGGAGTAAAGGAGGAAGGGCCTGCTGAAGAAGGGCCGGCGAGGGTGGTGCAGGAGCCTCCGGAGGAGGTGGTACGCGAAGTAACATCGAGCAGACATCAGAGAAAGAAGGGGTATTGGGTGAAGCCAGAACCTGGGCCCGAATACTATGTAGGTGTGGCGGGACGCGAGCCATAATCATAGCAATACAAACAACCTCCTTCTGGGCGCGTTGGGCAGCGAGATCAGTAGTCGCGGGCTGGTGCTGAATCCAGGCTTCCGTGAGAGTTTTAGCACGGGCCACGAAGGAGGTCATGTCCAGAGCTTTGCCAACATCCAAGGCCTGAATATCAGTGAGGATGTCGAAAAGGTGTTGAAGGCTGTCCTTTCCAGAGTACAGCGAATGAAGTTCATCCCACATGGCTTTAGCAGTCTCATGATACATGATCATCTGGTACGGCTCACCCTCGACTGAGTTCAGGATCCAGGTCTGGACACGGCCGTCATTGCGGAGCCAATCATCAGTAGACGGAGTTGGTGGGCCCTGGGTAAGGTGACGGGCAAGGCCCTTGGCCTGTAAGACCCGGCGGACAGAGTGGACCCAGGGAATGAAATTAGCCTTGCCAGAGAGAGAAATAGTAGTGATCCGAAGCTCATCCCGGAGTTCGAGAGGAGCCACGCGGTCGGCAGGGGGTTGAGCGGTAGTGGAGTCGCTGGAGGACATGGCGACTGAAAAACAGCAGGGCGCGGCCTGGAGAGAACAACCCGCAGCGGTCTGGAGGTCGCGGCGGTCTGGAGGTCGCGGCGGGCTGGAGGCCGCGACGGTCTGGAGATCGCGGCGAGTTGAGTGAGGCCGCGGCGAACAGGAGCAGTCCGCGACAGAGGCCGCGGCGAACTGGGGCAGGTCGCAGCAGCGGACAGGAGCAGTCCGCAAGAGGTCGCGGCGAACCGTGGGCAGGTCGCTGGAAGAGGAGCACAGCGGATACAAGCAGAGCTCGCAGCGGACAGGAGCAGTCCGCAAGGGAAGGCGGAGAGAGAGAGTCCGCGAGCAGAGGCTCGAGCGGACAAAAAAGGAGCGAGCTAGAGGGGGGGCAGTCCGCGAGCAAGGAGGCTCGAGCGGATACAAGCAGAGCCCGCAGCAAGCGAGAGAGAGAAGCTAAAGGGAGCAGTCCGCGAGCAAAGAGGCTCGAGCGGATACAAGCGGAGCCCGCAGCAGACAAGAAGGAGCAGTCCGCGAGCAGGGAGGCTCGAGCGGATACAAGCAGAGCCCGCAGCGAGAGAGAGAAGCTAGAGGTAGCAGTCCGCGAGCAGAGAGACTCGAGCGGATACAAGCAGAGCTCGCAGCGGACAGGAATGATTGTCCGGAGCGGATGGAGAGAGGTGGGCCCCACGTGTCAGAGCAGAAGATGGCTATAAGAAGCCTGGGGAGGGTGGAACCACGGAGGGAGAGAAGAGGAGCGGAATCAGAAGGGCAGTCCGCACGAGACCGGAGCGGATGCAGAAGGCAGTCCGCACGAGACCGGGCGGACAGAAGCAGAGGGGCAGTCCGCACGAGACCGGGCGGGCAGAAGCAGAAGGGCAGTCCGCAGGAGACCGGACGGACAGAGAAGGGGCAGTCCGCGGCTAGACGGAACCTGGCTCTGATACCATGTTGAGAGAGCCCAAAGCTTGTATGTATTATTTCCGTATGTAAATACAAGGAGAGAATACAAATATATAGGAGAGAAGAGAGAAGAATAAATCCTATACATGATGTGGGACTAAAGAAGGAGGAAGAAAAATTAGGCCATTAAATGGGCCTTTTTACATGGGCTTTTCTAATAGATATGTTTAGTCGACCATCCATCATCTTTTGGATGGACTTCATGACTTAAGCAAGTTTAATGCTACCCTCATTCATGACTGCTAGGACGGTCTAGGTGTCGTCCAAAGGTTGCAAAAATGTTGGTCTATGGATGGAAGGCCCGAGTTGGAGGGTTGTGCACTCGATCAACCGGGGAAGAAGTAGGGGAATGCTGGGAAGCCTGATGAAGGTAGGTATGGGTCAGTCAACCCAGTGGGAGGGTACTTTCAATGGTGAAGGGCATACTGGACTGTGTCTGAAGCATACCTTATGTATGTGGGATTGAATGTACAGGATGCAGGGCGTGATCTGACGAGCAGCAAGTCGGAATGCAGAAGAAAATTGCCGATTGGCCTTGTTTTAGACGTTAAATGCACACGGGTGCACGAACGAGCCGTCAAATGGCCGGGTGCGTTGTGCCGATGGTTTCGTATTCAGTGGGGTTATTGGATCTAGCGGAGGGATTATCACCAGCGGTCATGGGTGGAGGTGGTTCTGATACAAAGATTGGGATGGGTGCACAATCGCGAGAGGGCTAAGTAATTGAGAAAATCTCTTCGGCTCCTCTTGGACCTAGGATTCCCCATGTTGGAGGGGAGGGAAGGATACTCCTATTGAAGAGTTGAGCTCAATCCATGCTGTGCAAAGAGAGAGCCAGCCTCAACCTTAAGAGCACTAGTGGTGGACATCAGTTAGAGAGAGAGAGTGATATAGAGAATAGGAACGAGGAGAATGCTAGTTCTTCCTCAACATTCAATACTCCCTTGATCACTTAAGTAGCAAGAGGAGAAGATTCTAAAATATTACGATATTATAATTATTCCCCACCCGGGCCACATGATATGTGAGTAAATATGATTGCTCAAAAATTATAAAAATGTTGTGCGAGATAAACATATACACACGTCACGCGTCCAGTGTCACACAACTCGTGGACCCGTAATAGAAACCAACGTAACTCCATATAATTGTTGACTGGTTTGTTGCATCAGCTGTTAACTTGCTTTCAACCTTGACTAGTTATGTTGGAAGGAACTAATAGTGATGAAGATACACAAATGTTTCCATCTAGGAAAGGAAAACAAAACAAATTTGGTATTAGATGGCTTGCTTTCTGCTGGGATTTTATTTAGCACCGTCATGCTATTTGCCTACTGCACCTTCCTTTTCATCCCCATTAAATTTATCCAAAGCTGATTTATGGTATATTTTGATCTTTTTTGAAATTTCCCAATGAAATCTGTTAGAGATATTAATATTTTAGTATTATTATGTTTAGTCCCACACCGCCTATCGGTGTTGTGAGTCATGTTGTAGTTCCTATATAAAGCCCCTTTGTGGAAGAATAAGATTGCACTTTCTATTTTCCTATTTCTTTCTACATGGTATCAGAGCCTAATATTCTGAGACCTAAAAATTTTTTTCCCAGCTAACTGTTTCCCGAGCTCCCGTCCCGACCTAAATCCCGCCCGCACCCGCCCCGTGATTTCTTCTCACGCTCCCTGCTAGGGCTCACGCCCGCCGCTCCTGTCGACGGAGTCGACCGCTAAATCCGTCGACCGGAGCGGCCCCGATTCCACGACTCCTGCAGTTTCTGCCGCTCGCCGACGCCGCTGCTCGGCTTCCTGTGCGCCATCGACGACGCCGACGCTGCTCCTTGACGACGATCCCGACGGCTTCGTCGGCTCTCCTCTGCATCGTCGCCGCCCTGGGCTGCTTCCTCTGCAACAACGATGGTCTCCCCTGTCGCTGCTTCTCCCGAGGATGCCGACGGCTCTGCTTCCGTCCATTGTCGACGGTTCTGCTTCTCCCGTCGGCTCTCTGCTTCTTCTGCGACATCGACGACCCGTCAGCCTCTGCTTCTCCTCCGGCTCTGCCGCTGCTCTTCTTCACCGGCGGCTCCTTCTTCTTCTCCGACTACTTCTCCGGCTACTTCTTCTCCAGCTGCTTCTTCTCCGGCTACTTCTTCTTCCCCAGATGCTCTGCCTGCCGGTGCTCATCTTCTCCGGCCTGCTGCTGCCGCAGCTGCTTCTTCTCCGGCTGCTCCGCGAGCCGTGCTTCTCCTCCGCTGCTGCCGTGCTGCTCCTTCGTACCGACGGATGCTTCCTTCTTCTTCAGATCCAGCCCGGCCCCTAGGGTTTAAAATTTAATTTTTTTTTAAGTTGTTGTTTGTGTTTTTTGTGTTGCGTCTTTATGATTTCCGCCTTCTTGCACGTGATCTACGTGAGGGGGAGTGTACGTCACGGCCCCTAGGCGTAGTCTATACCTTCATGCACGTATTCCACGTGAGGGGGAGTGTTTGTGATATCGGCGACTCGGATGCTTCTTTCCCGACTCCTGCCTGAGTCACACCCGGCCCCTAGGTATAACCTATGTCTTCTTGCACATGATCCACGTGAGGGGGAGTGTTTGTGATCATGGCGACTCGGATACTTCTTTCCCGACTCCTGCCTTAGTCACACATGACCCCTAGGTTGATTTCATATGTTGTTTGTGTCTCCTCGTCGTTTTCTCTGGATTTGGTAGAGTTGGTTTGGTCTTGCGTGGTTGATCTTGTTTCCGCTCCGAGTGTATCCAGCGTTGTCATGGTCGGTTTGCGGACCAACGTCGTGTGGCTCTTGCCCGGTTGAAGTATCCCCGGTGACACGCGGTTGGGCCTCGGTGGCTGTTGCTTTGTCCCACGCTGCCTTCCTTCTTTTACCCTCTATTTTATGTTGTGTCCAAGTTGTAGGCTTCCCCTTCAGCTTGAGGGGGAGTGTTAGAGATATTAATATTTTAGTATTATTATGTTTAGTCCCACACCGCCTATCGGTGTTGTGAGTCATGTTGTAGTTCCTATATAAAGCCCCTTTGTGGAAGAATAAGATTGCACTTTCTATTTTCCTATTTCTTTCTACAAAATCGAATCTGAAGGTTATTATTATGATGATGATTTAGGCTTTAGTTTAGCCTGTATATATTTTTTCAATCATTGTGGAAGAAAGTATAATAGTAATGTTACCAATTAATTAGTCAATAATAATAAAATGGATGTAAAATATTACTAAGAATAACAATATTTGCGCGCGCGCTTTTGTATATATATAATCTCAATGTCTCCTAAAATAAGAGCCAAGTCAATTTTTTCTCGTTATTACCTGAGAACATATAACTAGCTTTAGCCGTGACACTGCAGAATGGGAAGCTATTGAGAGTAGTGAAAACTCATAGTGTTGCTGTTATTTGTCTAAACTGGGAGGAAGATGCACATACCAAGGTATTTTTTCGACCATTTTACTTTATTTCTCCCAGGCTTAGATCATTATTTTTATTACATATCTACTTACTTAAATTGGTGTTGCAATTTACCTACTTTTTTCACTTATTCAATGAGAGCAGAGTAGTTGCAATAATCTTTTCTTTTTTGGATGCCAACTTTCCTTGCATGCCTCCTCTAAATTCCATGAAATATTTTTAATTTGATACGAACATATCTGCATCAACAAGAGAAAAAGGAAATACTTGAATTATTATGATGGCACTCATTTATGATATATGGATCTAGAACACTGTAAATTCATATATCATAGAAAACTAATTGTGTTTATGTATATATATAACTTGAATCTCGACATCAGTATTATAGATGAACAAATGTTGTGGATCAAACAAGATATTTTACATTTTCGGTTCTTAATTCTTAGACGTATTAAGTTCAAACTACAAGGAATGGCATCAAAGATATTGAATGTCTATTCAGTTATGTATTTTGGTGGGATAACTTTGACATTCTCTAATTTTTACTGATATTTTAAGTACAATATTTACAGATGTGGGGAAAGTTGACTTAGAAATGAGTGAAATAATAACTAGTGCAATTCCATACATCCACATAGAGGGATATTTATAACATTACAAAGTACACAAAGCCTAACACAAAGTGGGACTAAATCCACTCACACATATAAATACTAATATAATAATCTCAACTCTCCCCCTCAAGCTGGAGGGGAAACCTCCAGCTTGACAACATTAAATGAGGGGTAAATGTGGTAGGCAAAGGTGGGACAAGACGGTTGACCGGGGATACTCCCACACACGGTACACCCACAAGAAAGAAACCACACACACGAATCCACGAGACCACAGGGATAACACCACACACGCACGAATCTACGGGAACGCGGGATAACACCACACACACAAATCTACGAGATTGCGGGGATAACATTTCACACACAGATCTACGTGATTGCGGGGATAAGAGAGAAAGGGAAAAAGACAACCACCAAATATAATACCACCTACTAATCATCAAGGAAAAACTTGGGGAGACATAACCACACACCTAAGCCTAGAGGCCGTGTGAGACTAATGCGAACAAAGGGAAAGATCATCCGAGTCACCCGCGTCCCAAACACTCCCCCTCACTTGTATAACACATGCATATAGGCAAAACAGTAAGACAAGACACAAAGAACATAAGCCACACAAGAAAACAACAAAATATAACACAAAAACTTCAGCAACGACGAGACATCAACACCCCCGGGAGTGGCTGTAGCGGTTGGAGCTCCGTCGATGAGCAGCAGTAAGAGAAATTAGTCAACAAGAGGGTAAGCAAGAAGTCCTTGATGCATACACTGAGGAAAGAAGTAGTGGGCAGCAACCGTACACCATGACGGTATCGATGGAGGCAGCAGCCATGAAGGCAACAACTAGGCAGGCGGGATCTGGACGGGGGCTCCCCGAGCTCATTGAAGATGGGAAACATCGTTGCGATTGGAGGTAGAAGGAGCATCTAGCGGCTCGACGGGCAGCAACAAACCTGTGTCATCGACAGGAACTGCGTTGGGAAGCAGCGTCGAGATCAAGAAGCAGCATGAGAAGGAAACTTGCCGTCGACGTCGATGGAAGCAGCGGTCGGAGGTGTTGATGGAAGTTGCAGTCGTCGAAGGCGACGGGATCGAGCGCAGCAGTTGGCGGACATGTCGACAAAAGGGCAGAGAACGTCCGTCGTTGTCAAGGCAAGAGGCGGCCACTCCCGTCGATGGAGTCAATCATCCATTCTGTCGATGGGAGTGGGCGGGTTACTGCTCGTCGGGAGCCCTAACAGCTGGGCGGTCGACCAGAACACGGGCGGAAGCTAGAGATCGACGACTTACGAGATTAGGGGTTACACACAGGAGGGATAAATGTAGGGTTTCATATGGATCCCTTTGATTCCAAGTTGAATTAGAAATGAGAGAAATAATAACTGGTGCAATTCCATACATCCACATAGAGAGATATTTATGGCATTACAAAGGACACACAAAGCCTAACATAAGATGTGGGACTAAACCCACTCACACATATTAATACTAATATAATAATCTCAACTGGGAATTATGAGTGCAAGACAAATAAAGGAAGACATAGTGAGGTGGAGATGGAAATGAAAATTAAGCTGGAGATGTTCAATGAGTGTGCATATTGACATTAAGGACATGATCAATATAAATGAATGAGTGGGCATGCACGAGGTATTCTATGATAGATAGAAATGAGAGTGTGAAGGAAAAAATAATGTTGTTGGTTAGATGTTAGGAGTGTCACGCAGGACAAATCTATAGGCGGGAGATTAACAATGACGTAAATTTACATGCAATGCAAATGAGCACGTGACAAATGCAATGAATCTAAACACCGTCTACCTAAGGGTTTGATGCATGGATGTGTGATTAACATGCAATCCCAAGTGAAGTGTCGGGAAAATAACTCGACCCTAAATGACTATATGTGAGATGCAAGATCCGACGTTGAAATCATATCAAGCAATAAATAGCCAAATCACACTTAGATAATTTTGGCAAAAATAAAATATTTTTTTTAAGCGAACAAGCAACGATTTTCCTCCGCGTGGAGGGTCGAAGCAAGAGCACACTGCGAATAAGTACAACAAATCACAAAATAATCGAAAACAAACAACCACGATACTAGTGATCCAAACAAATATGAAGTCTCATCATCATATATTAATATTGAGAAATTATTCCATACAATAAAGTAAATACTCACCGAGCAAGGGGGCTGTCAGAGGAGAGCAGATCCGAAAATGTGTGACACAATTGGGACTATCCAGAGAGGAACCAGTGGCTGAAACGATGAGACAACAACTGGATCTGGAGGTTTGGGTGCGATCTGAGCTGTAGCAGCGAAAATAGAAGGCTGACGGCTCCTCCAGGAGGCTCACAGGTGGAAGCAAGTTTGGAGGAATGAGATCGGGTTGGGGTTTTCAAGACTCGCAGGAAAACAACCAGGAAAAACTTGATTGGGGCAGATTTGGACAGTTTTGGACAGATTTGGGAATCAGACTGAAGGGAGGAGGAAAGGGGAAGGCGGCGGTGGCTGTTAGGGTGCTTGGTGGACTAGCAAAAGGGAGAGGGTGGAGGCGGCGACACTGTTTGGACGAGGAGGGCAGCGTCCGCAGGATCGCAACAAGGCGTGCAGAGGCTCTAGGCTGGCAGCAAGGGCTGCTGCTGTTTGGGAGTGTATGGGGGAGGCAATAGAGGGATTAGGGGTGCGGGAAAGGTGGCTAGTGTTAGGTAGCACCTTGGAGAGGAAGATGAGCGCTTAGGAGTCGTCCTAAGTTATCAAAGACGCAAGACACACCGATGCGCAAAGGGGTCCTGGAGCTTAGGCGCAAAGCGTAAACGTGCGCCCGAGGCACGTGAGGCGCAGAAATGGTGAAAAAAAGGAAATTGAGCGAATTGGACGCTCAATTCGCTGAAATTGAGCGAGTCGGGCGGCCAGTTCACTGAAATTGAGCGAGTCGGACGACCAATTCGCTGAAATTGAGCGAGTCGGACGGCCAATTCGCTGAAATTGAGCGAGTCGGGCGCCCAATTCGCTGAAATTGAGCGAGTCGGGCGCCCAATTCGCTGAAATTGAGCGAGTCGGGCGCCCAATTCGCTGAAATTGAGCGAGTCGGGCGCCCAATTCGCTGATATTAATAATCTAGTTATGTGAGATAACTACTATACTAACTTCCTTTCTCTTGTCATCACAGTAATAATTAGAGTTCTAAAACAATTATTATTCAGAAGAAAAGAAGTAGAAAATAATGAATCAAAGTAAAATCATATCCAAATTTCACTAAAATTGTAATTGATAATCTAAACTTGTAAAACAATGAAATACAGATGCACCATTTCAATTTAGTTCACTGCTAACACACTAATTATGAAATACCTCTAAGTCTCTAACACACAAACATACAGTATTGCATCAAAGTAACCAATTACTTTGTAAAATCTACAAACCACAAAGAGTATACTTGATAAATAAAGTTCAACATTGCATACATTTCGACAGCCTTAAACACCAACTTCATCAATTTTGACCTTGCATTTATACCAAGTGATAGCATATTGCATACATCTCATGTTTATGTGTTTGCATACAATGTGCAATACTCTATCTAAACACGTGAAAAGTGATATAAATACATGATAGTCATAATTGATGCATACAATGTGCAGCTGGAAATCAAATAAAAAACTACAACATGTAATAAAAAGCATTAGACGGAGATATGCAAATTTAGGGTAAAAGTCTTTGTACCTTTTGAACATCAATGATCAACCCTCTTAAATTAATAATAGAACATGGCTTCCACTCAGCTAATGAATTACCAAATCCCTCCATAAAACACAAAAGACGTATTAAAATCAAGTATTCAAGCATAATATAAATGAGATCAGTTTTTGAATGCAACATAATAAAAATAACAACATAAATAAGTCAATCAAGTCAGCAATCATAATCTAGCAAGTCAACAATGCAATGTTTCACACCAAAAACAAATATAAACTACCAAATCAACAATCATAAACTCTAAACTAATGTGCAAGAAAATAACATAACATCACGTCATCACATAATTTTTCAATTTTTCCCCGGTCTCGTGATCTCGTCATCATTAAGTATTAATTGCTCATCGTCTGAATCAATTAAGGTTTCATCTTTTTCACTAAAGTCTTCTTCTTCATTAAACTCGTCTTCTTCTTCATCCTCATCATCATCTGTACGTATTGTTAGAGTAGGTGCCTTCATCTTAGATGTGCTCCCCTTGTCAGCTATCTTCTTCCCTTTGGATAAGCGCGTGGAGTAGATGTCCTCTTCTACTCCACTGACCCTAGTTATTGCACCCCATGTCAATAAATTATCATCAAAAACTAAATCGTCATCCGGCTCAACCTCCTCACCTTCCTCCATTCTTCCCATCAGTCATTCGTTGTTGTCGTCAATATCTTTCAGCGAGATCGGATCAATGCGATCACGTGAATCACATCGCCGACGCAAGGCGCAATTGTATTTTACAAATACTAAATCATTTAAACGCTGCCGTGTTAGTCGATTTCTTTTTTTGCTATGCATCTGCAACATAACAAATAAATAATTATTCATATAATGATATAAATTAATATTTACATACTTGTTCAAAAAAATTCATATATGTTCAAAAAAACTCCAATTACGCTCACATCCAGATGAACTGCAAGTGAGACTTAGAACCTTTATAATAAATTTAGTCAGATTAAGAGTATCAGCTCCATATAATTGCCACCATCCAACTACTCCAAAAAATGAATATCAAAAAAATTAATAAATCATTGTTAGTAAATAAATTGTTTGTTTGAAACTTGTAATAATATTTAATTTACTAACTTGAGGACTTTGTTTTCCTATGCCGAACTGCAAATTGCATTCCAAATAAACCTTCAACATTTCTATATAAACTTTGTTGGTCCGTAATTTTATCTTGAGTATCCTGACTTGGAATGAACCTTTGCATTGTTTGGTATAAACCTCTCATGACTTCTCCATCTAATGCCATTTCAGGGTTTGAATAGAAGAATTCCGGATTTAAATAGCGAGCCGCCGCATGCAATGGTCGATGAAGCTAATTTTCCCATCTCTTGTCCACAATCTCCAAGGCATCCTTATATTTCTCCTCTTTCTCATTGAAAGAGTTAATGATTGTCTCTTTTGCTCTATCCACAGCCTTATAGATATAACCCATAGCCGGTCTTTTTCCCCATCTACTAATTTTAGTACCCAAACTAAAGGTCCAAAAATCTTCAAAATGTACACAATAGTACTCCAAAAAGAGACCATGTATATATGTATATGTATATACTCATGCACTACCCAATCTCTCAATTTACTTAATATACCTCTACTCACCTTCATTTTGGCCCCATGTTCTCTATTTTTATATCTAATCATGTTCAGGAAGCACTATAAGTTTCAAGCGAAATAATGATTGAGAAAACGAACAAAAGAATCAAGCATACGAGATGATAGCTCTTTCAAAAAGAAAGAAAGTAGTGGGATGCAAATGAATTATTATAATTAAGCAAAATACTGAAGGAATTATTTAGTGGTTCCGAGCTAGATTAGTAGCAAAAAAAATATACGCATGAGAGTGGATTATCATGAGGCCTTTGTCCCCGTAAAAAAGATGAAAGTCATCAGAGTCCTTCTCTCATGCGTAGCTATGATGTCTTGATCTATAATATGTAGATGTTTTTTTTTATTCCTTTATGATGACTTGATTGAAGTGATCTTCATAAGCATTCCTTGTGGATTTACTCATAAGAATTTAGAAGGAAAATTTTGCAAGTTGAAATCTCTCTATGGGTTGAAATTATTCTCTAGATTCTAGAGCCTGATTTGAGCACTTTTGCCGTAATTTGGGTACTTCCAGATTGCAAATCACACCCTCTTTGTTAAGTGCAATTGAAAAAATTAATTGCTTTGAATATGGATATTGTTATCATTGTGAACAACAAGGAGGATATAAGCCTCCTCTTAAATGCACTTTTTAACAACAGATTCTAAGATAAATAGCTTTGGTTCCTTGAATATATTTTAGGCATTGAGGTAGTAAGAACATTTAAGGGGATAAAATGTGCATCCAAAATCTCTTGAGGATTCAGAGTTGCTAGGATACATGCCCATCTAGTCTCCGATAGTGGCAAATGCTGGCATTATCAAAGAAGATGATGGGAGGATGCATTGTTTTTCAACGTCTTGTTGGGAAACTCATTTACGTCTCTCGCATTATACTTGATTCATGCCATGCCATTATAGTGTTTAGTCATTACATGTGTGCCTTGATGTTTATTGGTCACACAGGCTCCGTTTATTTGGATATTTTAACTCTATTTTGGTGGGGATAAAAACACCACAATAGAAATTTATGTACCTGGCATACCCCCATTTTGTAACTCTAGTGTAGTGGGAAATGCCAAAACTTTATTTTTGGATCCATTTCCATCGAAGGGTGGGAGATCCATTTGTCACCGGAGTTTCATCTGTCATTGGAGCTCCATTTTATACCGAAGCTACTAGCACTCTCTTGGTCTCTCCCAAACGGAGTCAAAATTGGTTGCGGAAGCTTGTACATATGTTTATTGGGCTGGTTTCGTTAGATATAGATGACTGGCTGCTGGATATTGTTCATTTATTAGTAGCCACCTTGTAACCTGACTTGAGGAAGAAGCAAAATGTTGTTGCTCATTCTTGTCCTAGTATGAATTCAGATCCTTGGCCCAAGGCCTTGTTTATTGTTGAAGATACCAGAGATTTGAATTTGTAGACGATTGAGCTCCTTGGTTCATGCTGTGATAATACGATTATTGTCTGTTGGTCTCTGATGTAAGTTAGAAAGGTGAATGAGGATCGTGTATGATGAAGGTGAACAATAACTCGTGTTATTGTTTGTCAAGTGGGAGAGGAGTGGTTTGCCTATCTGGTTTTTGGGAGTTCATTTTTGGGCTTTGGGGGGAAGGGTGTTGGTTGGAGATGCGTGGAGGAGAAAATTGGCATTGCCAATGAAAGTCCATGCTCTCAGCATGCATCACGGGGAGCAGGGGACTCAATCGAGTTCATATTGGTTTGTCGACGTGAGATGAGGCTCATGTAGGTTTTGAGGAATGTGAACAATAGCTCATTTTATAGTTTGGCTGGTGAAGGAGTGGTCAAAACTTACAAGCCTATATTGCCTGTAACTATTTGATTTTGTGAGACGCCTTGTGGGCATATTTTTGTGACTGATCTTGGGGGGGGGGTGTTGCAGGGGAAGCCTCCACCTTTACCTGTTTAGATTTTCTATGTGAGACTAAATGGATGGATTTTACGATTTCAACTTTATTGATTTCGTTCACTTCGTTATATTACATGGAAGTCGTTTTCATGTTTCAACTCTCATAGTTAAGCATGTACATGGGTACTAGGGAGCCCCGTAACTATCGGGACTGTGACGATGGGCGAGGCGCCGATTGAGGCTCAGAGAGGGGTTGGGGTGCTTGGGCTGCAGCCCGGTCTGTCCACGATGTGAAAAGAATGTCTGTAGTAGGAGTGGTTTGCCTGCCTGGATTTTGTGAGTTCTCCGAAGTCCATGTTCATCATGCATTACTAGGGAGCAAGGGACTCGATCGAGTCTCAGATTGATCTGTCGGAAAAGAACGTCTGTAGTAGGTCTCCGACGTTCGTCGATCGTCGACTCCTCAGGCCACGACAGTGAGGCCAGGAGGACGCTGAGATTGATCACTGATGGATTGGTATCGGGAGCTAAAAATGCTAAGGATCTTGAAACAGAGGCGATATTCTCTGTTTCGATTATTTCCGCGCCGTTGAACCGTGAGGGAGGGGTTCTGTTTAAATAAGATAAAGACATTTAATAGGAATTAAAAAGGGTTCAGCCACTCGGTATTCTCTAACATAAATTAATTCCAAAATTTTAAAAATCAAGTGCTTTCTTAATTTGTTTAATTTCAAAATAAAATACTTAATTTATTTTTTTCTCTAGCTTGCACTAATTATCATTAGATCTAATTTGACCATGGTTGCATATGTCGGATGTCGGCGACATGTCAGATTAGGTTTTTATATCGGGGGATATATAAGAGATATTTTATATATCAGGTTTTAATATTTAATTATTTATATTTATAATTGTTATATATATATATATAATCTTTTCAATTTTTTATATATTAGCAATTTGACATTGATTTAATTTCATAATATACAAAATTACTATAAATATTTTATGTTACGCTAGTAATAATAATATAATGCAGGGAAGAAAGTCAGAGGAAGTAGGAAGTTAAGAAGTCGTCTACGATGAAGGAAGATAATGAACATTCAATATAAAATCCAAAGGGAAAGCAAAATCAAAGTCAACGACTGATGGACAAAAGGAAGAAAATCAGAGGAAGCAGGAAAATAATCAAGAGCTAGATCACAAAACAATCCGAACATCAAAATGATTTCATTTTGTTGTCTATTAAACCATAGATGCTAAATAATTTTTTTTTTAAAATCCAGTCGATATATTGTTGAGATATATCAGCCGATATACCAGTGATACATTGGGGGATATATCGGTCCATAGCTGATATGTCGGCAAATATATTCCAAGAGGATATTTTGCAAACAATACTGGAAACATATCATTTTACCCATGAAACATTTATGTCGGTCGACATGTTGGACGATATCCACAACGTTGAATTTGACAAACCTTGTCATCCACGGTCTTATTGGTCGGTCATTCTGATAAACTGTAATAGATGACTCAAGTAAATTGCGCACTGCGAACAAATATTCCTGAGCGTGAACAATGCGCATGAATATAAAATATAAACAAAGTAAACATGCACGAGAAATATGTGCGACTCAAATGCGAAATAAAAATACATAAAATATAAATATAATTTATGATGATGCACGGCAAGTTGCATCAAGGTCTAGTTGTGGTGTTGTCAATATCTTTGCCTGAGTCATTTACAAGTCGCACCAATGCGCATGGATGCAGTGTGGACTAGAAATTAGCTATCGTCACAGATACTTCTTCTAACTACTTTTTTTGAATTCTCTGGAATATGAGCACTTTGATTATTATGATATCCTTAGTGGCAATTATTATTGTGGAGATTATTCAGAATATGAGCAATAGAAGATACTTTTTTAAGAATTCATCCCTTTATGAATCTTTACTCACTGATATACATGCCAAGGCCTTCTATTTTTGGTTACACTCTGCCATTAATAGATGCTATTTCTATTTCTTGTGTATGACTGTTGTGTGTGTGTGTGTATATATATATAGGGTAGGAATCATATGCGCAGAGAATTTCCTGCGAAGGTGCGAACAGTGCACCATCCGCCGTCCATGGCGGGATCATCCAACGACCGAGGTCTTCTCAGCGCCGCCGCCGGCGGCTGCGGGCTCGCCGGGCACCGGCTGCCCGGCGAGCCCGCAGCCGGCGGCGGTGGCGCTGAGAAACATTCTAATTTTTTTTGCAGCGCCGTCGGCGGCGGCTGCGGGCTCGCCAGGAACCGGCCGCCTGGGGTTCGTCGGCGTGCATGCCGACGAACGGCGGGCGGCCAGTGCCTGGCGAGCCCGCAGCTGCCGGCGGCGGCGCTGCAAAGTTCTCTTCGCACGGGATCCTGTGCGAATGTATTCACACAGGATCCCGCCCCTATATATATATTGAAATTTTCCAGTCCATCTAATTTACACCATTAAGTTAGCTTTTACATCATAGCATGATATAGATGTGATTTAATACTTCAAAAAATTTCCGTCTATATTATTATTGTTAATGTGCTGAATTAAAAATTCAATTTGTAATTTGATTATCTTTTAGCTGATTTATCTTTGTTCTATGGTATTCATCTTCCCTTGATGTTTGACATATATTATCCGTTCATATTGGAACATACAGCATGAAAAGAACCTTTATATCTATGAAGATCGTACCATCCGGTTCTTTCCAAACTCTCCTAGAATTCCTCGAATGCCTGGACTTGGTTCAGGGGACAGTGGACTTACGGATGATTCTGAAATTTCATTTCAAGAATTATCTGATTGTTCATATCAACAGTTCAACGTTCTCTGCAGTGGAGATAAGGATGGATGGATTTGCTTCAGTGTATTTGGAATTTTTCAAATGGGGAAAATTGTGAGTCGACAGATTAAATTAGTCTAACAATTTTTTTTAATTTTTTTTTGATACAGTTATTCTCTTGGTGATTTTATACTTTTTCGGCTTGGAGGTTACCCTTTGAGTTGGCTGCATCTCATCATATTGTTGATTTATCCAGGTTGTAAAGTACATCTAACATATACATTCTGTCTGGTCTTTAACATCACACTGGCATTGAACTTTATTCTTTTTATATGCCTTAGTTTAGTATTCAGTAGAGTATCTGAAATTGAATGTTGTCAAGCTTCTAAACGTGATTTGTTTTCTTAAAATGGACGCACAGTAAAAATTGTTGGGATCTTCCAAAATTTATAGTCCTATGGAAAGTGTTATGATCCATGGATCATAACTTGCGGGAGGACAAAGATTGGAGCCTTACCAAGTTACCATGATGTTTTATGTGGGAGCTCTTGATTGGGAGCCTCAAAACCCTATTAGAGAACTATATGAAGCTAAAGGATGGAATGAGAGAATATTTTCTTCCCTTTCAGTCCATGAGTCCTCTAATACAAAACACAATATTTTTAAATTTGTCCACCCAGCCGAGCTAATTGCAAAAATAAGTCGACATAGACGGAGGTTCTAAATACTACGCATAGAGTGCACCGATAATTAAAAATGCACAATAAGAAAGATAAGTTACCGAGCTTGTCGTCCTGACTATGAACATCTCTTCCATCCTGCACTTGGAGCTTGTCCTCAAGTTCAAGTGAGAATAAGTTGCATTGAAATGATTATGGGGGTTCTTCCATTCTATCTCTTCTTCATCTCTAAGTGATGCCGATTCTACCCATACTTAAGTGTGTCCAAAAAACCGGGCCAAAAAAGCACGTTCAGGCTCTACTTGGAAAGTCTCGGCTAGTCAATAGATCAACTCCTTTAACACCCTTTATTCTTTACAAAGCCAACAATATTGTGGAGAAAACTCAAACTTGTAAATACTTTCTCTATATTCAAATACGAAGTATGAATGCATATTTATAGGAGGAAGAAAGGGAGAAGAGAGTCCAATACATGATGTGAGACTAAAGAAGAGAAATAGAAAAATAAACAAATACGTGGGCTATATGGGCCTCTTTACATGGGCTTTTCTAACACTCCCCCGCAAGCTGGAGCGTATAAGTCGTATGCACCAAGCTTGGACAAAAACTGATAGAATAGAGTATTTGGTAGAGCCTTTGTGAGGATATCAACAACTTGTTCAGTGTCCGGAACATGCTTTAATTCTATCTTCTTCTTTTGAACTTTTTCTGGATAAAATGTCAGTCTACTTCAATATGCTTCGTTCTATCATGGAAGACTGGATTCTTTGTAATGTGTATAGCTGCTTGGTTGTCACATAGCAGGAGGGCAGGTGAGGGAAGTTTTACCCCGAGGTCGACAAGAAGATTTTCAAGCCAAGTTAGCTCAGAGACAACCGACGCCATTGATCGATATTCTGCTTCTGTTGAGCATTGAGCGACAACTGCTTGCTTCTTATTTCACCAGGTAATGAGATGACCACCAAAGTAGGTACAAAAATCACTGGTTGATCGACGATCATCCAAGGAACCAACATAATCAACATCAGAATATGCAACTAATCTCGGAGTAGAAGATGAGGTCTTGTAGACCAATCCTTGACTCGGGGCTGTTTTAAGATATCTGAGGACGCGTTCAACGACTTGAAGGTGAGAAGTTCGCGTGGCATGCATAAACCTGTTGACCACTCCAACATCGAATGATATATCCGGTCTTGTAACTGTTAGGTAGATCAATTTCCCAACAAGTCGTCGATAGTATTCCGGATTTTGAAGAGGAAGATCTGCGTCGGAAGCGTGAGCACACAGTTTATGATTTGCATCCATTGGAGTAGTAGTAGGCTTGCATCCAAAGTAACCAACATCTTGAAGGAGATCCAGACAGTACTTTCTCTGGGACAGGACAAGGCCATCTGGTCGCCTTGCGATCTCAAGGCCAAGGATGTACCGAAGGTGACCCGGATCTTTCGTTTAGAAGATCGAGCTAAGGTGTTGTTTAACCGCATGGATGCCCTTTGAATCGTCTCCAGTGATCAGGATGTCATCAATATATACCAGCAGAAGAACAGTTGTCGTTGCTCGGTGCCGTGTAAAGAAAGAAAAATCTGATGAACTTCGAGTAAAACCGACTTCCCGAACAACCTTACAGAACTTGTCAAACCATGCCCAAAGAGATTGTTTGAGACCATAGATGGACTTCTTCAGATGACAAACTCGGGACTCCCCCGTGGTCTCAAACCCGGGAGGTTGCTGCATGTACACTATTTCCTGGAGGTCGCCGTTCAGAAATGCATTTTTGATGTCCAGTTGGTGTAACGTCCATTGGCGATGAACCGCCACTGAGAGAAGGACACGAACAGTGTTAAGCTTTGCTACTGGAGAGAAGGTTTCCTTGTAATCAAGACCGTGCTGTTGGGTGAAGCCACGAGCCACCAGACGGGCTTTTAAACGGTCAATCGTCCCATCCTGAGCATGTTTGATTACAAAGACCCACTTACACCCAACGGGTCTTTGACCGGGGGGGGGGGGAAGAGGTACCAGGTGCCAGGTCTGTTTCGCCCAGAGAGCCGTCATTTCTTCTTCCATGGCCGCCCGCCAGCCAGGATGTTGGAGAGCCTCCTGCACAGTGTTAGGTACAGAAATAGAAGATAATGAAGTGACAAAAGTGTGGAGTGGTGGAGATAGGCGATGTAAGGATACATAGTTCGCCATGAGATGAGCGGTAGAGTCTGGTGCCGGATCAGCAGAACTCGGAGTCTCATAGGTCGAAGCCGACTGCAGTGGGGCGACGGAGGCAAGATGACGACGATTGTAAACACGTATAACATGTGGCTTGGAAACAGGGGGAGCCTTGTCAGGAATATGTGTAGGTGAAGGAGTGGTAACAGGAATTGCAGGATGTACGACCGTTGGTGGTATAGGTGTAGGATCTGAGACAGAGAAGAAAGGGAGATCCTCCTGAAAGGTCACATCAGCAGATACAATCACTTTTCGGGTAGCCGGAGAGTAACAAACGTAGCCTTTTTGGGTCCGAGAATAGCCAACAAAGATATGTTTGGCCGCCCGGGGATCCAACTTGTTCATGGATGGACCAAGAGTGTGGACATAGCAGACGCATCAAAAGATGCAGGGGGTAAGGGAGAATGGCGGAGTAGAAGGGAACATGAGGATGAATAGAGTGGCATTGAGGATTACGGGGGAAGGAAGACGGTTGATCAAGTAACAGGCCGTGGAGAGGGCGAAGTTCCAATAAGATTTGGGAACTTGCATATGAAGCATGATAGAGCGACCCATATCGAGGAGATGTCGATTCTTACGTTTAGTGGTTCTGTTTTGTTGCGGGGTATAAGCACATGAAGTTTGGTGAATAACCCCGAATTCAGAGCAGAGGTTTGCAAATTCGTGGCCAGTGTATTCGCGGGCATTGTCCGTGCAAATAGTTTTGATAGTTGTGGAGAATTGCGTGCGGGTCTCAAGGAGGAAAGCCCGAAAATCCGAGGAAGCTCGGAGCGATCACGAAGTAAGTAGAGCCATGTCATTCAAGAGTAATCATCAATAAAGGTTAAGAAATAACGATAACCAGAAATGCTAGTAACTTTGTACGGTCCCCAAATATCGGAGTGTATTAAAATAAAAGGAGCAGTGCTCCGGGTACAATGAGACAAAAAAGGTGAACGCGGCTGCTTGTCGTAAATACATGCTTCACGCTGAAAAGAAGGTAAAGATACATCGGGAAGAGCCTTTTGGAGGACAGGTAAAGGGGCATGCCCAAGACGGCGATGCCAATCGACGGAGGAGACAAAAGATAAGATAGCTGGAGGGTCATCAAAGAGGTAGAGCCCGTTCTGCAGCCGCCCTTTACCAATGATAGTCCGTGTCCGTTGATCCTGTATCAGAAAAGAAGAAGTAAGGTTATCGAGCAGTTTAAATCAGTGGTAAGCCGACCAACAGTAAGCAAATTAAATGGGGAGCCCGGAACGTGAAGAGCCGAGCAAAGAGAGAGATGAAGTGAGAGGGATATCAGCCGAGCCGGAGACAGGAACAGTGTCCCCATTAGCCACTGTAATACACTTGGGATGAGGAGAAGTCAGGTATTGTTGTGGTCACAGAGAGGTGATGTGATGAGTAGCACCAGAATCCACTATCCAACGTGGACTAGTTGAGAGATAAGCGATACCTTCATGTGAGATGAAGGAAACAGAAGCAACCGAGGCAGGTGGGCGAGTGAGCAGACCATTGAGTTGTTGCAGCTGAAGGCAGACCTCTTGAAGGTCAGTACGAGCAGAGGTGTCTGTGGCAGCAACAGTGGACTGCGGGCGAGGGGGAAACCCATGCTTCCGAAAGCAAACAGCCTCAAGGTGGCCGTTCTTCCCATAGAAGGAACACTTTGGTCGAGGCCGAGCTCCCCGACCCCGGCCCCGGGAGCCAGAACGTCCACCACGAGCAGGAGGGAGAAGAGGTAGTAAGGGCGCCGAAGCCTGTTGTAGGAGAGCCGATGACGGAGGAGCAGAACAATCAGGAGGAGGCGAAACCTTGAGCAACATGACACACACATCAGATAGGGATGAGGTAGCCGCAGTGGAGAAAATCTGTGCCCGAATGCTCTGAAGATGATGCGGTACACGAGCCATCATCATGACCACACCGACAACTTCTTTCTGAGCACGTTGTGCAGCGAGATCCAGCGTGGGAGGTTGATGCTGAATCCATGCTTCGACCAGAGTCTTGGCGCGAGAAACAAAGGACGTGAGGTCGGAGGCCCCGCCAACATCGAGATTCTGAAGATCAGTGATGATGTCGTAGAGGTGTTGGAGACTATCTTTGCCAGAATAGAGGGCCTGAAGCTCATCCCACATGGCCTTGGCGGTTTCATGATACATGGCCATGCGGTATGGTTCACTATCCAAAGAGTTGAGGAGCCACGTCTGGACCCGACCGTCGTTGCGTAGCCAATCATCAGTGGGAGGAACGGGAGCGGCCTGGGTCAGATGATGAAGAAAGCCTTTCTATTGAAGCACACGGCGAACCGAGTGCACCCACTCCGTAAAGTTCGTCTTCCTGGTCAAAGAGATAATAGTAATCCGCAATTCATCACGGATTTTTGGGGCAAGAACTGGGCGGTCAGCAGATGAAGCCGCCAGTTCGACAGAGTTAATAGAGGACCCCATGACCAGGCGGGCAGAGGACTAGGTCGCCAAGAGGTCAAGCAGCGGATAGACGGGGAGACCGCACGGGAAGACCAGAATCAGACAGCAGGCAGACCGTTCGAGAAGACGTACAGTACCAAGGCAGCGACCAGAATAGGTCGAGCAGACATAATGCGAACTGGGGAGGCCTCACGGTCTGGGTTATAAGCCACCAGCGGCAAGAAGCCGCAACCACGATGCTAAGCCCGGAGCGGTTAGAGAGACCGCTGCGACTAACCGACCCGAAGGACGCACGAGAAAGAAACCGGACACAAGAAGTCCGCACGGTCAAAGTGAGTACACCAGCGACAGGGGAAGATGCCACGACCAAGTACGGAAATCGTCGCGAATAGAGAAGCCGCTGGAAGAGAGGAAGCTGCGCGGTTAGAAGAAGTCGCCACGAGTGGAAGGAACCATGAGTATAAGAAATCACTGCGAGTAGAAGAGGTCGCCGCGAGTAGATGAAGTCACCGCGAGTAGGAGCCTCCGCGGGTAGAGAAGTTGCTGCGGGTAGAGGAAGCCGCGCAGGAGAAGAAGAAAAAAACAGGGAGAGGCCGTGAGCTAAGAGGAGATCTCGCTGCGGGAAGAGAGAAACAAACCGCGGGGGTAGAGAGGAAACCACGTGGGAGAGAAGAAGTGGGAGAGGGCCCCACTAGAGAGAGAACTCCTATTAAAGGATAGAGAGTAGAGAGAAAGAAGGTGGATGCCACATGATAGGAGGAGGGGAAGAGAGAGGCGGGTAGAGAAATCCTAGCCGCCGCCTTGCGCAAGAAGGGAAGGCCGCCCGGTTAGAAAAACAGTGACCGCGCCTAGCGCAAACAGAGGAAGGTCGAGCGGTTAACAGAAAACTAGCCGCAGGGAGTGACCGAGTCCCTCTGATACCATGTGGAGAAAACTCAAACTTGTAAATACTTTCTCTATATTCAAATTCAAAGTATGAATACATATTTATAAGAGGGAGAAAGAGAGAAGAGAGTCTTATACATGATGTGGGACTAAAGAAGAGAAAGAGAAAAATAAACAAATACATGTGCTATATGGGCCCCTTTACATATGCTTTTCTAACAAATACAAAACCTAGTAAATTTGATAGACTAAGAATAACTATAGTCTAGGAATTATAAATTGTTCGCCCACATTCAATCTATAAAATATGGTAAGAACTTGAATGAACTATTCCATCACATAATTTCAAAAAGGATTGAATGCCTTTTCAATAACTGAAAATATTGCATATGTAGAACATAATTTAAAGGAGAAAGAGCTCACAATTCTTTTTTTCTTTGTCCTTAGGATCATGTAGATAATCAACCATTCTCCGAGCCTTCTTAGGGTAAATGTTCATGCATAATTCACAAGAAGTTTTAGGAATCTCACGCTAAATAACAAAAAAAACTTATATTCCATTCTATATCCAAGAATCACTTCCATAGATTTTTGAAAGCTTACCACGAGTTGCTCTGGATTACTCCTAATCTATCCTTTATCAAAGTTATAAATTTTAGTGGCCAATTAGAAAAGAGGAAGAAGAGAATTTCTCAGAAAAATCATCTCGTGTCTTACGTGAAGTCTTAGAGAAGTGAGAAGATGGGACATGAATAATGAATTCCTCTAACTTGTTTAAAAATGAGGCTCCAGACAAAATAATGTGCATTTGCCATATTAGACATCATCCTTGCCATACATCAAGTGAAGAAACACAATCAACGGTTCAAAGATCATCACTGTAACAATATAATTGTTTTTTCAAGAATAGTGTTAGAGTTAGTATTTTACTATATAGTGAGTTTAGTCCCACACCGCCTATCGGTGTTGGGTATCTTATTGTAATCCTATATATTGCCCCTATGTGGATGAATAAAACTTGCACCTTCTATTTCATTTCTCCTTTCTACATGGTATCAGAGCCAGATTCTGAGACCTAAAAATTTTTTTCTCCATAGATTCGGCTTCCGGCTACAGTTTTTCCCGGACCAGTGATTTTATTTTTTTCTCACGCTCCCTGCTAGGGCTCATGCCCTCCGCTCCTGTCGACAGAGTCGACCGCTAATCCCGTCGACAGGAGCGGCCCCGATTCCACTGCTCCCGTCCCGACCTAAATCCCGCCCCCCCGACCCGTCCTTCCGCGACTCCGGCTGCTAGGGCTTACGGGAAGTCCTTTCCCCCTCGCTCCCGTTGACGGAATCGTCGCTTGATTCCAAGACGGGAGCGGGCCTCTATTCTGCGACATCGACGACGCCGACGCCCGGCGATTCTTCTCCAGATGGCTTCGCTGCTCCTCGACGACGATCCCGTCGTCGGCTTCTCACGACGTCTTCGTCGTCTGCTGTCTGTGCGTCTGCGTCGACATCCACGATCCCGTCGCCTCCTCCGGCTTCCTTCATCGACATCGACGGCTCCTCCGGCTTCCGACTGCGACATCGACGATCCCGTCAGCTCCCCTCTGCATTACCGACGCCGACGCCTCTGCTTCCAGCTTATCCCGGCGTCTTCATCGCTGCTGCTGCAGCCTCTTCTTCTCCGGCATGGATGCTGCTCTGCCGCTGCTTCTCCGGCCTGCTGCTCTGCCGCTTCTTCTTCTCCGGCTTGCTGCTGCAGCCGCTTCTTCTTCTCCGGCTTCTGTCAGCACCCGCTGCAGCTCTCTTCTTCTCCGGCATGGATGCTGCTCTGCCGCTGCTTCTCTGGCCAGCTGCTGCTGCGGCTGCTTCTTCTCCGTCTTGCCGGCTGCTCCTCTGTGCGCTGTGCCTATCTTCTGCACCCGATCTATGCCTCTTCCAGACCCCTCCATCGACGACACGCCTCTTTCACCTGCAGTTTGCTGCTCCTGTCTTCTGGCCGAGTCCAGGTGGCCGTCCTCTGCTGATCTCGTTGGGTTGCTGCTACTCTTCGCTTCCGGTGCTGCTGAAGTTTTTATATTTTAAGTTTATTATTTCTGTTAGGTTGTTGCCTTTGTCTTTGTCTGCATCTTTACGATTTCGGCCCCTTCTTTCACGTGATCTGGGTTCATGTACCCGACGAGGGTCCCACACGTGCACGTGGTCTACGTGAGGGGGAGTGTACGTCACGGCCTCCAGGCATAGTCTATGCCTTCATGCATGTATTCCACGTGAGGGGGGAGTGTTTGTGATAACGGCGACTCAGATGCCTCTTTCCCGACTCCTGCCTCAATCACACATGGCCCTCCAGGTCGATCTCGTATGTTGTTTGTGTCTCCTCGTTGTTTTCTCTGGAGTTGGTAGGGTTGGTTTGGTCTTTCATGGTTGACCTAGTTTCCGCTCCGAGTGTATCCAGCGTTGTCATGGTCGGTTTTGTGGACCAACGTCGTGTGGCTCTTGCCCGGTTGAAGTATCTCCGGTGACACGCGGTTGGGCCTCGGTGGCTGTTGTTTTGTCCCACGTTGCCATCCTTCCTGTACCTTCTGTTTTATGTTGTGTTCAAGCTGTAGGCTTCCCCTTCAGCTTGAGGGGGAGTGCTAGAGTTAGTATTTTACTATATAGTGAGTTTAGTCCCACACCGCCTATCGGTGTTGGGTATCTTATTGTAATCCTATATATTGCCCCTATGTGGATGAATAAAATTGCACCTTCTATTTCATTTCTCCTTTCTACAAATAGAAATATATTTTTACCCTTGAGGTCACGGGTTCGAGTCCTGGAAGCAGCGTCTTGCAAAAATGCAGGGTAAGGTTTGCCTACATTTCACCCTTGTGGTGGTCCCTCGATCCTCTCCACGCCGGGATGCTTTGTACACCGGGTTGCCCCTTTTTATATAAATGTATTTTTAACTCTCTCACTCTCCTCCCCCCTCCACACACAAGAGAATATCTGGTCACTTAATGTAAGCCACATCCAAAATTACATGACAACCACAAACTCACAACTTATAGGAAGATGTTCCTATCTTCTAGACTTGTCCCATCAGCTATTTTAGTAGGAAGATAAAGGCAGAGCCGAGGGAAAAAAAGGTAGTGTAAATTGTTCTGACCAGATAAACTTTCTTAAATAAACTTAGAAGCTAATGTTTACTACAATAGTTTCGTATTGCGATCGCTCAAACGACACAACTGTCCCAAATATAGCCTTATTTGTGAAGAATTACGTTGACTTTAAAGAAGAAAATACACTATTAATTTATTCGATCAAAAAGTTCTTAATATATTACTAGTGTTAGGAAAACTATTTACCAAAATAAGCTTCATCTCTCATTGATAGAATGCTTTACCCATCTCAAGAATGCGAGTGTCCAATAAAATCTATTCAAAAAAGAAAAAAAATATATTTTATGGGATATCTTTCTGAAGATTTTAGTTAGTGATCCAGAGCCTATTCTATTATTCCCACACCCTTCCATCTAAATAGTCTCTACCTCTGATTTGGAGAAAAAGAAACCAAATTTTTTATTTCCACAATGATCGTCTGTAAAAGATTGTGCAACAAGGAATATCAATGAGGATTTAATGCTATTACTTTGTGACATACGGAAGGGTCTTGCGGGAAATAGGAGGACTGCGAGAATGTCTAAATGTGCTATGAAAGGTGACCGGCGACTATACTTGCAACATTAAGAATCGCATTGCAAATTGTGGAAGAGGGGTATTAAAGTAAGGGCATGCACGTTAAAAAGTAAGGAATTATAAATGTCTTAGCAAAATTAAGCCCTACAAATCATAATGTAATAATGATACTAGGAAAATATTTATAAATTTGAGAGCTAATGCAAGCTTCAACAAGGAAATTTACATCCACAAGATGAACATTCAACCAATAGAAAGCTTTTAGGACGAAGAAGCTTGAAAGTTGCATTTTTATATGTCCAGTTGTGTATTCTGTAACGGCCCCTTTATTGCTACCGGTACAATATAACTTAGCATTTCATAAAGAGTAAAGTACGAACAGTCAGAGTACAACAATATATGAAAGAGTACGAGAAGTAAAATATCAGGACAAAATAAACCATTTCATTTCATTAAAAGTTTCTGATACATATACATAAGTCCAAAAAGGTAGCCCTAACATACAAAAAGGGGCGTACCATACTATACATATACAACTGACTCATAACATACATGTAATATATACAGACATATATATCATGAGAACTAATACTGATAGTACATGAAATAAAACTGGAACTACTCATGGGAACACTGTGGGGCCCTGCACCTCGACCCGTGTCCTGTGGTCATCCAGGACGCAGAACACCGCTGTCGCGAGTTCAACCCAAAGCCGATACCTCTTCTCCTGGCGAGGAGTACATGGTGGACGCTGGCTACTAGTGTCTGGAACCGCCTCTTCCTTGACCTATTTAGTTTTATTTTATATGAGTTAAATGACTATGTGAATTCTTGCTTTTTCTTTTACGATCAGTTCTTAATATTTTGGCATGTTTCTTTCCTTTTATTTTTAGTTCTATCATGACTTATCTTACTTATTCATAACGTCTCTTTCTTTGTCTTTTAATTCGCTTTTGAGTGTGAGCTATCTAAAATGTAAATTAAGTGTCCTTATCTCACACTTAATGTAATATTTTCACGCGCCCTTGTCTCGCACGTACATATTATCATTCGTGCCCTTAACTCGCACGATGAAGGAAGATTATTCTCCCCATCTTTCAATTGGGTTAACACTTTCCATAGCCCGTCACTCGAAGGGTTCTTTTCCGTCTTCCTTTTATTTCTTGCATTGTTACAGTTTTCTTACGGCTTAATAACGTATTGCTTTCTTTGCCTTAATCTAAGCTTATATTATCTTGTTTACATGAATTTATATTGCTTATTAGCTTATATTATCTTGTTAATAGGGAAGATGTAAGCACGACATTTAAGCATAAGTAATAAAGAAAACATAGTAACTTGCATAGGGAAGAAGAACTCACCCCCACTTTCTCTTTGCCCTTATTCTTGCGTTGCTCATTTTCCCGTACCTTTTCTTTGCCTTTATCCTTGCTTCCTTCGTCATTACGTCTACCACTGCCTTGAGACGTCATAACCTACAACATATCATCCAAAACTCTCAAGTTGATGCTTTTGGTGTATGTTACTACACCACTAGACATTTATATGGAATCCCCTTGACCGAATTAGGCCAAAGGAGGCTTCAATCGTCTAGGGAATTGCTGTCCTAATATTTAAAGGCTTCAAATTCCTTTATATAGATTTCCCCTTCACTTACGTAAGCTAAACAATGCTAGATATTACTGCCCTAAGTTTTCAATTAGGATTTTTCACTCATATAGGGCAGGGTAGCAATCCTTAACCTTTGGAACAATCCCTTTCCTCCAATTAGGGATTATTCTAGGGATTATGCTACCTTAAATAATGTAGCATGCCCTAAATTAATTATGCACTAATGTGTAAAGCTTTTCCTACATGAGAGAGGTATTTAGGGTTTCTTTTTCCCCAACCCAACAAACCAATATCTGAAATCGACATGACCTCCCCTAGGGTTCCGCCAAATTACATAGAAATCACGGATTAGGGCATAAAACCCATTACAAAAACTTTTCAGATGGAAATAGATGAAAGAAATCTCAAAAGCTCAAACCCTAGACTTCTACCCATTTCAATCCGTGTAAAATTTTCATACAAAGAACAAGAGGACTGGAGAGGAAGAGATTACCTCTCGTTAGGAGGAGAAATCGGGAGAAACAGAGGAGATCTGGGGTTTCCGCAGTGATCGGCGTTGGGCGGCTCCTTGCGGGATCGGGAGAAAGAATAGCGGCTACAGTGGAGGAATACGGGGTGCTTTCTTTCCCTTTTACCTGATGTCGCACTTTATTAGCGTGACACGCACGAATTGACCGCCTAGTGCTGGTCCATGCTTCCTCCCGATGGTTTATTAACTTAGCTTATCAACGTTGCTTATATAATAACAACTAGTTATGTCATATCATATAAGAATTTACCCGTACAATTTTATGTGAAGTCACATATTATGAGAAGTGTCACCGCTGGTGCAAAATAAGTGTCCGGAAGGATGTATTTGATTGGACTTGGGTTATGAAGGGAGTGACGGGGTTGTAGTGGTCTGTTTGGGCTTCAGGACTGCTTGGAAATGGCCGCGGGGAGGGGGGAAACAAAAAATTGGATGTGTTTTTGAGTCTTGGGAGACGGGGAAACAGTACCAGGATCCTCTCCATTTGGGTCCAAATGGATAGTATCTATTTTACGGTTCAAATTTATTCGGTGGCTGATACGAAGGGTTCACTAATCCCATCCTTTTATATTTTTTCTTTAATAAAAAAATTATGCACATTTAGATAAAGTAGGAACCAATTGAAATGGACCTTCATTTTGGGTCCCAAATGGAGAGGATCCCGATCTGGTGAAGTCTCGGGTAGGTAGAGAGAGTGATGGAGGAAGATCCTTGTTGACTAGAAGCAAGATTTGGGGATGGAAAGAGATTGACTTGCCTTTGGATGGTGGCCCAGAGGCTTGGGAGGGGCCATCAGCATGTTGGCTAAATATGGCAGCAGGGAGGGATTGTTTTGGGTGTTAGTTGCAGAGAATCTGTTATAGCAATGGAGAGGAGGACATGACTATGGAGAGGTTCAACTGGGTTAGATGCACAGAATCACTTTGCATGTAGAAAGGGAATATAAGTAAAAGATTTTACTACGAGGCGTATCATTGAGCAATTTTGGGCAGCTTACTTGTAGCTCTTTTTAGTTTTTTTTGAGGAATGGAACGTTAATTTTCCTCGAATGCAAAAATGTTTTCACAGTTTCAAAGATCAGTTGCATTAATTTTTTTTCCAAATATTTGTTGAGTCATGGTTTAATTCCTTAAAATTGAAGATCAGGATAAATTTTATCAATCTTCCTGAAATTCCATGAAGCAGTTTCTCACCTCAACTGGGATTCCTTTCACTTGTTTGAATTGTTGTAACATTGTTATTTAATCCTCTTATTAATTCTCTTATGATTACTTAAAACAATTTCTGTCTGTGATGTATGAAAATTTGTTGTTTAAATCACTGCAACAAAATAAGGATCATGCCCAAATTGTTTAGGAAGGCTGATGCCATGAATAATTAAGGAAATTGTTAATCGCAGACCACATATTCACAGATTTTTATTATTCGCAGCTCTAAAGGGAGCCGGTTTTGTTATTCGCAGAATAACACAAAAAAAAGAAACCAAAAGACTCAACTCTTGAAATGAATATATCTTCCCATTTTTTTCTTTTGATGTTGCCCTGCCTTCTCCCCAAAGCAACATCCATTCCAAGACTATCTTCCTATAACATATACTTATTAACGGGATTTGTCGAAAGAATAACATATATAATTCAATTTTCAAGCGATCTACTCAATTTTTGAGATCTTGCATACCTATTATTAAATGCATTTTCTGTATTTGATATTTATTGAATGAAAAAGGATCCCCAAGTTTGAACTGAGTTCCAGATATCGTTCTCCCGTAGACCTTTCCCTCTTATTAACTTTCATATGCTTCTCTTAAGAACCGCATCCCATATATCAATTTGTATGATGAGAAATGCTAATTAATATACATTTTTACATATATTGCACATCTTATTTAGAGTTTATGACCACACAATCTACTTAGTGCCATACAAAATCATAATATGAAAAACTCAATAATCTGCATGAAATTAAAATCAAAATCTGTGTGAAAAGCTACCGGCGGGACGATCGGGAAACAATACCAACAGAAAATCTACTGGCAGAAACAATACCAACCGGCATAACGATGGGGACTAGAGTAATCAGCCTCATCTGAGAAGGTTGTTGAAGAAGTGCCTTCGCTGCCTAGGTTGAGGATGGACAGGAGAAATGTTGTCGTCGAACTGGTAGGGGTGGCCTTCTTTGCCGACAAGTTGGTAGGGGTGGTGATGCAGTGGTAAGGCAGACTCGGGGTGGGCTTGCTAAATGCAGCCTAAAATGTAATGCAGTGTAATGTTAGTGCGATAGCGGTCCACTCAAAATTGCAATGACTAATTAATTATTATATGATATTTAGCAGGACACGTGCAGACACAATTAATTAATTAATGGAGGACAAAATATTAATTTAGCAAACTAAAGGGCGCAATTACTTTTAAGCATGTGCAGAAGAAGCCCTGCAAGTCATATGACGGATAATACTAATAGCAACACAAGTAAACATCCACTACACAGTGCAGGTGTTACCAAAATATACAATAGTAAAGGAACGACTTTTACCACAATTCACTAGTGCAAGCGGAAGCGGCGACGACGGCGGTAGTGGTTGGTGACGGGTAGCGGCGGCGGCAGCAACATCAGAGAGGACTGATCTGAAGTGGATCCACGACAGGAGGGGTCTATAGATGCAGGAATTAGGGCTTCAACGGTTGTGTGGGGAAAAGGTGGTTGGCGGGTGGAAGGTGACGGACAGGACAATGGTGGTGGGCTTAGGTGGTGGTGAATGGGTTAGATGGAAGTGGAAACCACAGATCTGGGTGGGGATGTGGGCTGGGGTGGATGAAGTAGAAGGTGGGGAATGACTTACTGGACTGAACTGGGAAGAATGCCGAAATGGGGGTGGGGGCGACTGGACGAGGAAGGCAGGGGAAAGCCGGATCTAGGGTTCAGGCGATGAAGGACTGGCATAGGGAGGCGGAGAGGGCTCCGCGGAGTGGGGGTCAGGTGGAGAAGACAAGGAGGGCGCTGGGAAGAGGAAAGCATGAAGGAGGAGAGGAAGGGTGGAGGGGATTACCAGAGGCTGCTGATGGAGGTGGAGGGGGAAGTTGCTGGTTGGGGTGGAGGCCGACGAGACAGGGATGGGGTGGCGGCTACGTGCTAGAAGCGGAAAGGGCCGACGACGATGGAGGAATCAGACGGGAAAAAGTCGGAGGTCAACGACCAGGATGAGTGCTGTGAAGAAAATGAAGATGGAGGGTGAGGGGCTTGCCGGAGGGGAAGATGGAGGCGGAGAAGTGCTCCCGGCGTCGCACCAGAGGAGGAATGGAAGGAGGCGTCGCACCTCACCGGGACCGACGGTTTGGAAGAAGAACTCCAAACTCCGATCCCACCATCAGAACCGGCGCCTCCCTTTTATAACCCTAGCATCAAAACCGTCGGCTAACTGCACACATAATCTAATAAACCATCCGATCAGACGGCTCTCACAGTTTTGGTCCGATCGGGGCTAAATGTACTTCAAATTAAAAAAAACATAAAATATGAAAATGACTGGAAACGATCATTCAGACGCGACCACTGACTCCGATCGCTCGTACGGGCAGCGGGTCACCGCCTCTTGCGGGAATACGCGCATGTCGGTTGCGGTGCACCGTCAAATCCCCCCGGCTTAAAGACACTCAACTCCGGTGAGTGCGGGTGGTCACCCTCGCTGTGTAGCCGCGAGGCGAGTCTCTCGAACTCCTCTGAAGATATCCATATATCGGGTCGGGGTCGGCCGCTCCAACGAACAAGATAACGCAGGGTATCTCGTCCGCCTGCGGCGTAGAAGTCGTGACCGACGATCTGAAGCACGTCGTATGTGGAAGCAGGTGGTACCAATGTATCTCCGTCTGGCATTGATGTATCTCCGTATGGCGATGATGTATCTCCGTCTGACGATGATGTCAGTGGTGCAACACGATCTGCATGTCGCGACGACGCCGGTGGCAACAAGGAGGGTCTGGTGGAGGCAATAAGAGGGGAAGACTCAGGTGGTGGGGCTATAACAGATGAAGGCCCGAGTAGAGGTGTGGTGAGTGGGTCCACGCACACACGCTCCTCGTAGTAAGGAGTCAAATCCTCTACGTTGAATACTCGACCAATGCCATACCATGATGAATGTCTGTCTCATATGCGTTTGTACCAATTCGCCGCACGACTATATAGGGGTTCACTCCGCGTGCGCTTAATTTTTTTGCTGGTCCTTGTGGGACCCTCTCAGATCGAATGCGAATTAATACACGTTCTCCTGCCTCAAAAATTTGTTCCTGCCTGTGCTGATCTGCTCGATCCTTATAATAATCATTAGTAGTTGCAAGTTTCTTATGGACCAATTCGTGGAGTGCATGCAAATGATAAGTAAATGATTCAACCGACTCACAGACATGAGGTGAAGGATGCAAATGAGCTGCAACATACTCGACACATTTCCTAAGGAAAAGCCTGACAATGACTTGGGCAACAATAACATGGGGCAACCTATCAGGAGGTTTACTAGGTGGTCGATAGAAAGATCCGATGTGACCAACGTCATCACCCGTAGGGACGTCGTAGACGATGACAACATAGTGCGACGTACTTGCGTAATGGGTATCTTTCAAGTGATAAAGCCCTTCAGGTGGCTCACCAGGGTGCGTGTACCAAAAGTCATCACGTGTGAGATGATCACAAGTGCGGATACACGACCCGTTACTAAAGTGCAAACACGAAAGCTCATCAAATAAGCCTCCCGGAGACTTACTCCCGAGGGGGTTGACAATGATAGGATAGTCCATCAAGAGGAAGGTACCAATAACAATAATGTTTGTGGGAGCAAGTAGGTCACCTACAACAAAGTCAATGATATCACCATGAACCTCAGGATGAGTATCGCAGATAAAGGTAGTGTTTTCATATGTGAGTCAAGCAGTCACTCTAAGGCCATCGCTATGCTCTTGACTCTCAATGGTGATGTGACTCGAGATAGTGACAGAGGCAGAGTAGGAAGAACCTCTACCCAAGTGGGAGTCACTTAGTATAGTGTCGAAAACCGGACCTCTAACCAAAGGGTACTTTAAGTCTAAGTGAACTGCAGAGGATGGATATACCATCACTGTGGCACTGGACCGCTCGTCTTCACACTCATGACTATGCTCACCAACCAGACTAGTATCGCTCTTAACTTGTATCGTACAGTCATGATCAGATAGAACTGTCAAATCACATGGAAATCGAGCTTCGTCAAAAGAGGGCGTAGCACAATCAGGTGTCAGGTCTCTCATATCAATCAGAGCACAACTAGACGTTTCAGAGGCTTGACCCAAATCCCTAGGCTCACTTCCTAGCAAAGATCTTATGTGATCAAATTGAGCATCTAAGAGATCTAAGCGGTCAAGAACTAATCACTGAAATTCCGCCTCAGGTAACTCTACTTGCGGAATACTAGGAGGGTCTTGACATGTGTCATGATCCTGGCGATGGTGATCTCTATAGGGCTCCCGAGGGTCATCTAAATGGTAGTTCCTAACATAATCGGAGCGTGTGGTGTGAGAGCGACGAACGTGCTGAGGAGGTTGCACACAACCAAACTCGTATTCCTCGACTAGATGAGATGTGTAACGATGACGATCTGAACGATACTCAACTCTATCCTCATAAGGACGTGGAGAGGCATAACAATAATAATGTGAGGACCTCTTGTCATGGAGATCGTTCCTAGCATAATGAAATTGCATCGAGGGGTCGACTTGATCTCTAGGAGTGATGTGCGTGAAGCGATAATTACCATTATAACGCGAGGGTCTCTCAAAAGGGGCTCTAAAGGTGGACTCGGGATCCCCAAATAGAAGAGACGAACGACGACAATAACTAGACATAACTGAACTTAAAGGCTATCCTACCACTACACATAAAATGTGCCCAAACCTTGCCCTCTGATACCAATTTGATGCAGTGGTAAGGCAGACACGGGGTGGATTCGCTAAATGCGGTCCTATATGCAATGACGTGTACTGAAAGTGCACAAGTGGTCCGCTAATATTGCAAGCAAATAATTATTTATTATACGATTAATAACAGGGCACTTGCAGTTGCAAACAATTAAATAACGGAGAACAGACTATTAATTTTGCAAAACGAAAGAGGCGCAATTATTTCAAGCACAAACAGAACAAGTTCCGCAAATTTTACGGCGAAACGAACTACTAGCATAATAAGAAAGTAATCCACACAGTACAAGTTTTACCAAAATATACAACAATAATAGGACAGGAACTTCATACCACAATTTGCATATGCAGACGGCGGCGGCCGCAGTTGTAGGCGGCGAGTGAATGGTGTTTGGCGTAAAACGGGCTGGTAGAGGCTCAGGAAGATTGTGGAGGATGACAGGAGGGCGGGGGGGGGGGGGACTTTGTCCTCCGTCTACAAGGAGGTGGAGGAAAATAGTAAGGTTGTGAGGACTATAGTGGGGGACGGTAGGCTGTGGGGAAGGGGCAGCAAAGGAAGTTGCAGGAAGGGGATTTGACGACAATTAGGGTGGTGTAGGGGCTGGCGTGGACTGTTGTGGGGAAAGGGGGGTTTACGGGTGGAGTTATAAGAAGAAGTGGTGGTGGCTTGGATAGGCAGGAAAAGGCAGCATGCGGTGAGGTATAACGAGCTGGCCGGGAAAACCTGCGAGAAGCAGGCGAGGGCTCGGGATGGGGAGATGAGGAAACGAAGAGGGCGTTGGGTCCAAGCGGAGGTGAGGCTGGTCGGAGAGATGTGATGCTTACCGACATCACACCGGGAAGAGGGAAGGTGGCGGTTGTACTGGCGTCGCACCAGTGTGGAGCCTCAGAGTCGCACCGAGGAAGAAGACCGAACAGTTTCCGGAAATGAGAAACCCACGATACCCTCACAACGAACCGCCGCTGTCTATTTATAAACTCCACAGTAACTGCAGCAGCATAACCACATCTAAACTACCCTAAATCGGACGACATATGTTGTTTTGGCCGATCGGGCATTAAATACAACTCAAAAATTAAAAATTAAAATGCAAATTTGACTCGGAATCATCATCGGGACGCAACCACAGATTCTGATCGTCCATCCGGGTAACGGATCATCGCCTCCTGCGGGAATACGCACATGTCGGTCGTGGTGCGCCGTCAGGTGGCCTTCTTCGTCAGCAAGTTGGTAGGGGTCGCCTCCTTAGCCGAAGAGCTGGTAGGCGTCTTCTTCTTAGCTGACGAGCAGGAGTTGTGCTATCGAGCATGAGAGGGTCGAGATATGTGGCTGGAAGGCAAGGAAAAAATAGGGGTTTGGTTTGCTGACAGTGGTTTTTAAAACCTTAAATGAATTATAAATTAAAAAAAGGGAATTGTTGGTCTTCGGATAGCCATACAAGGTCTGCAGATAACAATCCCCATGATTAATGATGATGGCGCATAATACTAAGCTTGTAGCCTTAAAAAAGCCAAAATTGTATAAGAAAGATAGTTCTTGTGAAGTTAATTATCTGATATACTGACATATTTATCAGATTTTTCGTACTTCCAGTAGACTAATGGTATAATGGTTTACAAAACAGAAGTTTGAAGTTTTATAGCTTGCTAATGTGGTTTTTGCTATTGTTAGATCTTATTTGAATTGAAAAAAAACTGGAATTGTCTATTTGTGGTATCATCCCTCATCTACATGCTAGATACAAATGATAAGTTATTCTTTCACATAAGGTCACATGAATCATCCTTCTGTCAATATGCTAGAGTTAAATTTTGATGCGAGAACATATGCGCTCTAATACCAGTTGATGCAATCAGAGAGATGCTTCGATACAAATTGATAGAAGATATGACAAAAATTGAGGATTTGAGAAGGTAAAAGAGAAGAACAGAAATCAAACGAGGAAGATAAGAAGAAAATAATCGCTTGAATCAAGTCATCATATCTTAAAATTTTTTTTTACCTATACTACAAGATCCTTTTATAGGCCAAAGCATTACAGTCAATTGAAATAAAATTATACCTCAGAAAAATAAAATACTAATTATCTTTACTGATCTATTTGGCCATTTTCTATTATTCCTTCAGCTTCTCCCCATGTTTGGGAGTGATGCAGGACGAATGTAGAGTGAATATGCAATTGTACCATAAGGGGAACATTAATGATTTGGTGTTAGCCAAGTGTAGTGAGGGTTTAGGGATGATGCAATGTGCAAGTAATTATCCGACGTAAAGTATAATAAGTGCTTAAATTATGAATAGAGTGCACAAGCATTTACGCTGGAGGCTAGACGTTCGAGAAACAAGCCCGCTCAAATTAATTTAGTGTGTAAAAACTTCTATTAAATGGCCAGCTATAAACATTTCAAGTATAATAAAATTTGAGCAAACGATTCCAAATTTACATCCTAAATAATTTGTTTATCCGCCAAATATTCAACAAGTAGTAAATACTTCGCACAAGAACTTACACAGATAATAGGAGTTCGGATGAGCACATGGTTGCTGATTTTAGAGCCTGCACAACATAACTCACATAATTCCTGCACTGCTTCAGATTACGTGGGCCTTGGTAGTGGTTGGCTACTGGTGAGGTGGAAATTAAGGCTCTGTTTGGCTAAGCCTTTTTACTCTGGTGAATGAAATTTGATAGGTGAGGTTACCACGGCGTTCGCGACCACTACCGCTGTGCCAAACTGAGCCTAGATGAGGATGCTGGGAAGGCAAGTGTACGTGATTGGAATGTGATTAGAAGAGCTGAAATAGGCACATGAGGTGATCATGGGCAATTATGGAGGATAGTCTGGAAGGGGAGAGCAACTTGACCGAGGCAGAACTCCCAGAATCAGAGATGGGAAGATGATTGACCGGTCGTGATTGAAACAGAGGCTGGCCTACTAGAACAATAAGTTATACAGGCACCTGGGAGTCCCGTTCTTTCTCCAGTGGGCTGGATGAGTGAATGAAATGCCAATTGGATGTGATATGAGAGTCACTGCTGGACGATGACAAAGATTAATGGGCAGTTAGCTGCTGAGTGGAAGTTTTAGTGGTGGTTAATGGTGGTTGTGTTGTGGGGATAGGTAGTTAGGAGTAGTTTTATAGAATAGGAAGTTAGTTATGGCTAGTGGAATGATAGAGAAAGGTTTTTTACTTTGGCTTCGGCACAAATAGTCTAGAGAATCGGCATATGGGGGACTGCAAGAGGCTGAAAAATCTGTCCAAACTCTGCAGTCTCTGAAAACCAGCCCCTAAATCCTTATTTATAGACTTAAAACTCACTAAGAATAACCAAGATCATTTGGAATATAAATCCACTAATTTTACATGAAATAAAATATAAAAAATATATAAAAATAGACCATCATCGCTCTAAACATGACTGACTCGGATCGTCTATGCGGCGATTATATCTCTGCCTCCTGCATATGAAGACTCATGTGATCTCCAATAAGTGTCTCTCTGTCCTCGATCCATGATCCCCATCAAGGTGCCTGGCATGGCTGCCCATGCCTCTTTCTATAATGCTTGATTTTATTTCGAAGTAATGCTGAACTAACACCTTTGGTAAGTTTCTTTCATATTTTCAAAGCAGAGAGATCCGACTATTTATCTTATTTTCTCGTTGCGGTCTATTGTGCAAATACTTATTTTTTCTCCTAACATATTTATCTTATGAAATTCAAATTTCAGAATATTCGGAACGTGCCAATTTCTACTCCTGCATTTGGTGATAATAGGACTTACAGGCTGCATAATGCTTCTATACAAAAGGTAACGTATACGGTATACCTTATTTGCTTATTCTATTATAATTTTTCTTTTTGTAGAAAACTGTGAAAATTTTATTAATGCCAAAAAAATCTGCTATACAACTTGAGAGAGTACATATATATAGGAAGAGAGAGAGGAGAGTAATCCCAATCTAAGACGGGAGATTAATCTAAGAGATCATTGAGCCACAACATGGGCCAAGCTAATGGGCCTAATTACATGGCTTTTTCTAACACTTCTAACACTTACCCGCAAGCTGTAACATACAAGTCGTAGGCACCAAGCTTGGATAAAAACTGATGTTATAATGGTCGTGGTAATGCCTTGGTAAGAATGTCAGCAACTTGCCCAGAAGCAGGAACATGCTCCAATTCTAATTTCTTCAACTGAACCTTCTCCTGAACGAAGTGACCGTCAACTTCAATGTGTTTTGTTCGCTCATGGAACACTGGATTCTTGACAATAGGTATGACAACCTGACTGTCACAAAAAAGACTTATTGGTGAGGATAGTTTAACCTTCAAATCACCAAGAAGACTTTCAAGTCAGGTAAGTTCTGACACAAGTCACACAACAACCGCCATTGCACGATACTCAGCTTCAGTAGAAGAGCGAGTAACGACAGACAACTTCTTGCTACAACAGGTGATAATATTTCCTCCAAAGTAAGTACATAAACCAGTAGTGGAGTGTCGATCATCCAAAGAGCCCACATAGTCAGCATCAAAATACATAATAAGAGATAAAGAGGAGGATGACTTATGCACGAACCCTTGTCCATGAGCACTCTTCAAATACCTTAGGATGCGTTCGACTGCCTGAAGATGAGAGATCCGTGGAACATGCATAAAGCGACTGACCACTCCAACAACAAAAGATATATCAGATCTCGTAATTATCAGATATATCAATTTTCCCACAAGACGCCGATAGTGCTCCAGATTCGGAAGCAGTGAATCAGAGTCAGATGCATGAGCACACAACTTGTGGTTGAGATCCATCGGGATTTCCGCAGGTTTGCACCCTTAGAGGTCAACATGTTGAAGAAGGTCAAGACAATTGTAGAAAGGTACTGAGTCAAAACTTGTAGACTGTATTTTCACTATTCACTATCAAGTATGAGTATATATATACAGGAAGAGAGAGAGAGATGAGTCCCAAAACAAACAATGCGAGACTAAAATTAGAGACCTAAATGGGCCTATAAATGTGCTATTTACATATTCTTCATAATATTCTCTAACACTCCCCCACAAGCTGGAGCATACAAATCGTAAGCACCAAGCTTGGATAGAAACTGCTGATACATTGGTCTTGGTAAAGCCTTGGTCAAGATGTCGACAACTTGCTTAGTGGCCGGAATATACTCAAATTCAAGTTTCTTCAGTTGAACCTTTTCCCGGACAAAGTGACAATCAACTTCATTGTGTTTTGTTCGCTCATGGAATACAAGGTTCTTGACAATATGTATAGCAGCCTGACTGTCGCAGAGCAAAGTTGCAGGTGAGGATAATTTGACTCCTAAATCATCAAGTAGACTTTCCAACCAGGTGAGTTCAAATACAACAGCTGCCATTGCACGATACTCGGTTTCAACAGAAGAACGAGCAACCACTGATTGTTTCTTATTCTGCCATGTGAAAAGATTTCCTCCAAAATAAGTACAAAATCCAGCAGTAGACCGTCGATCATCAAAAGAGCCCGCATAATCCGCATCGGAGTACGCAATAAGAGAAAGAGAGGTAGATGACTTATATACAAGCCCCATCCTGGAGCAGTCTTCAAGTACTTGAGGATGCGTTCGACTGCATGTAGATGAGAAATCCATTGTGAATGCATAAAACGACTGACCACCCTAACAACAAATGAGATATCGGGTCTCGTGACCGTCAAGTATATCAGTTTTCTTACAAGGCGCCGATAATATTCTGGATTTGTAAGCAGTGAATCAGAGTCAGATCCATTAGCACATAACTTGTGGTTGACATCCATAAGAGTTTCCTCAGGTTTGCACCCAGAGTAGCCAACATCCTGAAGAAGATCGAGACAATACTTCTTTTGTAATAAGACAAGACCATCAGGTCGTCTTGCTATCTCCAGACCAAAAAAATATCGAAGATTTCTCAGATCTTTTGTTTGAAAAACCGAGTTTAAGTGTTGTTTGATCTGGTGAATCCCGTTGAAGTCATCACTCGTTATCAAAATATCATCCACATAGAGCAGGAGAATGACAGTCCCAGTTGATTGATGACGAGTGAAAAGAGAGAAGTTAGCCGAGCTCTGCTTGAATCCAACTTCGCGAACAACCTTATTGAATTTCTCAAATCAAACCCGAGGAGACTGTTTGAGACAATAAATAGCTTTTCGAAGAAGGCACACATGAGACTCTCCCGTGGTCTCAAACCCGGGAGGTTGGCACATGTAGACAGTCTCTTGGAGATCACATTAAGAAAAGCATTTTTAATGTGCAGCTGTTGAAGGGGCCAGTGGCGGTGGACAGCGAGGGAAATTAGAACCCGAACAGAGTTCAATTCGGCAACCAGCGAGAATGTTTCTTCGTATTTCAGGCCTTGTTGTTGGGTGAATCCTCGTGCCACAAGTCGAGCTTTGAGCCGATCGATAGCCTCGTCCGAAGCATGTTTAATGACAAAAACCCATTTACAGCTAACACAGGACTGGTCAGGAGGAAAGAGAACCAGATCCCAGGTATGATTCGCCCAAAGGGCAGACATCTCAGCATCCATTGCCGCACACCACCCAGGATGTTGAAGAGCCTCATGCACAAAGTTAGGGAGAGAAACAGAGGATAGAGCAAGAGCAAATTTGAGGAGAGGGGGTGATAACCGATGTAAAGTAATGTAGTTTGCCAGTGGATGAGCCGTAGAGGTGAAGGCAGGGTCGTCCGACCGCGAGATAACATTGGTAGAGGGTAGCTGCTGATGGGCCCCAGAGTGTGAAGCACGATGAGTGTAGACACGAAGGAGAGGTGGTTTAGGTGGTGGTGGTCCCGATTGTGGAGTTGGAAGGAGAGGTGGTAAAGGAGTCGTGACTGGAACGGTAGGACGAGGCAAGGGAGGAGGGAGAGGGGAAGTAGAAGGGAAAATGTGAAACAGTTTGTCTTCAAGGAAGGTGACATCAGTTGAGACAACCACTTTGCCATCGACGAGAGAATAACAGACGTAACCCTTTTGAGTGCGAGAGTACTCGACGAACATGCACTTTGCTGCGCGATGGACAAATTTATCCGAAGGTGGGCCAAGGTTATGGACATAGCAGATGCACCCAAACACCCAAGGCGTGAGAGGAAATGAAGACTGAGGGGAAGAGAAGACTAAACGGAGTGACGAATGCGAGCACATGGGAAGACATGCAGTTGATAAGATGATAAACAGTTGATACATCAAAGTGTCAGTATTCTGTGGGTACCTGCTGTTGAAGCATTAAAGATCGAGAGACATCTAGGAGATGACGATTTTTCCACTCGGCCATGCCATTTTGCTGAGGGGTATATGCGCATGAGGTTTGATGAATAATACCAAACTCATCACAAATAGCAGAAAACGTCCCACTTGTATATTCTCGCGCATTATCACTTCGAAGGATTTTCAAGTGAGAGGAGACCTGAGTACGAGTTTCAGTAACAAAATTTCGAAATATAGATGTTAGTTCAGTGCAATCACGAAGTAAATATAAGCATGTTAAACGAGAATAATAGTCAATAAAGGTTACAAAATAGCGGTACCCAGACACACTGGGGATTTTATACGGCCTCCAAATATCAGAATGAATTAAAGATAAATGAGTAGAACTTCGAGTATAGACATGACTAAAGGAAGTACGATGCTGTTTGCCAAAGATACAATATTTACAATTAAACTCATGCAGAGAAATATTCGGAAGAGCTTTCTTGAGAATTTGAAGGGGAGCATGCCCACGACGACGATGCAATCGACGGAGGAGGCGACAGAGAGAGCGGAAGGAGGAATATCAAGGAGATAGAGCCCATTAGACAGTCGCCCTCTACCAATAGTATTCCGCGTTCACCGATCCTGTACAACAAAGGAAAATGGTGCGAATGTGACACAACAATCAAGATTCCGAGTAAGCCGGCTAACAAACAACAAGTTAAATGGGGATCCTGGAAGATGAAGAACCAAAGATAAAGAGAGGGTGGGTGTGAGAGGTTGATCAGCAGCGCCAAAGACAGGGGTGGTATCATCATTTGCCGCAGTAATGAACTCCGAATGCGAAGAAACCAAGTATTGCGGCGGCTTTTGCGGGGTGAGATGGTGTGTAGCACCAGAGTCTACTATTCAGTGAGAACTCTGGGCAAGACAGAATATACCTTCATTTGAGATGGACGCCACGGAGCCAGAGGTGCGAGCAATCACCCCTTGGAGATGTTGGAGCTGGGTATAAAGAGTTTCAACATTTGTTGGAGCGGAGGATGAAGAATCCGATGCAGAAGCAATGTGCGGAGGCCCGACCTTAGTAAAAGCAGCAAGATGTGGAGGCAGACCATGTTTGCGATAACATGTGGCCCCAAGCTGATTATCCCAACCGCATTAAGTGCATTTAAGGGGGGGGGGGTCCATCACGTCCTCGTCCCTGAGATGGGTGACGACCCCCACGGGATGAAGAACCACGAGTGGAATGAGGTGGTGTAGGTAGCTAGAGAAGTGCCAGAGAGGAAAGCATGGGAGCCTCCGGTGGCGGTGTAACCTTCAGAAACATAGAACAAACATCTGTGAGAGAGGGAGTAGTAGTCGAGGAGAGAATATGAGCCCGAACACTATGCAGGTGAGGGGACACGAGCCATCATCATAGCAATCCCGACTGCCTCTTTTTGTGCCCGTTGGGCAACCAAGTCAGTAGTAGGGGGCTAGTGCTGTATCCATGCCTCAACAAGGGTCTTGGCCTTGACAACAAAGGAGGTCATATCACCTAGTATCCCGGGGTCAAGAGATTGAAGATCAATAATGATCTCGAACAAGTGTTGGAGGCTGTTCTGGCCAAAATATAAAGAATGAAGTTCCTCCCACATTGACTTGGCCATGTCATGATACATGGCCATCCTGTAGGGCTCCGTATCCATGGAACTGAGAAGCCAAGATTGAACACGACCGTCATCACGAAGCCACTCGTCAGTGAGTGCAGAAAGTGTAGCCTGTGTCAAATGATGTAGAAGCCCTTTCGTCTGTAGCACATGACGAACAGAGTGCACCCAATTCATAAAGTTCCGTTTGCCATTAAGAGAAATGGTTGTAATTCAAAGTTCATCCCGAAGTTCAGTAGCGAAAACAACAACATGAGCTGGAAGAGAGGAGACAACAATTGAGCCCATAGAAGCATCAGTGGAATCCATGAAGCAGAGGCTGGGCAATTAGGCGGATAGGCTGAGCGAATAGCCGGATACCGAGCAGAATGCGCACAGACAGGCTGGGTAGTTAGGCGGATAGGCCGAGCAAAGGCCAGAGACTGCGAGAAGCAACCACGCGAATAGAACGCGCCCCGACAAGACGAGCAGAGACCGCGGGAGGCAGCGGCTAGAGCAGACCGCTAGAATAAACCCCAGGACCAGACCACAGGAGAACAAAACTGTCCGCTAGAGCAGACCGCAGGAGAAATCACGGGAGTAGCTGCGAAAAGCTGATTGAGTGAAACCGCGCGAGAAGCGGATAGAGGCTGCAACGGACATGAGAGAAACCGCACGAGAAAGCTCCTGCGGACAGAAGGGTAGCCACCGCAGACTGAAGAGTAACTGCGCGAGAAAGCTGCTGCAGACAGAAGGGTAACCACACGGGAAATTGCTGCAGTCAGAAGCTGATAGAAGCTGCTGCGGACAGAGGGGTAGCCATTGCAGACAGAGAAGAGTAACCGCGCGAGAAGCTGCTGCAGACAGATGGGTAGCTGCTGCGGATAGAGAAACGTAACCGCACGGGAAGCGGGGAGAGGGTCCCACCAAGCTTTGGAAGGGAAGGACTATAAAAGGGCTGAGGGAGGGAGAAAAGAAGAGAAGCCACATAGGGCTGGGAAGAGCCGGTTAGGAAAAGGAGACCGCAAAGTAGCGCGGTTAGAAGGGGGGGGGGGGGTTAAATCGAAAGGCCGACGGTTAGAAGGGGAGACCGACAATTAGAAAAATTCAAACCGCCAGAAGGACCGTTTCGACCTCTGATACCATGTAGAAAGATATTGAGTCAAAACTTGTAGACTATATTTTCACTATTCACTATCAAGTATGAGTACATATGTATATGAAGAGAGAGAGATGAGTCCCAAAACAAACAATGTGAGACTAAACTAAAGACCTAAATGAGCCTAGAAATGGGCTATTTACATATTCTTCATAATATTCTCTAACAACAATACTTCCATTGTGATAGGACAAGGCCATCAGGTCGCCTTGCTACCTTATGTCGAAAGAAGTACCGAAGATTTTTCAGATCTTTAGTTTAAAAAACAGAGTTTATGTGTTGCTTGATTTGTTGTATCCCTATGGATTCATCACCAGTAATCAAAATATCATCCATATAGACCGGGAGAATGATAGTCCCGGTTGATTGATGACGAGTAAAAAGGGAGAAGTCCGACGAGCTTCTCTGGAAGCCAACCTCATAAACAGCCTTATTGAATTTTTTAAACCAAGTCCGAGTAGATTGTTTGAGACCATAAATAGATTTCCTGAGCAGACATACGCGAGACTCCCCCGTGGTCTCAAACCCGGGCAGTTGATGCTTGCAGACAGTCTCAAGAAGGACGTCATTCAGAAAAACGTATTTGATATCCAATTGATGTAGGGGCCACTGGTGATGAACTGCTAAGGAGATCAGAAGTCGAATAGAGTTTAACTTGGCGACTAGGGAGAAAGTTTCATTATAATCATGTCCTTGTTGAGTGAACCCCCTGACCACGAGCTGATTTTTTAAATGTTCAACTGTTTCGTCCGCAACATGTTTGATTGCAAAGACCCACTTACAACCAACACAACTCTGCACAGGAGGGAGAGGTACAAGGCCCCAAGTCTGATTTGCCCAAAGAACAGTCATTTTCTCATCCATGACTGCACGCTACCCCGGATGCTGGAGAGCCTCCTGTAAAGAGTTACATATAGAAATGGAGGAGAGAGCGCAAATTTAAGAAAAGGTGGGGAGAGACGATGTAAGGAGTCATAATTTGCCAAGGGATGAGCCGTAGAGGTTGATGCCGGATCCACAAGTCGCAAGATCACACCGGTAGTGGGAAGCTGCTGCAGAGCATCATTTTTGGGAGGGCGACAAGTGTATTCACGAAGGAGAGGTGGTTTGGATTGGACTGGCGTGATAGTAGGCGTGGGAAGGAAAGGTGGAGGAGGAGACGTGACTGGAATCATAGACCGATGTAGAGGAGGAGGAAGATGAGGATCTGTAAGGATGTTGTGAATTGGTTGGTCTTCACGAAATGTGATATCAACAAAAGCGACCATTTTACTTTCAGTAGGAGAATAACATACATATCCCTTTTGGGTGCGAGATTATCCAACAAACATAAATTTTGTAGCACGCGAAGCAAATTTGTCAGTGGGTGGACCAAGGTTACGGACATAGCATGTACATCCAAAAATGCGAGGCGGGAAAGAGAACAGAGCCTTTGAGGGAAAAAATGAGAGTAAATGAGGCCACAAAGTTGAGAATGGACGAAGACATGCGATTGATGAGATGACAGACAGTAAAAACGACAAAGTTCCAGTATAGTGGTGGAACCTGCATTTGAAACATGAGAGATCCGGCGACATTGAGAAGATGACAATTTTTCTGCTCGGCCACGCCGTTCTGTTGAGCAGTATAGACACATAAAGTCTGATGGATAATACCAAACTCCGTGCACAGATTAGAGAAGGTACGACTGGTATACTCACGCGCATTATCGATACGAATAACTTTTAAGCAAGTAGAAAATTGAGTATGAGCCTCCACAAGAAATGCACGGAAGATAGATGAGAGTTCGACATGATCACGAAGTAAGTACAATCAGGTAACACACGAGTAATCATCAATAAATGTTACAAAATAGGGATAACCAAAAACACTAGGGATCTTATATGATCCACAAATATTAGAATGCACTAAGAAAAAAAGCAGCATCGCTCCGAGTACAGGGAGAAGTAAAAGGCACACAATATTGTTTGCCAAAGATAGAAGATTCACAAGTAAACTCATCAAGAGAAACATCTGGAAGAGCTTTCTTGAGAATTTGGAGGGGAGCATCCCAAGTCGACGATATCAATCAACAGAGGAGACAATGAAGAGAGCAGTAGGTAGAACATCTAGAAGATACGACCCATTGGACAACCTCTCCCTACCAAGTATATTCTGCATTTGTCGATCCTACACAACAAAAGAGGAGCGTGAGAAGGTTGCACAACAATCAAGGTCCTGAGTAAGACGGGTAATAAAGAGTAGGTTAAAGGGGGATCCCGAAACGTGAACCGAGGATAGAGATAGGGTTGGAGTAAGAGACATATGTGCAGTGCCAGAAATCAGTGTGGTGTCACCATTAGCCACTGTGATGAACTTCGGAAAGCAATGCCCAAGTATTGAGGTGGTTTCTGCAGAGAGATGTGATGCGTATCACCAGAGTCCAAAATCCACTGAGAGTTTTGTGAGAGACTAGATATACCTTCATTAGAGATCGATGCCACGAATCCAGAGGAGCGACTAACCACCCCTTGTATTTGTTGGAGTTGAGCACGCAGAGCAGCGATGTCATCACTGGTGGCGGAGGTAGAAGCTGTAATGACAGAAGCAATAAGATGAGGAGGCAGACCATGCTTGCAATAGCGAGTGGCCTCAAGGTGACCGTCCCGGCCACAATGAGAACATTTAAAGAGGGTACGACCACCACGGCCCCGTCCCCGAGACTGGCGACCTCCACGAGCCGGTGGACCATGAGCATGAGCAAGAGTAGAGACGGGTTGCTGGAGGAAAGTCGGAGTTAGATTTGTAGGATTATCCGGGGGAGGAGTAATATTCAGAAGCATCGAGCAAACGTACGATAGGGACTGAGTAATGGTGGAAGACAGAATCTGAGCTCAGACATTATGATGGGGTGGAACATGTGCCATCATCATGGCAATCCCAACTGCTTCTTTCTGCGCCCGTTGTGCAACTAAATCCATGGTGGGAGGCTGATGTTGTATACATGCCTCAAAAAGAGTTTTAGCCCGAGCAACAAAGGAAGTCAAGTCACCAGTAGCCCCAAGGTCAAGTGATTGAAGATCAGTAATTATGTCAAACAGGTGTTGAAGACTATCCTTTGCAGAATAAAGGGAGTGAAGATCCTCCCATATTGTATGAGCCATCTCGTGATACATGACCATCATATACGGCTCGGTGTCCAGGGAATTGAGAATCCATGATTGGACACGACCATCATCACGTATCCACTCCTCAGTGGGTGCAATGGGAGGAGCCCTTGTCAAGTGATGAAGAAGACCTTTTGTTTGCAGAACACGTCGAATTGAGTGAACCCACTCAACAAAGTTCTGTTTTCCTCAAAGAGAGATGATAGTGTTCCGAAGTTCATCATGAAGTTCAAGGGGAGCAACAGCAGCACGACCAGGAAGGGAGGAAGCAACAGTCGAATCCATGACGACACCAACGCCGGGGGCCGGTTAGATAGTAAACAGGCTGACTGAAGAACCGGCGAACAAGCGAACCGCGAGAGCGGCGAACAAGACATAACAACAAGTTGCGCGGCTAGAAGAGCCCGAGTTGCGACCTGGACAAGAAATCGCCTGGAGAGGCACGCAACAACAGAGGCACATCGGATAACGCCCAAGTAACAACGGATAGGCGACCAACCAACAACGGACAAGCAAACAAGCGGTTAGACCGCGACAAGCGGCAAGAGAGACCGCAGTGAACAAGGGGCAGCGGACAAGCAGTCTCACAAGAGCAAAGGGTAGGCGAACAAGGGGCAACAGTCAGACCGCGACAAGCGGCAAGAGAGATCGCTTCAAACAATGGGCAACAGACAAGCAGTCACACAACAATAGGTAGGAGGCAAGGGAAAACCGCAGGCAGGTGACCAAAGCAGGTGGACAGCCGAATAACTCCAGCGACAAGTGCAAAGGCGACTTGGAACTAGCACGTCGCCCTTGGAGAACCGCGACCTCAACGAGCAAGCCGAGTGAACAGAGAAGATTGGTGTCCTGAGATCAACAACCATAGGAAGAACAAACATGACGACAAGACTACCGACAAGAACAAACACGGCGACAAGAAGAGCAAACACGACGACAAGAACAAACACGACGACAAGAAGAACAAACACGACGACAAGAAGAACAAACACGACAACAAGAAGAACAAACACGACGACAAGAAGAACAAACACGACGACAAGAAGAACAAACACGACGACAAGAAGAACAAACACGACGACAAGAAGAACAAACACGACGACAAGAAGAACAAACACGACAACAAGACTACCGACAAGAACAACGGTTAACAGAGCTTGCGAGCAAACCACGCGACAAAAACAGACCGCAATGAACGACGAGCAGCAAGGAGTAGACCGCGCAACGGGCAAAGAAGAGCATCGACCAATAAAGAGGAGTCCGTAACCGACATACTGCGGTGGGCAAAGAGCAGACCACAACGGACAAGTACTAGCCGCACGGTGCCAGGACTGTGGGACCCAGTAGAGAAGCCTATAAAGACAAGGTGAGACCCAAAAACGAAGAAGAAACCAGCTCGCTGAGAACCCTGCGGATAGAAAAGGGGCTATCCGCTAGAGACTGGAGAGGAAGAGCCCACAGGAGGGGTGCGGTTAGAAAGAGCTATAACTGCCCAAAACAGGAGACCGCAGGTTGTGATGCGGTTAGAAAAAGGCTAACCGCCAAGAGGGATCGATGGCTCTGAGACCATGTAGAAAACTGTGAAAATTTTATTAATGCCAAAAAATCTGCAATACAACTTGTGAGAGTACATATATATAGGAAGAGAGAGGAGAGTAATCCCAATCTAAGATGTGGGATTAATCTAAGAGATCAATGGGCCACAACATGGGCCAAGCTAATGGGCCTAATTACATGATTTTTTCCAACACTTCTAACACTTTCAACATGTATAAGATTTTGTTAGAAAGGGCTTTTATTTTATTATTTCAATTCAACTCATAAATAACTTTTTTCATACAGTGACGTATTTCAGTCTATCATTTACCTGGCAAAGTGTCAAGATTGTTCAATCATCTACCGCCGTGTTTTTATCAAAGTTCTTGTCCTGCATATATTATTAAAATGGTTTAGAATCTCAGTGGAAGCCTAAACTGCTTTGAAGTGCTCAACTCCTTTTGTGAACTAACAATAAACATGAGAATGCTTCTTCACCTTGCAAAGGAATGTATATGCTTCATTCCTTATTTCCTTATCACCTTTCAAGTTTCAAAGTTAGAAATACGTACTTTTTTAGCTTTAATATGACTATATGCAAGTGCAGAACTACATACATGAAAGCCTCTCAGTCTCTGCATTAGCAGGAGCTACAGTAATTTATTAAGTTTTTTTTAAAATTCTAATAAGGAGCTTGATATTTTCTGAAAGTGATGCTTCAGATACTGAGGGATTGATCTAACTAACTCTAGATGGGGATGAATAAAGTACTTTAAAAACTTTAAGTTGTTTTTACATCAGATTAAAACAGGTGATATATATATATATATATATATAAGAAAATAAAATATCACAGCACAACAAATAAGAAAGTAGAGCACAATCAGACGACACAAAGAAATTTATAGTGGTTCCCCAATAAACCTGGGTACATCCACTCTTCTATCGCCCTGGTAGGAATCCACTACAGGTTTTTGATCAGGTGCCCTACCATCACAGGTTTTTGTTCAGGTGCCCTGTCACCACAAGATCTATTTTTTAGGGGAGATCTAACAACCCTTTGAGCTTTTGATCAGGTGCCCAAAAACTAAACAAAGTCTTTTGATCATGAGACTTGAGAACCAAAAGGTTTAACTTTTGAAGGGAGTTATAACCCTGTACACAGTTGGATGAAATAAACAAAAATGTTGAAGATGTTCTTCTCTGTCAATAATTTGAGAGAAGACTAGTGGATTTGATGATGTTGTCAAAGCTCCCCCTAAGTTATTGAAATCTGGTCAGGAGTGAAGACTTTGCTTCAGGGTGTAGGCCTTCAAAGATGAACACTTCTTCTTCCAGTAAATGATTCTGAGAGATGAAGCTTTTGATCTCAGATTGAATATGTGCTGCTGGAAGAAAGGCTTGAAGAAGAAGATGATGAAAAAGATGTTCTCTGTATCTGTTTCTTGTTCTCTGGTTGCAGATGTTCTTCTTTTTCTGATTGATAATTCTTATTCTGGACTGTTAGACTTGTGTACAACAATCTTCTGAAAATTTCTTTTATATATTGATTGCTGATTTGAATTTCAAATTCCTTGAAGTCCTCTGCATATTTTTTGGGAAATAGAACAGTTGTTTTTGTTTTCAATGTATTTCCCCAACTGTCCCAGTAAATATGTTAAGTAATAACTATGTGAAATCCCTAATTAATGTTTTCAGAAAATGACTATATTTTTGAGAATATTACACATTAATTATCAGAGTATTACTTTCTTAATTACTGAAATTAAGCTGCCTTAGTCGATCAGAGAAACTACATAGAAGTTTAGTCGACTAGAATCTTGATGGAGTTAGTCGAACTCAGTAAAGTTTTCGTCGACCTGAGTTTCAAGTTCGTCGAGCTGATAATTCTCCTTCGTCGAGCTGAGCTCCAAGATCGTTGAACATAAAATATACTTGCCAAACTGAGCTCCAAGTTCGTCGAGCTGAGAAGACACTTCATCGAGCTGAGATTCTGATATAAGCTCATAATTCGTCGACCTGAGCTAGACTTTCGTCGAGCTCAAATCAGAGAAGGAACTCTGAGTTCGTCGAGCTGAGTTCAGCTATCGTCGAACGACTTTTTCTGCAATCTTCAAAACTGTCTCGTCTCTTAAGTCTTGAGTCTCTGAAGTCTTCTGAAGGTAGGTTTCAGTAATCTAATCCTTAAGTGATTGACCTTAACCTTGAAACTAACATATGATCCTAGACTATACATGGTGGGTCATCAATCCTAATAGTGAACCTAGCCCAAATCACAAGTAGGATTCCAACATTTTCCTTATTAAGTAATTGGATTAGTTACATTGTTCCAGCCCCCTCTACCAAAATTGACAAAGGCTAATCCTTTGTTGAAGTGCTGCATGGTCATGTTTCCGCGAGGCTAGGAAAATTAGGATGTGGAAATCCATCAGGAGCACCTCTTGATAGCCTTAGGGAGTAACTTTAACTCTTTCTCATTGATCCCAAAGTGTTTCACTGTTTCCACATGACTTCCTTCCCCACTATAAATAATAGGGGTTACAAAGCAAAAGATAAAAAGAGAAATTACAACTATGACCCACGACTACGACAAGCCTGCCAAAAGGGAAATTTACAATTACATAAATTAGGAAAATAACATGTAATTAGCTAGTTGATGGCGCTTGGGCATAGGTATATCCACAGGCGTGTTGGTGGTCCGTTGTTCTTCGATGTGACCCGTAACAATGTTGCGATCTAGGAAATATTCCTCTCCTCAAGGCACGATTGAGTTTCGTTCAAATGACTAGCACTGGTACAACCGGTGGGCTGCCTCTGCTATTGTTTTGATGGCTTTGTCTGTAGGTATGCCACCTATCTCGAGGTCCTCAAAGTTCGGCATACCTATGCCATCCAGACCATTCTTGATCATGGATAAGAACTCCATCGGGCACTCGTGGGTAGGGGTGGGTAGGGGAGTAAGGCTGCTTGCAATAGAAGCAAAGTCTCTCGCTCCTCATGCCATTATACTCCTGATTGGATAGGCAGTGAGTGGGGGCATGACAATTGTTACGTGGAGGAATTATGAGTGGTCGAGGTAGGAGCACAGGTGTTTGTAGTTTGGGCTGTGAGCAAAATATGATTGGTATGTGTGTTTGGTGTGTGTGTGTGTGTGTGGGGGGGGGGACTTTTAACAGGTTTCAGTGAGCTCGCAATGAACTATGCTTCCACGTGTAGTGAGAGGTCTAGGGCTTGATTGATGTTTGATGGAGGGTACAGTAAAAATCTCGGAGATGGGGCTGAAAGCTGTACAAAAAGCAGCCCAAATAATAGTCAAGTAGAAGCCCCAAGACATGTGTGATGAGTTTGGTGAATTGATCTATATAAGAGTCACTGGATCTCATCTGAAGGACTTCACACAGTCGTTCAATCTCATTACTAGAGTAACGATCATCGTTGTGTTGTATGAGGGCCTCTGTGAGAGTCTCCTGTGTGAGATTCAAAGAAGACGGAGCCAGCTGACTGGGTGGAGTGCTAACTCTTCCATGTCAATGAGGGCTGTGGAGACCTTTTGTGCCTCTACGGTATGGTGCAAATCAAAGTACTAATATGCTCAAGGAATCCAACTTAGTGGTCCTGTATCGTTAAAGGTCGGAATGTAATGCGGTGTTCGGGAAATCCTACGTAGTGGCGGTATCGTTAAAGGTCGGAATGTCGATGCAGTGGTGGGTCAGAGTATGTAATCTTGCAGTTGCGACATTCTCGGGAAATGTCTCGTTTGGGGATCCTTGGGAAAAGGAGTTGTTGGACTCCGATGGTTAGACCGATTTCATGGTTTGGAGCAATGCCATGGTCGATGTGAACTGCTTGTTTTGGGCGTCGAGGCGAATGTTAATTGTGGTGATGGCGCGCTTGAGGGCATCCACGCGGTTGTCTGGCATTTAACTCATTTGACGTGACTTGGGAATTATAACTTGACATCGAAAGTGCTGGGGAGGGCCGATGACACCACAAAAAGTGGGTTTTGAACTAGGGCTGGTGATTGGTATTAGGTTGTCGGAAGGTGAAGATAACTTCATCTAGAAGTGCAACAAAAAGCTGTTAGTGCGGCCCGAATAACCGCCAACGGAGATTAGGGATGCCAGGAATGGTGTTGAGTCAGAGGCACGTGCTGAGGAGTTATTGGAAGCTGGGCAGAAGTTGCAGATGAGGCTGTGGAAGAAAGGAACGAGCTAGTCAAAAGGTAACATTCAAAGCTGCTAGTGCGGTTAGGTGGAGCTGCAATTTGGGTTGCGCTTGGTTCTTAAAGCGCGAGATGTGCACGTTGGTGAAGAGGTTCGTGGTTTGCAGAGGAAACACATGTAGAGGACACACATGTGGAAGAATGCAAAAGGTGGTGCATAAGAGGAGTGTTGAGGGCGACCTCGTGTAGGAAGAGGCAGGAGCGGAAAACACGGGTCGACATTGTTGACCGAGGATCGTGGTAAATGGAAACTTGCGAAAAGGAGCCATTGATTTAGGGTTGAAAAATTGTCAATGGGTTATAAATATAACATTTGAAAATGTATTAATTAGTGTTCATAATTTCTAAAGATATCCTACTTATTTGTCAAAAAAAAGCAAAACGATTTTGCCAAGGGCTCGATGTAAGACGTTGGTAGAGTCGCCAGAGGTTGGGCGAAGGAGAAAATGAAAGCGGTGAAAGATACATGGAGCTGAAATTGCGTCTGCTTAGGCGGGGTGCGCTTGGGAGGAGAGAGCTACCACAATCTCATTAAGGGGACTTCTTGCTTACCATTAAAAGACTCAAAGGGTTCTTTAATTAAATGATACAGTGGGCGTAGACATAAATTCCCGAGACTTAGACTTAGTTAAAATATGATACAAACTTAAGGACATATAATAAAACATCTACAGACACACATAAAGACAACATAATAATTTTGCACGAAGCCCAAAACATCTCTCCCGCCGTGCAAAAAAGTGCTTGACCTCAAGCTCAAGGGAGATCAACGATGGTGCCACCTTCTCCTGATTCTCTCATCATCAGAATCCATATGTAGGTAAAAAAATCTTTTTCACCAATGTCCGCGAGTATATTGGTCATCACAATTATAACGTAACCCTTGTGCTAGTTGTTCAAACATTCTTGCACGAGATCGGCAACAAAGTTACGGGGTTTGGGTGCCCTTGGCATGTCCTTTCTGAGTCTCTGTGCTAGTGGTGATGTAGGCATCCTGCGCCAACTGGAGTCGACGGTTGCACAATCTGACTAAACTCATAGCAGTGACCAAGTCCCGTGGAGCGTAAAATTCGACGTCCAAGCGTAGTCGATCCCGAAACACGGTTGTAACGATGCCGACCTGCATCTCAGAGGGTATTGTGATATGAGCCAGAAGATTTTGAAATTGATCTAGTTATCCATCAATTGGCCCTATTCGACATAATGATGTGAGGGCACCAAAGGGGTTGCTATAAATCGGGGGGCCAAAGCGCAGGTTGCAAGCCCGCTTAAAGTTGCGCCAGATCATTCTTGGATTGTCAGCTTGAAAATGGGCGAATCTTAACTGAGAGATATCAAGCATGTGGAAGTCGGCCAAACTTATCCATTCTGTCACCGGTGTCTTCTAATGACTAAAAAATGCTTGCATCTAGTGAGCCAGCCTAAGGAATTGTTCTCCCCATCATAAGTTAGGAATGCCAGCTTGGTGTAATGAGACACAATGTTGCCTTCAGGTGGTACCGTGGTTAGGGAATCGGGTCGAAGATGTAGCGGTGGAGACGCCTGACAACTGCAAACTTGATCAGTAGTTGGGGTTGTGACGACTAGAATGATGGCTGTCATATCATTAAGCCTGTTGGTGAGTGTGGCCATCCCTCCCGATGACGTGCTTTAGTGTCCCGAAGGCGTGCTTGTATGGATGTCATGAATGTTTGCATTATGTTCCTGATAGTATCCATTAGAATGGGCGAGTCCCCATAATCCGTATTACTGTCAGAGATAAATTGGAAGTAGCATAAGATAAAGAGCAGATAACTGGATGACCAAATTCCTCTGAGGCGGCTGGTTTTGAGTTACAACAAGAATTGCAACATTTTCCTATGATGATTCCAATAAGTGACACCTTTTTAGGCCTTTTAATATATATATATATATATAATTATGAACTCTATTAATAATGTTGAAGGTAGCATTCGGCGGGTCAGGCATAGGGCTCGAGAGTTCTGCGTGATTTGAGGAGCAGATGGCTCAAGAGTTGTCCTCGATGCAGGGTCCTGCAGGTGACTCAAGTAAGAAGCGGCGTGCTGAGCTCGATGTGTTGTCCGCTTCCGCGGGGCTTGAAAATTGGGGCCTGATGTAGTGGTGGTTGCTCGCTACGAGGGTCAGCGGAAAGGAAGGAGGTGACACTGCGAGATCTTGGTCGTTGATATGCTTCTGCGTTCACGACAATAGCTGGTCATGTGCGTGAGGAAGATGAAGTAAATCATGCAGCCTTCCTGTAGACAATCATGCGAGCTTCTACTGTGACGATTGTGGACGAGGATCGGCTTCCGCTGTGACGATTCTTCCTGTAGACAATTGTGCAGGCTTCTGTGGAAGACGAACGACTTTGACGATGGAAGGCGTAGCATGCGGTTTGCTCTTCGTTGACATGCGACAAGGGTGGGGATTCTGTTTCACCTTCAAGTGGTGGTTGTTTTGAGAAAATTAGTCGGGTCTGTCTTGTGAAGAAAAATAAGAGTCTTCTTACTAGAGGTGGTGCTCTTTCCTCGAAAGTCAGAGGGGGAAGGACATGACCTTTTGGTGGCAGCAGGATGCGAAGGAGATGACTGTGATACCAAGTTGTTACGGGCTCTCCGTAAGACGTTAGTAAAGTCGCTGGAGGATGGCCGAAGGCAGAAATGACGACGGTGAAGGATAACGTGGAGCCGGAACCGCGGCTACTTAGGCTGGGTGTGCTCGGGAGGAAAGAGCTACCACAATCTCATTAAGGGGACAAGTAATAGATAACTTTTTGCTTACCATTACAAGACCCAAGGAATCCTTTAAATAAAAGATACACTAAATAAAATTCGATAAAAACCTAATGAAGCATGCATGATAAAACCCCTACAAACACACATAAGGATAACATGATAACTAGGCCGGAAGCCCATAACAATGTTTTATTATATGGATAATTACTGTTTAATAGAAAAAAACAAAAGAAATAGAAATGAAGACACAAACAAGCCTATCTTGCAGCTTTTTGTTAAAACCAAATGCAATTATTTCCCTGTAATATGCTAATTTTCCTCATTAGCTGGCCGCGCCCGAAAATAATGTTTCAGTTAATTTCCTTCGCAGATAAACTTGTAAACTAAACTTAACTTTTCCCTCTAAAGCTTTTGTAGTTGTACGCCTTATAATTTTCTTCTCTTAACTTTATTAATTTCCTTTCTGTATTCATTAGATTAATCTCAGTCATTATTGTTTTTATGAACAGTTTCTACACCTCTCTGAGTTGTGTTGAGCATTGTGCTCTTTCTTATCCATTTTTCTTCCAACACATTTTCCTTATTATTTAATTATTATTTATTAGCTCTTTCAGAATCTATAGTTGAAATCTTAGTCGATATCTGCCCTGTATCCGATGAAAGTATGCATCACACTTTTCTTTCTGCTGGGTATTCTGTTATGCTTGGCTTCACTTAAATTTTGATGTATGTTGGCTGACAAATTGACGGGTGAATGTTGTCCCAGGTTGCTCTATCAAAAACTCTAAGTCAATTGATTGTCCTATGCACTGGAGAGATTGTTGAAGATATCATTCCGCCACATGATAAATATGTTTTCAAGGACTCTGGATCTGTTGGACCGGATGGATCATCTCCTTATTTTGGTTCTTCTACTGGTTTACATTGTGTGCTTCTCAATACTTCTGTATTTCTGAATAGGTATATAAATATGTATTATGTTATTTTTATGCTTTAAAAGAACTAATGCAGAGAATTATCGTTTCTGATGGCTTTTTTGATCCGCTTTTCTGTTTCCTTGACATACAATTAGGAGCAAAGCCCTAAGTTACTATTTATTTTATAATCATATATGTCTAAAGGGTTATCCTCAAAACCAGATTTACTGTTATCTCTTAACTCTATTTTCATCCATGTTAGGAAATTTTGCAATTCCAAAATTACTTATAATGTTTTTTTAATGTCAGATTCATGCAATAGCGGTCCATCAATACATTGTGGACCATCATTTAAAAAGTTTTTGTTCTTATCATGTTGGTTTATTCTGATTACAATATTTTTTTTTATTATCAATTTTCAAATAGCAGAGCTTGGAAGTCTGCATAATGTACACGCTTGATCATATCTGTGCGAGGCTAATGAGTTTATATCTTTTGCAGCTTCATAGTTCCAAAATTACTCTATTTTTTCATCTCTTTCAAAATATACTATATTTTTGGACTTTTCAGTGACTGAAAGTATCCATGGCATTCTATTTGTTATCCTTGAACATACTAAAATATTCAAATATAACTCTAACACTCCCCCTCAAGTTGGAGGGGATCTCCAGACACAACATAAAAAGAGAGGTAAAAGATGGTTGACACCGTGGTACAAAACAACATCGACCGAGGCCCAGTCGCATCTCACCGAGGATACTCCAATTGTGCACAAGTCACAAGACATTGGTCCACAAACTGACCATGATCACGCTGGATGCTCCCGGAGGCTAAACTAGGTCAACCAAGAAAGACCATACCAATACTAACTCAAATCGAAGAAAAAGGCGAGGAGACACAAACAACAGACAAAATATGTCTGGGGCCATGTGTGACTAAGGCAGGAGTCGGGAAAGAGTCATCTGAGTCGCCGTTATCACAAACACTCCCCCTCACGTGGATTATGTGCATGAAGATATAGGCTACACCTGGAGGCCATGTTTGACTAAGGCAAAAGTCGGGAAAGTGGCATCCGAGTCGTCGTTATCACAAACACTCCCCCTCATGTGAAATATGTGCATGAAGGCTGTGACGTACACTCCATCCCATGTAGAACACGTGCATGAATTCGTAGATCGCATAGAGACACAAGCGAAGACAAACACAACAACGCAGCACACCAAAAAACTTTAAAAAACTACATCATTACCATCAACGGCGAGAGAAAAATAACAAACGCTGCTCCCTCTGGTAGTAGCCGGACGAGACGGGATCGCAGGAGAAGAGTAGCGTCACGACAAAAAAAGGCCCTAGCGCAGGAAATCAATAGCAGGAACAGCCGGCGACGGGATCGATGAATGAGAACGAGATTAGAAGTAGTAGTTGACGATAATGGATCCAGAGCCGCTCCCGCCGACAAGATCAAAAATCGATCTCCTCGACGGGAGCGGAAGCAACAGGACCCGTCGGTAATGGAGGCAAGATTGCTGATGGAGATCGATAACGACAAGTTGAGGTGAGAAATGGGAGCCCTCGGGGGAGAAAAAAATTTAGGTTTTCAGATTGAGGGCTTTGATAACATGTAGAAAACATGAAATAGAAATACTTGGTGCAATTATTCTTTCACAATGAGGGCAATATATAGGAAATACAACATGACTCACATACCTAACCCACGGTGTGAGACTAAATCTTGAATATACTAAAATACTCAAATATAACTCTAACAAATATCAAAAGGGCTGAAGAGTATTTTTTTGTCTTCTCTTTAGCGTATAATTGCAGTATAACTTCTTATTTCCTGTAGCTTTCAAATATGCATTTAGATGTCTTCATATGTACAAATACATACGCACTACATATATATATATATATTAACATGTACATAAAGATACCCCTAAACATTTTTTGTAGTGTAATGGTGTGCACCATCGCCTAAATCTAAGCTACCTGATCTTGCCGAAATCAAATTTAGCTGTCCGATTACCTACGTGGTGTAATGGTGGTGCCCTGTGTTTCCTATACCTACTATGGTAGGGTGTCCTATGCCTATATTTTTTGGTCACGACAGTCCTACAACGTGAAATTACGATTTTGCCCCAATCTACATTAAAAATTTAATACTATTTATAATAAAGACAATTTTCTTGCAAAATTACATTTTATGAGATCGAAACAACCAGTTAAATATTAAATAAAGACTCAAGCACTACATCAACCAACAATTTGTTATAAGCACCTAAATTATTATCTATATGAATAAAACTATAACTTTTATAACTAATAATAGTAAATATATTATAACATATATTTATAGTATCTAAATATAAGTTTTTAATAAAACTTTTATAATTAATTTAAGTACGTATAATATAAGCTTGAATGATGGAGAAGCCCGCCGAATGATGCCGCCCGCCGAATGATGCCGCTCACCGAATGATGCCGCCCGCCGAATGATGCCGCCCACTGAATGTTCGCCGCAAAGCCCCCCCCCCCCCCCCCCCCCGTGCACAATCAATTGTATGTGTATATATATATGTTTGTGTGTGTGTGTGTTTATTGGTATATACATAGATACATACGCAGGTACATACTGTAGACGAACAAATATGCCCATGTAAAGACCCTATTTTCTCATGTATAGATTAGTCCCACATCTTATTTTGAAGTTGAGATTTCACTTCTCTATCCATTAAATATGTGTACAAATACTTGTATTGTGGTGGGCAATAAATTTTTTTTTTGTATTCCATATTTATGTATGGAGCCGACCCCACTATAGTGGGATAAATGCTTGAGTGTTGTTGTATATTTATGTATGGTATCAGAGCTACGCGATTACTAACATCAAAACTCTCGACGATTGAGCTTTTGCTCGCGCCGATTGAGTTCTTTTTTAAGCTTGAACTCTTCTCTTTCTCCTGTACTAGCATCTGTCCCTTACCCTGCCTTTTATACGCAATCAAACTTTTTCAAAACTCATTGCTTGTTTGCCAGGACTAGTCAACACCAACATCCACAATAGGACTCGCCGCCCTCCAGATTGGAGCTGTGCTCGCATACTATTCCTACTATGTTTTGGACTCGCCGATACTTGCATCGATCAGAGCTAGCCAATACTCACTGTCTCCTACATCAACCAGACTCGCCGACGCCATCATTTTGAGCTCGCCGATAGTTGTTCCACCACTCGACGTCTTGAGCGTGTCCACGGTTGGAGCTCATCGATTCTCCTTCCAGAGCCCGCGTGGTCCCCTATGCAAACTCGTCGACTTCTTTTTTAAGCTTAAGTTTGCCGATCTCTTAGGCTTGAGCTTGCCTGTACCCAAAACTTGCTTGTACCCACAGCTTGCCAACCCCTTCGTCCCAACGCTTGGTTATAACATGAGAACAAACGCTGCATCCGCCTCGTCCACCATTCCAACCACGCTAACCCCGACTCCCATCTATGAAGTTCGCGACGAACTCAAAATTGCCTCTATATCCCTCATTGGGTAGAAAAGTTTTTTTGAATGGGTGCACTCTGTGCGTTGTGTACTCCAGACCAAGGGTATTCTCCATCATTTGACTTGCGACCGACCTATTGATCTTACAGAGCAATGGATCCGGGATGATAGAGGAGTCTAATCCTGGATCTTAAATTTCATAAAAATTAAGCCATATTGCATGACTATGCACCACGAGACCGCATAGACTATGCGAGATGAACTGAAGTCCCTATACTCTGGGAAGGATAACCTTCAACATCTGTTTGATCTCTTTAGAGATCTCTAGGCCATTGAACCTTGTTCGGATGGTGACTTGACATCATTCGTGGCCCAGTAAAAGACTCTCGTTGAGGCTTGGATTCAACACCAATCTCCAATGATGTATTTCACTACTCAATGAGCTCAGAAGGAGGCTATCAACATCACTATGATGACATGGCTACCACCTCAACTTCATAATGTCCGTGCAAACATCTTATCGTCTCCCACTACTCTCTCTTTCTCTCTCTCAGATGTGTGCTCCATGATTCTGAAGGTGAGTCAGTGATATGAAAGAAAAGAAGTTGGGAGAGGAGAGATATCTACTGTTTGAGAGAAGAAGAGAAATACCTTTGAAGTCTTCATGATTCACCTCCATGCAACCCTAGAGGTTATTATACCCCTAGGGCCCAGGAGGGGGCCGACTGACCCCCATAGGGGCTGAACCCATCGGTTCAGCCCCCAACCGCCATCTATGTTAATTAGGGAGGGTTGAACCGGTTGGTTCAGCCCCGCTTGTTGCCGCATCCTTCCTCTGACTTTGGTATTACTGTCCCACGAACCGGCCTTTATGAGGATTCATAACATTCCCCTTTCAACAACCAGCTTGCCCTCAAGGTGGGAATATGGAGAAAGATCCTGAAATTCGAGCAGATCGAGCCAAGTGTTGTGTATTGTAGATAAGTTTTTGCATTTGACAAGGATCTCCTAACAGTATTCCGTTCCGCATTTCTTCCACTTTGTGAGCAGCACCTCCTCAGGGAGTAGTCGCAATTCCGCGCCATTAGTTGCTTCCGGGAAAGTAGGGCACACTTTTGTTGTTTCCCCGGTTTTCTTCTTTAGCAAGGAGACATGAAATGTGGGATGAATACGCGAGCCTGCGGGATGGTCCAAGGTGTAAGCAACCAGTCCTACCCTCTGAATGATTCTGATGAGACCATAATAACGGTGAGCCAACTTTTAGTTAGTCCTCAAGAACACCGAGGTTTGTCTGTAGGGCTAGAGCTTTAAGAAGACTTCATCACCGATTGCAATTAACGTTCAGATATGTGTTTATCTGCATGTACCTTCATTCTGTTTTGGGCGACTAGGAGGTTTTTCACGTAATATGGCAAGGGTACGGTCTCAGTCGCGCAATTCACGATCAACAACTGGGAACGTCGTTCCCCCTGTCTTATATGTACTTAAGCTCGGGGCGGACACCCATAGAAAATTTCAAAAGTAGTAAACTTACTGGCCGTGGGGTAGGAGGTATTATAATAGTACTCTGCCCAATGCAGCCAGTTTTTCCATGTGTGGGGTTCGTCCATAACAAAGCACCGTAAGTATGTTTCAACTCCCCGATTGAGTACCTCTGTTTGACCGTCTATTTGTGGATGGTTTGCAGTACTCATACATAGGCGAGTGCTCTGCTGCCTGAAGAGTTCCTTCCAATGCTCACAAAGACTGGATCCCAGTCAGAGATGGTGTCTCGTGGGATGCCGCGAAGTCTGACTATCTCCTACATGAATAAGTTCACCACTGATTCACATGTGTAGGGATATCTCAGGGCCTAGTGCCCGTACTTGTATAATTTATCCACCACTATCAAGATGACTGTCTTCCCTTGGAACTTCGACAGTACGCCGATGAATTTCAAAGAAATTGTGTTCCAAATCTGCCGCCGTATCTCCAGGGACTGAGAAGGCCGATCAACGTCGTGGTTTCGTATTTCTGCTATTGACAAGTCTCACATTGTTGCACAAACCGTTGGACACCCCCTTCATTGACCCTTTCAGAAAACATTAGCTCTGACCTGCTGTAAGGTATGTAGAACTCCCGCATGCCCTCCCACCGGTGAAGAGTGAAACTCTTGTAACATATTGTCCTTCCATGGCGACAACGAGGGTATGACCACCTGGTCGTGAAAGTATAAGTGCTCGTTCTGCAGTCGAAACCCGGGAGGAGCGTCCTGTCCCTGCCTAAGCACCTCTACGACAAGACGAAGCTTAGGGTCTTGTAGGACCTCCTTCTGTATGTCATTCAATGCGCCGATCAACGTATCCAAGATGTGGTGTAGTGTCCCCTCCGGCAGGCAAGATAATGTATCTGTCATAATGTTTTCCTTCCATTGATTATAGACTATCTCGTAGTCGTAGGCCAGCAACCTCGTCACCCATTTCTGTTTTATAGGAGATGCCACCCGTTGCTCCAAAAAATGTTTCAAACTCTGGTGATCAGTTCAAACCTTAAAGTGTCTTCCCAAAAGATAAGGTCGCCACAAGGTCACAACATATATGATGACCAACATTTCCTTCTCGTAGGTCGACAAGCCCAGTGGCCGTAGTGCCAACGTCTTGCTGAAAAATGCTATCGATCGACCTTTTTACATGAAAATGGCCCCGATCCATATGCCTGAAGCATCGGTCTCCAGAATGAATTCCTTGGTGTAATCGAGAAGAGCTAGCACTAGTGTCGTCATGACTGTCTTGAGAGCTTGGAAAGCAACTTCCGCTTCCTCTTGCAAGTAAAAAGTATCCTTATGTAGCAGACTTAGTTATTAAATGCGCAAGACACACCAAGACTTAAATGAGTCTTGGAGCCTAGACGCAAGACTCTAGGAGAAGGTGCGTGCCTGACGAAGACAAGACACAACCATATTTATTTTAAAAAATAAGCATTAAACATTAGTTCATCTTTTTGATCAGATTTTTCATCTATTCTACTCAGTAATCATTTATTACTATCATTTATATCTCTTAAAAAATAAAATTAATGTAGTCACTTGCATCATATCTAACTCTTAACACTCGATTATGTTTTACAGACACTAAATCATGCAAAAATTATTGAGTTCTTACATTATTTATTTCATTCTTTTTTTTAGAAAAAAATATTTGCAACAAAAATCTCAGCGATACGCTCCTTTTATGCTCCAAAGGCACAAAAAAGGCGCACGAAGGCGCACACCTATGAGTCTGTTGAGCCCGGAGCTTTAGGCGCGCCTTTAACAACATAGGTAGCAGATAGGTCGACGATTGAGCTATCTTCCCATAATATTTCATAAACCACCTGTAGTAGCCCGTCAACCAGAGGATACCCTGGAGAGCACGGACAGTGCGCGACCGAGGCCACGTTTGTATGCTCTCTACCTTTTTGGGGTCAGCCTTGACTCCTTGTACAGAGACAATGTGACCCAAATAATCTGCTTCTTCCTGACCAAATGAGCATTTGAAGCGCTTGACATAGAGCTGGAGCTATCGGAGTATCACGAGCACTTGTTTCACATGTTGAAGATGCTCTTCCCAGTTGTCATTGTAGATTAGAATGTCATCAAAAAATATTAATACAGACCTGCGAAGGAGGGGTTGGAAGATCTCGTTCTTCACTTCTTGAAATATAGAGGGTGCGCTGGAGAGTCCGAATGACATCACGACGAATTCGTATTGACCATCATGTGTTCGGAAGGCGGTTTTGAAGATATTCTCGTCCTTCATCTTGATTTGGTGGTACCCAGAACACAAATCCAACTTAGTGAACCTGCGTGCTTCGTGTAGTTCGTCCAGGAGTTCCTCTATCATGAGAATATAGAACTTGTCTTTGATGGTAGAGTTGTTTAGAGCGCGGTAGTCAACACAAATCCTCCACAAACTGTCCTTTTTCTTCCCTTGGATGATGGGTGTGGGAAACGAGCTGGTGCTGGGTTGAATGATCCTTGCGGCTAGCATCTCCTTCACGTTCCGTTCTATCTCGGTCTTCTGTATATACGGATAATGGTAGGGTCAAATGCTGGTCGGCTTAGTCCCTTCCTTCAGGCTGAGCTGGTGATCTTGGAATCGCCGATCGGGGTTCCTGGAATACCTCTGGATACTAGAGTAGTTGATTTATCGATTCTGAGACTTTTTGCGAGGATGTAGCCCGAGGCTCGAGCTCCATAATCACAACCATGTTGTCTTCTTGTTCCCACTGTCTCTCTAAGCACCGACGAGAGATCTCCTTCATTGGAGAGGTTCTGATTCGTGCAGGAAGTACTCTCTTCCTCCCTGATCAAATTCCATGGTCATGCTTTCCCAATCCAAGGTTACTTTACCTAGCTATCGTATCCACTGGACACCTAGAACCATATACGACCCCCGGATGGGAAACAAGTAAACATCCATCCTGCATGTGTATCCTTGCACACTGAATCCCACTCCCTTCAGCACCCCTTCGCATTGTAGCTTATCCTGTCCTCCACCATGACCTGGAAAGCGACATCCTTGGTGATCTTCTGTCCTAGATTCTGTGCCACGATAGGGTTAATGAAGTTGTCAGTGCTCCCACTGTATACCAAGATAGTCACCTTTTTTGGCAGATCCTCTTGGCCGTACACATAGTGAGCGGCGTAGATCCTCCCTCCATGGCTTCGATAGATACCCCAAACTCGATTATGTCCATAACATTCACCTGTTCCTCTCCTTCCTCCGACATTTCTTCCTCATCCTCCTCCCTCAACATGTACACCTGGATCATCTGACATTTGTGGCATGGGGTGACTTTTTCATCACAGTTGAAATACAATCATTTTTCTTCCTTGCCTGCAGCCCTGACCAAGTCAACTTCTTTATAGTGTCCATCCCAGTCGCTCCTTGATCCTTCTTGATGTCTGGGGGGTTCGTAGTGTTCTTCGTATTCCCCCATCTTGAATTTTGTCTGTTGAATTGCTTCTCTTGAATCCGGGCCAAGCTAATGGTGTGGGTCAAACTGCGCGGCATGTAGGCATGCACCTCATCCTTCCATCCTCCTTGTGGGGGTTTTCGGCCTTGGCATCTGCCGGCGGAGGCTTGTACTCCCTTATGCCCCTCCTCTGCCATTGCCGACTTGTCCCGACATCCCAGGGATGGGAAGGAGTCCATCCCGATGTGGTAACCCATCCCCCTGGGTCGTCGGCCCTCCCGACGTCCCTCCCGTGTCCAATCAGAGCCGTGAGTGCGTGCGTATCTACCGTAAGGGGAAAATCCCATCCCGATGCATCAATTCCGCCCGCCTGCATTGTGTCGTTCCATGCTGGTTGCTGCCGTTATCCTTCCGCCCTTCCGCCGTAATTTCTGAGCCTCCCACGGGTGCTTCCCGCTCTGTCGATGTCGTTGTAACCCCCCACAGAGATCTTCAAGTCTTCGTGACCAGCTGGTGACGGGATCGGGAGCGGCTTGACGCTGGCCTCTTCCATCGCTAAATCTTTCCCCTTGATGTTTTGGTCAGCAAGCTTTTGATCTCTTTCATGCTAGCGTCCAACCGTTCTTCCAATTGTTTCTCTAATGCCCTCAACTTTTCTTCAATGACAGCCACCGTTCCAGATAGCCCGATGTAGTTCTCCTTTAGGATTGCTAGCCGATTGGTTTCTTCCTGGGAGTGAGTCACCATGGTGGAGAATCCGAAAACCTCTGATGCCAAATGATATGAACGGAAGGGAAGTTGGGAGAGAAGGAGAGATATCTAGGATTTGAGAGAAGAAGAGAGAAATACCTTTGAAGTCTTCATGATCCACCGCCATGCAACCCTAGAGGTTATTATACCCCTCGAGCGCAGGTGAGGGCTTGGCCGGCCCCCCATAGGGGCTGAACTCGTTGGTTCGTCCTCAAATCGCCATCTGTGTTAATTAGGGAGGGTTGAACCGGTTGGTTCAACCACTGCTTGATGTCGCATCCTTCATCCGTCTTCGATATTGCTGTCCCGCGAACCGTCCGTTATGAAGATTCATAACAGTCTGCCCATCGATATCTTGTTGACTCCCTCTCCTACCCTACTCCAACACTCTACTGACGCTCGTCCTCCACCTACTAGGCATTGAGGAGGTTACCATGTCTCGGGGCGGTGGACATGATGGCCACAATTGCCCCAAGGGGCAATGCACTCACCTGTATACTCATTGCGCCTAGAAAAATCTTACCGATGCCACCTGTTATAAGAAATGTGGGTTCTTGCCGCAGCCTTCCAACTCTTCTCACCATACTTCTTCTACGACGGGCGTTCCTACCACATTCTGCTCTGATATTTACCCCTTGCAAGAGGAACTCCAACATTTACATGAGTTGGTTACTCAGACTTCCGACTCCATGGCCCCTATTTGCAATGAAGGTAGATCATGTTTTTCCCATATTTCCTCTTGGATAGTAGACTCTGGGGACAAATCATATTACTCCGCAGAAATCTTCTTGGCACACAGACTCTGCTTGTCTCAAGTTTATCACAGTGGCCGATGGAGAAACCACCCGGTCTGCGGATCCAGAGATGTGCCTCTCACTCTGTTTATCTCTCTTTGCTCTGTAATTCATTCTCCCGACTCCTAATTTAATCTTCTCTATGTTAGTCGTCTTACTCCTGATCATAACTACTTCATGACATTTTTCTCTTCTTCATTTGTGGTGTAGGATTGACGGACGTGAAATATCATTGGTAGAGGATGATTGTCAAATGGACTATACACTTTGGACCTTCCCACCATGACTCTCTCCTCTGTCACCTTTGTTGATTGGGACCAACGTCTTAGCCATGCTCTTCTTCCTATCCCACAGAAGGCTCTTCCAAATTTTTCTTTCTCTGAGTTTACATGTGAATCCTGTATCTACGGGAAGTAACATTGTTCTACATTCTTCCCTCATTGTACTGGGAGCTTTGCTCCATTTGATTTAGTTCATTATGAAATTTATAGGCCTTATAAAACTGCTAGTTTTCTGGTTATCGTTACTTTCTTACATTTATTGATGATCATTCTCGCATGAAATTATTGTATTTGTTGCGCGATCGTTCTTAATTACTACATGTCTTTTTCTCTTTCATCGTTGAAACCCATACTTAATTCTCGCTTTCAATTAAAATACTTCAAAGCAATAATGCTCGTGATTATATGTGTCGCGAATTCCAGGAAACTTCTAATATGTTGGGTATTATCCACCAAACATCATGTAGGCATACACCGCTATAAAATGGTATGACCGAACGGAAGAACCACCACCTCCTCGTACTTGCATTCGACTCGTACTTGGTTTAATAAATCACATGCCTTCGTCCATTCTCAACTTTGTGACATCATTCTCCATCATATTTCCTTCCACAAGAAATCTCTCTATGGCCTCAAACAGTCCCATCCTACTTAGTTTAATATGTTCAACCAAGTCATTCGAGATATTGGCTTCATTTAGAGCTCGACATACTTCTCCTTATTTACCTGTCTCCTCCAGTAGATGTGATGATCCTCTTTGTATTGTTGATGATACTGTCCTCGCGGGCGATGATCTGAATGATATATCTATGATTTAGAAGCACTTGGCCTCACACCAACGATTTATCTATGATCTGAACGATATTTCTATGATTAAGAAACACTTTCAAACCAAAGATTTGGCATGCCTCCGATATTTCTTGGATATTAAGGTAGCTTGTCGACTCGATGGACTTGTGTTATCTTAACAAAAGTATTGTCTTGGCTTTCTTCACGATGCTAGCTAGTCAGGAGCAATCCTACTGACACACCAATGGATGCCAATCACAAGCTCCGTGCGCACGCATTCGACTCTGATATTTTTCTTTCTAATTTTGAGTAATATCGTTGCCTTGTTGACAAGCTTATCTATCCGACAGTCACACGACCAAATATATCATTTGTTGTTGGGGTGGTTAGTTACTTCATGCTTGCTCTTTGGATGTTCCACCTTCAGGCTGTCGAGTAAATCCTTCGGTATCCTAAGAATGCTTCGGGACAAGGGCTTGTGTATAAGCTCTCCTCTTTTCTATCATTAATTGTCTATTCTGATGCAGACTATACCAACTCCCTTGATGATTGCCGATTTACAAGTGTCTACTGCACATATTTTGGAGGACACTTGGTCACTTGACAAAGCAAGAAGCAGACAGTGGTGACACGCTCTTTTGCGGAGGTTGAGTATCGTTCGATGATGTTTGCTGTTTTTGTACTCACTTGGTTAGAATTTTATTTATTTATCGTAGTATAAAACTCTCATTTCTGGTCGTTATCTACTACGATAGTCAAGATGTCATTCATATTGCCGAGAATCTTGTGTTTCATGAATGTACCAAACGTATCAAAGTTGATTGCTATTTCATCCGGGAAAAGTTCAACTTCGCAAACTTGATTTTCCATATGTACCCGTTTCTGAGCAAATTTCTGATATCCTCACCTAGGCCTTTTCATGCCCACTATACCGACAGTTCATGTTCAAACTTGGTGCCTACAATCTGTATGCTCCAGCTTGCGGGGGAGTGTAAAAGAACTAAATGTGCCCATTTAAAGATCCTCTTTTCTCTTGTATAAATTATTCCCACATCCTGGGTTGAAGTTGAAATTTCACTTCATCCTATACATATGTATACAAATACTTGTATTGTGGTGGGCATAGATGAAATATTAAAAATTATTCTGCTTCGTGTTCTATTCTTCTACATATACATACATCTTTACACACTTCTTTGTAGTCCCTCTTTGCCTTGGCTTGTTAAAGTTCAATTCCAGGATGGACAGCTCTCTCTTATAAGTAAATATCTATATGTGTAGAAAGAACGAGCTCCATCAAGTTGCCCAACAAGCTTCAAATATTGATCATTTAATCGAGGTTATCCGAGAGTCCATATTGCTGATGTCGAAACAATGGGCTAGTGCAATGAATTCATATAATGAGAAGTTTAGCCTTCTCTCTTCTTTGATCATCAGCCATGGTAATTAATTTCATCTTAAAAGGTTGTTGGAATGCTGGAGTATGTAAATAACAGCATCTCTGGCATACTCCTCGACATTCTTACTGCTCTTTTGGTGTGTGCTTCTACAGGTGGTCTAGATTGGACTCCTCAGGATGAGTTTTTAAGCCTTCTATTTGGAGCTCGAACTAGTCCTCCACTTCATCAATTCCTCGTGAACTCACTTGGTGAAGCGGTACTATTAAGCTCAAGTGCATTTCATGTTTCCATTTTTTCCATCAACTTAAACTACATATTGTAGGACCTTGTAGGGTTTAAAACGCGTGTCTAAAGCTGTAAATGGAGCTGGGAAGGAGCTTCATGTCATCATTCATGAGCATCTTCAGGTGGACATCCCATTTAATTTTTTTTTAACCATTGAGTAAGCTTATTGCATTTTATCTTAAATTCCTTGTGTATCTGAATTTTGTTTGAGATTAAGATCTTTATTTATGTGCTGTTTGGTTTGAAAGTTGAAAGAGATGAAATGAAAGGACCTTGAAGTGGTATATGGGTTAAATTAAAGTAGTTTTAACTACTTAGCTGGTTACATTAATAAAAAAACCACTTAGTTGTTTAAAGGAGTAACTGAATGAAAAATATTATTTTTCTTCCTTCTTTGGTTGATGAAAAATTGAATTTTTATTTTACTCAAGGAGGGGATTCCAGTCACACCCACTAGATCCATACAAATTTTTATTTCATTTTTTACTAGGATTAGATTGGGAATTGTCATTCAAAAAGTGCATTGGTCACATTTTCTATGTAAATCCAATTAACTATTGATGAATTTCAGGTGGGTTAAAGAAGAACAAATGCAACAAATTTTTCCACGTGCCCCTCACTAAAACACAACAAAACAATCGAACAAAGATTTAAATGTCACAAAAACAGCCCTTATAATGTAGGGGAACAACTCAATCACTTCATAACTTCTCCATGATGTAAATTGGTCAACAGCTTTGGCATACCATGAACATCCACTACAAAAAACCCACAAATTCTGAAAACAGACACTTTCTGGAAGCACCCGCATAATCGACTAGCTTCATCAACCTTTGAAGTACTCACTCCAAAATCTCAAAACAATCCACTAATCTTTGAAAACAAGTTGAAAATTTTGATAGCCAAACATGGAAGAATTAGAGGTGGATGAGGATGCTTGCTTGTCACTGAAGGGGGATATAGCTACATCGTCACTCTGGAGGGATATACCCATCACCATTGGAAATACATGCGATAGGAGGTGCTCACCATGTTCAGAGGATTCGGGATAGGTGTCTCGACAAGAGGAAGAACAGTTGCTGGTTTCATTTCATGCAGAATACACTATCTGCTGATGCTAAACTTGGGCCAATGACTTGAGTTACAGTAGAGAAATAAATCTTAAAGAAAGCTTACTTGACAGTCGACACATTTGACCCTCAAACAATTCCCTATAATACATTGACGAGAAGAGGCTATATGACATTCGATGGACAACAACAAACCCATAAAAAAGTTTTGGTAGGAGGTTCCGACCATGATAATCTATGGTAGAAGCTTCAAAAGGGTGTTGTAAAGAGTCCATTTTTATCGGAGAGGGAGGATGACCTCTACAATAACGAGGGATTAAATTATATGTCGGGCAATTGTGGTCATCCAATAATTTAACCTAATTTATAGTTTTCAGAGAGAACTGCTTGATCGTGGGCCCGGTGCGACGTCAAGATTCCCGTGCGGTGCAAAGCCGCCGGATCCTGCCTTCGCGGGTGCTGACTCCCTCTTCCGCTGCTTCCCCCGTCTCCATCGACTAGGTCTGATCATGCCACCATCTTTCTCTTCCTCCTCGATGCCGACTGTTGTCTTTCCCATCCATGGGAATCATTCTAGCCGCTGTCCACCTCTCAAGTTCCCTCTGGCGCCCCTTGAAGCTCTACCAGCCCTTCCGACCTTATGCCACTTGCACAACCCTCTCCTAGTCCCGTTTTCCTTCTCCCAACCATCTGGAACCTCTGTCCAGCCACCATTCATCTTTCCAAGTCCCTTACAGCCATTTCACCAACCTTCCCTCGCCACACTAGCCCAAATCGAGAAACCTCACATCCTTTCCAACCCTATTCAGCCCTTCGTCTCCGCCATCTGTCCAAAAACAGCCATATTCCCCTTCTATCGACCACCATACAACCTCCATTGTCATCTCGGAATGCCTCTGTCGATCTCCCAAGCAACGTGCCTCCACACCTGTCCCCGACTCCATTACTTGGTGATTTATTTTAAATTCATTACATTTTACGGATGAACCTTTATATTTCTTGTAATATTGTGCTTAATTAATGTTGGCTGGATTTTCTTTATTTAGACGTGGATTATTTATTCGTCATGCATTCAGTTCTCAGTGCACTCTCATTTAGTTATGATTATTACGTGTTTCCTTAAATTGTGATATTTGTCATCAATTATGATGTCCAGATGAATTTAAAATCCACATTGTTTAATTAATTGTGCGTTGGAAGTGATTGTATGGGTGAAGTGTCGCATTTGCATTAGTGTTTGTGTTGTGTGCTTCCAGTTCATTGACCGCGTGTTGTCTGCTTGCTCGCATCTTCATCTTCATTTTAGGGGTTATTGACAGTCAATTGCATTCATCGGGTGCTCCCTTGCATTCCATTTAGGGCTAGGGCATCACACATACTCCATCGGTAGATTCGTCCCACATTGTCTACCCTCAATCAACATTGAGCTCCATGCTTTAGCTAACTGATTCGACTATAAGTTACCAAACAAATTAAGCATATCCTCATGATCATATCATCAAACAACAAAACTATTCAGACCTTTATTATATACGACTCAAGTTCTCAGGATGCTAATCCCTAGTGATTAATCATTGAATATCTTACTAGCAACATCCTTTAATTCATCAGCTATGAACTGTCGATACTTCTTTGAGGGACGCACATCCATACTGGATACGCATCCGATACCATTACTTACCAGATACTCTGCGGATACACCTGTTATTCTTGTCTGTAGATACACTTGGATTTGACAAATTGTTTTGCATATTGTGATAAAGGTATGTTTTTTAAATTAAACAAAAGACTTATTTGTGTCTTTTAAAGAAAAAAATATGACTAATTGATTATTTAAAGATAAAATATGTCACTAATTGATTATTTTATGACTCGCAAAATGGATAAAAGGATTTGTAAGGATTACAAAGTCATACCAAGAGAAAGTTTGACAACACAATATAAGTTATTGGTGTCAGATACACAAATTAAATATAATAAATTTAAGAAAAGAATAAAAATGTTGCAAAAAATTCGCTGGTGGAACTTTAAGATGGAAAACATGTTGCTTTCAAGACAACAACTATGAAACAATTAGTTGATGACCCTTATGTTGATCTTAGTATCTCATGAGAAGTTATGTATTCAAATTTAAGGATAAGTGAAAAAAACATACTTGAAGTATCAAAATGTCGTGCGCCACCAAATAAAGAACCTTCGTGGTGTAAAAAAGAAGTGCAAAACAAAGTGAGGGCAAAGAGGGTCATCCATAAATCACTATATGTTTGTAGGAATGATGAAAACTTAGCCAGATATAAAGTCGCCAAAAAGAAGCTAAACATGCAGTAAGTAAAACAAGAAGTCAAACTTATGAAATTTTTTATAAGCGGCTAGATACCAAAGATAGAGAACGTGATATATATAAAATTGCTCGAGCTAGAGAAACGAAGACAAGAGATTTAAGCAAAGTAAAATGCACAAATGATGAGACAGATACAGTTTTGACGGGTGATGTAGTTATTAAAGAACAATGAAAAAGATACTTTTATCAACTCTATAATGAAACAAAAGACAATGAATTGAACTTGCAAGAGTTAAGTAAATTAGAGAAGTATAGAAACACAATGTTTTATCGTAGAATCCAAGTATCAGAGATAAATGATGCTCTAAAAAAGTTGAAGAATGAAAAAGCGGTTGGGCCAGACGATATACCCATCGAAGTATGAAAATTTCTATGGAATATAGGAATTTTGTGGGTTACATGTTTCTTCAATAAGATACTGAAGTAAAAAAAGATGTCATACCAATGGAGAGAAAATATTTTGGTACCTTTGTATAAAACAAAGGAGATATACAAAATTTTGTTAATTATAGAAGAATTAAATTGATGAGTCGTACCATGAAACTATGAGAACGAATAATAAAAAGAAGAGTAAGATGAGAAACTAACGTTTCAAAGAATCAATTTTTATTCGTGCCAGGGCGGTCGACCATGGAAGCTATACATATCTTGAGGAGACTCATTGACAACTACCAAGAAAGAAAACAAGATTTGCATATGCTATTTATTGATTTTGAGAAGGCTTATGATAGAGTTCCAAGAGAGATCTTATGGAGAGTTTGAAAAGAACGGTGTAAATGTATCATATATTGACATAATCAAAGATATGTATACAAATTTAGTGACAAGGGTGAGGACATCTAGAATATTAACACAAAAATTCAATATCACTGTTGGCTTACATCAGGGTTCAACTTTAAACCCTTATCTCTTTACCCTTATCTTAGATGAGCTCATCAGACATATCCAACATGCAATACCTTGATGTTTATTGTTTGCGGATGATTCGTTTGGTTGATGAGATGCTCAAAGGTTTAAATTCAAAACTTGAATTTTGGCGAGACACTTTAGAAAAGACGGTTTTTTGGTTGAGCAGGGCAAAGATGGAGTATATGAAACTTAAATTTAGCAGTACAAGTAGGACAGATGACTTCGTTATTAAGTTGGGTGATCAAGATATTTCCCGTATTGAGTGTTTTAAATATCTTGGATCGATAGTTCAAAAATACAGAGGTATTGATAAAGATGTGATACGTAAAATCCAAGCGGGTTGGTTGAAGTGAAGAGGTGTGTTAGAGATCTTTTGTGATTGTAAAGTACCATTAAAACTTAATTGCAAGTTTTACCATACTGCCTTTAGACCAACGATGCTCCATGGTTCTGAGTGTTGGGCAGTGAATTGTGTACATGTGGGAAAAATGGGTGTTGCGGAGATGAGAATGCTTAGGTGGATGTATGGACACATGAGGCTGGATTAAATTAGGAATGAATGTATCAGGGATAAGACATAAGTAGCTCCAATTGTAGAGAAAGTGCGAGTAGCTCGACTAAGATGGTTTGGACACGCACAAAGGAGACCATTAAAGGCACCTGTTAGGTGTTGTGAGAGTTTAGTCACTAGGCATGTTAAACGAAGGATGGGTAAACCAAAAAGACTTGGAATGAAACTGTAAGGAAAAACATGATGTACTTAGGCATTAGTGAGATTATGACAAAGTATAGGGCACAATGACGACAAAGGATCCATATTGCTGACCCCACTATAGTGGGATAAAGGCTCGTGTGTTGTTGTTTTTAACTATATATTTAGAGATTGTGTTGCAAATTGCTAGTGTTTACAAGTTCAACATGAATTTTTCTATATTTTATATTCTCTTTTTTTAAAAAGGTCATATATTATATATATATTGCACGTATATTTATACAAGTAAATTTTAATAAAGTAGTACCTCAAAAGTACCCGTACCCTTTATTTTTTATTTTCACATACCACCGTACTGGATACGTATCGTACCTATGCCAGATACGTATCGCACTCGATACTTATACCCGTACCGGTGCTTTATAGTTCATAAAACATCAAGGACACCAATAGTAATCGAGTGAGATACTCTTCCCTACAAACAAGTCCTGATCCTTCTCCACTATCACATGTATACCCTGATACCTCGGTTCATCCTTGAGCTCATCCTATACACTCTCAGCTCATACCTGTCCTGTATTGTAGTAACACAAACTTTTTCCTTGTCTGTAGATTGAAGGCCAGAAGTTGGTGCAAAGGAGTTGCCACTAGTGACAACCGTCACCATAACAATTGGTTGGGAAACTTTGAGACTCTAGTCCATCCGCCCAGATGATACATAATAATTATAAAGAATAGCTGGCAAAGACCCTTCCGCCCTTATTTTGACAAGTGAAATTTTGTGATCAATATGAAGTCGTAGACCTCTATGTTACTTAAAAACTACCATGTTCTTAAGCCATTTGGGATGAGAGGTGTAGCAAAAATACTGAGTTCTACCCAAAAAATATTTGATATTAAAAATAATACATTTTGAGTATTCATTTTAAAGTAGAATAATATCAATTTAAATTATTTTTAAATGATCGTAAATTTAATTGTTAATTATATTTACTCATAAAAGTGGTAACCATTAAATTTGTTGAACAAATGTGCACAATCATATAGAAATGTTTTAAAAGATAAAATTCATGTTAATACCACAAATTAGATTAATAAGCACTTGAATTTGATATATACAAGAAATAAAGTATAAATATACATAACTTTTGTTCTTATTAGTCATCCATTCGATATATTACTATTAAACCTAATTAATGGTCCATTATGCATATCTGCAGAAGCTTTTACATACCTTTAGTGCACTTATGACATCTTTTAGGCTTCAAAATTACATTGCAGAGACTTATTAACGAAATTCCCCATCACTCTACGATTCTTTTGGGACCTAAGTGTTTGCTTTAAAGTTAATTCCACCTTAGATTTTTTAGATCTATAATTCTGATGGAGTGGAAGGTAATGGAAATAGTTATTACATTGACTATGGGTGCTCAATAGTCTAAGGTGATCTTGACGACATCCGATCAATGTCTCAGATGAGCTGTGATGTAGCATGCCATCTGTGACTGCTATTTTCGTCTAGATTTGAAGGAGCGGCAAAGGTGGCTCTTCAATTTGGAGAAAAGCTGCAAAGGGCTCACAATGGATTGAGGAGATAGATTCAAAACCCTAATTATACCCTCCCTCGTGAATAATCTTATAGTTAATGAAGGGCTCTCCGGCAATCATCCTTAATGATGCAGATGCCTTTTTTAAACTTCTCTAAACTTTTGACTTCAATATTCTTTTAGTTGACCCATTCTATAACGCTATACATGTTTGAAATGCGTTTTTTCACTATTGCCCACTTTTAATTTGAAATATGATACTCACTCTGATAAAATTTCAAATTTATTGTTCCAATAATTAAGGCTATGTTTGGTACAATTATGATGTTGAGCAACAACGGTGTGGAATTTTGATTGTAAACGTAACAATGACAATCTACCTACTTTTGGAGAAACATTTTTAGCCCTCATTTTTTTTTGGGATTGCCATTTTTGGGAAATTACGTTAGCATTGTAACTCATCAAACTGAGCAACAACGGTGTGAAATTTTGATTGTAAATGCAATAGTGACATTTTACCTACTTTTGGAGAAACATTTTTAGCCCTCAATTTATTTTTGGGAAATTACGTTAGCATGTAACTCATCAAACTCTACGTGCATTTTCACCATTGCTTTCACGATCACCCTTCTTTCCCACCACTCCCCCAAATATAGTCTAAATTTAAAATATCATCCAAATCTGGAACACAGTATATTTCTAGTGAGGTGGTTGATAAGAATCAAGGCTTTTTCTAATGAAGGTTTCTATAGTGACTTATCTACATGATATTTTTCAATTTCACATGTTTTTTTGGTTTTATATTATGAAAGTAGATTTACTAATGATGTAAAATGCACCAAATCCTTTACATCCTAAATATTTTAAAAGGTTTATATAGCAAGTAACTCATATTCTTTGATGTTCGTAAATTCTATTTAATAGAATAAACAATATAAAATATAATCAACTTGGGTTGATTGTACCTCTCGGGAAATTAATACAACAATTAAAGTATGCTTATTCATACTTTTGTGCTTATGCAAGCTGTATTATCAAGGTTAAGCAGGTGCTTGTTTTTCAGGTTGGCTCACATTTTTCTTTGTATTGACAATAGATATTTATTGAACATGCTTTGATGATGTTAGCTTAATATTATGGCCCTCATGCAGGTATCAGTGCTTTATTTTTTTAGGAGAGGGATGGGTAAGGGAATTGAGGAGGTTTGTTAGATGGTAAATGGGTAGAAGGGAGGATATTGTGTTGGTATCACAACAGGTGACTCCAAATCAAAATAAAAGTCATGAGCCTTATGTCGAGGTGGTCATGATGATGTAATCTTCTTCTCTGGAATTACCTAATTTTTCAGAAATTCAATTCATAATAAAGAGAAATTTTAGAGAGTTAGGGTAGTATTTTGGCCAGTTGGAATCTAAGGATTTGCATGATTTCTGTATATTTATGCTTGAGAATGTTCTAGAGTATTGTGTTTTCTGTAAGGAAGAGAGATGGGGAGTAGATAGTGAGAAGGGAAAGGAATCTAGGAGGAAAAATACTTCCAATTAAATTCATTTGCTGATAAAAATGTGTGCTTTTTAATCCCATATATACAAAAATATGTTTACGTGGAAACATAATAAGATAAGTAGTATGATTATGCCTATGTATTAAAAAATTATCCTAATTATGAAATAAAACTAAATACAAATGCTTGATCACAAATCGTAAAAAATCAGATCTGAAATTTTGTCATGAATATGAACTTGGTCCTGGCTGAGTGCGTTATGTCGTGTTGTTGACACTCTTTCTCGAGATGTGTTTTAATTACTTTTCTTTTTTTGGAAATCCACCAAATCAGTCTCTTATTTTCCAATAAATATAGATCCTCAATGCACCATTGTAGGGTGGAATTTCATGGCTATGGAGTCATTTGCATCTGATGGTGCAACTTCTTGTAAGGAGGTTGTGGTAGTAGTAGTGGGTAAGGGTCTCTCCAGGATTGGTCGTGGTCAATGAAACAGGGTTCTTTTATTCTAAAAATGTCACATGAATGGTTACATGAAGTGAGATACCTTGTTTGACCCCTTGTTGATATTGAGAAATCTATGTGCAAATATCCCTTTTCAAAATTCTCTGCAATTGTACCATTTTCATTACTGTTTTAATGGGATCGTCTTCTATTCCTATTTTATATGCATTTTATTTTGATTTTTGGTATCTAGGAAAGCAAACCAACAACGTAGTTAGTGTGCTGTTATGAGTCAAGCTAACTTGGGTTCACCGGGTGGTGATCAGATCTTAAGGAGTGGCTAATCATATAAAGGGGTTATTTTTCTTCTCCGGAGTGAGAACGGATAGAGAGGATTGAAGCCTAAGGTAACTCTCTCGATCTCAACATGGTATCAGAGGCGGTTTCTTCCGCTTCAGCCTAAAGGCCCGCTGTTCGTCTCCGTCTCCGTCTTCCATCGGCCCGTCGGCCCCTCGATCGTCAGGATCGATCGTCGTCGTCTTCTGGCGTGAGCGGCATGATTCGATAGGTCGACTTCTTCTTCTTCTTGGTGTCGTCGGCAGGGCTTTCGTCGCAGAGCCGCAGGCTGTGCGATCGTCGCAGGATCGTCTCCTCCTTCTTCGTGCAGGATTCTTTGATTCTTCTTCCAGTCTTCCTGAGGTGCAGAGGCTGCCGTCTGGTGGTGCGGCTGAAGTCGTTTGGTGCAGGGGTGCGGCTGTTGCTGTCCTGTTGGTGCCTATTGTCGTTGGTTGGTTTCTGTCCTCCTTTCCCTTCTTGTTTGACCCTATGGAGGGCAAATTGAAGGGTATTGGTATCCCTGAAGGGGTGGTTGATCAATCTAAACACTATGGTGGGGGAAGTTCTAACATGAACTTCAATCATGGTGTTACTCAAATCAAGCTCAATGGGAGAAATTATCTTTTATGGGCCCAATTTATGCGGATATTCATTGGAAGTCGTCGGAGACTGGGGTTTCTCACCGGATCCAAACCAACTCCTGGTGCGTCTGACCCCCTATATGAGGAATGGGAAGGTGAGAACCTCACTGTGATAAATTGGCTTGTCAATTCTATGAAACCCAAGATTGCAAGTCACTTTTTATTCGGTCAAACTGTGAAAGAGATGTAGGAGTTGATCGAATGGAGTTACTCAAAAAAGGACTTGGCTAGAATACATCAGCTCCAAATTGAGCAAGTCCACATGACATGGATGTTTGATTTCGAAGAATATTACAGCAAGTTGAGCCATAAGTGGGCTGAAATAGTTCAGCAACAGAGGGTCTTTGAGATGCTTTCTGGTCTTCCTCCTGAACTTGAATTCCAGAGAGTTCAGATGTTGGGGAGAGATTCCGTGCCAGATCTAGAGACAGTGGCTCATTATATTCGAGGGGAGGCAAGCCGTATAAATTCCCTTCGTTCAGACACTCTGGTTGGTCATGAAAAATCTGCCCTTGCTGCAGAGCAGAAGAGATGGCACCCGAGGAACGTGAGACTAGAGGACAAGAGAAAGATGAAGTGCCCTCACTGTGGGAAGAAAGGTCATGGGAAGGAGAAATGTTGGGATCTTCATCCTTACCAGATACCTCCAGGTTGGATTCGTGGTGCCGATGAGAAATATGTGAGATACCAAACGACTATGTATGGTAATCTGGAGAATACTGGGTACCTTCAGGCAGAGAACGAGTTTGACTAGAGAATTGAAGGCCTTAAGAGCCAATGCTATCATGCGATCTCTTTCTGGTGATTTTGTCGGGACGACAGCTCATGCTCATTCTACTCCTGTGTCAGGACCATCTACTTCTTGGATCGACTCAGGAGCTTCCGATCACATGACTGGGTCTTCCATGAGGATCTCTTCTATTTCTCCTGCCTCTAGGAGTGTGAGACTTACTGATGGGTCTTCCACTCCTGTGGCTCTCAAATATGTTGTTATCGTTCCCACATTTCCTACAAATCTCTTATCTGTGAGCAGTTTAAGTAAACATCTTAACTGTTCTATCACTTTTTTCTCCTCCCATTGTGTTTTTCAGGATCTGGCGAGTGAGAAGACGATTGGTGGTGGACATGAGTCTGGTGGTGTGTATGTCTTGGACAACTGTCAAGCTTTTGGTGCTCAGAAGTCTACAAACCCTGATCAGTTGATCCTGTGACACAAGAGATTTGGACATTCTTGTTTGAAGACATTAAAAGCTACTTTCCCGCATTTTCTTAATATTGAAAAAACTACTTTTGATTGTCAGTCTTGTGAATTGGCTAAGCACTGTAGAACTAATTATGCCCCTAGTTGTAGTCAAAGTTTAAATTGCTTTGATTTGATACATTCTGATGTCTGGACTGCTCCTATTTGCTTTGTGAATGATTTTCAGTATTTTGTCTCTTTTATTGATGATCACTCGCACTTTACTTAGGTGTACCTCATGAAAAAGAAGAATGAAGTTTCAAAAATATTTCAGTTATTTTATCATCATGTGCAGACTCAATTTGATACTCAAATTAAGATCCTTAGTAGTGATAACAGAGGCGAATACACATGCAGTGACCTTCATAGGTTCTTGGGAGAGCAAGACATTACTTTTCAAACTTCATGTCCGAGGACTCCTCAACAGACATGGTAGCTGAAAGTAAGAATCGTCATATCTTGGAGACCACTCGTTGCCTGTTGCAAGAGATGCATGTTCCTAAGGGGCTATGGGATGAAGATGTTCTTACCTCCGTATATCTTATCAATCGGATGACTACAAGTACTTTGGGGGGAAAGTACCCCCTAAATATTCTTTGCCCAAATATGCCTCTATTCCGTCTTCCCCCAAAATTTTTGGATGTACTGTTTTTGTCCATATTGTGGGGCCTCATAAGGATAAGTTGGGCCCACAAGCAATAAAATGTGTTTTTGTGGGATATGCTGCCAACCAGAAGGGGTACAAGTGTTATTCTCCTATTCTTCGGAGAAGGTTTATCTCAAAGAATGTCATGTTTTTTGAAAATACTCCCTATTGCTCAGATGAGGGAAAAGTTATCACATTTGAGGAGAAGAACAAAGATGATAATGATGTGATGCCACCTCTTCCTATTTCAGTTGATGTGCTTGCTCCGGGATGTGTGGATATTCCTGTTAGAGAGGATGTTCTTCCCAAGGAGCTACGTGTGGACAGAAGGAGAAAAAATTTTCATGTGTACCAGAGAAGGAAACATAGAAATCTTGGTCAAGAATGCTCTCCAACGTCAAAAAACTTGGGAAATTGTTCATATCCCACATGGACGTCGTCCTGTCAGATGCAAATAGATATATACAACTAAATTTCTTCAAGATGGAACTCTTGACAGATATAAGGCACGATTGATTGGTAAAAGCTTTATTCAGGTTGATGGAATTGATTTTCAAGAGACATTTGCCCCTGTCGCTACGCTGAACTCCGTCAGAATCTTATTGTCCATTGCTCATAAATCTTGGACATTACATCAAATTGATGTTAAAAATGTCTTCCTCCATGGTGATTTACATGAAGAAATTTATGTGACGCCTCCCCATGGTATGGATGTTCTTGCAGGACATGTGTGTAGCCTTAAGAAAGTCTTATATGGCCTCAAACAGTCGCCTCGAGGCTGGTTTGCCAAGTTAAGCGACAAACTTGTTCATCTAAGCTTCACTCGTTGCACTTCAAATCACTTCGTCTTTGTCCACAGACATGAAGAATGTACTTGTGAAGACCCAAAATCTCGGACTTCCCAATGATTTCAGAAAGTGAACAGAGAGTCAATAGAGCAGTCGCAACACATTTAAGAACAATACAATTTTATTACATCCTTTTATTTATTTACACCGTCATACAGTTGTTTACTCAAAATCTGCTAAAAATTTACAGTAGTTTCTGAACATAGTAACTTATGACTCTCAGAACCTTGCTCGATTCCTTTGTAGACATTGAGTCATACCTTCTATAGATCTTCAGGTGCGAACCTTTCCCGGACACTTGGAGTTCCACCGGTTGTCTGAAAAAAATGAATCCACTAAGTGTTTGTCATAAAATTTATGACTATGTGAGAACAGTATTTCGTGAAACAGTTATACATGTAAACAAGAGTGATGATACCAATATACATATAGTACAATAAAATTAGTCACTTGATTCCAATACTAGTTCTTAATTTCCCCTTAACTTTAGTTACATAAAATGGGAAATGCTCCGGTGATGCATCTGAATTGGGCCCCGCCCCCGAAGAGCGTAAGTGTAGGCTCACCCCTACTGGTGAATCCATCAGTGGATGCCTCCACATCATCGGATTCGAAGCCATCACATTTCCCTATGTAGACTTTTAAATGAATTTTATCTTGGCGTATAAATATGAGTTTTTTAATAAAATAATTTCCCTCAGAATAATTATCGCTTAATTGTACCCTCGCCCACTTTATTTCTTTAGCGATATATCTTTAAGGCAAAAATCATATGCACAAACAAATTTGTTCAAAGATATTACAATATGACAAAATAATTGAATATCCATAATTTCAAGAAATAAAATACTCACTATTTCCTTTCCTTTATTCATATCCTTTGCCGCATGCATGTCACGGTTATCACGGGATGCCATCCTCGAAGTGTTACGCTTTGGGAACCACTGAAATAACACGCATCTTAACTTGGGTTGTGTCTCGCTGTAACATGGAGCGTAAAGAGTTGTATCAGAAAGTTAAAATAATAAACCAAAAATACCAATTAATTGGTAAAGGCTAAATCTGATTTATACTTTGCCGGACAACTAGTCATACGCCTCAAAATTGGGCTAAAAACCAGCTCCCCAAATGGACTTCCCGTCCTCTTAACCTAATTGTCCAGCAAGACATAAAGGTGAGCTTGGCTATCAACATAATCTACCAAAATCAGCAATGAAAATCAAGAATCAGTCCAAGTAGAGAACATAAACTAAACCAGCCAAAAGAAAGAGGCATCAGGGAGGCGGCAGCTCGGGAGCAGCTACAAGAAGCGGCGGCAACCTTACGGTGGCAGCAACTACACAGGAGAAGCTCAGGAGCAACAAGAACCCTAAATCAGGAGCAGAGACAGCAACTGCAAAACAGGAGAGGCAGTACTCGGGTACAACAGTAGAAGAAAAAGAAGAATCAGAGAAATAATCGGCCAGAGAAGAAGGAGAAGAAGAATAAGACAACCTTGGCGCAGTAGCAGTAGCGCATTAGCAGTAGCGGGAGAAGCAGAATGGCAGCAGCCCTAAAAGAAGAGGGAAACAACAGCAGACCTAGCAGGACCGTCGACCCTGAAGAATCGACGACACAGCAACGACAGAGGCGGAGCAGCGTCGACATGGGAACACGACAGCGACAGCCCCGCGTGCTCGGCACAGAGAAAGGAGAAGAAGATGGAGAAAACACTTCTCTATCGTAGAGGAGCGGCCAGAGAAAGACGACGAAGGAGGAGAAGGAGGCCGCGAGATTCACAGAAGCGGAAGTACGGGAGAAATGAAGTAGCGGCCCGACATTTATACAGTGAAATCCTCGGTTAAGCGGTAAGACCGCTCCAGGTGTAATTTATTTGAAGCCCAACATGTATCCAACCAACACCTCAGCCTTCAGCACATCAAAATCAGCCAGCACCGCACATTGGAACACAACCAGCACAACCAACACTTCAAAACACAGCCATCACATAATTCCAGCCAGCACAACACACCCAACCAGCACACCAAGCCATCCAGCCCAAATTCCCAAAATCATCAGCCCATAATTTAAGCAGCTAGCCCATAAGCATAGCCCACATAATTTCAACCCATATAATTTAAAAGGCAACCCACCAAAAATATCCAAATCATGCAAGGAAAAAGATCATAAAATATGTGTCTTTTCATCATCGGGGATATTCTCAAAATATTTATTCGAATTTTTATTTTAGGTCGTTACAGTACTACTATTCTTGTTGTCTATGTGGATGACATTATTATCACCAGAACTGATGAACACCACATTATTTTGGTAAAAAACGAATTGACTTCTGCCTTTGAAATTAAGGATTTGAGAATCCTTAGGTACTTTCTCGGAATTGAGAATGCTCAATCTGCGTGGAAGATTATGATTTCTCAGCGTAAATATGTCTTGGATCTTCTTAGAGATGTTGGATATTTGGGTGTCAAACCCGTGGGTAGTGCTATGGATCCTAATTATGATATTCACAAGGAGAATTCTTCCGATCTTGAGAGGAAGTTAGAATATCAACGTATTGTTGGAAAGTTGATTTATTTGACTATTACTAGACTTGATATCTCCTTTGCTGTGGGCTTGGTAAGTCAATTCATGCACAACCCTAAAGTTCATCACTATCAAGTTGTCCTGCAGATTCTCAAATATTTAAAAAGGGACCCCGAAAAAGGCATTCTCTATCAAGATCATGGTCATCTTAAGGTCCATGGGTACTGTGATGCTGATTGGGCAGACTCTTGCTCGGATAGAAGATCTACAAGTGGATATTCTATCTATGTTGGCGGCAATCTTATTTCCTGGAGGAGTAAAAATCAAAATGTTGTTGCCCATTCCTCCACAGAAGCCGAGTATCAAGCTATTGCTGTCACTACCTGTGAACTCATCTGTTTCTGAAGCAATGGATCTTTACTGTGATAATCAAGCGGGTATCCATATAGCTAACAACCCCGTCTTTCATGAGAGAACCAAACACATTGAAGTCGACTGACACTTCATTCGGGACAAAATCCAAGACAAGACTATCACTGTGGTGTTTGTATCATCTGAGGATCAACTTGTTGACATTCTCACCAAAGCTGTTTCTGAGAAATCGCTTCAGTCTTTCTCGCTCAAGCTCGAGATGTTGAATGTTTACGGTGTTAGCTTGGCAGGGGGGGGCGTGTTATGAGTCAAGATAACTTGGGTTCACCGGGTGGTGACCAGATCTTAAGGAGTGGCTAATCATATAAAGGGGTTATTTTTCTTCTCCCGAGTGAGAACGGATAGAGAGGATTGAATCGTAAGGTAACTCTCTCGATCTCAACATGCACTTCTGCACTTCGATGCACAATTAAGGCTTCATTTGGTAGAGCGGTTGCGGTTGTAAAATGAGCTGTTGTAAATGCATGTTTGTAAATGGAGCTGTTGTAAACTGGATGATGAAAATGAAGTTTTGTTTGGCTAGTTTGCGTTTGCAGAGCTGTTCAAAACAGAGATCTGTTTGGCAAAACAGCGGTGGCGTTTTGTAAAAAAAAAAATTTGTAAAAAAATCATTATATATTTTTATAAATTATTTTTTATAATATATGTATATAAATTGCTAAATGAGACATAGGAACTCCAAAAACTGCATAGTTCTGCAAATATACTTATGTTCTGATAGTGTTTGTGCCCGTAAGGCCGAGTTCAAATATACATATGAACTCCAAATACTCCACAATACTGCAAATATTTCATAGTCATCACTAACTACTGTTAAGACATGGATTTAAAACCATTAAAAAATCTGTAACATAAGCCGAACAGCAACACGGGCTTAAAGATGAGTAACATCAGATCAAGTAACATCGGATCAAGTAAATAAAATAGGAAGGTTTAACATTTACAAAAATCTGGAACAAAAAGAAAAAGGAAGAAGAAGAGGAGGAGGAGTCGACAAACAGGAGAAGTACAAAATGGACTGTGGAAGAAGAAGAGGAGAAATGGACGAAGTACAAAATGGACCTCAATCAATGCCCGTGTACTTCTCCTCCTCTTCGTAGTCAGAGTAATCGTCGAGGAGATGATCGAGAACCTGCTCGGCGTCGTGGAGCTTGCGGGAGGCGAGGAGGGTGGCGTCCTTGTTGCGGATTTCGTGGCCGATCGATGAGAAAGATGGACATGAAAACTGAGCAGGGAGCGTCTGAGGAGGAGGCGGAAAGAAATTACCGAAGCTATCGGGCTGGAGTTCGCGAGCGAGCAGCTGCGGGAGATCGATGAGAAAGATGGACAGGAAAACTGAGCAGGGAGCGTCTGAGGAGCGGCGGAATCGTGAAACATCTAAAAATGTGATGAAATGGAGGCTCGGCGCAGGGTTTCAGCACGCAGTTTTTTGACGCCGCAGGTTTGATCGTGCTGATAGAAACGAAAGCGCAAAAACAAATGATAAATAACCGGTCCGTGCGTTTTAATCAAACGGAATCATGCCTAAACGCTAAACCAAATGGGCCCTAAGTCTTCAACATTTTTATGTGCCATTATTCACTGTATTTATCGTTATTTTCGTTAGATGTACTTAAATCTTATCTTCCTTCAAACAGCCTGCTGTGGAGACTATTGGATTCAGAGTTGGAGAACTTAGAGGCCTCTCCCGATGGCGTGCACGGTTCCAGAGTATTGGACTGGATGAAAGGCTTGTTGAAAATGCAACAGAAAAGACTGGAATGCTGCTTGTGCAGGTTGAACGGTTTGCAAGGGTTCTTGCTGTAGTGATCCATCTGGTATGCTTCATGATATATGCATTTCTTTAATTCCTCTGTTCTGGCTCACAACAATATCTTTTTCCACATTCATTTTGGCATTTAGCTGCATTAGTACTTAGTAGTGAGGTAATTGGTGCAGATAATTTTTTTTAATATGTGTTGTTTATATATGTATTATTAAATTCTTGTGCTTCAGTTTAGATTGTCTTGGAAACTATCTTGATGATTTGGTTCTTGGGCTAATCCGTTGAAGAGATAAATCCGTTCATATGAATGAGCTTTGACCATTGAAGTTTTTCATTCTAGGTTTTGTTTTACCTAGGGACAAACAAAAGTTGCTTCCCATACTTCTCAGCAATTTATTTCCTATGCTTCTCAGCAACTTATAAACCTCACTCTTTTGCTTAATTCGATCTCAAGTATGCTCATGGAACACCTTCACCTCTTAGCACTCTCTTCTCCATCAAAGCAAATCCTATCCAACTAAGGAAGAAGAATAACATCATTAGGAGTGTAGAAACCTGCTACTTCCATCTCAAAACCTCGAGATTAAAGGAGGAGAGACATGTGACCTATATGCACAGGTGGGTGGCCGAGGGTAGACAATGTGGGACTAATACCATAGACCGGATGATGTCTTGGATAATCCAACATAGTGGACCCACTGGGACCAAATCGACCAACATGCTCCCGCACTGGGTCAAATCAGTGCTCTGTTACCATGTAGAAAGTAGAAACCCATGGCTTCCGTCCCAAAACCTTGAGGTGAAAGGAGTCATTGGATTTATATGCACATACGAGTAAATGTGGGTATGCAATATAAGGCTAATACCCCAAATTGTGCCACACGGGGTAATCCAACGTAGTGGTCCCACATGATGTGGTTGACTTACTGGGACCATGTCAACCAATAAAAATATTGTGTAATACCATATACTGCCTTAAAGAGAGTGCAACCAATATTGCCATGAGTATTCCTATTGCAAGCATACTGTGCATAACCAAACTTCTCATCCCTCTTTTGCAGTTTCTTTGCCAGTAAATTCTTTAGTTAATGGAATCCTATTGATCGCATCATTTGGCCATCCTTTTGAGGATGTCATATAGATTAATCAACAATCTAGTCCCAAGCTTCCTCATACGGTTCTTCCAAAAATAGTTCAGGAACTTAATATCTACAAAGCACAGATACTTAAAAATGGTCTACGTATCGACTCGAACGCATACCAGATACGGGAAACTCCCGGAAACGCGTTTCCGAAAGTCCAGGAAATGCATTTTTTTAAAAAATATATTTTATTTTTGGAATCCCGTTTCCCTCAAGGGGGATACGCGATTCCGTGAGATATAGAGCTCGCGTATTTCATTTTACGCATTAGGTTTTCCTGTTCCGCTCCCGATCCCACCGACGTTCCACTCCCGATTCCGCCGATCTCAAAGGTACTCCTCCTGCTTCTTCGTTAATTTTTTTTCGTTACAATTCAAGATAGATAGAAATAGTTTGTTAGTTGTCTTATTCTTATATTAATTAATATAAGAATAAGATAACTAACAAACTATTTGTACCTCTCTTCTTCTTCTCGTGATTTTTTAAAAAATTAGGATACGGGAAATATTTTTAATTATTTTAACATAAGTATTAATTAATATAAGAATAAGACAACTAACAATCTATTTGTACCTATGTTCTTCTTCTTCTTCGTTAATTTTTTTTTTCGTTACAATTCAAGATAGATACAAATAGTTTGTTAGTTGTCTTATTCTTATATTAATTAATACTTATATTAAAATAATTAAAAACGTTTCCCATATCCTAATTTTTTTAAAAATCACGTTTCCCGTATCCGTTTCGTATCGTATTCCGTATCCCGTTTCCGTCCCCGTGCTATTTAGCTTAACATCTTTATCTGATGCAATACACTTAGGAACCCAATGCAATCTAATAATCTCACTAAAGAATAAATCTACAATATGTGAGGTATCATTTGTCTCTTGACATGGAATAAAAATGATTCATCTTAGAGAATTGGTCCACTGCCACCATGGTTGAATCTTCTGCCATTGGGTCTTTTGCAACCCGAGCACAAAATCCACAATCAGACGGACAACCGAATCTTTGGTACTATAAATGCTGCATAAAGGCCTCATGAACTTTCTCATTCCTTGGCCCTATGACAAATTACACATCTCTCAAAATCTCAGATTAAGAAGCTTCCACCATGAGATTACGAATCAAGAATTCTCGTGCAGGAGTATCGGGAACACATAGATATCCCACTATAAAAGGAATCCATTGAAAAACTTCCTCACAACCTTCTCTATACTAGAAATAAAGATGGAGAAGTTTAGATCTTTGTCATATAACTCCTTAAGAAACTCAAACCCGAGCAACGTCACGTCAAGTATGGAAACAACATATTCCTACATGATTATGCATCCATCAATACATAGAAACAACCTGACTTGTACCTGATCACGTGCAACAACAACACTCAAGCCTTTATCCCACCATAGTGGGGCCAGCTATATGGATCATTTGTACTTGATCACATATGGAATTAATTTCAAAATCTCACCTACCTATCCTGCCTTTTGAGTTTAACTTGTTTTAAGTATTGAATCCCCAACTTGTTACATCACTGCCGCCACTTGACCTGCCGATTGTTGAGCTGCAACTTTCTTGACCGACTGTCACTCGGCCTTCTCGGCCTCAGGGATACACTACTTCTCGGCCGCCACCTTCTCGACAGTTGCTTTCTCAGTCGTTGCTTTCCTCTCAACGTTCACCTCGACAATTTTGCCTCTTGGAAGAGCTTCCTTTTCTCTTCAAGCACAACAAGTTGTTTCTTCTTGGCATACTTTTCACGAAACCCTTCTTATCGATTTCAGCTCCGCGAGACGTTTCTTCTCGACCACAAGTTTTCCTTTGCCGCCACATTCTCGACGGTCGCTCTCTTGTTGGCCACCTGCTTCCTCGTGTCCACCATCCCTTAGATTATCGTCTTTTTCATTGTGGCTTCCTCCTTTGTCTTCTCGGTGTCCCTTGGTTGGAGGAAACCCTTCTCGAAGATAGACGCCTATTTTACCAATTTCTTGACAACAACCTCCTCGTCAAGTATTTTCTTAATAGAGAATCTTTTGACTACCACTTTCTCCACTTGATCACTGTCTTTCTTCGCCATGGCTCGTTCTGCAGCTGCTCTCACTGCTATCTCTTCTGTCTACTCTCGCCCGAGACTAGTTCCCCCTCCATTTCGTTGGTACTTGTGTAATTGTTGACTTGTTTGGAACTTTGAGAAGATTGGGTGAGGAAAGATCGCCAAAAACTCCAAACAGAAGGTCTCAGTGCAAGCTCTCACCTTAGAATCCCGAGGCTTGTCTCCACCAGCGGTATTTGGCAGGGACACTTGCGCGATTTATTTAGCCACAAGGTGGCCATTCACCACCTTCGAGGCAGAGACTAGAATTGGATTGGAGTGCTCCATGAGATCCTTATGAAGCAAGGTCATTAGAGCCTTATGGTTAACGATGTTCACGGACTTGTCAGGGGCGAGCAAAAAAACTCTTCCACAGAAAGAAAGGAATGATGTGCTTTCATTCGTTGATTTTGTTAACCTCATGTCAGCGTACTCCTCGGCGAGAACCAGTCAAATAGTAGTAGAGGCATTAGAAGCCAAAGTCAGACCTCACAATACTCGCCAAACCACGATGGAGTTGCCAAAATATCAAGGACCTCATCATTTTATTAAAGAATTCGCTGATGTTTTGGGGCACACCCAAATGTGATCTTCTTCCTGTGTGTCATGTTAGCAGTAACATCGTCAGATATGATGATGTAAGACCCAAACTCGAATTATAGCATAAAAAAATATTTTAATGCAAATATATGTACAAGAGTTCCCCTATGATGAAAATCAAATTTAGCGCCTATTCAACGTCGCACGTTTATTTTGATGTTTGAGATTTCCGATGTTTTTGCGATGCTCGTTTTGTTTTCGTTTAAATTTTGTTACGGAAATTAATCATGCACATGCCTTGGTGGCTGATGGTTGAATTGGAATTTAATTGCACTTTGTGGCTGAAAATTGGAATCATATAGAGGTGTGTGTTTGGGGTTCCTTGTGGGCCGGCTGGTTGCTTTAATTGGATTCAATTAGTTGGTTGATTTGGGTCACTAGTGGTCCAGTTGGTTTTTAATAACGATCAATGAAGCTGTCTGCTAGTTAATATATTATTACATATTATATTATCACTAAGAGGAGGAGATATATGAGAAGGTGGAATATTGGCATTTTTATACTTATCTGTCTCGTCTCTATCCCGATACCTATCTTCTTCTCTGAAATATTTTATTGTTTAATAAATGGTGTTAGAAAAGCCCATTTAAGGGCCCATGTTGTTTCTTGTTTTTCGTCTTGGATTAGTCCCACATCATGTATTAGGATTTCTCCCTTCCTTCTTCTCCTATATAAGTGTGTGTATACTTGTAACTATTACCAAGTGGACATATATACAAGGTTGGTTTTCTCCATTTCTACATGGTATCAGAGCCAGGTTCCGTCTAGCTACGGACTGCCCTTTCTTTTCTGTCCGCCCGGTCTCCTGCGGACTGCCTTCCTGCATCCGCCTCTCTGCGGACTGCCTTCCTGTCCGCTCCGGTCTCGTGCGGACTGCCTGCCTTCCTGCATCCGCCTCTCTGCGGACTGCCCCTCTGTATCTGTCCGCTCCGGTCTCGTGCGGACTGCCCTTCTGATTCCGCTCCTCTTCTCTCCCTCCGTGGTTCCACCCTCCTCAGGCTTCTTATAGCCATCTGCTCTGACTCGTGGGGCCCACCTCTCTCTATCCGCTCCGGACGATCATTCCTGTCCGCTGCACTCTGTTTGTGTCCGCTCGAGCCTCTTTGCTCGCGGACTGCTCCCTCTAGCTCGCTCTATTTCTGTCCGCTCGAGCCTCTGTGCTCGCGGACTCTCTCTCCGCCATCTCTTGCGCACTGCTTCCCCTTGTCCGCTGCGGCCTCTTCTTGTACGGCGCGACCTCGGCGACCTCCATCTCTTGGTCTCCTTCGTCCGCCGTAAGCACAGCGTCCTGTCCGCAGCTCTCTTTCCCTGTCCGCTGCGGCCTCTCTTGGCCTGCTCCTTGCTGAGCGTCTGTGCTCATCGCGGCCTCCTCCAGTCCGCCGCTACCTCCAGTCCGCCGCGGTCTCCTGCAGTTCGCCGCGACCCACTCCAGCTCGCCGCGACTTGCCCCGTTCCCGCGACTTGCCCAACTCCCCCAGCTTGCCCTCTCTTCTCGGCCCGCTGTTGTGCTCTGCTTGCCACGGCCGGAACCAGTCCGCCACGGTCTGATCCAGTCCGCCTCGGCCTCCTCCAGTCCGCCGCGGCCTCCCATAGCCCGCTCCTTGCTGAGCGTGCCTGTACTCGCCGCGGCCTACTCCCGCTCGCCGCGACCTCGTCCAGTCCGCTGTCTCTGCTCGCTGCGGCCTGTCTCTGTCCGCGCGGACTCTCTTCCCGCTGCGGCCTCTTTCTGTTTCCGTGGCCTCTCTCTGCAGCTGTGGTCTGCCCTACTCGCCTCGACCGGCTCCAGTCCGCCGCGGGCTGTTTCTGCTCGCCGCCTGGCCTCGCCTCTGCTCGCCACCAGTTTTTTTTTTCTGCTCTCCGCATGGCACCTGTTGCTTCCGCTGTCACCTCTGTTGTGTCCTCTACGGAGGGTATCACCTGCCTCTCTCATCGTCCTTGTTGGATCGTTGATTCCGGTGCTACTCACCATATCTCCTCCCAGAAGCCCCCAGCATATCTCCACACGCCTCATCCTGCTCGCATCACTGTGGCCAACGGTGAAACCCTCCCCGTCTTTGGCTCCGCTGTTCTTCAGCTTACGCCAACCCTTTCTCTTTCCTCGGTTCTTCACGTTCCGGGGTCTCCCTTCAATTTATTATCAGTTAGTCGTCTCACACACGACCTTGACTGTTGTATTACCTTTTCACCCCATTCTTTTCTTATGCAGGATCGCCGTACCCGGAGTACCATTGGTCAGGGGCAGCTGGTGAATGGGTTGTACATTTTGGATATCCCACCAACTCTTCTCTCCACCATCTCTACTGTTGATTGGCATTGCCGCCTTGGACATGCTCCCCTTTCGATTCTCAAGCGGGCTCTTCCTGATCTCTCTTTACAGGAGTTCTCCTGTGAATCTTGTGTCTACGGCAAACAACACCGTTCCTCTTTCCCCCCTGCCTGTACCAGGAGTACTACTCCCTTGTCGTTAATTCATTCTGATATTTGGGGTCCTTATCGACTCCCTAGTATTTTTGGCTTTCGGTACTTTGTCACGTTCATTGACGATTACTCCCGTACCACGTGACTCTACTTCCTACGTGATCGCACTGAACTTCCCTCTGTCTTTCGCGCCTTTTTACTTGAGATGCGTACGCAGTTCGCCACTTCTCTCAAAGTCATTCGCACTGATAATGCTCGGGAGTATACGGGTCGTGCCTTCTCCACTCTCTGCACTGACTTTGGTGTCATCCATCAAACTTCATGTGCGTATACCCCTCAGCAAAACGGGGTGGCAGAACGCAAAAATCGTCATCTTCTCGATGTTGCCCGCTCCCTTATGTTCCAAATGCACGTTCCCACCGAATATTGGAACTTTGCTGTTTCCACCGCATGTCATCTCATCAACCGCCTTCCCTCCTCTGTCCTTGCTTTTGCCTCACCTCTCCAACTCCTCTATCCCTCTATCCCCCTCACCTCTCTCACACCACGGATCTTCGGGTGTGTTTGTTACGTCCACCTTCTTGGCCCTCCTTCCGACAAACTTGCTCCTCGGGCCGCCAAGTATATGTTTGTTGGCTACTCCCGCACTCAAAAGGGGTACGTCTGCTACTCTCCTACTAGCGGCAAAATGGTCGTTTCTGCAGATGTCACCTTCTGCGAAGACCAGCCCTTCCACTTACCCGGCACCACCTCGTCTTCTGCTCCCTCGTCTTCTGCTCCCTCTCTTCCCCGGCCCGTTGTACCAGTCACGCCATCTGTGCCGTCTTCTTCCTCCTCTCCCCCTGTTCCTCCTCGGGTTCCTCCACCGCTAATCCGTGTCTACTCTCGTCGCCCATCCAAGGATGCGCCCGTGACCCAGCTCCCTGCTGCCAGCGATAGCTCCGCTACGGTCGATCACGCTTCCGTCTCTACAGCTCATCCCTTGGCCAACTACGTCTCTCTACATCGGCTAACACCACCTCTCTACGCATTTGCCACCTCCCTTTCCTCTATTTCTCTTCCTACTAATGTGCAGGAGGCGCTTCACCACCCTGGCTGGCGGGCTGCTATGCACGATGAAATGCAGGCTCTCTGGGCTAACCAGACCTGGGATCTGGTTCCTCTTCCTGCTGGCCACACCCCTGTTAGCTGCAAATGGGTCTTTGTCATTAAACATGCGGCGGATGACACTATCGATCGTCTGAAGGCCCGTCTTGTGGCACGGGGGTTTACTCAGCAACATGGCCTTGATTATGAGGAAACCTTCTCTCCCGTGGCCAAATTGAACACGGTTCGCGTTCTTCTCTCCTTGGCTGTTCATCGTCACTGGCCCCTTTATCAGCTGGATATCAAAAATGCCTTCCTCAACGACGATCTCCAGGAGACCGTTTATATGCAGCAGCCGCCCGGGTTTGAGACCACGGGGGAGTCTTTGGTATGCCACCTTCGGAAATCCATTTATGGTCTCAAACAGTCCCCGCGTGCATGGTTTGAAAAGTTCAGTAAAGTGGTCTGTGCTAGTGGCTTCACTCGGAGCTCGGCTGATTTTTCTCTCTTCACCCGACATCGGTCAACCGGGACTGTGATTCTTCTGGTCTACGTTGATGATATCCTGATTACTGGCGACGACACGGCAGGAATACAACAGACCAAGGCACAGTTGAATTCTGCCTTTCAAACCAAAGATCTGGGCAACCTTCGGTACTTTCTTGGGCTCGAGGTCGCCCGACGCCCTGATGGTCTTGTGTTATCTCAAAGGAAGTACTGTATGGACCTCCTTCGTGATGCAGGTTATTCTGGGTGCAAACCTGCGGAGACTCCTATGGACGCAAATCACAAGCTCTCGGCCCATAGCTCTGACTCTGACAAGCTACTTACAAATCCGGAATATTACAGACGCTTGGTTGGGAAGCTGATCTACCTTACGGTGACTCGACCAGACATCTCATTTGCTGTGGGAGTTGTGAGCCGGTTCATGCACGCTCCTCGGACATCTCATCTTCAAGCTGTCGAGCGCATCCTTCGATATCTCAAGCTCGCCCCCGGACAAGGACTTGTGTATAAGCCATCCACATCTCTTTCTCTCGTCGCGTATTCTGACGCTGACTACGCAGGATCTATTGATGATAGGCGCTCCACAACTGGATTCTGTACTTACTTTGGTGGACACCTCATAACTTGGCGTAGCAAGAAACAGAATGTGGTTGCGCGCTCCTCTGCCGAAGCCGAGTACCGGGCTATGGCAGCTGTTGTCTCTGAGTTAACCTGGCTTGAAGGCCTTCTGAGAGACTTAGGTGTTCGTCTCTCATCTCCGGCAACCTTATTTTGCGACAGTCAGGCAGCAATTCATATTGCCAAGAATCCGGTTTTTCACGAACGAACAAAGCATATCGAAGTTGACTGTCACTTTATCCGGGAAAAGGTACAGTCAAAGAAGATAGATTTGGCGCATGTTCCTGCTACCGACCAAGTTGCGGACATCCTGACGAAAGCTCTCTCTAGGCCGCTCTACTATCAGTTCTTATCCAAGCTTGGCGCCTACGACTTGTAAGCTCCAGCTTGCGGGGGAGTGTTAGAAAAGCCCATTTAAGGGCCCATGTTGTTTCTTGTTTTTCTTCTTGGATTAGTCCCACATCATGTATTAGGATTTCTCCCTTCCTTCTTCTCCTATATAAGTGTGTGTATACTTGTAACTATTACCAAGTGGACATATATACAAGGTTGGTTTTCTCCATTTCTACAAATGGAAAAGTTATTTTATGCTGTCTCTTTGTACCTCTCTTGTATTAGATAGTAGAATTGTTGCGTTGTTTAATTGTGAAAAATCACTTAGAATAAATATTTAAATTGTGGTGGCCTTCGGGCCGTTACAGATGGTGCACGAGTGAATGTCGGAAATGCATTAATGGAGGTGTGATGTAGACTTGCATGAGCTCTTACTTTTTTGGACTGGCCTTGAACCCAAATAGTGTGTCCACTGGGCATGCCACACGTCCTATAAATAGAGATGAATGATTCAGGGGATGCGAACTTGTTGGGTTGTCTCCTGAAAGACTTAAGCCCTGGCATTGCCAACTTGGTTTCTAAAGAGTAATTTTCTTATATTCTTGGGTTAGCGAAGAGACCTTCAACTGTAACATTTCTCATTTTAATAGCAAATTCACACAACTCTTTTCACACATGGACCTCTTTTCTTTATTTCGTACCCAGGTCATGTAAATCTTGTCGAAGTAGCATTAGTTGGATGACAAGTGGTTGGGAAATTCTGCGTCAACAAATACTCAGTTGTTGAAAAGAAACCACTCTGGAAACAAGATACTAAATACGACATCTTACTCCTTCCAAAGGGTAATTGAGAGGTCGACATTTGAAGTCACTGATAGTGCTAAATGTTTAGAGAGAGATTCTGGCCTGGGAATCGCGGATCGAACAATAAGAGGTTGAGGTGGAGAATGAAAAGTGAGATCAGGACATGGGGAATGGATGATAAGTGCATGAGTGGATGAGACAATGGACAGAGAATCAAAATTTATAGTAGGCTCGAGTGAAAGATCTTTTACTTTCTCGGAGAAATATGCGGTGGATTCAAAAAATGTGACATCAGCTAACACATTGACGTCTGCATAGAGGATGGTACAAAAATACCGATCTTCCATAATATTGAAAACTTCTCCCTTCAATGGATTCTGTCCGAATTATTGGAGGGCCTTTTTGCAGTAGTAGGGCGAACCTTTGAATTGCTTTTCTTTTACTATCTCCACTCATGACATGCCTCCTTATAACCTTGGAAAAAGGTCTGAGGCTAGGAGGCAAGAGTTGATCAGCTTTGGTACCTGCACTTTTCTTCTTTCATTATTCATTGCTGGAATTATGGAGTCAATGCCGGTCTTGTAGTGTCTTTATGTGTTTGAGGTTTAGTCCCATACCACCTATCAGTGTTATTATGTCTTGTTGTAACTTCTATATAATGTCTCTAAGTGGATGAATAATAGAAACTGTTGGAAAAGCCCACTTAAATTAGGCCCATTTGTATAGCATTTATTGTTTTTCTCTCCTCTCTTTAGTCCCACATTGTGTATAGGACTTTTCTCCCTCTTTCTCTCATCTATATATATGTACTCATTCTTTGTATTTGTACCAAGTGGACATATATACAAGGTTGGCTTTCTCCATTTCTACATGGTATCAGAGGCAGGTTCCGGACTCCTGCGGACTCCCTTTTCTGTCCGCACCTTCTAGTCGCTTCTCTCCTGCGGCCTCCCTTGTCCAGTCCGCTTCTCTCCTGCGGCCTCACTTGTCCAGTCCGCTTCTCTCCTGCGGCCTCCCTTGTCCAGTCCGCTTCCTCTCCTCCCGTGGATCCACTTCTATTCCCTCCTCTTCCTTCCTCCCCTGGCCCCCCTCTTTATAGCCATCCTGTGGGGTCCACTGCTTCCCATTGTCCGCTGCGGCCTCTTTTTGTCCGGCGCGACCTCGGCGACCTCAATCCCTTGGTCTCCTTCGTCCGCCGCAAGCGCAGCGTCCGCAGCTCGTCTGTCCGCCGCGGTCTCCTCCAGCCCGCCAGCTCGCCAGTCCGCCGCGACCTCCTCCAGCTCGCCGCGACCTCCTCCAGCTCGCCGCGACCTCATCCAGTCCGCAGTCTTCCGCTTCCTCTAACTACTGCCTCCAGTCCGCCGCGGTCTCCTCCAGCCCGCCAGCTCGCCAGTCCGCCGCGGCTTGTCCTCTCTTCTCAGCTCGCTCCAGCGAGCCGCGGTCTGTTCCAGCCCGCCGCGATCTGATCCAGCCCGCCAGCTCGCCAGTCCGCCGCGGTCTCCTCCAGCCCGCCAGCTCGCCAGTCCGCCGCGGCCTCCTCCAGCTCGCCGCGACCTCATCCAGGTCGCCCCCATGTCTACATCTGCAGACTCAGTCGGGACGGCTGTTCCTCCTCCTGAACGCCCGACCTCTATCCAGGAAGTCCGCGACGAGCTTCGAATCACTACAATTTCGCTCACTGGCAAGAAGAACTTCGTGGAATGGGCACACTCGGTTCGCCGTGTCCTTCAGTCAAAAGGATTCCTTCATCACCTGACTCAGACTGTTATTGGTGTCCCTACTGAGGAATGGTTACGCAATGATGGGCGTGTGCAGACTTGGCTTCTCAACTCTCTTGATGGCGAATCTTATCGCCTGGCCATGTATCATGAGACGGCCAAAGGCATGTGGGACGAGCTCCACACCCTCTACTCTGGCAAGGATAGTCTCCACCATCTCTATGATATCATCACTGCTCTCCAGGCCCTTGATAGCAGTGGCGCAACCGACCTGACGTCCTTTGTTGCTCAGGCCCGGTCTCTGGTTGAGGCTTGGATCCACCATCAGCCTCCCACTTTGGATCTCGCTGCTCAACGTACCCAAAAGGAAGCTGTGGGTATCGCCATGATGATGGCCCGGGTACCTCCTCATCTTCACAGTGTCCGGGCTCACATCCTCTCCTCTACCGTTACACCATCTTTTTCCGATGTGTGCTCAATGCTTCTCAAAGTCTCCCCGCCTCCGGATGTTCCCGGTCTTCCTTCTCCGGCCCTTGTTCAACAGGCACCAGCTCCCTTATTGCCTCTTCCCCTTTCTGCCCGTGGTGGCCGCTCTGACTCTCGCGGCCGGGGTCGCGGTGGCCGGTCTAGGCTTAAATGCTCCTTCTGCGGTAAAGATGGTCATCTTGAGGCCACCTGCTATCGCAAACATGGCCGACCTCCTCGTCCACAGGCCTCTGCTGCTACTACCGACTCTGCCTCCTCTCGTACTGATCTCGACGAGGTTCGTCTTCAGCTCCAGCATCTTCATGGCTTGCTCAGCCGTCCGCCTGCCTCGGTTGCCTCTGCTGCCTCTATCTCCAATGAAGGTATCGCCTGCCTATCCTCTGGCACGCGCTGGATCCTTGATTCTGGTGCCACTCATCATATCACCTCTGTTAGGCCACCTCAGTACTTGTCTTCACCTCACCCGAAGTACATTACTGTCGCTAATGGGGCATCGGTTCCAGTCTCTGGATGTGCTGATATTTCTCTCACCTCTTCTCTCCTCCTGCGCTCGGCTCTACATGTTCCGGGCTCTCCTTTCAATTTACTCTCTGTTGGTCGCCTTACTACTGATTCTAATTATTCCGTGACATTTACTTCTTCTTCTTTTCTCATACAGGATCAGCAGACGCGGACTATCATTGGTAGAGGACGGCTGCAGAATGGGCTCTATCTTCTTGACGACTCTCCCACTGTCCTCGCCTCTATCTCCTCTTCGGATTGGCACCGCCGTCTGGGACATGCTCCTCTTCCAGTCCTCCGGAAGGCTCTTCCTGATGTTACTCTCCCTGTTTTTCGCTGCGACACATGTATTTTGGGCAAACAACCCCGTTCATCATTTCCTCCTCATTGTACTCGGAGCTCCGCTCCTTTTAATTTAGTTCACTCCGATATATGAGGTCCATATAAATTTACTAGTATTTCTGGCTATCGGTATTTTGTTACTTTTATTGATGATTACTCTCGCATGACGTGGTTATATCTCCTTCGGGATCGCTCTGAACTTCCCCGCGTATTCCGGGCCTTCATACTTGAGACTCGCACTCAGTTCTCTACGCCTATTCGAACTATTCGTACTGACAATGCGCGGGAGTACACCAGCCATACCTTTGCCACTCTCTGCTCTGAGTTCGGCATTCTTCACCAAACCTCGTGTCCATACACTCCACAACAGAATGAGGTCGCCGAGCGCAAGAATCGTCACCTTCTTGATGTCGCTCGCTCCCTTATGCTTCAAATGCAGGTTCCCAAACCATATTGGAACTACGCGCTCTCCACGACTTGCTTCCTCATCAACCGTCTCCCGTCTTCCGTCCTCCAGTATGCTACTCCCTTCAGCCTCCTCTTTCCCACAACTCCACCTTTTCCCGTTCCTCCCCGGGTGTTTGGGTGTACCTGCTACGTTCACCACCTCGGTCCCTCCACAGACAAATTGGACCCTCGTGCCACCAAGCATATCTTTGTGGGGTACTCGCGCACTCAGAAGGGTTATGTCTGTTATTCGCCTGCTACCCGCAAAGTTACTGTCTCGGCTGACGTGACTTTTTGTGAAGATATTCCCTTCTTCCCTGCTCTCGATGACGCTCTGAGTCCAGCTCCCGTCGTTCGTCCTGTCATTCCTGCTCCTCACTCCTCCTCCACTCTGCCTTCTCTACCTCCTGTCCGTCCCCCCCGGTTATCCGGGTCTACTCTCGTCGCTCTCCTCATCCCGTCGCCCCTCTGCAGTCGGCTTCGCCCTCTGGTGCTCTGCTCCCTGCTGCTCCGGCTCCCGTCTCTACCGCTCATCCAATGGCGAACTACGTCTCTCTCCATCGCCTCTCTCCCTCTCTTCTTCACTTCGCCACCTCATTATCCTCTGTTTCAGTCCCTAACTCTTTGCAGGAGGCGCTTCACCATCCTGGCTGGCGGGCTGCCATGGACGAAGAAATGACGGCCCTCTGGGCCAACCAGACCTGGGACTTGGTTCCCTTACCTCCCGGTCAGCACCCTGTTGGGTGTAAATGGGTGTTCGTCATCAAGCATGCTCCGGATGGCACTGTTGCCCGACTGAAGGCCCGTCTTGTGGCCCGTGGCTTCACACAACAGGAGGGCCTCGATTATGAGGAAACCTTCTCTCCGGTGGCCAAGCTCAACACTGTCCGCGTTCTTCTCTCCGTCGCGGTGCACCGCCACGGGCCCCTTCATCAGCTCGACATCAAGAACGCTTTTTTAAATGGTGACCTTCAGGAAACCGTCTACATGCGCCAACCGCCCGGGTTTGAGACCACGGGGGAGTCTCGGGTCTGTCTTCTCAGAAAGTCAATTTATGGTCTCAAACAGTCCCCTCGGGCGTGGTTTGACAAGTTTAGCAAAGTGGTTCGAGACATGGGATTCACTCGGAGTTCTGCAGATTTCTCCCTTTTTACCCGACACCGGGCCACTGGCACCGTCCTTCTGTTGGTCTATGTTGATGACATCCTTCTCACTGGGGATGACTCAAAGGGGATTCAAGATGTCAAACAACATCTGAGCACTGTTTTTCAAACTAAAGACCTGAGGAAACTTCGCTACTTCCTGGGTCTCGAGATTGCCCGGCGGCCGGACGGGTTGGTGCTCTCCCAACGAAAGTACTGTCTCGATCTTCTCAAAGATGTTGGTCAGTCTGGTTGCAAACCAGCTTGTACCCCGATGGAGGCAAATCACAAACTATGCGCTCATGCTTCGGATGACGATTTGCTGCTTACGAACCCGGAATACTATCGACGCCTTGTGGGAAAGTTGATCTATCTAACAGTCACGAGGCCGGATATATCATTTGCAGTTGGGGTTGTCAGTCGGTTCATGCATGCCCCCCGGGCTTCTCATCTTCAAGCGGTTGAACGGATTCTTCGATACCTTAAGGGAGCTCCGGGTCAAGGGCTGGTTTACAAAACTTCTGACTCTGCTCCCGCATTGGTTGCCTATTCTGATGCCGACTATGCGGGTTCTCTGGACGATCGAAGGTCAACTAGTGGGTTCTGTACTTATTTTGGTGGTCATCTTATTACATGGAAGAGTAAAAAACAGGCTGTGGTAGCCCGTTCCTCTGCAGAAGCTGAATACCGATCGATGGCCTCGGTTGTCTCAGAACTCACATGGCTTGAAAGTCTCCTTACTGACCTGGGAGTAAAACTCCCCTCCTCTGCTGTTTTATTTTGTGATAGTCAAGCCGCCATACACATCGCAAAGAATCCGGTATTTCATGAGCGCACAAAACATATCGAGGTTGACTGTCACTTTGTTCGTGAGAAGGTTCAATTGAAGAAACTCGAATTGAAGCATGTTCCAGGAACTGATCAAGTTGCCGACATCCTCACAAAGGCCTTATCAAGCACCCTGTTCTACCAGTGTTTGTCCAAGCTGGGTGCATATGACCTATACGCTCCAGCTTGCGGGGGAGTGTTGGAAAAGCCCACTTAAATTAAGCCCATTTGTATAGCATTTATTGTTTTTCTCTCCTCTCTTTAGTCCCACATTGTGTATAGGACTTTTCTCCCTCTTTCTATTTGTACCAAGTGGACATATATACAAGGTTGGCTTTCTCCATTTCTACAGAATCAATCATTGTTTTCTCTTCTATTCAACATGGTATCAGAGCCACAAGGCATGAAACCCTAATTTTTTTTTCGATTGCTACGCCACTTTGATTTTCGCCTCTTTCTTCCCTCTCCTTTCCCATCCGCCGTCCAACCTCCAATACTGACGGGTCTTGCCGCTTCCGCTACCGTCCAGGAGATCGATTTTTGATCTCATCGGCGGGAGCGGCTCTAGATCCATTATTGTCGGCTGCTAATTCTTATCCCGCTGTTCTCATTCATCGATCTCGTCCTCGGCTGTTCCTGCCGCCGATTTCCTGCGCTGGAGTTTTTCTCGTCGTGTCGCTGCTCTTCTCGGCTAATCCCATCTGGAGTCCTATCTTCTGTCCCAGCCATAGATCCCATTGAGCTAGTTCGCTCTCACGCTTCTTCATTTCCGCGCATCCGAGACCCGCCGACGGACACAGCGACACATGATCCAGTCAAAATAGATTTAGTCGCTGCCCGTTTCTCTGTTAAAGCCCTAATACCTAGCGTCTCTTCCTTCTTCCCTCGGTTCGTGCAGCCGCTGAGTCCGTCTAGACCGAGCACGCTTCGATCTTGCTTCCGCTCGTCTCGTCGCTCCTGATTCAGCGTGTTTGTTGCTGATCCTTATGTGCCTGTTGTTTCCCCTATCCAGTTGTAGGTGACTACTGCAGATCCGAGGCAGCCTCGCCTCTATTCCTACTTACTGTCGATGGTCGGCCTCACTGCTGCTCCTCCAGATATATGCTCAAGCTCCCCTCAGTGGATTCCAAACACCTTCCAGCGACTGCTGCTGTTTTCGGGGTGTTGATCTCCCACATAAGTTAAGTTTTTTTTGTGTGTTTTCAGTTATCTGTCTGTGATTTTTTATTATTGTATTTGCTTCATGTTGTGTTGTTATGCCTATATGCACGTGTGTTTCACTTGAGGTGGAGTGTTGCGATGAATGTATCTCTGATGATCACTCCCAACTTTTTTGCATACGTTCCACACAGCCTTTAGGCTTATGTCGTATGTGTCTCCCCACATGTCTTCCTATTTGGTCGTCTGTTGGGGACGCGACTGATATTGGTATTCTAGTCTCATCAATTTATGTCACGCGGGACTGTGCCGTGAGGGACCGCTCTTTGTGCGGATTATCCCCGGTTGCCCGGTTGATGATTTGTTCCATATCATTTGTTCTTTTTTGCATGTTGTGTGTGGGTGATGTTGGTTGTAACGTCCCGGTTTAGAGCTCAGAGGCCCACGACGTAACCGTGCAGCTTGTCTCACCCCGGTGCCCCGCTACAGGACTGCAGTCCGTGCCACCCAAACCAATCTCCGGCCTGTTTCTCAGCACAACGGGTTTTTGCGCACGCGGGGATTCGAACCCACGCCGCATTGATAAGGCACCGTCCACATTCCTCATCACCAGCTGAGCTGCAGCTCAGCTGGTGATGAAAACTGTGGAAGGTGTCTTATCAATGCGGCGTGGGTTCGAATCCACGCGTGCGCAAAAACCCGCTGTGCTAAGAAACAGGCCGGAGATGGGTTTGGGTGGCACGGACTGCAGTCCTGTAGCGGGGCACCGGGGCGAGACAAGCTGCACGGTTACGCCGTGGGCCTCTGAGCTCTAAACCGGGACGTTACATAAAGTGCACTTTTATGTAACGTCCCGGTTTAGAGCTCAGAGGCCCACGGCGTAACCATGCAGCGTGTCTCGCCCCGGTGCCCCGCTACAAGATTGCAGTCCGTGCCACCCAAACCCTTCTCCGGCCTGTTTCTCAGCACGACGGGTTTTTGAGCATGCTAGGTTTCGAACCCAACACCTCCTTGATAAGGCACCTTCCACAGTTCTCATCACCAACGGCGTACGCACCTTGTATCAGAGGGTCGTTTTTCTTCCCCCGAGGGTTTTTCGTAAGTTTTAATAAAATGTTCTAAGTTTCGCTGGATCCGCTCTTTGTGGGATGATTTAATTTGTTTGCCATGTAGAAGGCGTTGTTTTAAATCTTTTTTCCTACACATAATTTGCGTTTTTTTCATTTATTTTTCGCTACGCTTTATGGTAGAAAACGAATTAAAGCTGTGCTCTCTCTCTCTATGAAGCGGTCGGATAATCCTTTGGTATGAGTTTGCCGCTTAACCCAACCAGAAATCCATGGATTGGGGTCCGACGTCTAGCCGTAGAGAACAAGGTCAAAACCGGAATTTAAATGATAAACGTTGTAATTCTACAGTTACATCCACAAATTTTTCAAGGGAAAATTATTTTTAAAACATAATTACTTCTACTACGCAAATTAATTATTTTTCCTGTTTCGACGGATCTATTAAACAACCATGCAAAATATCAGTGGTTCACCAATAATTTCGGTAGAAGAGAACTACTGTTGTCCTTATAATCTAACTTGCTCAGAATATGATCATAACATTCATCTTCCAACAAATGGAACAAATGAAAATTCGAATGCTCGAAATAGCATATTCAATTTTATAATTGATAAATTACAAACAATAAGTACAGATTTGCACAAACTTACACTTCACCTAAAAGGAAAACAATCAATAGCCGAACCCAATCCAACTGACGAACGCAAACTTCATTGGTTAAATAATATTAATATGGTAAAATATAATTCCTTGGAAAGAAATAAAATTGATATTACCGACGTAAATCATATATATTATGATGCTTTACTTGAACTAAAACAAAATGAACTTAACGACGAAATAAATTGCACCCAACTCTATGACTACCATCACAAACACCAACACGCCATAGATTTTTATAAATTTCAAGACTTTGAAAACAATTCAAAGCCTTTTTCAGATTCCGACACACACAAAATTATAACACCAACAATTATAAAATATATGTTGAAACCGGTGAAGTAATTTCAAATGATAGTAGCATATCTAGAAAACATGAACGAACAGAGGTTAAGGAGGAAACTTTCGATCCAGAGTTTTTTAGATATGCTAAACGCCAAGAATGGATGAATTATCATAATTATCAACACCATCGTAATAAAACACCAACACATAATTCACATAACAATCTAGGGAGTTTTTTTAATATTGATAATATCCCACATAGAGAGTTAAAAAATACATGTCTGAATGGACCCAACACATAAATGAGACCATTCAAATTCTTCCTAAAGAGCTAAGTCAGGAAGATTTCTTGTTATATGCCACTAGCCTCTGGGAAGGGTTTGCTCTGGCTTGGTTAAAAAACTTTGATAGCATGCATCCTGAAGAAGTTCAAAATATTAAATTTGCTACAACAAAAAAATATGATTAATAGATTGTTGTCCATTTTATATGCTGACCTAACAGGAGAAAGTCTCGTCGACGTACATAATATAGAAACACTATTATTAAAAATATAACTATGTGACATTTCTCTGCTAGAAGAATTTGCTGCTACATATATTTGCTATATATTCAAACTAAATGATGTTCAAAAGAAAATTTTTTGGATAAAAAACTTTTTTCAAAAAATACCAGCACCGTGGAACGCCTTAATCGAAGAAAAATATAATAAACTGCGTAATACCGACACAGATTTCTCTCATAATACTGGATTTCTCAAAAAATACTGTATGGACACAATAAAGGGTTATTGCGAGCAAGTAAAAGCCTTGAAACAAATAAAAGACCAGATCGCCTCCTCAAAATTAGGACAAAGTTGCTGTAATAAATACGATGAAGATACTAATTTATATTATGGATGCATCCCTGGATACCAACCACATCAACGAGCACGATATAAAATAACTCGAAAAAATGGAATTCGGATTTTAAGCAAAAATATAAAAATGACAATAATTTTCAAAAATGAAAATTTATACAACAAAAATATAAAAATAATTGTAAATGCTTTAAATGCCAACAAGATGGTCATTATGCAAATGAATGCCCCACCACAATTAAAAAGATATTTATCCCAAATCTTCAAGATTATGACATTAATACTTACAGTATAAAAGATATTCCAAGTGACGAATGATCAATGTATGAATTAGAATCTATACACTCTGATATGAACAAAAATGTTGAAAATTAAACATAAACATGATCACTTTAAATCAAACATTAAATATCATTCAAATCGAATTAACATCACCATACACATTATATCCACAGAAAGAAGATATAACTTCACCAGGATACACATTGTTTGCTAGTACTGATATTACCATAGCGCGATATCATACGCGCAAAATAACTCTCGATCTCAAAATTACCATTCCCCTAGGATATTTCGGTTTCATCACGAATAGACCCACTATAGCAAAAAAGCAACTAATAATTACAAGTGTGATAATTCGCCCCTCCGACAACCAATCTATTTCCATCATCGTTAAAAATATGGCAATCGACGATATTCAAATAGAACAAGGTGTTCGCATCGCATTACTAATAATCCTTAAATACAAAAATTTACCCATGATAAAGAAAAATGTCATAAACGAGACAAACGAACGCTCTCCAAAAAAGAGCAGATATAATTCTGACTACTTAGAATCATCATCTTTTAATGTCTTAATGAACACTTATAAAGAAATTACCAATAATACTCTTTCGGATAGTATTGACGAAGAATATACTATAACAGATGAAGATGTATAACGCCTAAAGGAGGCCATACCAAATACACATAAAAACGAAATCTATAAATTAAATAATTGGAAATCACGATTTTTGAATAAAAATGTATACATCTTCGAGCGTATGCAAGGAAATATAGAGCTTAAAGAAGGAGAAAATTTCAATTCAATTCAACTTTTAGATATAAATAAATTAAATAATTTAAAAAAAACGATATCCTGATAAAAACTACCTACATATAGGAAGAATCCAGATAAAAATAACTGGATTATTTCGATCCAGAATTAATAGCCCAATTTTAGTTGTCTGCCACGATGAACGCATTATCGACCCCTTAAAGAGCCTTTTAGGAGGAGCAAAATCAAATCTCGGTAATAGAGTTTTTGGAGTAAATATACACCCAGACTACTGTGTAAGCCTGCACGATCAAAATATAACGAAATCCATTACGTTATCAATAAATATAAAAAACGTCTCCATGATAACTGGATCAAAGGTTCTTGGAATCCAATGAGAACATTGTATAGCCTTAAATGATACATCAACATTCAGTTCTATCACACCAAAAGACTCGATAACGTTATATGAGGTTGGTATTGGAAAAACAATACAACCTCGAATCCTTAATTTCAATCATTTCCAAAATGATACGGATCTTCAAGTTTTTATTAAATACCTGCCACGCCAAATAACAATGCCAGAAGAAGTTTTTATCGACACAAGAAATTCTATTACAGCCACGTATGAAAAAAAGAATGAAGGCACTTCTTCAAATTCCAAATTTTTGCGAAGCAATTCTTCGCATTTTACAAATCTTGTCCATACTAGCAATAGTTTTATCGCTACTAGCTCAGAAGACCAGGATAATATTCCTGTTGAAGGACGAACCATTAAATTCATCGAAAAACTCGATGAAATGGATAAAACAAATATCCATCCCCTATCAGGGAATTTGAGTGTAAAAGTACCAATATCACAAATATGGTACGACCCATTGGTCTCAAAAACACAATTAGACCCAATCGGTCTCATCAGCCCTATTGGTTGAATATGTTCGTATTACGACCCACTTGGTCTCACAACCCTATTGGTTGAAATATATTTGTTTAAATTCATTTTGACCCAACAGGTCAAAATAATCATACTGGTTGTCTTAATACCCAATTGGTATTTATATACAGGGTATGAACAAAACAATGATAAAACATTCAAATAGGAGTTTGCTGCAAGCAACATCAGACACTTCTGAAAAATGTTCACATCGAATGACTTTATCGGACACCTCTGATAAAAGGGTTACCACCCAAATTGGCCCAACAGCACATACGGCGAAAGCCTTCAAACTCTATCATTTTCAAACCCCTCTTTTCCATTCACGTACAAAATTGAAATATTATGACTATCAGTTACTTAATAATTTGCTGTATGAATTTGAGCATGGTGGAAAGCGCAATTTCATTGAAACAATGAAATTACTCGCTGAAAGGCTTGCAAATATTGAATTACTCGAGAATAAGAGAAAGGTCCAACAAGCCGAAGAAGAAACACAGTCTGAAATCGAACGAAGTCTTCTAAAATGGGACAATTCAGTATAATGGATTGATTATTGATCCGCAGAATCTCTTGATACAATCTGCAAACATAATATCGATACATAAAGCCGGACGGTACATCGTCAGAGGCGTTCCGGGGACAAAATACGAAGTCACTATATGGGATGACGAGGCTATCTACCAAAAATATGATTCTCAGTACATAATCCATATCTTCTATGCCAGGATGCTCCAACAAAAAAAATAACTATTCCAACACTATGCCAAGATGCTCCAATAGCCAAGATGCTCCAATAAAGTAGATGCTTGACTTATCCTACAAGAAAGAAAGCTCCAATAGCCAAGATGCTCCAATAAAGCAGATGCTTGACTTTTCCTGCAAGAAAGAAAAAAGCAGATGTGTCAAATAAAATAATGATTAGGTGATATTGTAGCCATATAATGGCAAGAGGCCTATATAAGGGAACCTCTTCTGATGTAATAGATATCGAGAAATAGAAGTTGAGAAAATTTCTCTAAGTTCTTCTGAGATACTCTTGATTTCCAATTTTTCTTCCACCTCCGCTCTTACGCTTTTCTTCCACCTCCAGCCCATCTAAAGGAGAGATACGACCAACACACGCACCTGGTATCAGAGGGTCGTTTTTCTTCTTCGGCTTGTTGGACCTTTCTCTTATTCTCGAGTAATTCAATATTTGCAAGTCTTTCAACGAGTAATTTCATTGTTTCAATGAAATTGCGCTTTCCACCATGTTCAAATTCATACAACAAATTATGAAGTAACTGGTAGTGAGAATATTTCAATTTCGTAGGTGAATGGAAAAAAGGGGTTTGAAAATGATAGAGTTTGAAGGCTTTCGCCGTATGTACTGTTGGGCCAATTTGGGTGGTAACCCTTTTATCAGAGGTGTCCGATAAAGTCGTTCGATGTGAACATTTTTCAGAAGTGTCTGATGTTGCTTGCAGCAAACTCCTGTTTGAATGTTTTATCCTTGTTTTGTCCATAACCTGTATATAAATACCAATTGGGTATGAAGACAACCAGTATGGTTGTTTTGACCTGTTGGGTCAAAATGAATTTAAACAAATATATTTCAACCAATAGGGTTGTGAGACCAAGTGGATCGTAATACGAACATATTTCAACCAATATGGTTGATGAGACCGATTGGGTTTAATTGTGTTTTTGAGACCAATGGGTCGTATCATATTTGTGATATTGATACTTTTACCCTCAAATTCCCTGATAGGGGATGAATATTTGTTTTATCCATTTCATCGAGTTTTTCGATGAATTTAATTGTTTGTTCTTCAACAGGAATATTATCCTGGTCTTCTGAGCTAGTAGCCGTAAAACTATTGTTAGTATGGACAAGATCTGTAAAATGCGAAGAATTGTTTCGCAAAAATTTGGAATTTGCAGAAGTGCCTTCATTCTTTTTTTTGATACGTGGTTGTAATAGAATTTCCTGTGACGATAAAAACTTCTTCTGACATTGTTATTTGTCGTGGCAGGTCTTTAATAAAAAACTTTAACATCCGTATCATTTTGGAAATGATTGAAATTAAGGATTCTAGGTTGTATTGTTTTTCCAATACCAACCTCATATAACGTTATTGAGTCTTTTGGTGTAATAGAACTGAATGTTACCGTATCATTTAAGGCTATACAATGTTCCCATTGAATTCCAAGAACCTTTGATCCAGTTATCATGAAGACGTTTTTTATATTTAATGATAACGTAATTGATTTCATTATATTTTGATCGTGGAGGCTTACACAGTAGTCTGAGTGTATATTTACTCCAAAACTCTATTAGCAAGATTTGATTTTGCTCCTCCTAAAAGGCTGTTTAAGGGTCGATAATGCGTTCATCGCAGCAGACAACTAAAATTGGGCTATTAATTCCGGATCGAAATAATCCAGTTATTTTTATCTGGATTCTTCCTATATGTAGATAGTTTTTATCAGGATATCATTTTTTTAAATTATTTAATTTATTTATATCTAAAAGTTGAATTGAATTGAAATTTTCTCCTTCTTTAAGCTCTATATTTCCTTGCATACGCTCGAAGATGTATAATTTTTATTCAAAAATTGTGATTTCCAATTATTTACTTTGTAGATTTCGTTTTTATGTGTTTTTGGTATGGCCGCCTTTAGCCGCTCTACGTCTTCATCTGTTATAGTATATTCTTCGTCAATACTATCCGAAAGAGTATTATTTGTAATTTCTTTATAAGTGTTCATTAAGATATTAAAAGATGACGATTCTAAGTAGTCAGAATTATATCTGCTCTTTTTTGGAGAGCGTTCGTCTGTCTCGTTTATGACATTTTTCTTTATTATGGGTAAATCTTTATATTTTGTCCCGCATTGCCTACCTCTATTGGTGTTATTTGATGTGTCCAGGCTGAAAGGTCCCCCCTTCATCTTTAGGGGGAGTGTTGAATTATCGAGTCAATGTCGGTCTTGTAGTGTCTTTATGTGTTTGAGGTTTAGTCCCACGCTACCTATCAGTGTTATATATCTTGTTGTAATTCCTATATAATGCACTAAGTGGATGAATAATAGAATCAAGTATTTCTTTTCTCTACTATTCAACATTCATCAAGCAAGCGGAGCATCGTACGAGTCCCAAAGGTTCCAAAGGGACCGAAGGCGGTGATTCGTGATAGTGACAAAGTGTACTATGTATGTGAGCCGATTGGTGAAGAATGTGGGCTTAGCAAAAGGCTCGATATCATATAAGCAGAGCGAGGTTTCCTCATTCAAAAGGATTTTCATCGATGAAAGAAAAAATAAGAAGACTCTGACATGTGTTTTCATGCCCTGAGGTTGATGAAGCCTGACGAAGTTTATCAAGTAAGCAGAGTATCACAACTAAAATGAGGATCCCCTTGGTTAATGAAGAAGGGATTTTTTGGTTGTAGAGTAACCCAAGAAGATGCATTATTTTAACGACCATGGATAAAGGCGATGCATCCAAACACGCGAGTGGTGTATGGAATGGGAGAAGAATTCATTTAAAAAATATAAAAGTGTGATTTTCTCATGAAGACTGATGGTTTGCAGTTGATTAAATAGCTGGAGAGAATGTCATGCCCCTTATATTCTTCTATTCTGCCACAACATTTTGTTGTAAAGCATGAGAACAACTGATACAATGAATAATGCCACGAGAGATAAAAAAAGAAGTGAATAAGACACTCGTATATTCAATGACATCACCGGTCCACAGTTCTTTTCAAAGAGGATCCAACTTGAGTTTTTATTTTATAATAGAAGGGTTGAAAGACATTGAGTCTATCATATCTGTCTTTCAGGAGGTAGACCCAAGTACTTCTAGAAAAGTCATCATTAAAGGTGATAAAATGCAAATTTCCTTGGCCCGCAAGCTTAATAGAATTACAACCCCATATATGTGACGGTCCCTTTATGGCTACCACTACAATATAACTTAGCATTTCATAAGAGCAAAGTACGAACAGTCAGAGTACAACAGTATGTGAAAGAGAGTACTAGAAATAAAAGAGCAGGACAAAATAAATCATTTCATTTTTTTAAGAGTTTCTGATACATATATACATGAGTCCAAAAAGGTAGCCCTAACATACAAAAGGGGATTACCATACTACACACAACAGACAACTGACTCATATCACACAGCTACTATGTACAGATATATATATATATCCTGATAACTAATATCATACTGACACTACATGCAGTAAAACTGGAACTTCTCATGGGGGCACTCTGGGTCACTGCACCTCTCTCTGTGCTCCTGTAGTACGCCAAGGACTGCTGAGTAAACCTCCACCCAAAGACGATACTTCTTTTCCTGCCGAGTAGTGCGTGGTCGACGTTGACTACTAGTGACTGAGACCGCCTCTTCCTAGACCTGTTTAGTTTTATTTTATATTAGTCAATTGACTATGTGAATTCTTGGTTTCCCTTGCTTTTCCTTATTATGATTAGTTCTTAATATTTTGGCATTTCTTTTCCTTTATTTTCAGTCATATCAGGACTTATATTACTTGTACATAATGTCTCTTTGCTTTTTAATTCACTTTTGAGAGTGAGCTATCTGAAATGTAAATTAAGTGTCCTTATCTCACACTAAGGTGATGTTTTCACGTGTTCTTGTCTCGCACGTACATTTACCCATCATCTTGTCTTGTTACATTTCTCTTGTGGCTTAATCATATATTTGCCCTTGCATGGTTATTATCATCTCATCTTATTTAAGCATTTACGCATTTAAGCATTGAAGCATTTTATCTTATTTATTATTTAGCATTTAAGCATAATATAAGAACAAAGGAAACATAAGAAATTGCATTGTATAAGGAAAAGAACTCACTCCTACTTTCTCCTTGCCCTTATTCTTGCATTGATCAGTTTCTCGTACTTTTTCCCTGCCTTTATCTTTTCTTCCTTCTTCATTTTGTTTACTACTGCCTTGTGACGTCATCTCCTATAACATAGAACATCAAATAATTATCAATTTGATGCTTTTAGTGTATGGTACGTACATTACTCGGCTTTAAGGGGAATCCCCTTAACTTAATTAGGTCAAAGGAGGCAGGAAATCGCTGCCCTACTCTAATTAATTCCAACCCTAGTATAATAACAAGGGTTTCTGCCCCATATTACTTGTGCCCTCTTCCACATAAGAGATAGTTAGGGTAAAATTTCCAACATGAAATAGGTACTTAGGGTTACATTTAAAGTGAACGAAATTATAGTTTGTAGCCTCCTAATTCATTATAGAAACATTTTGAACAAAAGGATCCAAGAAACTCCAAAATCTCTCAACCCTAGGTTTTTCTCCCTTTTCAATCCGTGTAGATCTTTGGAAAAAGGAACAAAAGGATTAGAGGGGAAAAGATTACCTTGTGTTAGGAAGAAACATCGAGAGAAACGAAGGAGATTTGGGCCTCCGGCGAGATCTGGCGTCGATCGGCTCCTGCGCGGCTTCCGTCGGGCGCGATTCCAATCCTGGCGGAAATAAGAACCGCGGGATTGCTCTTTCCCCTCTTTTTACACGATGCCGCTCGGTATTAACATGACACGCATGTTTGAGACCGCCTATTGTCGGTCCAACTCAACCCAACCGGTCACCATTGCACCTCCAACCGGATTTTACCTACACAACACTTCTCCTCATAGCCTAATTGACTTGAATTAAAACATATCAATAACATGTACCTGTAATAAATTTACGCGACGTCGCAATATATCAGATTGTACTGAATAAAAAAAAACAGTACTCGTAATTTTAGTTTTAGTAGGGAATGATTTACTATGATGCTTGTCAAATTTGTAAGCCTGTAGAAGACTTAATCAAAAAAGATGGGAGTAACTATGAAGGAGATGAGTCAGTAAATGACCAAGACATTGCTGACCTAAGTCGAGAGAGACTGTGTAGCACTATAGAAAAAATTTGTTATCCAAGTATTATAGGCTACCCAACTCAGTCCTAACAACAATTTTCTTCCACGTACGATGGTACTGAAAGTAGTAATTTAACAGAAAAAAGCCAGAATAGTTTACATTTTTTGTAATAACGAAAATGAGAGGAGAGGATACGGAGGATACCCTTCTATATGGAGGATATAGAAGACTTGTGCAAGAGTGCCATTTGTAACCAATATTTTAAATGTCCTCCGACATATAGATTTTGAGGGCAAAACAATATTTTTTTCCAGAAAAAAATGATTATATCCTTAAGTGAAATATAAGGCTACATATTCTATTTTTCCTGGCATATCGATGACACGAATTTTGAAAACATCATCCGCTATTTTATTTTAGGTTATATTTTTTATAAACATGTCTATATTACCTTAATGTATTGCATTATATAATGCTTAAATTGATAAGACTTATTATTTCATTCTCTTTCGTAGATGTTATTATTACAATCAAGTTTGTATATTCATTTAACCTTATGCACTTTTCAGTTTATATTCAACAAAGTAGTAAAATATTCGACACATTATTAGATGATTTTTATGCTTTAATACAATTTTGTTATGCGAAAGATGACTTATTAATTAAGGGCATTTAACTTTTAGATATTATTTGCTATAAAACTTAGTGTTATGTAAATAAAATTATCTTATGATATTAAATATATTTTACCAATTTTCAATTTGTACTTGTTTTGGATACTTATTAGTAGTGGTCGTAATGTATTACTAATATTTTATTTTAGATGCTAGTATATATATATATATACTAGCATCTTCGAACGGGCTCCGCCCGTTCTCGATGCGTCGCTGCGGGCTTCGCCCGCCCCCCTCCCGACGGGCTTCGCCCGCCCCCCTCCCGGCGGGGTTCGCCCACCCCCCAACTTTTAATAAAAATTTTAATAGAAATTTTCGAACGGGTCCGCCCGTTCTCGATGCGTCGCTGCGGGCTTCGCCCGCAATCAAGCGGGCTTCGCCCGCAATCAAGCGGGCTTCGCCCGCAATCAAGCGGGCTTCGCCCGCTCCCTTCGCCCGCCTCCCGGCCCCCCTCCCGGCGAGCTTCGCCTGCCCCCCTCCCGGCGGGCTTCGCCCGCCCCCCAGCTTTTAATAAAAAATTTAATAGAAATTTTCGAACGGGCTCCGCCCGTTCTCGATGCGTCGCTGCGGGCTTCGCCCGCAATCCAGCGGGCTTCGCCCGCCCCCATCCCGACGGGCTTCGTCCGCCCCCCAGCTTTTAATAAAAATTTTAATAGAAATTTTAATATAAATTTAATAATCTCAAAATAATTAATTATTTAATTAATTATATAATTAATAAAAAATGAAAAAAAAATTAAAAAAACGAAAATCCCCTCCGCTTCGGCCTGCTCATGCAGGCCAAAATTCCCCGCCGCCGGCGGCCTGCCCAGCGCCCCCCGGCGGGTTCGCCGGCCTCCGGCGAACCCGCCGGGGGTTGCCGGCGGTCTCACGGGCAGGGCCGCCGACGGTGGCCCTGCCCGCTCGCCGCCGCCCCCCGGCGGGTTCGCCGGAGGCCGGCGAACCCGCCGGGGGCGCCGGCAGGCCGCCGGCGGCTCCGCCGCCGGCGGTGGGGTGAAGCAGCGAAGCGACAGGAGTGCGGGATTGGGCATCGGGAATTTGGATGGGGTGAACAGTGCTTCCATTTGGATATCCAGATATTAGCAGGCCAGTTTTGTTAGATCCAATGGTCAGATCCAATTTTCTGAAGATCGGACGATCCGAATTCATTCGATGGTGTGCTTGAAGATATGCATATTGTTTTATATAATAAAGATATATATATATGGAGAGATATCATATGCGGGCGTACGGGCAAGGGTCAAAATGACCTCAAATCGAAAAGTGATCAACATGAAAGTTGTAGATCTCGGCGAGACGAACAACTTTCATGTTGATCACTAGTATATGCATAATAATGCTAACCCCTGAGACCTTTAATTTTAATTACATTAAATAGGAAATGTTCTAGTTATGCATCATTTGGCCCCACCCACTTAAGAGCTTCCCACTTAAGGGCTTTCCGTAGGCTTACCCCTATTGGTGAATCCATCCGTAGATCGCTTCTACATCATTGGATTCGAAACGTTTGCATTTCCTTATGTCGAATTTTATTATTCTATTCTTGACGTATTTTTATATATAAAAGGAAAAGTGTTTTTAATATAAACATCCCCTCAGATAGTTATATCTCTTAATTTTTCCCTCGCCCACATTTCTTTCTTGGCGATATTTATATCATTGAGTTACTCGTATGCACAGGCAATGGTTCTTAAAATAAAAACAGGAAAATACTGAAATACTTGAATAAATGTAATTCCCAGAAATAAAATACTCACATCCTTTCTCTTATCCTTCTTGGTGTTAGGGTTGCGATTATACTGAGACGTCATTCCTCAGTATCCTCCAATTCGGTCTTGGTTGCGGAAACCACTGAAATAACACTCATTTTAAACTGGGTTGCATCTCATTCTAGTCGTTTACGTAAAAGATTTATAGTCGCTAAAAACATTGGAAATTCGAGATCGAAAAACGTCAAAAATGTTAAATCACTTATAAACTTTACCGGAAAGCTATAAATAAGTCTCGAAATGGACTAAAACAACCCCCAAATGGACATCCGTCCCCTCAAAAAATTCTGTACAGCAAAGGATAAAAATTGGGTAAACCACCCCTTGAAAACTCAACGAAATGTAGATCAAACATAATGAAACCTGTCTCCACATATTCATAAAAATGTAAACGATTTTCTGCCCAAAAATAGTGAAGAAATAGCTTTCGTTTAATCTGGAAGAAAAGGAAGAGGCGACAACAGTTCAGTACAGCAGCAAACTCACAGCACAACGCACGACAACAACAGCTCACATCACAAGCTGTAGCAGAGGAAACCCCAAAATCAGCGACACCTAGCTGTTCACGGTGTAACAACAAACAAAGAATAGGAGCGGCGGCAGAGAAGCAGTCGACGGCGGCAGAGCGGAAGCTCGGCAGCGGTAGTGTAGTTTCTCGGCAACCTAACTCTAAGAAGAAGAAGAAGAGAGGAGATGGGAAGTAGTCGGCCAGAGAGAGAAGAAGAAACCCTGGAGGAGGGAGCAGCAGTCGACGACAGCGCACAGAGACGGAAGAGGCGACAGAATGAAGTGCGGTTGAAGAGAAGGCTCGACTCCTTATAACCACGGTATTCAGCGGCAAACGGTGAGACCGACCCATTGCTAAATAGGTGGGATCACCACGATTTACCAAGTGTCAAAAACCAACACCAAAACAGCCATCCACTAACCCAATCTCAACAACCAGCTGCCACCACACCACACCAAATGTCACAAATAAAAATGAAACAAAACCGTGCACATTAAAAAACCGCGCAAAAATTCGGAAAACACACATTGCCTTGCATTCTCGTCATCGGGGATATAAAAGAAACTTTTCCACATATTTTCCACACATTACCCCCAAACAAGTTGCCTCCTGCATATGTATAGAACCCTAGGAATAACTGTATCACCATAACTGTTAAATCAAACCACCCAGATCGGACGACTCAAATTTTCTGGACCGATCGGGGGCTAAATACATCTCAAAATATAAAAAGTAATATATAAAAGCCACTTGGATCGATCTTTCGGACGCAACCACAAACTCTGATCGTCCGTCGGGACAGCGGATCACCGCCTCCTGCAGGAATACACGTGTGTAGGTCGTAGCACGCCGTCAGTTACCCTCCAAGAATTACTCCCACTAAATAAAGCTTAGCTTTGAAGTTTCTAAAACAACCCCACCACTTGTACTGAAATCCTAGAAGCATGTGTATCCTAGAAGTCTTAACTGGCAATGACATCATCCATTGTTCTCTTGTGGTACACAGTCTTGTAATCTAAATTTAATTTACTTTGCTCAAATATGATTTTCCTCCTTGTTTTTGATTATCTATATTTGTTTTGTTAAAGTAAATATGAAGGATTTTGTTTTAGATTTTATTGTTATTAGAATACTATCAATGTTGTCCAAGTCGGAGGATGTCAAAATGTTTTGTTTTATATACGTGGGCTATTACTGATTTAATTCTCTAATAATTTAATTAGCTTGGACATGAGACAGAAAAACTCTAGGCAAAGTGGTATGTGATAGACAAATAAAATGTGTAGATGAAACATGTAGAACATGTATATTATTTATTGAGGAATGCATGATCGGCTGGCTATGGAATTTTATTCATATGGTTATATCCCTCTATTCTATCAAAAGTCAGAACTTCTCTGTAAACAGAATGGTTATAGAAAGGTTAAGTGGTATTTTCTCCTTCTGAAAGTTTCCCTCGGGAGATGTTGGAGAGGTATCACCTAGTCTTGATATTCATCTACCGTAAAATTCTCAAGATTAAATTTTTCAATGTCTATCCCACAAGGTACAAGTTTAGCACTATCATCTGTTGCTCTATTACTTGATATTTAGATTCTTTTTTTTTTCCAAGGTAAATTAAATCTTTACATTCCTGCATGTGAAGGAGAAAAGGGAAAGGCAAGAGTGCAAGTGAGGAAGCATACTTATTCTTCTTTTGCTTACTCTTACTTTTTTTGATTCAATTACCTCTGTATCTTTCTCATTCAAGGGGATGATTTCTTCTGAGTAATTTACTTTGATCACATATTCTTTCATGACCGAGTCATTTACTTTGATCACATTCTTTCATGACAACAACAACATTCAACAACATTTATGCCTTTATCTCACTAGTGTGGTCGGCTATATGGATCTTTTGTCGCCATTGTGCCCTATTTTTTGTCATAATCTCACTAATGCCTAAGTACATCATGTCTTTCCTTACAGTTTCATTCCAAGTCTTTATTGGTCTACCCCTCCCTCGTTTAACATGCCTAGTGACTAGACTCTCACAACGCCTAACAGGTTCCTCTAATGGTCTCCTTTGTACGTGTCCAAACCATCTTAGACGAGTTTCTTGCATCTTCTCTGCAATTGATGCTACTCCTGTCTTATCCCTGATACTTTTTATTCCTAATTTTATCCAATATCGTGTGTCCACACATCCACCTAAGCATTCTCATCTCCGCAACTCCCATTTTTTGCTCATGTATACAATTCACTGCCCAACACTCAGAACCATAGAGCATCGCGGGTCTAATTGCAGTACGGTAAAACTTGCCCTTAAGTTTTAGTGGTACTTTACAATCACATATGATCCCTGACGCGCCTCTCCACTTCAACCAACCCGCTTAGATTCTATGTGTCACATCTTTATCAATACCTCCTTGTTTTTGAACTTATCGATCCAAGATATTTAAAATACTCACTACGGGAAATATCTTGATCACCCAACTTAATAACGAAGTCATCTGTCCTTCTTGTACTGCTAAATTTAAGCTCCATATACTCTGTCTTTGCCCTGCTCAACCTGAAACCTTTCTTTTCTAAAGTATCTCGCCAAGATTCAAGTTTTGCGTTTACACCCTCGCGCATCTCATCAACCATAACGATATCATCCGCAAACAATAAACAACAAGGTATTGCTTGCTGGATATGTTTGGCGAGGTCATCTAAGATAAGGGTAAAGAGATAAGGGCTTAAATCTGAACCTTGATGTAAGCCAACAGTAATAGTGAATTCCTGTGTTAATCCTCCATCTGTCACATTCTCCATCTTTGGTATCTAGTCACTTATAAAATTCTTCATAAGTTTGACTTCTTGCTTTACTTACTGTCTGTTTAACTTGTTTTTTTGGCAACTTTATACATGACTAAGTTTTCATTATTCCTACAAGCGTAGAGTAATTTATAGCTGTCACTTTTTGCCCTCACTTTGTCTTGCACTTCCTCTTTCCACCACCAAGATTCCTTATTTGGGGGCACAAGTCCTTTTGATACTCCAAGTACGTTCTTTCACTTATCCTTAAATGTGAAGACATAACTTCCCATGAGATATTAAGATCAACATAAGGGTCATCAACTAGTCATTCTATAACTGCCTTCTTGAAAACAACCTGTTTTTCCATCTTCAAGTTCCACCACCGAATTTCATTTTTGTTTTTGTCTTAAATTTATTATATTTAATTTGTACATCTAACACTACTAACCTATGTTGTGTTATCTAACTTTCTTCTGATATTATTTTTCTATCCTTACAAATCATTTTATCTATTTTACAGATCATAAAATAATCAATTTGTGATTTATTTGGTCTGCTTTTATATGTAATTAAATGGTCTTCCTTATTTATGAAAAGTGTATTTGATACAATTACTCATGTGCTACGACAAAGTCTAAAATAGTTTGTCCTTTTTCATTCTTTTCTCCATATCAATATCCTCTATGAATTGCCGTGTAATATACATTTTCCTTCTCTATATGTCAATTTAAATATACTTCTATGAAAATCTTCTCTTTTTGTGAGATTTCTCTTATTAAATCATGTAAGTCTTCCCAAAATTGCACTTTAATAGCTTCACTTAATCCTACTTGTGGCGCATAAGCATTGATCACATTAATAGTTTCCTTTGCTATGATCAATTTAAGAGCTAAGATTCTATCACATTTTCTACTTACCTCAATAACTTAATCCTTGGAAGTAGTATCCACAATAATACCTACTTCACTGTTTGTTTTATTTTTTCATGTGTACCATAATTTAAAACCTGAATTATCTAAAAATTTAGCTTTCTCACTCATCTATCTAGTCTCTTGCAGACATAAAATATTTATCCTTCTCCTAATCATTGTATCAACTACTTCCATCGTTTTTCCCGTTAGCGTACCTATATTCCAACTTCCAAACCCAAGTCAATCATAATTTCTACGACATATTACCCTAGGACGTCTAATATGTGCGGACTTTTGCCTATTTAACACTACACTCAAGTTCTCTTGGAGGTGCAGCGGTTCTTGCCAAGACGCCGCATTTTGACCATACGACGAGGATTTTTGCAAATTTAACACTACACCCAAGTCCTGGAGATGCAACGGTCCTTGCCAAGACGCCGTATTCGGACCATGCGACGCGTTCCTTAAGGGGAACAACCTAGCTTTTGCACAATTTATCAAATGATCCATATTCGTAAGAGTGACTAAATTTTACCCTGGCCCTATACCTAACACTACCCTCACCATTTTTCATCCGGGCTTGAGACCGGCATTGTCTGGTTTACATTCTTTCATGACTTTGATTATTAAATTCTCTTTTGTTCCAAAGAGCTCTTTGGAATTGAATTGGAACCCCTTATGATCTTTAACATTTAGGTATTAAACTTCTTTTCTAATGCTTCACTTAAATTATTTAATAAAAAGGCGATGGATTTTATATGTTAAAGTTGTTCCTTTTGTTTACCCAGATTGCAAACAAATAGGTGTACATATTGACTGATTTTTTGTTCTCAATTAACTTCTTTGTTTGTCAGCTAGATCGGGTTTTTTTTTATTATAGTTTGTACTAAATTTTAGATAGCATATTTTATCACTTTAGAGATCTTATTATAATTCTATATGAACATTCTCTTCTCTTTCAGTTTCAAAATTTCTTCAATTGGGTTTCAAAGTGTATAAAGATACTTCTGCCCGAGCCAACTGATCAAATTCAGCAACCCAATAGGTTCATTATGCATACTTTTGTATATTGTTGGTTTGTTCGTTTATGTTGATATCTTTGACATTATTTTTTTTCCTCACAGTGAACTTGTAGTCCTATTCCTGAAATTCATTTTTGACCAGGATCCCGTGGGACAGTTTTTGAAGCTTTCAGATGGAAATAATGTCATCATTGTTAATCCGTAGGTTCTTTTCCAGATGCCCATATAATTTGTTTACTGCACTGTTAACTATTTATATCCTGAAGAGTGCATCATAAGCCTTTTCCTACTTTAAAGAATGCATTTTCTACTCCTTTGATCTCTCTCTCTCTCTCTCTCTCTCTCTCTATATATATATATATATATATATATATATATATATATATATATATTTCTACCATTTATATATATATATTTCTACCATATATATCTATCATATATAGCAATATACATATCTTCAAGCACACCAAACATTTCCCCTCAACCGTTTGATCAAAGAACATATTAAATCTCATCCTTTAGATAGAGAGAGAGAAAGAAAGATTGAAAAGAGAGGGGGAGAGAGAGAAAAAGAATATTAATAGGTCTCTTAAAGCTATATGAGAGAGAGAGAGGGAGAGAGTGTGTGAGAGAGAAATTAATTTTTTTACGGCAAAACATACATTTTTTAAAAAAATAAAAATTGTAATATTGAATTTTATTTTGTTACTGTCGTTTTGAGTACTCATATTTATATGTTGCGGGTGTAGCCCATTTTGATGCGGGCGCAGCCCACAACGATAGATCGAGCACGGGCGAAGCCCATGCCAAGGCGGGCGAAGCCCGCCTGGATGCGGCCGAAGGCCCGAGAGCATCGAACACGGGCGTAGCCCGTGCGAAGATGATTGTACACACACGCGCGCGCGCGCATGTATTCAGAATATGGTTAGCAGGTTAAAGTTTAAGAATTTGAAAGGATATTACATTCACTTGACGTTAATTATTTGTTTAGAATATCGCCATAAAGTTGCTTTGCAGAGATTTCAATAGAAGTTTAATAGTGGAATAAATTACATTCCCAGAAACTTATTTTCTTTGTAGTGAGTGATTACATTTGTATTAATTGAATGACCATGTAGAGTCAATTGTTGTAGATGACAGTTATAATATTGTTTACTGAATGAACTACTTCCTGTCCCTGGTCAAGCAGCGTGAGGGTTTAATATAATTTAGTGAATGTTTTTACATCTGTGGATAATTATTATGTTGTATTCTATGAAGAGATAATTATTCTTTTCGATAATTATCAATTTGTGATAGGACTAAATTTGTTACTCTTTCTGTGTGTAGGGATACTAAGGCTTCTAATTTGATGATCTTCAAGATGAATTAGTAAAAAGATTCTCTTCACTTCTTCTGCTCTTCACTTCTTCTTTTTCCTTTTCTTCTTGTCTTCTCTTAGCTATTATCTTAGTTATTATCAGGTTTGGTATCATAAGCACAATCCCTACGCCTTTGTTGAATTTCTACTATACTGTGATGAGGATTGATAGCGCCTTAATTGGGTGATTTTTCATTACCTTAATTTTTTTGTATTGTTACACAAACAATCTGAGTTCACGATTGCGACTGGCTTGGTTTTTCTTATTTTATGCATTTTCTTTTATTTTTTCGAGCTTTATTTTCATAGTTAAGTTATACGGTTACACGATCAGGGCCATCAGATACACTTAACCTAAAACTCCCCTTATTTATATCCCCGTTAGGTTACAAATGTGGGGATCGATGGTTTCCTTTGCAGAAAGAAACCCTTCGATCTTGCTAGTGTTAACTCCAGCACTCCACGATGTGATGTGTCTCTCCATTACCCCCACAGCCTTTGATAAGTCTCATCTTTTCTTTTCTGATTTTCCACTGCCGTACTCACCTCTAGTTTCCTCGCTACATCCCCATCCCGATTTCCTTTTCCCCCTCCTTGTGCTTCCAGACACCTCTACAACTCTTCACCTAATCCCCCAACCCTCCATACATCTCTGGTCGAGCCCCACAACCCCTCTTCTGCTAAACCAACCCCCAATCATACCCCCTCTCCCATGTTTCCCCTGTCCAACTACCCTCCAAGACACCCTCAACCCCCTATCTCCTCTCCTACCTTGGGTAACACTCCCTTTTCCCTTCCAGTGTCTCCACAACCAATCCATATCATCCCCGCATCAAAACTAACCCTCTCCAAGCCCCTTCCCAACTAATACTAGCCCATAAAAATGTTCTCCCCTTTGACAGCCTCTACACAACATCCCTTTTGGACAACCACTGCCATTATCGAATCTTCTCTCCACCGACATTGAAGTTTTTGTTCAAACTCCCCCGAGCAAAAACGTCGTGCCAAACCGTTCCAAACTGAAACAATAATTGCTTTCTACCTAACTGCATCAAATGCATCAAAGCAAGATTTACTCGTAACTGAAGATACTTTATTTAATATGTTTTTGGAGGTCGTCATGATCAGAGGATCATGACCGTTCATGGCCCCTCTTTGGCCTATAAATTGAGGTAGGAGATTTATTTGATGAGCATTGAAAGTTAGAGTGAAAATCCTCCTTTTGATCGTCGGTGTGAAGTCGGAGTCCCAGTGCAAAGCTCGGACACCTCCCCTTCCCCCCTTGGCTGGCCAAGTCATATTCCCTCTCCCAATTTTCTTCCAATAGCCCATCATTACTCCATTTCCTGGTTAATTCTCTCGCGGTCTTTCCACCACTCTCAATAGCCACGTTGCCCATTATGCTTCCATAACCACGCTGTCTTACATCTTCATGCCTATTCATGAATCCTATACGCCCTTCTTCCACTCATCACTTAGCTCACGTCTCTTGTAATCGCCTCCCTTGCCCACGTCCAACCCATCCCACTGTTTTTTCCCACTTCTCAGGCCCATGACTCTCCTCCTACCATGCCTAAAACTACTTACACCTATCTGATATCCTCTAATCGACACACCCTTTATCCCAGCCTCGCTGGACTGCAAATTGCCAAACCCTGTTCAAGATATTGCTGAAATGGCCCCTGGAATTTCATACGAGGTGCTGGAAATTCTTTCTTAACCCTACCATTCGTCAAACCGAGCCCCTCCTATCCCTCCAATACCCCATCCGTCCCTACAACCAAAGATCCCTCCCCCTCCCTTACCTCTATTATCGCAGTCACCCCCTACAACCCAAGATCCCTTCTCTGGTGCTCCGTCCATACATTCAGTTGAATTCTCCTTGCAACCGAGCTATCTCCGCAGCCAATTGACCCGCTTGTCCCTGCAATTACTCCCTCCCTGTATACGTCAAGGATCCCACTCATTATATCCTCTCACTCCACTTCTCTCCTATCATAAACGAACTACCCAAGGCCCATTTTCTCCCTTCCATACCACCAGGCAGCCCTTGGAGTCATATTCTTCCAGCTGCGTAATTCCTGCTTACCTCTCTAGACCCTGCAGCCCCATTCTCGAGCCTCCCCATTGTCGTCGGCCCCTTTCACCCCCCACTCGGAGCTGCAAACAACTACTTGTTGCTTATGGTTCTGTTTCCATCCATCGGTCCACGTACACCCTTCCTCTTCCTTCCCTGCGATTGGCACCTTTTTGGGCACCTTGGAGCCTTCTATGATCTATCCCGTAAGTATTCTGAGTTTATATTTTTGTTGCATTTATGTTGGTGTTGAATCTAGTGTTTATTCATTGTTTTGGTATATTGGTTTATAATTTGTGCGCACGCCTCTTGTGACTGGTTATGACTTATTTTCTTGTGTAGTTATTTTTTGCACTCTTGCATATATACAACATTATTTGTTTCCTTATTTTGAGGCTCTATTTAATTATGGCTTATTGGTAACATTGTTTATAAATCATTATTGCAAAGTGAAAGAATTAGGAATAAACTATATGTAAAGGGTCCACTTTCTTGGCCCATTCATGTTTATCTCATGTATAGATTAGTCTCACATATTGGTTTGTAATTATGATTTCACTCCTCCCTCTTATAAATATGTGTACAAATTCTTGTATCATAAGTACATATATGAAGTAATAAAATATTTGAGCTTCATATTCTAAATTTTTTGCATGGTATCAGATCCACTCAATTCCCAACATAGAACTCTCAACGATTGAGTTTCCGCTCTTGTCAATTGAGTCTTTTCTTCCAACTTGCATTCAAGTAGTTGCAACCTCTGCCTCTGGAGCTCTCCGACTTTTCGTGCTCATCATTCTCTTAAAATATCCAACCTCACCTCACCTTTTATATGCACGCCAACTGCTGGTGTACTCGTCGATCATGTCTTTGTACTCGCCGCACCCCCTCAGCTCGCATGCTCACATATTCCTATGCACGTCTCGTCGCTTCCTTGGGTCCCAGGTATCGCCGATTCATCTCCTACTCGTGCATTCTGACTTTCGTTTTCCTGTTCTGATGATTCTCGTCTCCTTGTATTCGCAGAAGTTTGATGCATCCGCGGTCGCATCCAGATGAGCTATGCTCGATTGTGTGTGTGTGTGATTTCTATCATGTTCGTTGTCGTCATTCGTCTTATTATCATATGGGTGTTGTCATCATATGTCAGTATCACTTTTTATCGTATGGTTGTTGTCATCATATGTCATTGTATCATTTTTTCTATGATTAGGCTTGTTGGTTTGACCTGTCAGCATGACCATTTATAAATAGGTCTGGTAGTAGAAGGTGTTAGGATGTAGGCGCGACAATATTTTTACGTTAATTGCAGAAAAATAACTCAAATCTGAATTTAAAATTCAGCTTTGAGTTGGGAGTTAGGAAGTTAAGTTCCTTCTTAATTTCTTATCAAAACTTGGAGTTTTCCATAACCCCCCCTCTTGATTGCCCAAACATTGAAACTCCCTTCTTTAAAAACTCTTTTACTACCATTCATCAAGTACCTGTTTGAAACCCCCCATTAAACATTCTATTATAAAGCTAATCGGGCCCCCTTAAAACGGCGACTGGAAAAAAAAAGAAACGGAGAGGTTTATCACCCCTCTCGGTTTCTGTCCAGCCTGCATAGCCGCCCTCTCCTCCCTCCTACTCCGGCGCCTAAGCATCGGACGAACCTCGGTGAACCTCCTCCCTCCAGCTCCAGCAAGATCGCCGCTCCCCCGCTGCCCTAGCCGCGACATCAGATCCAGTGGCCCTCGAAAAGACGGTCAACACCGACCTAGCTTCCCGTCTTTTTCCCGGCCCACCTGCTGTGCCTCCTCCTTCTCCGACGCGCTTGAAGCCTCGAACTCCGGAAACCAGGAACTGCTCAGCTCCTCCTCCTTCTTCGGCACCTCTTACAGCCACTCTGTCCAGCCACCACCAACCCAATTAAGACCAGCTTACCGACCTGCCACCTCCTGCAACCACGCCGTCCATCCACCACCATCCCAAAGCCGACCAGCTTGCCGACCAGCCACCTCCTGCAGCCACCCCGTCCAGCCACCGCCAACCCAAACCGACCAACTTGTTGTCCCGAATACCCGTGTAAACTCTTCTGCCTGGGAAAAACCTCGTAGGTATACTTTTCTGCTCCCTGCCGTTGTCTACTACTCTTGCAATTAATTTATCTGATCGTGTTGTTAGCGCTTGCATTTTTATCGGCCTTTTTCTATCATTATTTCTAGCATGAACTTTGCCGCTAAATTGAGCTGTCCATTTGCGAAATAACTAATCTCACGCTTGGAGCCCTTGTTAAGAGATCCGAGCCAAACCGTCCTAAGTAGAGTAATAGCTATCGTAGTCCACTCTCTCTCGGGAAGGGCGCTCCCAGGCCTTCAGACCCGTACTTGGTTGAACCAATTTGGTATCAGAGGCAGGTTCGATTCACTCCTATTGTGAATCTAACGATCCGACATTTCCTAAATTGTTTTCTAAAAAATTGTTTTAAAAAAAATCATATCTTTTACCAAAAAAAAGAGGTGAGTTTATTTTTCTTTAAAATATATATCTATATTATTAATAATTTTTCTTTTTAACAAAAAAAAAACAAATTCACTTTTCTCAAAAAAAAAATGGAGGGTAGAACGGACAAACTCGAATCGAGAGTTGATGACTTAAACCATCGCTGGGTAACTTCATGCAAATGATGGAAACCCTCACACTCCAAGTGGGAGATGTTACCCAAGTCGTCAATGAGTTACAAACGTCTGTCAATAACTTAGAAGCCACTCGACACCTGGGACTAAATCAAGATCCACCACCACATCCTAGGGAAGATGAACCTTTGCCGCCACCACTTGATCCCCAAAACCAACCACGATGGGATACAAGCGTCAAGTTGGATGTAGGAGATTTCGAGGGTCGAGTAGAGCCCGAAGGATGCCTAGATTGGTGCGAGCGTATGGAGCGGTTCATGGCTTGGAAACGAATGTCGTTGAATCTCCAAGTTGAGTATGCTACCCTTCGACTTAAGGGTCCTGCACTAGTCTGGTGGGTCCAATTAGAGCGTACACGTTTCACCTTAGGTTTGGTCCCGATCACGACCTGGGTCGAATTTAAAAACCAGTTGCGGAAGCGTTATGTCCCACCGGATTATCTTCAAAACTTATATCGCAAATTTCACAACCTACGACAGGATAAACTCTCGGTTGACGACTACACCAACGAGTTACTTATCCTCCAATGCAGGTTAAACATTCGAGAGGAGGACAATATGACTGTGTCTCGCTATCTAAATGACTTGCGTTATGCCATCCGGGAGCAAGTAGAGCTTCATGACTATCGAGACCTTAGGGAGATCTCCAGTAGGGCCCGACGTGTAGAAGCATCGCTACAGAAAAAACGTCCCGCCCTCGGATTTCTGATAAACTTCCAAACACGAATTCACCGAAACCTCTCAGCCAGAGTCACCCTCCCGGGTCCACTAGTGGCTCTACTGCGCCCCCTGCCTATACTAAAGGCAAAGAGGTTGTGGGTTCTCGACCCAATCTGGGAATCTTTCGGTGTTTTAAGTGCATGGAACCAGGACACAAGTCCTCAGAGTGCCCCCGTAGGCAGTTTGTAGCTGTGGTTGAGTCTGAGGAAGATCATGAACCTGAGTACGGGGTCTTCCTTACGGACTCCCAACCAGACGCGAGCGCTGTGGACGAAATCGAAGTAGAAGGAGAGCAGGCAGAGCACCTAGTTTGCGTCATGCAGTATAGTCTCCTCACCCCCAAGATTTCCACATAGGATGAGTGGTTGAGACATAACATTTTCCGTACAACCGCACACATATATGAGCAATTTTGCTCCATCATTATTGATAGCGGGAGCATGAAAAATTTTGTGTGGAAGCCTATGGTAGAAAAACTTAAACTTTGAACCGAACCTCTAGGAAAACCATACAGTTTATCTTGGGTCACTAGTTCCGTGACTATTCCAGTCACACATCGGTGTTTGGTAGAGTTTTCCATAAAGGCATCATACCAGGATTCCGTTTAGTGTCACGTTGCGACCATGGAGGTTTGTCACATCTTGTTAGGGCGACTGTGGTAGTTTGATAAGCGTGTAGTTCATGACGGAGCAAAGAATTCTTACACTTTTGAACGTAAGGGGCGCAAGATCGTTCTTCTTCCCCAGAAGAATGGGCCCTTGCCTAAGCCCTTAGAGCATTCCCCACCTAGTGGCTCCTCGTGGTCTCATATCGCAGCAATTTACTTTCCTTCAGCCCACATGTTATTATCTGGTTACCAATTCCAGGAGGAGATGAAGGCAAGTGAAGTTATCTGTATGTTAGCCGGCCTAGATTCCAGTCGAGAGACCACAGAGATTCCTAGCTTAGTGCGTCCTCTTATTTCTGAGTTTTCTTCTATTGTGTCTGATGAGCTGCCAGATCATCTTCCTCCCATGCGAGATATACAACATTGTATCGATCTTATACCTGGTGCTAGCCTACCTCACTTACCACATTATCGTATGAGTCCTAAAGAGCACGAGGAGCTCCACCGTCACATCACCGACCTAATTAAAAAGAGTCATGTTAGGAAGAGTATGAGTCCCTGCGCCGTTCCTGCACTCCTCGTCCCTAAGAAGGATGGAACTTGGCGAATGTGTGTGGATAGTCGAGTCATCAATAAAATTACCATCAAGTATCGATTTCTGATCCCTCGATTGGACGACATGCTCGATATGCTCAGTGGGTCCATGATTTTTTTCCAAGATTGATCTCAAAAGAGGCTACCATCAAATCCAGATCCGACCCGGGGATGAATGGAAGACTGCTTTCAAGACCAGTGAAGGACTCTACGAGTGGCTTGTGATGCGTTTTGGCCTCTCCAATGCCCCTAGTACCTTTATGCGACTCATGCATCAAGTTCTCCGCCCTTTGATGGGAATATGTGTGGTTGTTTACTTCGATGATATCTTAATTTATAGCGACAACCCCGACCAACATCTTGTGCAATTGCGTCAGGTCTTTCAAATTCTTTTGGAGAACAAGCTTTACGTGAACCTTAAGAAGTGCGTATTTATGACCGATAGTTTGACCTTCTTAGGGTATATTGTGACGGCCGACAGAATTAAGGTTGATCCAGAAAAGATCCAAGCGGTTAGAGCATGGCCGAGTCCAAAGACTCACTGAAGCTCGCAATTTTCATGGATTAGCTTCGTTTTATCATCGATTTATTAGAAATTTCAGCACTCATTTCGCCTGTGACCGACTGTCTTAAAAAATGTCATTTTATTTGGACGTTCGAAGCAGAACATGTCTTTTCTCTTATCAAGGAAAAGTTGACTAGCGCTCTTGTGCTAGCACTTCCTGGCTTCGAGAAAATCTTTGAGGTAGATTATGACGCTTTGAATATTGGAATAAGAGCTGTTTTGAGTCAAGAGGGACGACCCGTCACGTTTTTTAGTGAGAAGCTAAATGAGGCCAAAACTCGTTTTTCCACCTATGATCTAGAATTCTACGCCATCGTCCAAGCCCTTCGTCACTGACGTCACTATTTGATTCAACGTGAGTTCATCCTTAATACCGATCATGATGCACTTTGACGCTTGAACTCCCAAAAGGAGGTGCGTAGGCATGCCAAATGAGCCACCTTCCTTCAGGAGTACACCTTCCATTTGAAGCATAAGCCAAGAGTTTCAAATCGAGTAGCGGACGCACTTAGCCGTAGGTCGCATGTATTAGTCACCCTTCAACCACATATCCTCGACTTAGATAAGCAGAAGAGCCTCTATCCTTCCGACCCATACTTCGGTAAGATTTGGGACGAGTGTCAATTTAGTGGTACCGATCCCACCACGGAATATATTTTAAGTGAGGACTTTTTATTCAAAGGGGCTCTCCTTTGCATTTGTGAGGGGCCACTCAGGAAGTCCATACTAAGAGAACTTCATTCTTCTGGTTAGGTGGTCATGTTGGACAAAATAAACTTCTGAACCTCGCTAACTCTCGATTTTATTGGCCTAGTATGAGGGAAGATGTTGCCAATTTCGTTAGAACTTGCACAACCTGTCAAATGTTTAAAGGACACGCTCAATATACAAGCCTCTACACCCCTCTCTCCATTCCCGAGCGGCCTTGGGATGAGATCTCTATGGATTTTGTCGTAGGATTACTCCAAACAAAACGAATAGTAGATTCAATTTTTGTCGTGGTTGATCGTTTTTTGAAAATGACCCATTTTATTCTTTGTAAGAAAATGACCGATGTCACGCATGTTGCCAATCTTTTTTTTTTCGGGAGATCGTACGTTTACACGAGATTCCACGCTCTTTCACTTCCGACCGTGATACTCGATTTGAGTTATTTTTGGAAAACTTTATGGGGAAAACTTGGGAGTAAGCTCGAATTTAGTAGCGCCTATCACCCGCAGACGGATGGGCAGACTGAGGTAGTGAATCGAAGTTTGAGCGATTTTCTTATATGTCTAGCGGGTGAGCATCCGAAGCAATTAGATTTAGTTATACCGCAAGCAGAATTTGCCTATAACAGCTCAAAAAATCGTTCCACCACCAAGTCACCTTTTGAAATAGTCTCTGGCTATCTCGTCCCCTTACTACTCGATCGTCATTCTCTTTCTTCTTTTGAACGAACTTCTTTTGATGCGCTAACATATATTGATCATTTAAAATCTTTGCATAAGTTGATTGTTAACAGGTTGCGAGCATCTTCTAAGAAATACAAGGATGCGGCGGATAAACATCGCCGCGAGATGTATTTCTCAGAAGGAGATTGAGTTCTTGTTTTTTTCAGGAAAGAGAGGTTTCCCGTGGGCACCTATCACAAACTACAACAAAGGCGTTTTAGGCCATTTCAAATTAAAAAATGTCTTGTCACAAATGCTTATCTTTTAGACCTACCCGCTGAGTTTGAAACCTAACCTATCTTTAACATTGCTGACCTTGTACCATTTTTCGGTGAACCTCCTGAAACCATCCATGAACCACCCACTCCCGTACCATCTTCCACCCGACAACCAACTTTAGCCCCATTTACACCCACCATTGAGGAGATTGAGCAGGTGTAGGATGTTCGTGAGTTTCAGACGCGTGAAGGTACATATCAGGGCTACCTCGTTTCATGGAAGGGCAGAAATATATCAGACAGTTCATGGATAAGCGTCGCTGAGCTTCGTCGTCTCCGTCCTGCTCTTGCTACTGCAGGTTTTTGCCAATTCTCGATGGGGTCGAGTCCTGTCAACCCCGGGGGAATTGATGCATCCGCGGTCGCATCCAGATGAGCTACGCTCGATTGTGTTGTGTGTGATTTATATTATGTTCGTTGTCGTCATTCGTCGTCTTATTATCATATGTGTTGTCATTATATGTCATTGTATCACTTTTTATCGTATGGGTGTTGTCATTATATGTCATTGTATCACTTTTTATCGTATGGGTGTTGTCATCATATGTTATTGTATCACTTTTTTTTATGATAAGGCTTGTTGGTTTGACCGGCCAGCATCACCATTAATAAATAGGTCCGGTAGTAGAAGGTGTTAGGATGTAGGCGCGACAATTTTTTTACGTTAATTGCATGAAAAATAACTCAAATCTGAATTTTAAATTCAGCTTTGAGTTGAGAGTTACGAAATTAAGTTACTTCTTAATTTCTCATCAAAACTTGGAGTTTTCCATAACCTCCCCCCCCCCTCTTTATTGCCAAAACATTGAAACTCCCTTCTGTAAAAACTCTTTTACTATCATTCATCAAGTACCTGTTTGAAACACCTCATTAAACCTTCTATTATAAAGCTAATCAGGCCCCCTTGAAACTGCGACTAGAAAAAAAAAGAAACAGAGATGGTTATCCCCCCTCTCGGTTTCTGCCCATCCTGCCTAGCCGCCCTCTCCTCCCTCCTACTCCGGCGCCTAAGCATCAGACGAACCTCGGTGAACCTCCTCCCTCCAGCTCCAGCAAGATCGCCTCTCCCCCGCTGCCCTAGCGGCGACATCAGATCCAGTGGCCCTCGAAAAGACGGTCGACATCGACCTAGCTTCCCGTCTTTTTCCCGGCTCACCTGCTGTGCCTCCTCCTCCGGCGTGCCTGAAGCCCGGAACTCCGGAAACCAGGTACCGCTCAACTCCTCCTTCGACACCTCCTACAGCCACTCCGTCCAGCCACCACCAACCCAAAAAAGACCAGCTTACCGACCAGCCACCTCCTGCAACCACGCCGTCCAGCCACCACCATCCCAAAGCCGACCAGCCACCTCCTGCAGCCACCCCGTCCAATCACCACCAACCCAAAACGACCAGCTTGCTGTCCCGAATACCCGTGGAAACTCTTCTGCCTCGGAAAAACTTCACAGGTATACTTTTCTGCTCTCCGCCGTTGTCTACTACTCATGCAATTAATTTATCTAATCGTGTTGTTAGCGCTTGCATTTTTATCGGCCTTTTTCTTTCGTTATTTCTGGCACGAACTTTGCCGCTAAGTTGCGCTGTCTGTTTGCGAAATAACTAATCTCACGCTTGGAGCCCTTGTTAAGAGATCCGAGCCAAACCGTCCTAAGTAGAGTAATAGGTATCATAGTCCCCTCTCTCTCGGGAAGGGCGCTGCTAGGCCTTCAGACCCGTACCGGGTTGCACCAAAGTTGCATAACCTGATCTCGCAGGAGCTCACGAGTTCAGAACTCGCCGCCTATCAGCTTGAGTTTATTGCTTGAGCTTGTGTCGGATCTCTGCGTCAAAGGCCGCTGATTCACAGCTTCGGAGCTCCCCCTTCCATAGCTCGCCGTTGCCTCCTGCTTCCCGAGGTTGTCTTCTATTTCTGCATGTGCTGCCTTCGGTTTCTCGCTCCTTGGGGTCGCTTGCCTGCTAAATTCGTTGAACCTCAACTGTTCGAGCTTGCCAAACTCCATGCTTCCCATGGTTACCAGATCCCATTTATAGAGCTCGCAGGCTCCTTCCTCCCTTCTAGAGCTCATTAACCCTAAAACCGGCATTGTTAGCTTCTTTCTTCCAGAAATCCCTAATCACATGAGGACGAATGTTACGTCCTCCTTGTCCACCATTCCGGCCAGCCTTGGTCTGACTTCTCTCTTTGTAGTCTACGATGAACTGCGCATTTCCACGATCTCCCTCACTGGGAAGAAAAACTTTGTTGAATGGATCCACTTGCTTTATCAGGTACTTCAAACTAAGGGGATGGTTCATAATTGGACTCGTGACCTCCCTGTTGAGCCTATCGAGCAATGGCTCCTGGATGATTGCTTGGTATAGTCATGGATTTTGAATTCCTTGGAGAGTGGTTCTCACAACGCCTAACAGGTGCCTCTAATGGTCTCATTTGTACGTGTCCAAACCATCTTAAATGAGCTTCTTACTTCTCTCTAAAATTGGTGCTACTCATGTCTTATCCCTGATAGTTTCATTCCTAATTTTATTCAATCTCATGTCCACACATCCACTTAAGCATTCTCATCTCCGCAACTCCTATTTTTTGCTCATGTACACAATTCACTGCCCAACACTCAAAACCATAGAGCACCGCGGGTCTAATTGCACTACAGTAAAACTTGCACTTAAGTTTTAGTGGTACTTTACGATCAAATAAGATCCCTGACGCGCCTCTCCACTTAAACCAACCCGCTTGGATTGTATGTGTCACATCTTTATCAATACCTCCATCGTTTTGAACTATCGATACAAGATATTTAAAACACTCACTACGGGAAATATCTTGATCACCCAACATAATAACGATGTAATCTGTCCTTCTTGTACTGCTAAATTTAGGCTTCGTTTGGCACCGCATTTTCGTTGGCCGTTTGGGGCAAACGCCGCCGGACGGCGGGTAAACAAACACCCTCCGACGGCGTTTGCTCCGTTTACCCCCGTCGCCCCCTGAAAATCGCCGCAAACCGCTCTGTTTCAATCCCTAGCTCCTCGCCTCCAGTTCGATCGCCGCGGGAGGAACCGCCGGATGGGCCCACCACCGCTGCGCCAAATAAAGCCTTGAGCTCCATATACTCCATCGTTGCCCTGCTCAACCTAAAACCCTTCTTTTCTAAATTATCTCGCCAAGATTCAAGTTTTGCGTTTACACCCTCGCACGTCTTATCAACCAAAATGATATCATCCGCAAACAATAAACACCAAGATCTTGCTTGCTGGATATGTCTGGTCATCTAAGATAAGGGTAAAGAGATAAGGGCTTAAAGCTAAACCATGATGTAATCCAATAGTGATTAGGAATTCCCGTGTTAATCCTCCAGATGTCCTCAGCCTTGTCACTGAATTTGTATACATATCTTTGATTATGTCAATATATGATATATTTACACCTTTCTTTTCTAAGACTCTCCATAAGATCTCTTTTGGAACTCTATCACAAGCCTTCTCAAAATCAATAAACATCATACGCAAATCTTGTTTTTTTCTCGATAGTTGTCAGTGAGTATCCTCAAGAGATGTATAGCTTCCGTGGTCGACCTCCCTGTCATGAATCCAAATTGATTCTCTGAGATGTTAGTCTCTCGTCTTAATCTTCTTTCTATTACTCGTTCTCATAGTTTCATGGTATGACTCATCAATTTAAATCTTTTGTAATTAACATAATTTTGTATATCTTCTTTATTTTTATACAAAGGTAGCAAGATACTTTCTCTCTATTGGTCTGACATCCTCTTTGACTTTAGTATTTTATTGAAAAAATATGTAAGACACAAAATTGTTTTATTTTCTAAACATTTTTATACTTCGATGAGTATATTGTCTGGTGCAACCACATTTCCATTTTTCATCTTATTTAGAGCATCTTTTACCTCTGATACTTAAATTTTACGATAAAATGTTATATTTTTATACTTCTCTGATTTACTTAATTTTTCCAAGTTCAATTCATTGTCCTTTGTTTCATTATAGAGTTGATAAAAGTATATTTTTCATTGCTCTTTAATATCCACATCATCTGTCAAAACTGTATCTGTCTTTATGTATTTTATTCGACTTAAATCCTCTGTCTTTCTTTTTCTACCTCGAGTAATTTTATATATGTCACACTCTCCATCTTTGGTATCTAGTCGCTTATAAGATTTTTCATAAGTTTGACTTATTGCTTTACTTACTGCATGTTTAACTTCTTTTTTAACGACTGGCGTGATACATTGTATTAAATGTAATATATATATATATACATACATATCACAAATGCAATTAAAATTTTCAAAACAATAAAACATGAAACATAAATAATCAATTGAAGTGTAAATACACTACTAATGCAATATAAAATGATGTTCTTAGACATAAATATTCATGATCATTTCAAATTTAATGATGTTCATCACTCAGTTTCTTCATCTTCCTCTATATTGTTGGTGATTAAGGCCTCTTCAATTTTTGGCTCATCTAAAGATAAGTTGACAATTGTATGCATGCCAACTCCATCAAAAGGATTTTCCCATACATCTCCTCCAATATCCCACATTCTACTCTTTGATTGTAGATTTTGTTTCTCCTCGATAATAGACGTAGATTAGTATTCACATACACCAAATCTTCAGCTCATTGTGCTTGAATTTTGTTTCTTCTAAAAGAGTGAATGAATGAGTATATACTCCAATTTGTCTCACAGCGGGACGATGAAGAAGGTTGACCTAAAAGCTTCATAGCAATTTCTTGCAATTTAGGTGCTGAAGTTTTATAATAACTCCACCAATATTTGGGCAATAATGAAGCTCTACTCTCCAAACAACCGGGCTCACTAAAGCTTGACCAAGCCCCGTGAACCTAAAGAACTCATTGATTATTAGGTTCCTCTCCACCACATTAAGAAAGTATCTTCTTAAGAATTTATTCCTCTCCAAAGAAATCTCCCCACCAGTATTTGGAGCAACTTTAGTTGGCCCTCCATCTATTCTCGACTATAATACCTACAAATACAAGCATATAGTAAATAAACAGGTGGATGAGGTTTTAAATGTAGGAAGTATCTTATGATGGAAAAAGATACCAATATCAATTCAAAAAATAGGTGAATGTGTTATCAATGTAATAACTAATAAGTAACCAACTAACCTTTGATTTTAAAACTCATTTTTAGAGATATCATTCTCATACAATAATGAATAATCATGATAACAATTGAAAATACTACTCAGAAAAGTTATAATGATTATTGGAAGCATAAATGAAATTAATTCAATTCCCTTATCCATCCTCAACTTTGCAATGCCATTCTGTATCGTTTTTCCTTCATGCCCTCATTTCCCCTTGAATTCTCGTATATTTGGAAGTGTTTGTTCTGCCCATCATCTTGGTCTTCCTCTGTACAAACTTGCCCCATGCGCCACCGAGTATATGTATGAGTTCTCTCGCACACAAAAGAATTATGTGTGATACTCTCCTACCGATTGGAAAACTATTACTTTCGTTATTGTTACCTTCCTTGAGGATCAACCCTGCTACTCCTCTCCCCCTACTACAATGCCACCTGTATACCGCCCCCAACATCCCCATCACTCCCTCACCACTGCCCTTACTCTATACGTCTACCCTCGTCATTTGTTCTTTAATACCCTGAGGAAGTTGCCCCTACTAATAACGCTCCACGACTAGCTGATCTGACGAAAGATCCAACTCAAGATGCGGTTCCATCGACCGCTCTCTCTCATTATGTCTCATTTCACTGCTTTTCTGAAACTTTACAGATTTGTGACTTCCTTATCTTCTATTTCCACACATCCCTCATTTGTGGGGGAGGCTCTCCAACATCCAGGATGCCGAGACGGCCAACAGGAACACCTCTGGGCCAATCAGACATGGGACCTTGTCTCTCCTCCTCCTGGCCAATCTCATGTGGGTTGTAAATAGGTGTTCACTATTAAGCATGTCCCGATGGGACGGTTGATCTCCTCAAATCCCATCTTATGGCTCCCGGTTTCACTCAACATGACATTGACTATGAAAAAATGTTATCTCCAGTCGCTAAGTTTATTAGGGTACGGGTAGTGATCTCTCTGGTTGTCCATCATCATTGGTAGTTGCATCAGCTGGATATCAAAAATGCATTTCTTAATGGCGATCTGACAGTAACTGTCTACATGCAATAATCTTTTGGTTATGAAACCACGGGTGAATCCCTTTCATGTTGCCTAAAAAAATCAATCAATGGCCTCAAGCAATCCCCTCGAGCTTGATTTGACAAGTTCAGTTAGGTCATTCAGGACTTTGGCTTCATTCAAAACTCGGCTGAATTCTCTTTATTTACTCGCTGACGCTCCGCATGCACGACAATTCTTCTTGTCTATGTTGGCGATATACTCATTACGTGCGATGATCTTAATGGTATATCTATGATGAAAAAACACATAGCCTCACACTTTCAAACCAAATATTTGGGCCGCCTCTGGTACGTTTGGGGGATCGAGATAGCTCGCCGCTCTGATGGACTTGTTTTGTCTCAATAGAAATACCGTCTTGATCTTCTTCACGATGCAAACTACTCTAGTTGTAAGCATGTCGATACACCCATGGATGCCAACCACAAGCTATGTGTCATGCGTCTGACTCTGATCCACCCCTTCCTAATCCGTAGTACTATTGTCGCCTTTTTGGCAAGCTTATTTGACATGTTCCCAAGCTTATCGTCATCTTGTTGGCCTTCTTAAGAGTTCCTATGATAGGTAGGATCATCTTCCAATATCGTACAATGAACTATAGATGGTGTCAATTATAAATACTTGGAACAAGATATCCGGAGTACTATCGTCTCCTTGTTGGCAAGCTTATCTACATGCTACTTCTGTTTTTATACTGCATTCACAATGTTCCCGCTTTCTCGCCGGTTCGCCGCTCTCTTGATGAGGTCCAAGAGGTGAGGAAAATGTGAAATACAAATCTCATGAGATCACGAGGTTCAAATGCAACGAGAGAAAACTGTGAGTGTTGAAGTGTAAATCGGTGTAAAAAACCAAGGGAACTCACATTTCCAGTCTAGCGAAAAAAACATTTCATATAGCAATCGCCATTATTTGCAAAGCCGAATTTATGTGATGTAATAGAAAATTGGAGGAATAATTATGAAAAACTCCCCTCAAACAATGTATAATTACAAGGATTTCATTTGCCTCTTTAGAAATTATCAAATCTGCATATTTAAGTTACAAATTGAGCCATCCTTGCCTGAGGTGTTGGGGACTAATCCTATGGTTATTTACACTTCTAAGATGTTGCTTACCCCCCACACCACTTATATAAATGTCAAAGAAGTGGGACAAATCCTCATTCATTGCAAGAACCTTCCTGCCAACGAGGCTACATGGATTATATCCAGTTAGTGAAGGCACACGTTCCAGACTTGGGCTTGCGCGCAAGGTCATGCTTCCACCTGGAGGTATTGATGCAAACAAGCATGACCAATGGATGCCATCATGCACGTGTACTCGTGGAGGGGATGTAGACATGACCAAGAAGCCGACCAACCAACTTAAGTACTATGCTTTATATTATTTTACTTGAATATATCTTTGTATTTTGAGAATTGAGCCTCAACTATATATGAGGTCTATCTTGTTTCATTGGGTTTTATGATAGTTTTATTTATTTGGACTTGGCTTGACCTTGTATCCGTTTCTCTATTATTAAAAAAAGCCTCGCGTGATTTCTTCCTTGATTTGAAATCTTGATTGATGACAGAGTACCAGCGGTTTTTTTGATTATAATGATGTAACTGATAGGAAAAGTGAATCAATCATTTATTTCTTAACAAGAATGAGTACATATATATACATGAGAGGTGATCCCAACACCCGAGGTGAGTTTAAGCTATATCTACCATATACAATATCTAACACCCCCCCCATCTCCTCTCAAACTCATGGGGGATCATACACTGAGATTTTGGATAATAGATATGTATGTTAGTTCCGCGTCTGTGACTTAGTCATCAAATCTGCAAGTTTCTGCTCAGAGGGAACGAAGTGAGGAGCAAGAATACCATGACCATACTTCTCTTGTTGGAAGAAAGCCTCCACCCTGATATGCTCGGTAAGAGAGTGCTTCACCGGGTTCAGAGTAATCTGAATGGCACCAGTGTTATCACAGTGGAGTGAAGTGAGATCTGTAGAAGCGATACCAAGGTCCTTGATGACTAGTAATTTAGTCATCATTTTATCTTAGTTTGTTATTTGATATTTAAATAAATTATTGTATTTATTTGTTGTTTTTAAGAATTTTCATAAAATTTAAATTTTATGTTCTAAACATATATATTTTGATTTTTGTAGGAATGCAATATCCCACTGTCACATCCATTCGAGTCGAGTTCGATCGATCACCAGCTTTGCATGCTTGGGGCACTCGAGCACATCCACCCTCTTCGGCGCCACCATCGCTCACGTCGACCTTCTTCGGCGCCACCACCGTTCTCGCCTCTTCCTCCTCGTCAACCTCCTCCGCCATGCAACCGCAGCAGCCCGAGCTCCATCTTGCAAGCAGCTCCCGGCCATCTCCAGCTCCTCAGCATCCAGAAGCTCGGGCCAACGCCACCGCCGCGCACCACTCTTGCATGAAGCAGCAAAAATTCGGCCACCACATATAGCAGCTCCGGCCAAGTTCCACCACCCACATGGCCACCACCTCAAGCTTGAGCTCAGCCTCCTCATATACTCGGCCAACTGCTCCTCCAGCATGGAAGCTCCAGCCCGACCACCAACCTCCTAGCAGCAGCTCGAATGAAGCTCCGACAACCACCTCGAGCTCCTCCAACTTCACTTTGTCGGTCACCATCCAGCATGCAGAAGCAAGCTCGGCCGCCACCCCATACAACTCCGGCCAAGCCCGAGCTCCAACTTCAACCTATATGCAGCTGCTCCAGTACCTTCGCCTTCACCAAGCTCGGCCACTTCAAACAACAGCTTCACATGCAAGCAAGGCCGGCCACCCCAACTCCACTTCCAAACTCACCACCAGCCGGCCTCCTCCATACAGCAGCGCCACCACCGTGCAAGAAACCAGCCAGCTCCACGTCAGCGATCCAACAAACACCCACTCCTCCACGTCAGCGATCCAGTCCACCTCTAGAGATATCCCGCCGGAGCACCCGCCCACTGTTGCCGTTTCACCCGGGAGAGAGAAACGACTGAATTTATTTAATTCTGCCGTTACTGTAGCATGAACAGTAACAACAGAATTAATAGATTCAGTCATGCTTCTATAAATACCTATTTTCTTGGGCATTTGAGGAGAGCATTCTGGAGAAAAATTTTAAAAAGGGAAATTCATTCCTTCATTTTGCACAAGTGATTAGATTGCTCGGTTGGAGAAATTCATCTCGGATCGCTCATAAGTTGTCGTTGTTTGTCTTTGTTTTATTGTTATTTTATAATCTTGTACGTCACTTTTCTTATAAAATTTAGGATTTGAAAAACTTTTAGACTCGCAAAATTTTATTACTTGTAATCTCGTTCGTTTACTAGCACTAAAATTTCGTTCCTCTTTCACGTAAAATAATATTCCTATTTCAATTTTGTCTCGTGTTACCTTTTTTCTTTTTTTTTATGATATCACATTTTTATATTAACGATCCGCTCATCGTCATGAATAACTAATTTTTATAGTGTCCGGTCGCGATGATCCGAGGAAATAATTTTTGCTATGATTTTAGTTTTGCTTTTCTCAATTTGTTGAACGTTTAAGATTTACCGTTGATCAATTCATTGAGGCTATATATTTTATATAGTTTTCAAAATAGTTTTCGCTCTTTAGTTGGCCGAGAGACTTGTAAGGCGAATCGATCACTAATCGGTAAAAAGAGTAGAACGCAACCCTCGAGAGAGGACGACGTAACTCTTCCGAATTGGGATAAAATCCAATAGCGAGGTTCGTTACCTGAAGCAAGTCTTAGGCGATGCGATTTGAGAACGAAAGTTCGGTCGATACACCTAAACTTAGTTGAACCTAATCCTCGAAAGAGGGGTGTTCATGCTTCAGAAACCTCCACGGTCAAGGCCTCTTAAACAAGAGAATTGCATTTCTATTTTTATTTCGTCATTTTCAATTTCCGAGGTGATTCAAAGATTGGGCACTAGTCCATTAATATAATTCTGTTAAGCTTTTCTAGCTTTTACTTTTCGCAATCCCAACTCCAATTTCTATTGATAAAATAATAACGATTTTCAAAGTAGAATTACTCGACCACCCCGAGTCTAATACGACCTTGGTTTTTACAAACCTATACTACTCTCGATACAGTGCACTTGCCGTTGTCGTTTGCGGATATAGTTTCGCGCGATCAGTCCTCAAGAAGCCAACGGAATCAAGTAATGTCCTTAGTGGTGGTGTCCATGGCCCAAAGCTTAGCCTCAGTGTTGGAATGAGAAATACCTGATTGTTTCTTGGACTTCCTTGCAATAAGTGAAGAACCCAAGAACAGACAGAAACCCGTGACAGATCGACGGTCAATAGAATCACTGGCCCAGGTAGCATTCGAGTAAGCATGGAGCTGCAAAGAACTACAGCTGGAGAAGAAAAGACCTCGTGAAGTCGTCGCCCGGAGATAACGCAGGACCGCAGTAGGTGATCATAATACATAAAGATAGGCACACTAACAAATTGGCTCAACACATGAATAAGATGGGCAGTGTCGGGCCGAGTAATAGTGAGGTAGACGAGACTTCCAACAAGGTGACGATATTGAGTACGATCATAAAATAGAACCCATCATGCAGACGTAGTTCAAGGTGAAGCTCTATAGGGTTGTCCACGGTGCGAGAGTCAGAGAAAGCAACCCAAGCTAAGAGATCCGATGTGTAACGCCACTGAGAAAACTGAAAACCACGGTCTGTAGAGGTGACCTCAAGGCCCAGGAAGTAGTGCAACTGTCCAAGGTCAGTCATCTGAAACTTCTACTGAAGGCGATGTATTACGAGTCGTACACTGAGATCGAGTGATCCGGCGGTCCTTCATGGTTTCCTCCAGTTTGGGGCAGCTAGGGTTAGAGAAAGGGGATGAGTGTGAGAGAGAGAGAGAATGGGGGTGAGAAGCTAGAGAGAGAAAGGGTGAGGGAAAAGTTACTTCTTGCTTGCCATTCAAGCTACCACTACCCAAAAATATAAAGAGAGTCACCAAAAGTAGCATGCCCCCACTTGGGCTTACACATGTGGGAACAAAATAAAGGATCAACATGGCATTGAAATAAAAGTACCAATAAAAAGATGAGAATAGATCATGTGAAAACTTCATGCCGTGACATCCTTCGACGTGCTCGTCTCCGCTTTTTTGCGTCGGCGGTATATGCGCCCCCAGTGTGGGTCTGGTAACTTCTCCGGGTTCGGTAACATCTCCGTGGCCGGTGGTAGCTCCGTAACATCTCCTTACTCGTCGGAAGACAGCTTGTCCTCAAGCTGAGGGGGCAAGGTCACGATGAGTGCCTCGAGTGGTTCGCGATGGAAATGTTTAAGCTACAAAATGTGGAATACATGGTGAATGCGTGCGTCCGGGGGCAGACGGATCTGATAGGCGACCTTGCCGACTCACCGAATAATCTGGAATGGGATGTAGAAATGCGGGCTCAGTTTGTTGGATGTTGTCGTCGTGTGCAAGGTGTGTTAGTGGTAAGGGCGGCGTTTTAGCCATACCCAGTCGCAGATGGCGAAGGACACATCACGGTGGTCTCGGTTGTAAGCTTTCTCCATCCGTTGTTGGGCGCGACACAAATGGTCGCGGGCCGTGACGTGGTGCTGGTCACGGTCCACGAGCTCCCGATCCACCGGAGCTAACGAGGCGCGGCCTTGTTCGTAGGTAAGCAGCTTGGGCGGTTCCCGACCGTAAATCAACTTGAATGGCGTGGTCTGGAGGGCCGAATGGTAGGAGGTGTTGTAGCAGTACTCGATCCAGGGATGGTCCCATGTTAAATAGCAAAGGTACATCTTCACGGTCCGGTTAACTACTTCCGTTTGGCCGTCTGATGGGGGGTGATAGGACGAGGAAAAAGCCAAAGTTGTCCCGCTCAAGGTGAAGAGCTCCTTCCAAAAATGACTAGTGAAAACCTTGTCACGATCGGAGACGATGCTCTCCGACAAGTCGTGTAGTCGGAAGATTTTGGTGAAAAAGAGGTGCGCCACTCGTTCGGCTACGAGAGGTCGAGCTAGTGGAATAAAATGTGCTCCTTTAGGAAATATGTCTGCCACCACCATCAATATGAATTTTTCTTAACTGCGCAAAAGCCCTTCGACGAAATCCATGGACACATCGACCCATATCTGTGTTGGCACTGGTAATGGTTGTAGGAGTCCAGCGGGAAGGAGGTTGGCCGCCTTCTGTTGTTAGTGCACTGGGCGATGAATTTGTGAACGACGCGACGTAGCCCCTTCCAATAAAATTCCGCATGGACACGGTGGAGTGTCGTGTGGATCCCCTTGTGAGCCTGACCATGCACATCCTTCAAAATGATGGGAATGTGTGGCGAGTCCGACGAAAGATAAACGCGTCCGCGATAGAGGATGATTCCTTGGTTTGCAGTCCCTGTGGCCGAGAGAAGTCCATCCCGGACCCACTGTAGCAGTTCAGTGAGTGAGGGGGGAGGTGTCGATGTCTCATCGAATAGCGTCCAACAAAGGCGCGATCGGCACGATGATCGCGTAAATGGCGGCGTTGTCGGCATGGCGGCGGGACAGTGCGTTCGCGGCGTGATTCAAGGCTCCCGCCTTGTATTTGTCGGTGAAATCAAACACCAAGAGCTTGCTTACCCATCTTTGATGTGGCACGGTAGTGAGGCGCTGTTCTAGGAGGTATTTCAAGCTGTAGTGATATGTCCGCACGACGAAAGAACGACCCCATAAATACGGCTGCCAGTGTTGAATGACCTTGGCAAGGCCAATTAATTCCTGCTCATAGGCGGGTAATTTCTGATCATGGAGTGTTGTTCGGCGGCTGGAATAAGCAATCAGGTGGCTATGTTGTTGTAAAACCGCCCCACATCCTTCGGCCGAGGCGTCACATTCAATGAGAAATGGTTCCCGGAAGTCCGGAAGCTGTAAGACCTGCGTAGAAACCAGAGCAGTTTGGAGTGTCAAGAAGGCCTGCTGAGCGCCTTCATCCCATATAAATGTTGTGCATCACAGGAGGACCAGAAGAGGTTCTGCTATATAGCTGTATCCGCGAATAAACCTGCGGTAGTAGCCTGTGAGTACCCAAGAGGCTCGGAGATCGCGTTGTGATTGCGGAGTTGGCCAAGCGTCGACGCTTTGAATCTTTTCCGGGTCGACGGACACGCCCAGGGCATGCACCACATGGCCGAGGTATGTTACGCTTGTTTGGTCGAACGAACACTTGGCCTCCTTGAGTGCGAGATGATGACGTCATAGTAAGGTGAGCACCTTGTGGATGTGGCATAGATGCTCGGGCCATGACTTGCTATAGATCAAGATATCATCAAAAATACAAGGTGGATGACGCGTTTGTCAATCCAAACGACATGACATGGAATTCAAAATGTCTGTGATGCGTCCGGAAAGTTGTCTTTTTCACGTCCGCGACCGCCATGCGAACTCGGTGGTATCCTGAATATAGGTTGAGCTTCGAGAAGAAACACGCCCCATGTAGCTCGTCAAGGAGTTCCTCGACCATGGAAATAGGAAACTTATCTTTAACCGTTTTGGGGTTTAGTTCGCCGTATTCGATGCAGAAATGCCAAGTTTTATCCTTCTTATGGAGCAGGAGGGCCGGTGATGAGAACGGAGAGACGCTCCGTTGGATAAGACCTTACTTGAGCATGACAGTGCACTGTCTTTCGATTTCATCTTTGTGAAGAAATGGGTAACAGTAGGGTCGCACCACGACGGGGGCCGCGCTCGGTATGAGACATATTCGGTGATCTTGGGAACGGCGTGGCAACAATTTTGTCGGCACGGTGAAGGTGTCCCTAAATTGCTGTAGAAAGGTGGAGATCTTTGGAGGGGGTGTCGGTCTCCATGGGTGGTCCCTGGAGGAGGAATGATTGTGGGCGTCCAGGTGGGGAGATGAACTGCCATTCCACTCGACGGTGCCCATCATGCCACTGCATCGTTAGGTTGTTGAAGTCCCAAGTAATGGGTCCCAGAGTGCGGAGCCAACCCACTCCCAACACAAGATCAAAGCCTTCGAGATCCACGACCAAGAGGTCTACTTCAAAAGAGTAGATGGTGAGCGGAACCCGACGACACGATCCCGAGCATGCCATGTTGTGCCCATTTGTGACTGATACTTGCAGTTGATGGCGAGTTGTAAAGGGCACCTGAAGGTGCGCAACCGTGGTATGGCAGATGAAGTTATGTGTGCTTCCCGATTCCAGTAGGGTGATGAGTGTCGTGCCGGCGAGGGTGACAGGAAGCTGGAGCATTTGGCCTCCTGGAGGGCCGGAAATAGCATGGACGGAGATTTCCGGTGCCTCTGTATCCAGGTGCTCGTTCTCGTCATCTGAGGGATCGTCCACCTCAATGGTAAAGAGATGCTTGCAACGGTGATTGTGGCTGAATTGTTCCTCGTAGTTGATGCAATGTCCTTTTGCTTTGCGGTCGGTCATCTCCGCATTGGAAAGACGACGACGGAAGGGCGTTGTCGGTTTGTCGGTCTTCCGCGGTGGTTGAGTTGTTGGTGCGGAGGGAAAAGGGGGGACCCAGAAAGACGTGCCTTGGTCCAGATGGTGGAGATAGGGCCGGTTGAGGAGGATACGACGTTCACATGTCCGGGCGACACTCATGGCTGTAGTGAGGTCGGGAGGGTCTTGAAACTCAACATTGAGACAGAGGCATTCATGGAGGCCTGCCGTAAAAAACGAGACCTGTTGATCGATCCGAACGGTTGGGGTGCGGGCGAGCAGCTGTTGAAAACGGTCAAGGTAAGCCTCCAATGTCCCCGTTTGGCGGAGCGCAATGAGGTCGTTGAGGGGGTTGGCCCGATATGACGTCCCAAAATGCAATGTGCAAGCTGTCTTGAACTCGTCCCATTGGAGGTAGGGATGCTCGCAGCGGAGTTGCGAAAACCATAGCTAAGCGGCGCCGTTAAGGTGGAACGAAGCGAGGCTCAGTCGATCGTCTCCGGTGGTACGTTGGTCGGAGTAGAAAATTTCACACTTATGAAGCCAGGAGAGAGGATCGTCCTGTCCGTCAAACACCAGAAAGTCTAGTCGGGTGTAGCGGGGCAAGACCGAGCCCTCGACACGGTGGCCAGAGTGACCCGCGTGGTAGTCGTTCTCCTGTGCGGAGTGCTGGCTCGCCGAACGTCTCGGCGTAGCAATGCCGACAGAAAGTTGGGTGATACGATGGTCGAACTCCCCAAAACGGGTATCCATGCGGTCGAGCCGGTCGAGGAGTTACTGGAGCTGTTCGCGATCTGCCATCAACGGAGTAAAGGAGGTCAGCATGAGGCCGAGATTGGCGGGTTCTGCGAGGCGGGGTGTGGTGCTCGGAAACAGACGAGTGGTCGATTTTGCGTTGGTATTAGCGGTCGGCGGAGGCAATGGCGACCAGAGGGGTGGAAAGGGCTCTGATACCAATATTTTACTAGCCGTTGACTGAGATCGAATGATACAGCAGTCCTTCGGGGTTCCTCTAGTTTTGGGCAACTAGGGTTAGAGAAAGGGGATGTGAGAGAGAGAGAATGTGGGTGAGAAGCTAGAGAGAAGGGGTGAGGGAAAAGTTACTTCGTGCTTGCCATTCAAGCCACCCCTACCCGAAAATATAAAGAGAGTCACAAAAAGTAGCATGCCCCCCACTTGAGCTTACACACATGGGAACAAAATAAAGGACCAACATAGCATTGAAATAAAAGTACCAGTAAAGAGAGGAGAATAGATCATGCAAAAACTGCATGTCGTGACATCCTTTGACATGCTCGTCTCCACTTTTGCACATTGGCGGTATATGCGCCCCTAGTTTGGGTCCGATAATATTTCCGGGTTCGGTAAAATCTCAGTGGCCGGTGGTAGCTCTGTAACATGATGCTTGACGAAGGTCACATGAGAAGGATCATCAGCAGTAATAATTATATCATCCACATAAACTAACATAAGAGTCCGGTCACGAAAGGAAGCATGTACAACTTTTGCTCATCGTAAGTGACAGAGCTCATCGTAAGTGACAGACAAGGCCTAGAGTAGAGGAGAGACCGGGGGAGGAAGCATGTACAACTTTTGCTGAAGGTCGCCTTGAAAATAGGCATTCTTCACGTTGAGCCGGAACATAGGCCAGCGGTGAGCAACTGCAATCGCAATAAGAGTACGAATCGGAGTCATGTGGGAGACATGAGCGAAGGTTTCGTCATAGTCTCATCCCTACTCCTCCTGAAAACCACGATCCACAAGTTGAGCCTTGTAACTCTCTACATAACCATCAGAGTGAGTCTTGACCTTGAAGACCCATTTGCAAGTAATAGGCTCAACACTGGGTGGAATAGGGACAAACTCCCAGGTATGAGTGTTCTCGACTGCTGCCAACTCAGTAGACATGACAGTCTGCCACTCAGGTATCTGGGCAAGCTCACAACAGGAAGTCGGCTCTGAAGTATTACATGCAGTGGAAGGAAGGACATGTAGGTCCAGCGGTAGTGTAGTAAGTCTAAGTCAGTCGGAAGGACATCTCTCACAGGGTGGGTTGCGACGTACAGGAGGATCATCCACATGACACTCGCTGGAGGAGGCAGACACTGAGTCTGGTGGCACTGAAGACGAGGGAACAGGAGGACGTCGAGTGTAGTAATATGGAAGTGAGACGACGATGGAAGTGGGATGACGAGCGCGTCAGTTGGAGAAGTGGGGGCGAAGGGGAGGAGTGAGAAGGTGAGACTGGAGAGGTATGAGGTGCTGAGATGGTAGAGGTCGGACACAAAGGAAGAGGTGGGGAACATACTAGAGGAGAGGAGACATGATGCGGTGAGATGGAAGGGTGAGAACCCACACATCAAAGGGAGTAACAGATTAGTGTGAGGTCGAGAGGACAGGGGAAACCAAGAAATAGTGAGACTGGACAAAGGTGGCATCACGTGAGATGCGAAGTCGACGTGCAACGGGGTCATAACAACGATATCCCTTATGTTCAGGATTGTATCCAAGAAAGACAAAGAACAGACTGAGGAGAGAGCTTGGTACGTTCACGTGGAGGGAGTAAAACATAGTACCGGCAGCCAAAAATACGAAGATGAGTGTAATGGGGGTTGGGAGTACAAACACGCACCAGGACTCTAGTCCTGAAGGAAAGTGGAAGACTGCAGGTTAATGAGATTGGCAACAGTGGAAACAACCTCAACCAAAAAATGACGGGGAACATGAGAGGATATTAGGAAGGTGCGGGCTGTCTCTATAACGTGGTGATGCTTCCTTTCGGCGGTGTCATTCTGAGCATGAGCATCGTGGCAGATAAGCTGAGGGAGAGTGTCATGGGCAGATAACAAAAAGCATGAGAGATATACCCCCCCCCCCCCCCCCCCCCCGAGTCGGAAAGAAAGACACATATGAAAGCAGAAAACTGGGTGCACACCGTAGCAGAAAAGGTAAAATAAATTTGAAAAATTCAGAACTAGAATGCATAAAGTAGATCCAACAATAATGAGAATAGTCATCAACAAGGAGAACATAGTACCGATGTCCGCCTTGGATATAAAAGGTGCGGGACATCAGAATGGGCTAAATCAAAAGGGCGCTGGGACCTAGACTCACTAGACAGATATGAGAGTTGTAGCTGTTAACCAAACTTACCACTCGTACAAGAGTGGGGCCGATCAACAGAAACACGACCAAGGAAGCTATGACTGATGAGAGACGCAAGACGCGAGCTACTGGGATGACCAAGATGACGATGCCACTGAAAGAAGCTCACCGAAGGAAGACAAAGGTAGAAGCTGTCGGTGACGAGGAAGTGGGATGGAATATGAAGACGATCAAGGACGAATACCCCGCTACGACGATCAACCCCAAGGAGTGTCTCTGTTAAACGATTCTGCACTCGACACACAAACTCATCAAAAATAACAAGACAACCGTTGGATGTGAGTTGACTGACGGATATAAGGTTCATGAATAACTTGAGTATGTAGGTAACATCAGGAACATGAAAATGACTGGTATGAAGGAGGATGCGGCTGGTGATGGGAAGAGTAGTGACATTTGCTACCATGATGCGAAGATCAGAAGAGAAGGGCTGACAGGACAAGAGGTGAGTGACATCGTAGGTCATGTGAAAGGAGGCTCCAAAGTTAAGCAACCAATTGGAGGGAGAGATACCTGTAGGGACAGAGGCAGTCGTCCGAGATGCAAAGGCGTCAGAAGCATCCTGTGAGAGCACATAAGTAGAGGAGTAGAGGAGCGAGGTAGTGAATCGTGAGAGTGCTGCGGGGCAATCTGCTGGGCGAGATCAGAAACAGAGAGTGACTGTGGCAGAGCAGAAAAGCGAGCTGAAGGAGCACTAGAGGAACACTGCTAACCATACTGCAGAGCCCTCTGAAGCTTACGACACTCAGATTTGACATGACCAAAACACTGATAGTAATGGCATCGGGCAGGAAGACGACGAAGAGTGCCAGACTGAGCAGCAGATGGGATGTGAGACGACGTCATCGAACCAATAGAGGAGAGATAAGTCTCCTTGGCCAAGAGAGCACTCGAGAGTGAACGGAGGAGACCGACGAGGTCAGCAGATGGGATGTGAGACGACGTCATCAAACCAATAGAGGACATAGAAGTCTCCTTGGTCAAGAGAGCACTCGAGAGTGAACGGAGGAGACCGACGAGGTCCGGCGGCTGCATGTGACAGCGGAGGATGCCGACGAAGTAGGTTTGGCGGCTATAGGAGGCAACAATCAAAGGAGGAAGATGGGCTGCAGAAACAGCCGATTGCGGGCTGTGAATCAAGCAGGTAGAAGATGTCATCCCGGGAGCTGGATAACAGTCGTCGATGGTCGTAACAGGGACCTGCCGGATACAGGGCCGAAGTCAACAACAAGTCTAGCATCGAGTAGTCGAATGGAACGAAGAAACAATAGATAACACAATGAACATAGCGTCGGGGAGGAACTTTGATAGCTTCGACTCCCGCTGCGCAGGAAACTCGTCCGCCTTCAATGAAGTAATGGAAGGCTGCCAGAAGCAATGTTGCTGTCGACGACAACCCTAGGCGACGGTCGACCAGGCGAGGAACGAAAAACTTCCGGAAGCAAGCAAAAACTAGCGAGCGCGTCGTGCGGAAACTAGCGACGGAAACTAGCAGGTGGAAACTAGCGACGTGCGACAGCGATGTCGTAGTCGAGCGCGAAGTGCGGGAGGTAAGGAGCAACGGAGTTGAAACCCTAACCTGGCTCTGATACCATGATAGGAAACGTGAATCAATTTTTTATTTCTCAACAATAATGAGTACATATATATATATATATATATACGTGAGAGAGTGATCTCAACACCCGAGGTGATCCTAAGCTATATCTACCATATCCAACATCTAACAGTTACATGGAAGGCGATTAAGGTAACTGCATGATTAGAATAAAATCAAAATGACCAGAAAACAAAATTTCAATACACTTTGATGAAAACATCAAATCTTAGGTCGGCATAACTCGTGCACCGCCGTTCTCTCCTGAAATTATGTAATTGGATGAAATGGAAGATTGATTATGAAGGTTCCTTTATCTATCCAGGTGAAATGAATGCAGAGGAGTTTATTGCATAAATTAGGGCCATCCAAAAAGAACCGAATAACTGACTTGAACCTAATCAAACACATCAATCTGGGTCGGTTCCAGTGATTCACAATTCGAGTTCAAACAATCACTCATACAATTGAGTCTTGATTCTCATTATCGGGCTACACAGGATACTTTAATAAATTGATTTTTACTATTTTGTTCACCGACTTTTTCGCTCTCAAAAGAATCACCCATATTCAATCTTTTTTCCTCCTTGACTATGTCTATTGGCTTATCTTGTTGATCTATTTGGATCTAAAAGGTACTTATTATCTCATTCTCTTGATTACGCAATTATATCATGAGGTTTGGAATACGATTCATTTTAATTTTTTTTATTTCATACTGTTTGCAATGAAATTTGAATGCTTAATGTTTGTTTACTGAATATTTATACTTTTATGATTTACTCTTATCAATAGTAAGTATTGGCGTGTTATTTATAATTGGCGTATTATTCTATATGTGCTTATTGTATATATATAAATCTTATTCCCCTTTGAGGCTGAATCAAGTATTATGTTTCCTCTCATCTATTTTGGTATCAGAGGAATCCCGACCCTTCGCCCTAATCCCGACCCCGCGCTTCGCCGACGCCGCTTCGCCTCTATTCCCCGCGCGATGTGAGGGCATCGCGGCTCCCGACTGCCGCCGCCGTCCTCCTCCTGCTGTTGTTTTGTCGTCTGATCTTCTCCCGCTGGAATCCCGACCCGTCGTTGTTCTCTCGCTGGAATCCCGACCCGTCCGCCTGCTGCTGTTTTGCTGTTTCTCCCGCTGGAATCCTCGTCGTTCTCCCTCTGCTACAGCCATTGTTCTTCGTCTTTTATTTTCCTTTGATTATTTCTTCCACCGCCGATTTGGTTGGTGTTTACCACTCCTTCCCTCACTTTTTTTCTTCTCATGACCTAGATCTGTGATCTACGGTCTTCCTTCCTTTTTTGGGGGATGAGTTTTTCCTCTTCTATTTAAGAGTTTCTCTTCTTCTCATCCCATGGATTCCTCCCTCTTTGGTTCGAATGATGGATTTGATCGGCGGATTACTACCGCCCTTCTCAATGAAAAAAACTTTATCGCTTGGTCCAACTCCGTGTGAGTCCATCTTGCCGGACATGATAAGCTTGATTGGCTTGAACCTAGTGGTGTTCCCAAGCTTTTTGAAGAAAAGGCTATCCGTCAATGGCGCACGGAAAATTTTAAGATTCTCGGGTAGCTTCAGTGCTCCATGGAACCCCACATTTACGAGCAGTTCATGCGATTCGATTCAGTGTTGTCTCTTTGGGCTACCTTGACGCATACCTACAGTCACACACGCGTTGATACGCGGATTTATTCTGTCTTCCAGGAGATTTCTACTGCTCGTCAGGGGGACCGTTCTGTGCCCGAGTACTTTACCTTTCTTTCAGGAAGATTCTGGGAGCTTTCTGAACTTGAGCCGCTCAGTGCTTTTCCACATCCAGAGGATCTTATTGTTGTCAACCGGCAGCAGGAGAAGCGGGAGACCTATCAGTTCCTGATGGGCTTGAGGCCCGAGTTTGAGCAGATTAGGGTTCAGATTGTCAGCATAAACCCTCTTCCTGATATCTTGGATACTTATTACATGGTAGAGGAGCATGAGAGTCGTTCCCGCCTGACCGTTGTTTTGCCCGTTCCAGCTTCTGTTCTTATTCCAGGCCAAATGGCTTGGCTTCAGGTCGTCCTTCTTCTGCGTGCGGGAGGCATACTTCTACCTCTAAGGGTCACGGGGGTGGTCGTGGCAGCCCATTTACCTCTGTTCATTGTCAGCACAGCCTCCGGACTGGTCATGAGAAGGCCCGATGCTGGCTACTCTTCCCTCACCTACGCCAGCAGTCCCCCGCCACACGTGTTGCAGTCGCTACTTCCGACTTTGGGGGCCAACCTGATTCCAGTTCCTCTTCCGCCTACTGGAGTCACCTTATGGCTCAAGTGCAGCAGCTCCAGTCTCAGCTTCAGCTGCACTCTCCGTTTCAGACTCTACACCAGCCTCTTCCTGCTCAGCTGCCTCCTCGTCGTTCTCGTTGACTTCAGCGTCTGCGTCAGGTACCTCGATGGCCTTTCATTTCACTCAAGAGGGGTCCTCTTCTCCCTGGGTAATTGACTCTGGGGCCACTGATCACATGACTGGTGAGACATGTTTGTTCTCTTCTCTTGAGTCTCCGAGCGTCCATCGGCAGGTTCGCCTTGCCGATGGCTATGTGACCCCATCCTTCACCGGGGCAGAGTTCCTCTGACTCCCTCTTTCTCCTTGGATTCAGTTCTTCATGTTCCCAAACTTGCTTTAAATCTTCTTTATGTTAGTCAATTGACTCGTTCGTTGTACTGCTCGGTGACATTTTTTCCTTCTGGCTGTGTTTTTCAAGACCTGACCACGAGGAGGACTTTTGGCTACAACAGTGAGCGCGACGGGCTATACCAGCTGGATCTTCCACCTCCTTCGTCCTGTCTCTCACCCTCATCCATCGCTGCTGCTGCTACTTCACCTGCTCTTTAGCATGCTAGACCGTGGCATGTGAGTCCTCATATCGTGTCGTCGCTTTTTCCGAGTGTCTTGTTTGAGAACTCTTTTCAGTGTGATGTGTGTCAGCTTAGTAAGCATACTCACACTACCTATCCTGTTTCTGTTTCTCGTAGTTCTGCACCGTTTGATATTATTCATTCAGATGTTTGGGGACCTGCCCCGGTTGTTTCTTATGATGGTTTTTGGTATTTTGTTACTTTTATAGATGATTTTACTCGTTGTTGGGTCTATGTTATGCGTGTCAAATCTGATGTCAGTTTACTAATATGGTTACGACTCAGTTCTCCTCTCGTATTCGGGTCCTTCGCTCTGATAACGGGGGGGGGGAGTACTTCTTCCTCTTTCACTGCTTTCCTTGCTACCCAAGGAACCCTTCATCAGTTCTCATGTCTCTATACACCAGAACTGAACGGCGTGGCGGACCGCAAGAATCGTCATCTCTTGAATGTGACCTGGTCTCTTCTTCGTGGGACTCATGTCCCCAAGTCGTTTTGGAGTGCCGCCCTTCTTACGGGGACCTTCTTGGTCAACCGTTTGCCTTGCCGGCCTTTAGCGGGTCGGATGCCCCTTAGTCTTCGCTCTCCCCACCGCCCTCTGTTTCCCGTCCCTCTCCGGGTGTTTGGGTGTGTGTGTTTTGTCCAGGACCGTCGTCCAACTCGGACAAAGCTTGATGACAAAGCTATCTGGTGCTTATTTTTGGGGTATTCCTCCTCTTCCAAGGGCTATAGGTGTTTTGACCCCTCTTCTCGCAGTACTTTTCACTCCTTGGATGTTACGTTTTTTGAGGATGTCCCCTTCTATGGTACCTCCTCTGTCCTTGTTCCTCCTTCTGCTCCGCCACAGCCGGCACCTGTTGCCCTTACTCCGTTGCACTACTCTCTTCCGCTACAGACATACACTCGTGGCCCACGCGGTCCCTCACATGTCCACCCCATTCTTCGGGATCCACTGGTTACGCCCAGCTCACAGGACCTTGTGCCACATCCTCTGGCAGGTGATATTCTTCCCTCCTCTGACTTACCCATTGCACTTCGCAAGGGTAAGCGTTCTTGTGTTACTGACCATCCTGTGGCAATATATGTGTCCTACCAGCGTCTTTCTCAGGGTTACCGGGCTTTCCTGACGGCTACTGACCAGATCAGAGTTTCGAGTTTGATGACTGAGGCGTTCCAGCACCCTGAGTGGGTGGCGGCCATGGAGGATGAGATGTCCGCTCTACAGAAGGTGGGCACCTGGCGTTTGGTCCCTCTTCCTGCTGGTCGGAAAACTATTGGCTGCCGTTGGGTTTACACTGTCAAGTATAATGTTGATGGTTCTCTTGACCGCTACAAAGCCCGTCTTGTCGCAAAGGGCTTCACTCAGACTCCTGGGGACTATGGCTTGACTTTTGCCCCGGTGGCCAAACTATCTACTGTCCGTCTGCTTGTCTCTCTCGCTGCTAGCCATGGGTGTCCTCTTCATCAGATAGACGTGAAGAATGTCTTTCTCAATGGCGACCTTGCTTAGAAAGTTTATATGGATCTGCCCCCGGTTATAAGCTTCAGGAGGAGTATTTGGGTCGTGTTTGCCTTTTACAGAAGTCCTTGTATGGGCTGAAGCAGTCTCCTCGTGCGTGGTTTGGGCGGTTTGGTACTGTTGTGCTTCAGAGTGGATTCACCAGATGTCATGCCGACCACACATACTTTGTTCGGACTGCTGTGGATGGACGTAGGGTCATTATTCTTGTCTATGTGGATGATATCATTCTTACCGGTGACGATAGCTCGGGAATACTTCAGATCAAGGGGGTTCTTCAGAAGGCATTTGAAGTGAAAGATTTGGGGCATCTGAAGTACTTTCTCGGGATTGAGGTTGTCAGATCTCAGCAGAGGATCTCTGTCTCAGCGCAAGTATACACTTGATCTCTTAAGTGATACTGGCCTTCTTGGGTGCTCTCCTGTGTCTACACCCATGGGTCCAAACCACCGTCTTCATGCCGAATCTGGCGATCCTCTCCCTGAACCGGTCAGATATCAACGTCATGTTGGTAGACTTATCTACTTGACCAACACTCGCCCTGACATTAACTTTGTTGTGAGTGTGGTCAGTCAGTTCATGCATGCTCCCCGGACTTCTCACCTAGATGCAGCATTTCGGATCCTCCACTACTTGAAGGGTTCTCCTGGCTTAGGGCTCTTCTACCGTTCATCTCCGGCCCTTGATCTTACTTGTTACACGGATTCTGACTATGCTGGTTATCTTACTGATCGACGTTCTACCTCGGGGATGTGCACTTTCTATGGTGGCAATCTTATTTCTTGGAAGAGCAAGAAACAGAATGTTGTCTCCCGCTCGTCTGCTAAGGCTGAGTACATGGCTATGTCCCACGACGCTACTGAGCTCCTTTGGCTACGTACCCTCTTGACCGAGCTTGGCTCTCCTCCCTCTGGTTCTTCGACTCTTGTGTGCGACAACCAGTCCGCTCTCATGCTTGCCTCCGACTCAGTTCTGCACGAGCGGACTAAGCATATTGAGGTTGATATTCACTTTCTCAGGGAGCACATCCGTTCAGTGACACTTGAAGCGTCCTATGTTCCCTCCGCTGAGCAGATTGTCGATGCCTTCACCAAGGAGGTTGGACCTTCCAGACTTCTCTCTACATGTGGCAAGCTGGGCTTGCTTGACCTTTTCGCGCCAGCTTGAGGGGGAGTATTGGCGTGTTACAGCACCAGTTAAATTTGAATTCTGTTCATTGCATAAAATATTTCTTATTTTTTATGTTCATAATCACATTGTTTTGTTGTTTTGTTATTATTATTATTATTATTCGTACTCTCAAACTTAGTCTTGTCAGGCTATCATACTAACAGTATACGATTGTTGGTATCATTTCAAGGTAGTAGGAAGTCTGAAAATTTCTTAGCTTTTCCCATGGAAGGCTATCCTACTCTACAGTTTTAAGCATTTGTTGCCTTGATACTTTTAGCGTGGTTGGTTTTCATATATTTAAATTTATGACTTATGTTTCATGATTGAAGTGTATATCCCTCTAATTGCAAAACATATTACTTAGGTTAATAAACATTATACCGTGTTTCACTCTTTTTCTGAATACATTATTTTTGGTGTGCACAATGGGCTTTTTAAACTTACAGCTTTTTTTGGACAGTGATACAAAAAAGCAAGTTGAAGAACTTGTGGAATTTGGAGGGTTTTCAGACATTGGATTCTTAGAAAGAACTTTATCTGTGGAATTTGATCAGTTGGAGCAATGGTATTGAACTTTCCTCTAATGCTCCAATGTATGTATCTATACTATATATAAAAAATCCCCTTATGGTGTAACGTTTGATAGATAAATCTGAGTCGTTCAATCTTTCATAAGAGAAATTCAGCCATTGGATTTAGGTGGAAGATGGTCTACCAATAACCTCAATAGGAAACTCAGTCCCCCCCCCAACCCGATGCTTCCCCGACACCTCAAAAAAATCGTTCTCATGTTTTTGGCCGTCCCCGCCGGCAGCCTGCCCGGCGCCCACAGGCGGGTTTACCGGGAACCCGCCGGTGTTTGTTTGGCGGCGAGCGGGCAGGGCCACCTTCGACGATGGCGCTGGCCGCCAGACAACTCCCGGCGGGTTCGCCGGGGTCCGGCGAGTTCGCCGGGGTCCGGCGAACCTGCAGGTGGGCGCCAGGCAGGCCACCAGCTGCGCCAGGCAAAATCATGAGCACGACATTTTTTTCAACTTTTTTTTTATTTTTAAGAAAAGAATAATTTAAAATATATATAATTAAAAAAATAAATACTAATATAAATATAACATCAATATTCCTCCCCGCTGGGGGAGGGCACAACCCACCGAGGGCCCCCGAGTACTGTCGCGTGGGACAGGGGCGGGCGGAGCCCGCCTGGGGTGTCCAGGTACAGTGGCCCTCACATATATATAAGTTATCCATCATCTCTCACTTCTCAATGTTTCTCAATATCCTGTTTGAACAATAGGTGACGTAGGGTAAGACTCTAATGTAACCTAGGGCTAGATGCATATGCATTAACTTGCAAATTCAAATTTGCAAAACAACATTTATAAATTATAAGACTGATTTCACCACAATTGAAATAAAAGTATTTAAAATAAGAGAACAAAAAGAAGAGTATGAGCGCGAGAGTGCGCAAAAGTAAATACTATTTAAATAGGAAATTACAAAGACCGGAATGACTGCAACACGACTTATAAACTACTATCACTTCAAGTTTAAAACATGCTAGATCAAATGCAAAAATAAAAACAATACACCTTGAATACCACGGCTATAAAGAGGGAAGGGCTGAATGTATTTTTGAGGGCTGTCTCGGCTGGTTTTTCAGCAATCGGGAACTACACTTGGCTGTCCAGGAATGGGGACAACAAATAGGGATTTACTGGGAGGCGGTCTTTCAACAGTAAGCAATTGGAATTCGCTGTTCAGGATGGTCTAGACGGAAAACGGGAAAGTCGGGTAGTTTTATGAGAGGTGTGGAGGCTTGTCCGGGGTTTTAGATGGTTGTAGGATTGCTGGACTTCACTCAGGCAGCAATTCCGGGGAGGTTTTGAGGCTGCAGGAGGTGGCAGAGGGTGGTTCCACGGGAGGCTCAGATGGAGGGGCTGCAGTTGGGAAATAGAGGCTAGGGATTCCGTTGCTAGGATGAAGTGGGATAGTGGGGTAACAAGTAGGAGTAGTTTTCGGTGGATCCACGTGAAGGTGAAGAGAGATTTATGGAGAGGGGCGGCTGCTGTAATGAGGTGAACTTGGGAGGGAGTTGAAGCTTGAAGTTAGGAATTAACTCCTTTAATTTAGGTGGGGATAATGGGTGGTTATGAGGTAGTGGGTAGTTACGAAGTAGGTTATCAACCTTTTGAAAATCGGACCGGACCGGCCGGTTCAACCAATCGGACCGCCAACCGGTGCACTATGCGGTCTGGTCGGGGGTCTAAAACCACTCCCACCCAGAACCGGCGAACCGGCCGGTCCACACGTGAAACTGAGACCGGAACAGTTTAGCTCAACCGGGCAGGTCTTGGACCGAGGGATTAAAATAATATTTTTTATTTTAAAACTCTAAAATTAATAGAGGTGGAGAATGGTACAGTTTGGGTGGTGCTGCTCTTTGTCTTTTATAGAGATGTGGGGTCTGCCTATATTCAATCCTGTGATGTGGAACATCAATGTTGTGTTTCGAACCGGTAACCTCCAACAGGATACAAAAAACCTAACCACTACACCACCGAATTTCTTGGGTTGTCATCGAATTATATTATATCTATACAAATAATATTTATATTAATTAACATATAATATTATTATTATTCATATTTGTTAATGTAATAAATTTAGTCTTCTTAACTTATATATATAAAGGATACACCTAAATTATTTTTAATTAACATATATAATTTTTATTTTTAATTAACATATATCATATTTAGCCAAAAGTTTTCTTTGTATAATCGAGATGTGCAGTCTACTTAATTAAAAATTAAAAATTTAATTTTCATAATATATTTGATAACTTACTATATATGTGATAAAATACTAATATTGAGATTTTAGATGGTAGCAAAATATATTACTATTTATGAAAATATTTTATATAATTTTGACTGTGTTTATTCCAATCATTTTTATTAAAAATATATATAACTTTTATTTTTAATTAACATATATCATATTTAGCCAAAAAATTTCTTTGTATAATCGAGATGTGTAGTCTACTTAATTAAAAATTAAAAATTTAATTTTCATAATATATTTGATAACTTACTATATATGTAATAAAATACTAATATTGAAATTTTAGATGGTAGCAAAATATATTACTATTTATGAAAATATTTTATATAATTTTGACTGTGTTTATTCCAATCATTTTTATTAAAAATATATAGACTATGTTCAATTATAATAGATAATTTGAATATTTATTATATTATCTAACATCACGGTTCAACCCCGGTTCGACCGGTCCAACCGGTCTGATTTTGAACCTTTGATCTCACCGGTTCGTTCTCCGGTCTGGTTCTCAAAACCTTGGAGGTTATGGTGATTATGAATGATTGAGGTGGTTGGTGGCTGGTGGTGGCCGAAGGTAGCTGCCAGTGGTGATGGGGGTCTCCAGAGACATTTTACGGCGAGTGCTTGAAAACTCTAAATAATGAAAATGGATATAGTGATATAGGAGGACCCCCAGAAGTGGCCGGAGATGAACTCTGGTGATCACCAGAGATGTTCTTATGGGGTATGGGGGCTGTTTTAGTGATGGAGAAAGTGATGTTGAGGGTGGCTCCATGACGATGGGGGTGGGGAAGGAAGATGGGGTTGCTGCTTGTGGGAGGGGGGGGGGATGAGCTAGGGGTTTGGCTGCTGTAAAGATGTGGAAGGAGACACCTTCAGACAGTGGCTGTAATGAAGGGGGGGAGGGGTAGTCGGTTGCTAATTGTGGTGGGATGTGGACTAGGCCGTGACTGCTTCCAGTGGTGGTGGATGAGGTGGGGTGGAGTGGCCGGCCAAGGGGAAGCATGTTAGGGGGCGGCCAAGGGGAATGGAAAGGAGGAGGTAGAGCCGAGCTTCGCACTCGGGGTTCGGCTTCGGCACTGAGATGACCAAAGGAAGACTTCTAAGCTCCAATCCTTCAATGCCTAAAAATGAGAGCCCTCACACTCTATTTATAATTTTCTAGGGAGCAACGAATGGCTATGAGTAGCCGAACGCTCCGACTAAAAATATTCAAAAATACGCGAAATAAAATACAACAAGAGACAAAAAATACTATGATTGGCGAGCCACTCAAAATGAGTGATCCCGATCGTCATTGCTCTGAGCTTGTCTTGAGTAGACCCGAATGGGTTGGGTGGGCTGCTCCCAATCAATAGACATTCTTTCTCTTATCACTCATTTGTTAAATTTTTTATTCTCAATTGTTATTGTTGAATGTTTTATTTATTGCTCGTGTTTTTCCAACACAAGCAATAAATAAAAAATATAAGAATGTATGCTTCGCACTCATGATCATTTAAGAACAATTGTCCACAGGTTTAGATTAACCAAGCAGTTGTCTTCCTGAAAAACAAGGTCATCTGATGGTTGAGCAGTATCTTCTTATTTGATAGATCCTACACTCAATGCTTATCTTAGTTATAAGACTTTGATCTAACTTTATTCTAGAGAACGCCAACTCTTTCCAATATTGAATTGTTTTTTGTCGGTTTAGTATTTGATAATAAAAATCCTTCAGTATTTGGTAGTTTTTTTTTCAAAACATTATATCTTTACCATATTATAAGAGAAAAGTTGGCTTTGGTGAAACATTCAAATTGCCAAATATAGCCTTATTGTTTCAATGTAATGTCTTAACAAATATTTTAATATATTTCAAAAAAAGATATACAATGCCCATTTAAGTAATTACACCATATTCCCCAATTTAAAATAATGATGAAAATTCATAAAATCAAAAAAAAAATTAGTAGAGCTCCTATATCTACTATGGTAGGCTATCATTAGACTTATCAACAGTATTTTTGAGGAAGGCTTTCATTAGGCACGTCAATGATATTTTCGAAGAGCTACCATTAAACTGATCAACTTTATTAAAGTTGATTTAACATGCATAATAATATATGCATTAATATGCAATTTTTTTGATAAAAATTGAAAAGTGTTGTATAATGACTTTTCGCATTAATTAAATGATAGTGTGTTTATTTTAAGTTGTGTTGATAGTGTGTGTGTGTGGGGGGGGGGGGGGGGGGGGGGGGGCGAAGCCCCATTTCTGTCACTATAGTGGGATAAAGGCTTGAGTGTTGTGTGTGTGTGTGAAGAGGGAGTGTTGTGTGTGTGTGTGTGTGTGTGTGAGTGAGAGAGGGAGAGAGAGTGAGAGAGAATGAAGAGAAGAAGAAGAATGGTGGGTGGGTGTTTGGGTTGCGTGAGAGATAGAGGGTCTTTACTCAAAAGAGTTCTCAGTAGAGTGAGGGGCTATGGAGTATAGTCACAGATGTGACGACACATACACCACATTCAAAAGGATATAGAAAACCAGAAATAGGGCATGGCACATTGTAGACACATTATTATTTATAAATCCTTAATATGTTACAGGTTATCAATCACGTTACAATATATAAAAACTTATGGATTAGTCGAAGAAATAATTAACAAGTCTAAACCTAAATATTGATCAAGACCATTAAGACAACATGAGGGGAATTTGGGGAGGCCAAGAAGAGGATTTATGGAACAGGAAGATATGTGATTAGATTGTGTCGGAGGTGTGATGAGTAGCTTGCTTGTGTCCCAATCTCTATGAGGTGTAGACTGCCTATGAATGTAAGTATGGGAGGCGTGTGTACAGCTTGGGTCATATGCGATTTCATCCTTTAGTAATATTTTTGGAATATTGATTAACTCTTAAAAGGCCATAGGATCACTTCGTTATTTTGAGGACATTAACATTAAAGTAGGCTTAACTTTGATTTGACAAAGAATTGAAATTATATACACCATATAGTTTCACTTTCATCTTGCAACAAATGTATTACAACTTTTCTCTCATTCTTAGTGTTATTATTATAATATTTATTACAATCTTCTTGGCCAAGAAAACTATCAAACAAAATTGACACATTTCGGACATTCAATTACGAGTCGATCTTATAACCCAAAATACTCTAAGTGAATCTATGAAATAATAGCAACTTAATCATTAAGTTTAACCACTCTCTATCTTTTTCATCTTCTCATAAACCGACTTTAATGATTCTTCGATGATTAACTTTCTCATGGTATAAAGTCACTGAGGCATACATTAGCTCACTAGCTATAGATGTTTCCTACTTATTATCAATTCTTTGACATAATATCCAAGGTAGACTGATGATGAAATTCTTCTTTGATTATGACACTTTTTCTCTAAGTCTTTCGGGCATGAATTAATTCATCCAAATCATGCGCACTCCCCAAACGTTGGATGTCCTTTGTGTTTCCACATTTTGAGACCATTTAGCTTATATCTACTTGTTGTTGTCTTTGATTATGACTCTTATATATATTTGTTGTGTTTGCGGTCTCATCTTTATGATGGGAACACCTGGGCCCACATTTATCATCACAATATCATTATCAAATACCTTCCATGCATCAGGAAACCTTGACACAAGTCACACAACACTAAGTTGAAGGACCTCAACTATGTTGATTGGATCTTTTCCTTCTCGTTCGTGGTGTGATCCCAAAGAACGCATCACCATCTTATTAATCCTCCATGATCTCTCCTAAATATATTGATTGGGATGCTACTTATATTTATGTTCACACATGTTTGCAAACAACATTTATGATACATGCCTACATCTCATCCATGATGATGAGATGATGAAAGTTGTTTGGAATCATGTTGCAACACATTAATTATGACAACATTTCACAAGCTCCTACCATGTCTGCTTCTGACATCGATGTGTGCCTTTTTCAAGTCAATATCAATGCCCTTATTATTGTACTAGTTGTCATATGACTAGAGACACAACATATTGTACCCGTCTTGTCATACATAGTCGGATTCCACCAATTTTTGTTACTGATGGATCTCGTGCTCAAGTCTATGGGTCGGGAGATAATAACACACCCACTCACCTCACACTGGAGAATATTCTGTGTTCCTAACTTTCTCTGTAGCCTTCTTTCAGATAGTTCTATAATATTAAACATCTAAACTAATATGGCTTATTCTTTCCTTCTCAATTTTATTTTTCATTCAATTTGTATTATAGTTTGAAATATATGCCAGTTTGGAAAACATCATCCTGCTTTCTTTCCTGCTAAAACTTAGGAAAGCTACATTTCTTTTTAATTAGTGCATTCTGACATCTCCTCTCCTAATAAGTCTATAGGTCAAGTAAACTTGGATTCCATGACCTTTATTGATGATTTTTCATTGTACTTGGGCTTGCAAGTTACAACAATGGATCAACATTGTTCAACGTTTTCTTCATTTTGTGTTATTTATTTTCTTCATGTGTTATTTATTTTGGCAGGAGATACCTTGCCAGCATAAAAAATACATGTGTTATTTATTTTCTTCATTTTGTTCTTCTCGTAGATTTATTCATCAGATCAATTCTGCTCATACGCCATGCAAAAACAGCACAGCGGAGATGATTTCATATCCTAGATTATTATGTCGTGTCTGGAGTGTTCCAAAGCCATACTTAGGCCATGACATTCTTGTCTCGTGTTATTTTATCAACTATATCCATCCACAATCTCTAGGCCCCTCCCCTCTCTTACGGGACTCACTCTGGCTGTCCAAGTTGGAATGCAGGGTGATACCAAGTGTAGTGCCCACGGTTATATTTGTTGACAAGGTATCTCTTGCAGAGTTGTCACATATTACCTTTTTTAATTGAGAAACATGAAAGTTTGGCTGTATGTGGTTCATTGCCTTGAGGTGTAAGTGGTTCATTTCCTAGACATAAAACTATCTATAAAAGCAAGTAATGGGGATGAAGCTCAACAAACACCACATCCCCCATATTGAACTGGCAGATCCAACGCCTCAAGTTGGCACTCACCTGGCAAGTGATGAAACACAGACTGTGGTGGGCTCATAGACCATTTGGAAGGGTGTGGTGTTCGTTGCATTGTGAAAGGATGTGTTGTAAATGTTAATAATAGTCTCACATTGTCAATCCACTCTGTTCTGATCTGTTTATATAGAAAGACAAACCTAACCTGTTGAGCCGGTTTTTCAGGTTGAGTTAGGTCAAACCTAACATGATATCAGAGGGAGGTTACGATCCTCCGACCTGTGGGTTATGGGCCCACAACGCTTCCGCAGCACGGTTGGGTATCTGGTCCGTGAATAAGGGTTTGATAAAGGAGGTCCCGGGATCAAGCCCCGGGCCTCAACAACTTACCTGGGATTAAACCGAGGTGGAACCCAGGTGATTTGGTTGGGGATGCGCGAGACTGCAGTCGGCCAGGTGTGTCCGGTCAACCCATTGTGGGCCCGGCTTGGCATCTTCTAACAAAAGATGACCATATTTTGTTAGAAACTAGGTCGGGGCCAAGGCACGAATGAACTACGAGAATATTTGGACAATCCGGACCTGGCCTACTGCAGTCGAATGACAACAACATCCCCAACCAAATCTCCGCGGAAGGCTCCAGATTATTCCGCGGTAGGTTGTTGAGCGTCGGGATCGAATCCCCCGACCTCCTTTATAAGAGGCGCCTAAGCCAACCTCTCATACCCAAGTGCGTTGGCGCACTTTGGTATGAGAGGTTGGCTTAGGCGCCTCTTATAAAGGAGGTCGGGGGTTCGATCCCGGCGCTCAACAATCTACCGCGGAATATTCTCGTAGATATTCCGGAGCCTCCCGTGGAGATTTGTTTGGGGATGTTGTTGTCATTCGACTGCAGTCGGCCAGGTCCAGATTGTCCCAATATTCCCGTAGTTCATTCGTGTCTTGGCCCCGACCTGGTTTCTAACAGTAAGAATACTTATCCCCTCTAATCCACTTAGCTCATGCAGTGGTTGACTAAAGTTAATAACAGAGATACGTTTCTAAATAACAGTTTAGTACTTCAGACTAGTCGTCCATCTTTGTATAAGTCGTAGTCATGCTCAATTATTCTCTGAAGCTTGAACAATGCTTACCAAAATATACTCATGAAAATTGCGTTTTGATCACTCTCAATCGATAGCGGAAGCACTTGGGGAACTTTATCATATGTATAAAGGAGTCTACAGTGGATGGAGTTGTGAAAGGATGGAGAATAGGAAGGAAATACCCGTATTTGGATAATATGTCCACAACGAGTATGCAATCGATCATGATAGCTTTGCGATAAAGTTCATGACGATGTTATCCCAAACCATCTCAAACACTGTAAGGGTTTGCAATCTATCATGATACTTGGAGCACTGACGAGGAAGAGATGTTGTCACTAACTCCTTTAGGTGGAACATCCCATGCAAATAGTGTGACACGACGAGACTATGGTAAGCCTTTAACAAGTCCTGAGATTGCTATAAGTGAAGCTAACTCAGACCATGGAGATAGAGCGTCGACCATCGTTTTAGTCCCTCCTAATCCAGAACTCCACTTTGAAATCATAGTCAAGTGATTTAGCCTCCTAGATTTGTTGTGTGGAAGTCAAATCTTTCGACTCAATAGGTATCTCAAGCTTATAGTGATCTGTGCAGACAATGAAGGAGTAGACCTAAAGATAAGGACACCATTACTGCACTGAAAGGATAAGTGCCATTATGTCGTTCTCATAAGTGGAGCGAGAACACAGTGGAACAAGAGAGACCGAAGTATGCAACGAGTCCAGCTTACATGAAAACTGTGTTGGTGCACATTCTAGAGGTGTCGTACTCCACTTCAAATGGTTGTGTAAAATCCGACATGGCTAAGCCCGTAGCTAGCATTAGAGCTCTCTGAAGGTCATGTCCATGTTCTTCTTGATGTGGTTGATCAATGGACGCACGAGCTTGTCATAATTTTTTTTGAAGCTCATGTAATAACACGTTAAGCCTAGAAGTCATTGGATATCCTGTAAGGAACATGGTGGTGGACATTTACGAACCACCTCGATCTTGTCCTAATCCATAAACAGTCTGTGTGAGAAAATATCAGGACATAAGTGATTGTTCTCTCTCTGAACAAACAAACATCTCTTTGGGTTGGCAAATAAAGAATGTCATCAGAGAGTGTATATAGCATCCACCAAATGGTACAAAAGTATATCATTGAATAATACTTAAGATATGTACACAAAGAGCTGGCTGAAAGTCCTCATCCATAGTTTGAAATGTCATGAACACATTTTTTAGCCGAAAGGATGACCACATACCCTAGTTCCCATCATGGATTCAGAAGATCGTCTTCATAGTGTCCTCTACACGAACTTGAATTTGTGTTAGCCAGAGAAGTGGTTGGTATGGGATGGAAGCATGTGTCTTCAGTCTTCACACAGGGTGTGTTGATGTTTCTTGAGCTCAAAGGACTAGATTATGTGTGCCTAATTGTCCTTTACATCTTCCAATATGCAACCAACCTACTTAAAAAGTCACCTCTATGCTCTTCAACCCGATTGCATAGAAATCTGCCATTATCTTAGAGGATCCCACTTGTAGTTGCAAAGCAAAGTAAATATTGCATTTAGTGTTGCAATTCTCGCGCCTAGGTAGATGTGAAGCCCGTCGAGGGGGTTGTTGGCAGACGCAACAGGTTCATAAGATTTTGAGAAAGAAAGTTGTGGATAGCCTCACTGTCGATCATTATGAAGATGAGCGTACTGCTAAGTTTCCGTCTAAGCTTCATATTTCGTGGTTTGAATATGCATCTAACACAAAAACATAGAAGATCCAATCGGTGCGTAAGTCATGGTGTAGGCTTGGTAGAGATGCCTTTCTCAATCTCCAAGGCCTCATGTTCCGCCAGGATAACTTCCTTGTTGCCCTCACGGATGATTGTGTGCAAATCTTTCATTGGAGCAATCATGGTTTGGGGTGTTGGTTTTCTTCCATCAAAAGAAGATCCCCTGTCGATTCACATTCTTAGTTGGTGAGGTGATGTGTAGGGATGGCAAGGAGAACGGCTTTGGATGGCAATTTGAGAGAATGAAGAGATGGTGGTCTGTTGCGTGTTAAATGAGTCGACAGTTTGAAAATAGGCGTGCCCAGGTAAGGTTGGTGACTGGTTTTGGAGGAAGTGGAACATGACAATCTCAATGAAATCAATAATGGCCCGAGGACGGTAGGTGCTTGGGTGGTAGTGAATATGGGAAAGAATTCACTACATGAAAAATTCAAGGTAATGGTCAGGTGGGAGACTGGGCACATGATGGACGAGTTTGATGAACTCATCAATGTAACTATCTTGAGAGTCTTCCTGGTGGACATCACAAAGAAGATCCATCATATTATCCTAGTAATGGTAGTTATAGAGCTTGATGATCCCTTGCTCGAGAAATGACCATGCAAGTCCTTAGTGAATCCTAGTATAGGGTGGTTCCCTCTATACCAAGAGTATAATTGGAATCCTTTGTGCTTCAGCTGCCCAATACATATCAAAAAATTGCTCCGCCTTTGTTATCCACCAGTGGCGTCAGAGCCATTAAAGTATGATACTTCCAAGCAACAAGGGGAGTGTGCGTAACATCGATGATGGATAGGGTGGTCAGCAGGGAGTCTACTAGAACATTGAGAAGAGATAGTTGTTCATTGGACGAGAGAGGAGAACTAGGCACTCAATTGTTTTGCAATTGTTTCAACCAAGCCCATATCCATTGCAAGGTAGCTTTCATCGACATCATCATTTCCTTGCGGCCTCTAACCACAAGGCTAGGACTTTCTGTGGTATTAATGCTTGTGTCATTGTGTTCTTGACATACTCCTAAGAATGAAAAAGGGGGCGAATAGTCGGATCTGTGCAACAGGGTTGTGGAGCAATACGATGGTATAATATGGGAGAGGCGCTGCAAGATGCTGTGAAGCACTGACAATAACTGCTGGAGGACTGGTACTGGGAAGCACCAGAGGCGGCCCAACAGAGGATTGTAACGTCGGACCGATGGAGGATTGGCATGATGAAGTAGTTGTTGTGATGCACTTGAGGTAAATGCGGGATGCGAGCGGTTGTATGTTGAACACTTGATTTACAACGGAAAGTGATGTTGGTGAATGCATATGCATGCTTCTGTGGCTTGTGGGGTGGTTAGGGGAAGACTGAAGGGTTTAGTGATGCACGGATTCCAGACTATGTGGATACCGAGGTCAGAGGAGATAGGTCGGACTAATGTTACCGCCAGGGGCAAACTACTAATTCATGCACACAATCCTTGTCCTTGTCACACTGCGTGTGTATATCAATCAAGGCCTCGTACTCCTTTCTTCGCCACCAAATAGGAACATGTTTGTTGAAGCCGGGAAAATCCCAACTCCAAAATTTGGGTCAATACAGCCTAAGATTACTGATTCTGCAGTTCGACGCCACAATTCAGATGACTAGCACGGGAGAGAGAAAACTGTCTATAAGCACACCCCAAGTGCTACAGTAGAGACGTCCCACCACATACTCAGAAGCTTGGGAGAAACTTCCCGTCCGCAACCAAAAACTGGGCGAGGTACTAGGCATGCATGGACTTGGCGAGTATCTACTTGGGGGGACCTCAACCTCTTCCAAAAGTGTATTTCTAGTACCCCTTGGGGGCTATTTATAGAGAAATCCTGGGGAGGGGGGTATATGCGAGTATCCCACCTCTACTAGCGAGTATCAAGGACTACTCGCCCAGACTCGCGGGGTATTCACCCATACCCGCCCAAGCACGTCTTTGCTCGCCCAAGCTCGCCTCTGCTCGCGACTAGGTCTGCGAATAGCCGTCTCCTTAGGCATTTCTGATCTCGACAAATTATGGGTTATACACAATCCCTGCTTTTTTGGGCTCGACTCGAGCTTGGAAAAACAATGTAAGACCTCTAGTTCGGAGAGAATGCACTAGACGATACGCAGCGCGAGGTCCTTCCTAGGAGTGGAGCTCAACTGAAGGAGGAAAAAATGTCGACACCTCCCAGGGGTATAACTCAATTGAAGGAGATGGAGAAGAGTCGACGCCTCGCGAGCCAAGCCAGTTGGATGGGGAGAGAAGGTTGATATCTCACAGGAACCGAGCTCAACTGAGTTGCAGAAGAGATCGACGTCGCGCAGGAGCCGAGCTCAATTGGGGGTGGAAAAGTGGTCGACACCTCACAGGAGAGGAGATCAACTGGAGGTGGAAAAGAGGTCAACACCTTACAGGAGAGGAGCTCAACTGGAGGTGGAAGAGAGGTCGACTCCTCACGGGAGCCGAGCTAAACTGGAGGTAGAAAACACTCAGGGGGCAAGTATTCAATATGCAAGAGAGGAATTCGTGCATGGACTCACTGGTGCACAGATTGCCTGCCCTACTATTTAAGAAACCGACAAAGAGTTAATTGCACTGATTTCTTTGATGATGAAGGAAACTTTCTTCAAGGAGAGGACAATCTTCTCTTTGTCGAGTTGAGAGGTTGGCGTTCAGACCTGTTCCTGATAGTTCCTCCAGTCGGATGAGAAGTGCGATTGTGTAGATAGTTAGGCCAACATACAAGGAGGGGGAGCTGATCTTGACCGTCAATGCAGAGACTTAGTCTTACAAGAACGTTTTCAAGACCAGACACACCGTCCCATCACCCGCTCTGGGTGTTATGAGAGAATCAGATTGGATGCAAGTTTTCCAACTCAATCGTGGAGATCGCTTCCTGCTTACCTCCACGAACTCCCGCTCTACCACTTGGATACAAAGATCTGGGTACAAGCAAAGGGAAATGGCCCTCGGGGGGTCCTATAGGACGCACACGCTTGAGGCCTCCATCCTGCCTCTGACCGAGAAGACGAAGAAACCTGGATAGGTACATGACACTCGGGAGGTCCCGTGGGACACACACACGAGGCCTCCATCCTACCCCTTGGTTCCCCTTTCCTGCAATGTTTATGTCTGCTTCCTGCACTCATAAACCTTAAGCGACGATAAACATTTAAATTCTACACAATTTTTGATCCTGTGCCGAGCTTATAGCTCTTTTGCGGCCCAACAGTGCCCTTAAGGGCAGAAGATCCTTCCTCAAGGCACAACAATCATCCCTTTGCTGAGTTGAGAGGTTAGCGTCCAAACTTTCTCTTGCTAGTCTCTCCAGTCGAATGAGAAGTGCGATCGGGAGGTAACTAGGCCAACATACAGGGGGGAGCTGATCTCAGTCGTCAATGCAGAGACTTGGTCTTACAAGAATGCATTAAAACCCGATACACCATCCAATCACCCAGTTTGGGTGTTATGAGAGTCAAGTCGGAGGCTTGTTTCCCAACTCGATCGTGGTGATCATTTCCTGCCTACTGCGCCTGCTTGAGGCGCTTTCAAGAATAGAAGCTAAAGCCCTCATATTTCAGAGTGTTACATAAATATCATTGATGTATAAGTGTAAACAAGCGTATCATTCCCTCCTAGGGGTAGAACCTTTTCAGGTTATCATAGCTTCAAGTGTTTGAGGAGATAAAATGAATAACATAGCGGCGTGGTTGCTGAAGCGATAGCCTCAGGCGTATAAACTCGCAGAATTGAATCGAACACCATAGTTGCTGAAGTAGTGATCTCGCGAGTATGGACTCACAGAATTAAAGGAGAGCACCATAGACATTCAAGTGATAACCTCGCGATTATGTACCTCGCCGAATTGAAGAGAGCACCCAATCTGTCGAAGCGATGACCTCGTGAGTGTAGAACTCGTGGAATTAAAGGAGAGCACCATAGTTATTGAAGAGATGACCTCGCGAGTATGAAACTCGCGGAATTGAAGAGAGCACTCAGTAAGCATGAAGATCATCACGAGTAGGAGCTCGTAGAATACTAGCTTGAAGATGTCATGAGTAAGCCGTCTCATGGAATGTAGGTTGTCAAAGGAAATCATCACAAGTAGGAGCTCGCAGGATACCAGCTTGAAGATGTCATGAGTAAGCCGTCTCATGGAATGTAGGTTGTCGAAGGAGATCATCACAAGTAGGAGCTCCCAGGATACCAGCTTGAAGATGTCATGAGTAAGCCGTTTCATGAAATATAAGCTCTTAGTGAAGATCATCACGAATGGGAGCTCGCAAAACATCTCGTATGTTTTTTCCTGGTGGTGAACTCATCGTGATTCGCCTTGTTTGTTAGTCATACAAAAAGTACTCACGGGCTTTACCAAAGCACCCGTAAGCATGCACCACTATTAAAAAAGGAGATGAACTAAGCGGTGGGTAAGTGTCAATTCTGACATTAGAACCCCTACGCAGAGTCCCAGGAATTTTTTTTATTTTCCACTCCCAACTCACCCAGATTTCGAGTTTTTACGGCCTTGCGAGGTCACCTGCATAACTCGCATATGGGAGAACAACAAGGATGCTCGCCTCTACTCGCCTATGAACGAGTATGAAGTGTTAAAGCCGGTAAAATCTCAACTCCAAAATTCGGATCAATGCAGCCTAAGGTTACTAGTCTAGCGGTCGGGCTCGACGACTCAGTGGGCTAGAACGCAGAAATAGGGACAATAAAAAGGACCCCGGGTGTTGTTGCAGGGAGGTCCCACCACGTACCCAGATGTTTAGAAGAAGCTTTCCCTCCACAATCAAATATGTCTGAGCAGAGTACAAGGGGGACGCTAACTAGGAACTTGACTCTTCGGAGAAAAGATCCAAATGCTCAGCTAGAAGTCCATGGAATGAAGCGGTCAAGATCTTTTTCAAGATTTTGAAGCCCATATTCTTGTACCCCTGAGGTCCTATTTATAGGCAAATCCAAAGGGAGGGGGGCTCTAAGCGAGAAGACACAATCCTGCGATCATCGGCTGCTACCTTCTGCCAACCTGGCTCGGCTACTGGCGAGTATTGGATGGCGATCATCTGCGGTGTTGGTCGGAAGTTGCCTGTTAGGCGAGTATTATTGTTGCTTGCCACTCGTACTGTTCGGAGCTCTCCTGTACTAAAAAGTATTTGAAGCTCGTCCGCGCTGCTGGGTGGTCGCGCGGCCTTGCAAGTATGATCCTCGCTTGCGTCTAAAGGTCCCCTTGTCTTCCCTGCAGGCCATTGAATAACAATCGGATTTTCATGTACTGGTGCTGCTCATTCACTGTTTGACTTGTTGACTGCTGATTGTTGACCGTTGATCCTTGATGAATAGGGGTTGTACAATGTTCTTTTAAAAGATTATTATATAAATCCTTGCAAATGAGGTCTTGTTTAGATAGGAGAGTATCTTGTGATAGCAATATGTGAACATTGCATCAAGAATACCCATGAAGGATCATGTGGACATTGGTTACCATAACTCATTGCATGCTTTAAGAAGAATATTGATGTAGGGTAGGCTTTGGGGGTGCACAAAACCAAGGCTACTAGAGGCGAAGTGCAAATGCGACACACAAGCCCTAGTCTAAATGCAATGCAACCGTCGTTGACGCGATGAATAATTCAGAGCAATGAAAATGTTAACACTACACAAAATAATTAAAGAACAAAGAACACCATTCAATTTAGCAATTACGTAATTACGTTCCTCCGCTCGGAGGGTCAAAGCTAAGCATGCGGCGAATTGGTACCACCCGCAAATTATAATCTGATCGCAACAAATTTTTACAAGCACGCATCTAATCAAAGCACGATAATCAATCAATAATAATGTCAAATCAAATGTTTCAATAGAACGAGTGGTTCGCCAAAGTAGCGGGCTGACCGAGGCACTGTAGATTCTGGAGCCGGATGCATGGATCAGCGATCGAAAGTGAAACCGGCGGCGCGAAAATAATGGCGATGGCTATCCTCAGCGGTGGATGGCGAGATCGGGCCGGAAATTGATAGATTTGGCCACGCGGGAGTAGATCCGGGCAAGTGATGGTTGGATCCGATGTTTGGGAGCGGATCCGGGCTAGGAGGGGATATATGAGTGGTGGGGATGATGAACGGGTGGTGGAAATAACAGATCGGGGTGTTAAAACTCCATATCTAGATTGATCTAGAATCTTAAGGCTGTTTGGAAGGTGGATCCACGGAAGGAAGTCAGCGGTTTGGAGAGGAGGGGATTTGGGGGCGGTGGACTATTTGGACAGTAAAGAGGGGGTGGTCGGCGATGAGAAATGGGGAGGAGGGGGTCAGCTGGAGGTAGGGCTAGCGTGGGGAGGTCTGGCGGTTTGAAGAGGGGCCGGTGGATAGGGCGGCTGAAAGCGGGGAGTCTGTGGGGGCTGGCGGCTGTTGTAGACAACAAGCTGGCTATTGGTGGTGGCGGAAAGGGGGGATGCAGCGGGGGGAAATGAAGTTTAAGGGGTGGAAAATGATGGCAAGGGTTAGGGGAAGGATAGGGGGTGGAAAACCAACCTAGGAATCGTCACCTAGGGCTCCACGGCGTCGGCACCGAGGGGTGATCGCTGGAATCCGGGAAGAAGACTCTCCAAAATTCTGCAATGTCTTGGTTCAGCGCCTAACACCTTTATTTATAATAAGAAGAAGATTATGGCATCTCAATCAACGACTATGATTGACCGGGGGGACACATAAATGTAACAATAGTAAACCAAATTATACAAAGTAATATATGATCTCGACTCGCGACGCGGATCCGGACACATCTGCGGAGTCTGATCGGCGATCCCGTCAAGTCCTCCTGCACGAATACACGAGTGTGGGTCCCGTCTTGCGGCGAACCCCTCCTGGTTCACGATCTGATGGATCCCCATCAAATCTCATTGCAAAAGAAAGGCATTCATTAACATGTCATGAGTAGAAATCAGTAGAAATATGTATCAATGCATAGGCAATATCGTGTAAGAACTATTTGATCATTATAGAAGTATGGTGAATCGTACTTAAGTCATTAAATGTGAGACTAGCACGTTTTCCATTAGCCTATATGAAATATTAGCATCTTTCTTGATCTGATTAAGACATCCTTGGCTTGCCTTGACCTTTGAGAATCAGTTGCCTCACCTTTAAACTGAAAGGATACAAATACAGTTGTTCCTTCTTGAAAATTAAAGATTATGAAAGAGCCTTTTACCTCTAGAAATGTAATTCCATGTTGTAATTCCTCAATCTTACTTAGTGATCTGAACAGATTTTATTCATTTCTGATTTACAGATTATCTTTTTTAGAGGCTGCTTTTTCATATTCATGGGTTTAATAACAAGTTATACTTCTCGTATGATGCTTGAGTTGAACTGGAAAGTACCAAGCCGCGATAGTGCAATGCATGCTCTGTGAGTACACACAGCACAGTGCATTTCTGTTGTAAGGCAAGTGACATAGAAGAAGCATTGACTTGTATGAAATGATTGATTAAATTTAGAGCCTAAAAATGTTTCTAATAATGTCCAAGATCATCTTTTAATTCATATCAATAAAGACGCATATATCTTTCTTAGTTAGATGGATATTCATGTTTGATTCTCAAGTTGAAATCTTTGTACGCAATCCTTGGAATTTTCTCTTAATCTAAATGGCCATGCCTGTTTAACTTTTAGTTGTTAATTTTCGTTGCTTTTACTATTCAGCTTTAAGGAGGCCTTCTTGATGCCATTTACTACCGTGTCCAAGAAGATATGTTGTGAAAACTTTCTGCCATTATATTCTTCTCCTACATCTACAATTTCGGCATTGCCCACTCCTACTTCAATATCTTACTACAAGGTAAGTCTCTCTTGGTTGTGTTCGTTTTCTTACTGTGGAAACTGTAAAAATGATCTTATTTCTTATATGAATACACAAGTACATATATAGAGAGACACAACACGCCCTAAACTTATACAGGCCATGCTGGACTAATTAAAATATATGTTGGAAAAGTCTTGTATTTAGGCTCATTAGTTTTGGTTTGATCCCACATCTGTAGTTTGTGATTCTTCTCTCTCTCTCTTCCTATATATGTTTGTATTCTCTCCATGTGTAAAGACAATTTTGGATTAATAAAATTTCCGGAGTTCCACTTTCTACATGATATCAGAGCCCTTGTGGTTTGTTCTTTTCTAACTGTCGGCTTTACGTTTCTCCTGTTATCCGCACAATGCTGCGGTCTCCTTTCTTGCTAACCGCCGGTCTTGGTCTCCCGACTGTGGTTTGCGGTCTCCTTGTGTTAACCGCTTCTACCTCTGTATTCCCCCCCCCCCACCCCTCCTTTCCCCCTCTCTCCCTTTTATAACCCTTTGCTGAGTCCCACCTCTGCGCTCTTCTTCACTGGAAGGTCTTGCGGTCTCTGTCTTGCCGCTGCAAGTCATCTTCCTTACCGCTGCTTGTTCTACCTTCTCTCTGGCCGCCTAGTTGCTCGATTCTCCCAGGCCACCGGAGCCGTTCTTCTCTCCAGACCGCAGCGATTTCTCTGGTCGCCAGCTCTCCTTCCTGCGCAGGTCGCTGCTTCCTTTCTCTCCTAGCCACGCGGTTTGGATGCCAGCTGATTTCTTTTCTTTGTCGTTCTCTTTGTCGCGCAGGTCGCTGCTTGTGCAGTCCGCCGACTGCCCGTTGCTCTTCTCTTTCTTTGGTTTGTCGTTTATACTCGCGGCTTCTTCTCGCTGCCCTTCTGGCTTAGCCGCAGCTGTTTGTCGCTAAGTCTGATTGTTGTCGTTGGATTGTCTATCCGCCGTTATTTGTCGCAATTTTTTTACGTCCTCTTATTTCTAACCGTTGCTTGTTGTCGTTTGCCGCAGCTTGCCGCTAGCTCGCCGCCGCTGTTTGTCGCTAGATCGCCACTATTGTTTGCCGCTGATTGTTGTTTTCTTGTCGTCGGCTTGCTCGCTGCTTGACCGGCCTCTTTGTGTTGTTGCTTTCATGAATTCGACTGCTACTTCCTCGGATTCGACTGTTGCTTCCTCTCTTCCTGGACGGGCTGCTCCTGCTCCCCTTGAGCTTCGTGATGAGCTTCGGATCACGACAATCTCTCTTCATGGAAAACAGAACTTTGTTGAATGAGTTCACTCGGTTCGTCGTATTCTGCAGACTAAAGGCCTTCTCCATCACCTGACGCGGACTCCTCTCACTGCCCCTACTGAGGAATGGATACGCGACGATGGTCGTGTCAAATCCTGGATTCTCAATTCCCTGGGCACTGAGCCGTATCAGATGGCCATGTGTCACGAGACGACCCATGCCATGTGGGGAGATCTTCACTCGCTCTATTCTGGAAAGGATAGTTTTCAGCATCTGTTCGACATAACTAGTGATCTTTAATCTCTTGTCTCTGAAGCTACTAGTGACCTTCCTTTGTTGCTTGTGCTAAAATTCTTGTGGAAGCATGGATACAGCATCAGCCTCCCTCCACGGATTTTGCTACACAACACGTGCAGAAAGAAGCAGTTGTTATTGCAATGATGATGACTCGTGTTCCACTACATCTTCATAGTGTTCGAGCTCAGATCTTGTCTTCCATTGTTACTCTGTCTCTCTCGGTCGTTTGCTCGATGCTTCTGAAAGTTACTCCTCCACCAGAGGCTCTGAATCTTTCTCCGGCTCTCCTCCAGCAGTCTGTGGCTACTCCTGCTCCTTTTGCCCGTGGTCCACTGGCTCGTGGAGGTCGCCAATCTTGAGGACGAGGTCGTGGTGGCCGCACCCTCTTTAAATGTTGTTACTGCGGTAAGGACGGTCATCTGGAGGCCACCTGCTACCGCAAGCATGGAATGCCTCCCTATCTTATTGCTTCTGTTACTACCACTTCTCCCTCCGCCATGTTGAAGTTGGTGACCGGGCGGTCTGTCTTGGCGGGTTGAAGACCGCGCGGTCTGGCGGTTTGTCTCAGCCGGCTTGGAGACCGGGCGGTCTAGCGGTCTTCCCTGACAATCTCTCTTCTTCTCTTGTGGTAGTCGTGCGGTTAGCCCTTCTGTCTAACCGCGTGGCTTGTGCGGTTTGTTTTGTATAGTCTGCTTAGTCCTGTAAATTTTTAGTCTCACATCTCTTATTTGTATTCTCTCATCTCTCCTCCATTCTATATAAGGGAGGACATACCTTTGTAATAGATACCTTTTCGGATAATAAAGTTTCGGATTAAAACCATTTCGGTTTGTTTTTGTTCGGTTCTTACATGGTATCAGAGGACTCGATCTACTCCTCCTGATTCTGTGTCTTCCTGTCCGCGAGGCTTGTCGCGCCGGTTTGCACCCTGTCCGCGCGGCTCTTCCTCTCCTTGTTGCTGCCCTCTGTATGCGCGACTTTTTTGTTTCCTGTTCTAAGTCACCACCTCTTGTCGCAGCGACCTGTTTTGTCCTGCTTCTGTTCGCGCGGTATGTCCTCTAGCCGTTCGACTTCTTCCCTATGCTTGTGTCTGCAGCTTGGTCGTGGCTTTTCTGGCCGCTGGTTTCCTCCCCTTGTGACCGCTGCAGCCCTTCTTTTTCCTATCGTGCGGGTTGTTTCCTAACCGCCCGGCTTCCTTTTTCCTGCTCCTATGGCTCTTTCTGATGCCTCTACTGCCACCACCCCTGTCACCCATCCGGCTCCGCCTCTTCCACCTACTCCTTCCGGGAACCTTGGGACCGTTTCCAAGCTTGTTGGCTCCAACTACCCGGATTGGAGCGTCTCTTTCACCTTTCTTCTTCGCTCACAACGCAAACGCCACCATCTCGTTGATGACCCACCTCCTATCACTTCACCTCTCTTTGATGACTGGGATGCAAGTGACGCGCTTGTGCGTACTTGGCTCGCGAACAGTCTTTCCGATGAGTGCCTTCCCGTCATACGTCATGATGAGACGGTCAAGGCCGCTTGGCTTCATATTGCCGCTCTGTACTCCAAGGGGGCTCAGACATCCCGCATCTATACGTTGTATGCGGACCTCTTTGCCCGTCCTACCTTGTCTCCTGCTGCTGCCTACCAACAGGTTCAGGCTCTTGGGGCTGAGATTCTTCAGAATCGCCCCTTTTCTGCGGATTTGGCTCAACAACACAAGCACTTCCAGGAGCTTCTTTTTGTGTGTTATCTGCTCCGGCTTCCTGATACTTATGACATGATCCGCCAGCAAATTTCTGGGTGAGGCCGAATCTCCTACCTTAGATGTCACCGCTGCCCGCATCGCTGCTGTCACCTCTCTCCTTCAGCGCCCACTTTTGCACGCTCCTTCTCCACCACCGGACAACTATTCTCATCACACTCAGCGGAGTGGCTCTGGTAGCCGCAGTCACCAGTCCGGAGGCCGTGCTTCTTCCCGATACCTCTGTTCTCATTGTGGCCGAACCGGCCACACTTTCGAACGCTGCTGGACGAAGCATCCCCATCTTCGCCCCTCCCGTGACTCTTCCAAGCCGTCTGCCTCTGTTGTAACATCCTCAGGTAGTGCCCACATGGTGACTCAAGGTAAATGGCTCATCGACTCTGGTGCCACTAATCACATGACGGACAATCTTCAGTGCTTCTCTTTGCTCGAACAACATGATCGGTTGCCCCCGGTCCTAGTTGCGGATGGTTCTCCCTCCCCGGTTCATGGGACGGGAGTGGTTCATGTTGCTCCGTCACTACGACTAGCGGACACTCTATGTGCCCAAGTTTCCGTGCAATCTGTTGTCTGTTACCTCTTTATGCAAACAGCTTCAGTGTTCTGTGACATTTACACCAACTTCTTGTTCTTTTCAGGATCCGAGCTCCCACCGGACAATTGCTACTGGGACTGAGAGCGGCGGCCTCTACTTCCTCGACAATGTTTCCGCCTTGTCCGCCTTCTCGTCTTCCTGTACGGATCTTATCCAGTGGCATCTCCGCCTCGGTCATCCTCCACTACGTCTTCTACATCAGCTTCTGCCGCACCTCCCTCCGTCTAGTACTCCTCTCCAATGCGACGCCTGTCAACTCGGCAAGCATCACCGTTCCTCCTTCCCGCCGAAGCACGGACGGGGCTCTACTCGTCCTTTTGATCTTGTCCACTCCGATATCTGGGGACCTGCTCCTACCCTCACCATTAGCCGGGGTAGTTCTTATTTTGTAATCTTTATAGATGATTTTTCTCAATGTACTTGGGTGTATCTCCTCCGAGATCGCTCTGAACTTTTAGATGTATGGATGTCTTTTTATCAGTTGATTAAAACTCAGTTCAATGTTTGTATTAAAACATTTCGCTCTGACAATGCTAAAGAGTATCTGAGTCATGCTTTTACCTCTTTTTGTGTGCAACATGACATTATTCATCAGACTAGCTGTGTTTACACCTCCCAACAAAATGGGGTGGCGGAACGCAAAAACCGTCACCTCCTCGATGTGGCTCGCACATTGATGACCCAGATGCATGTCCCTCGCTCGTATTGGGGCTATGCCGTTCTCCTTGCCTGCTACCTCATCAATCGCATTCCATCCACCATTTCTCCACGGGAAAACACCCTTCTCCATTCTGTATCCGGGCAAGGAGCCTTTTTCTCTCCCTCTCCGCATCTTTGGATGCACTGCTTTTGTGCATACCCCATCTGCCACCCGTGACAAGCTATCCTCTCGCTCCACCAAATGTGTCTTTCTGGGGTACTCCACCCACTCAGAAAGGCTATTGTTGTTTTAACTCTGTTCTTCGTCAGCAGTTCGTCTCTGCTGACGTTACCTTTTTCGAGAGTGCCTCCTACTTCTCGGCTGACTCCTCTCTTTCCCCCGCTACCTCTCCTCCTTCCCCGGCTTTCTTACTCTCCTGCTATTCCCTTCGTTCCCTCGTCTCCTACCGAGAATCCACCCCTACGCCATCTCCGTCCCCTCCTCTCGCTCCACCTCTCTCTCCCCACTTCTCCACCTCCGTCTCCATCCTCTCCGCCGCCGTCGCTCTCTTCTCCCGGGCCAGCTCTCTCTGCCACGGACGCTCCGGATCCCGAGGGGGCCACCGACCCGGATCTCCCTGTGGCTCTTCGCAAAGGGGTGCGGACATGTACCCTACACCCCCTTGCTGCTGTTGTTTCATATGATCGTCTTACACCTTCTCGCAGGGCCTTTGCGCTGGCTATCTCTGTCACTGCCACGCCTCGTTCCTATCAGGAGGCCCTTGCTATTCCCCACTGGAAGCTGGCCATGGATGAGGAAATGACGACCCTCACGGAGCGGGGTACATGGACTCTTGTTCCTCCTCCCTTCGGTACTGATGTTGTTGGCTGTCGCTGGGTCTTTGTGGTCAAATTTGGCCCAGACGACACTGTGGATCGGTATAAGGCTCGCCTTGTTGCTAAGGGCTTTACTCAGACCTATTGGTTGATTATTTTGACACCTTCTCCCCCGTGGCTCGTCTGAGCACTATCCGGGTCCTTCTCTCTGTGGCGGTCAATAGGGCTTGGCCGATTTCTCAGCTGGATGTCAAGAATGCCTTCCTTTATGGTGATCTTCACGAGGCCGTTTACATGGAGCAACCTCCTGGGTATGTTGCTCTGGGGGAGACACGAGTATGCCGGCTGCAGAAGGCAATTTATGGCCTCAAGCAGAGTCCTCGAGCTTGGTTTTACAAGTTCAGCGGCATCGTGGCGGCCGTTGGTTTTGCGCGAAGCTCTGCTGATCACTCTCTATTTATTCGCAAAACTCCTTCGGGGCTGGTTGTTCTTGTTGTGTACGTCGATGATATTCTTCTCACTGGCGATGACCAGGAAGGGGTAGCCCTGACAAAGCGACATCTTTGCCAACATCTGATCACGAAAGATATGGGCTCTCCAAAGTACTTTCTGGGGATCGAAATCTCTCGGAAGCCCGACTCCTTAGTTCTCTCTCAGCGTAAGTATGCCCTTGATTTTTTAAAAGAGGCATGATTGACTGAGCAAAACCTGCCCGATACCCCATGGCAACTGGAGAAGACAAAATCTGGACAGATGATTCGCCTCCTCTTTCAGATAGTTCGCGGTACAGGCGTATGGTTGGTAAGCTCATATATCTCACAGTGACCAGGCCCGACATTTCCTATGCTGTGGGCAAGGTGAGTCAATTCATGCAAGCACCTAGGGAGTGTCATCTACAGTCTGCCTTGCGGATCTTGGAGTATGTCAAAGCAGCGCCTGTGAAAGGATTACTTTTTCAGAAGAATGGTCATCTGAGGATTGAAGCCTACTCAGATGCAAGTTATGCTGATGACAAAGGGGATCGCAAGTCAACCTCAGGTTTTTACACCTTTGTTGGGGGAAATCTGGTGAGCTGAAAGAGCAAGAAGCAGTCTGTTGTCTACAGGTCCAGTGCAGAAGCTGAGTATCGCAGTATGGCGTCGACCACTTGTGAGTTAAAATGGCTGCGGGCTCTCATGCTAGATTTAGGAGAGGTCTACAACCATCATCTACCTATGTTCTGTGATAACAAGGCCGTCATATACATCTCCAAAAATCCGGTCTTCCATGAAAGAACAAAGCACATTGAGGTCGACTGTCATTTCATTCGTGAAGAGATCTTAAAGGAACAAATTTGCACTCCCTTTGTCACTTCTGATAAAGAGCTGGCTGACATCTTCACCAAGCCAGTTTCCGCCTCGTTTCTTCATGTTTGCGACAAGCTGGGCATGGTCGATATATATGCTGCAGCTTGAGGGGGAGTGTTGAAGTTGGTGACCGGGCGGTCTGTCTTGGCGGGTTGAAGACCGCGCGGTCTGGCGGTTTGTCTCAGCCGGCTTGGAGACCGGGCGGTCTAGCGGTCTTCCCTGACAGTCTCTCTTCTTCTCTTGTGGTAGCCGTGCGGTTAGCCCTTCTGTCTAACCTCGCGGCTTGTGCGGTTTGTTTTGTATAGTCCGCTTAGTCCTGTAAATTTTTAGTCTCACATCTCTTATTTGTATTCTCTCATCTCTCCTCCATTCTATATAAGGGAGGGCATACCTTTGTAATAGATACCTTTTCGGATAATAAAGTTTCAGATTAAAACCATTTCGGTTTGTTTTTGTTCGGTTCTTACACGCCACCAGTGAAGACATTGCAGCTCTGTGTGCTCAACTCCAACAGTTACAAGTGGTGCTTAGTCGATCTTCTGGATCTGTGGCCTCGATCTCCAATGAAGGTATATCTTGTCTCTCTCACAACTCTCACTGGATTGTGGACTCGGGTGCCACGCATCATCTCTCTCCGCAAAAGTCACCACAGTACTTGGATTCTGCTTATCCTAAGTTCATTACTGTGGCTAATGGTGACACAACCTCGGTTGCTGACGCTACTCATATGTCTCTTACTCCATCTCTCTCATTATACTCGGCTCTTCATGTTCTGGAATCCCCATTTAACCCTCTCTCTGTTAGTCGTCTTACCCAGGATCTTGATTGTTGTGTAACCTTCTCACGCTCTTCTTTTGTTGTGCATGATCGACTAACGCAAAATATACTTGGTAGAGGGAGGTTGTCCTACGGGCTGTATCTCTTTGATGTTCCACCTACTGCTCTTTCAATTGTCTCTTCCGCTGATTGGCATCGTCATCTTGGACATTCTCCTCTCCAGATTCTTAAGAAAGCTCTACCCGATGTTCCTCTTCAGGACTTTTCTTGTGAATCTTATATGTTTGGCAAACAGCATCGTGTGTCTTTTACTTCCCCTTTACCCGGAGCAATGCTCCTTTTTCATTAGTTCATTTGGACATTTGGGGACCGTATAAAACCCCTAGTATTTTTTAGTTATCGTTATTTTGTAACTTTTTATTGATGATTACTCATGTGTTACTTGGTTATACTTATTTTGTGATCGTGTCGAACTCCCATCGACCTTCCGCACATTTCTTATAGAGACTCGCACTCAATTTTCTACATCCTTAAAGATTATCCGTACTGATAACGCACGTGAGTATACTAGTTGGACCTTCTCGAATCTATGCACCGAGTTTGGCGTTATCCATCAGACTTCGTGTGTGTATGCCTTTTAACAGAATGGCATAGCAGAGCGGAAAAATCGATTATCTTCTTGATGTTGTCAGATCTCTAATGTTTCAAATGCAGGTTCCCCCTCTCTCTTGGAACTTTGCGATCTCGACTGTCTGTCATCTCATCAACTGCATCCCCTCATCTATTCTCAACTTTGTGGCCCCAGTCACTCTCCTTTACCCATCCATGACTCTCTTCTCTCTTACACCTTGCGTCTTTGAGTGTACTTGTTATGTCCATAACATTGGTCCACCAAATGACAAATTTGCACCACATGCTACAAACATTATGTTTGTTGGATACTCTCGCTCCCAGAAAGGGTATGTCTGTTATTCTCCTACTGACAGAAAGTTCGTTTTCTCTGCTGATGTCACTTTTCGTGAAAATCAACCATATCACATCATCCATACTGATCCTATTATCCTCCTCTACCTCGACCCACAGTTCTCGTCACGTCTCCACTTTCACCCCTTCTTCCCACACCTCCTCCATCACCAGTCCGGTCAAAACCACCTATCATTTAGGTTTACACTCGTCGTCGTCCTCCATCTAATGCCCTGCAGCAGCTTCCCTCTACCGGTGTGCTCTCGCGACCTATTGATTCGGCATCCCCATTTACGGCGCATCCCCTGGCAAATTATGTCTCTTACAATGCCTCTCTCCACCTCTTCATAAATTTGCGCTCTTTCTCCTCCATTTTTATACCTAACTCTTTACAGGAAGCTCTCCAGCATCCAGGGTGGGCGTGCTACTATGGATGAGGAAATGACTGTCGGACTTGAGATCTTGTCTCTCTACCTCATGGACATAGTTGTGTTGGTTGTAAGTGGATCTTTACAATCAAACATGCAGCGGATTGGATAGTTGATCGTCCAAAAGCTTGGCTTGTGACCCGGGGGTTTACTCAACAATACGGACTTGATTATGATAAAATGTTCTCCCCCATTGTCAAGTTAAACTCTGTTCGAGTTTTGCTCTCCTTGGTTATTCATCGACAGTAGCTCATACATCAGCTTGATATCAAAAATGCTTTTCTGAATGACGATGTTCTTGACACTGTTTACATGCACCAACCGCCCGAGTTTGAGATCACGGGGAAGTCTCGCGTGTGTTTGCTCCGGAAATCTATATATGATCTCAAACAGTCTCCTCAGGTGTGGTTTGAAAAAGTTCAGTAAGGTTGTTCGTGAGGTCGGCTTCAAAAGAAGCTCGACAGATTTCTCCCTTTTCACCCGTCATCAATCAACCAGGACGGTCATTCTCCTGGTCTATGTGGATGACATTTTGCTTACTGGCAATGACTCTGTGGGGATACAACAAGTCAAGCAGAACTTAAACTCTATCTTCAAATCAAAGATCTGGGAAGTCTTCGATATTTTCTTGTCCTTGAGGTAGCAAGGCGGCCTGATTGCCTTGTCTTATCCCAAAGAAAATATTGCATTGACCTTCTGCAAGATGCTGGTATCTCAGGGTGCAAACCTACGGAAACCCCGATGGAGGTAAACCACAAGTTGTGTGCTCATGAATCTAACTCTGATTCATTACTTCCAAATTGATGTAAACCGAACTCTCGAGACAATTTTAAATAAATAAATTTGATTTTCTTTTAAATATGATGTACTAGCGTGAATTTCACGAGCGAACAGAAAGTGACAATTGATCTAAATTTCATAAATGTGCATATAAGTCTAACACTCGAGCATAATTAACGACTTGAAATAAATCTTCCACAAGCATAGACGATAGGAAAAGAACATGTGTGGATATGAAAATTAACGACAAATAGAATTAATTCTGATTAAGGGCAAGCAAGCTCTAATTTTAAAGATCAAATAAACAAACAAACAAACATATCAAAATACTAACAAGAAGCAGCAGGGAGATTAGTCACAGAGTATACCATCGACGGCGACAACACTATATTCAACGTGGACCAAATCAAAGCTGGAGGTTCGGGCGGCGCCGGAGGAGGCCGGGATGGAGTTAGGAAGTGGGGCAGCAGTGACCGAGGACCAGACAGAGGAAGAACAAGGCCGCCGGAAGCAACCCGTGCCCTAAAGGGGTCGTCGACTTCTGACAAAGGCAGGAGTTGCTGGACAGTGGGGCAACAACGTCGACGACGTCGTGGGAAGATGGAAGAGGCCTCGTCGGGGCCCTGGAAGGCAGGAGCGGCGGAGACAGATCCGGCGCGGCAGTCTTCACGCTGGATTAGCAACGCTTGAGTGAGGGGGGACGAGAGCGGAAGGTTCGTCGGAGCCCACGTAGGCTAGCGGCGGCAGTGTGGCGACTTGCGGAGGAGTATGGGAAGCGGACGAGTGTAGCGGGACTGATTGGAAACAGGAAGGATTTACTCTTGTTCCAGTTCTTGTCCAAAACCATTCTTCAGGGGAGGGCTGAGCCGGTTTAATAAAAGGGTTAAATTTTTGTTACTAGGAAATAATATATTTAGAAATATATTGGATTCGTTAGGATTTTTGGGCCGGTTTAAAATAGGATAGGGATTTCTATGATTTAAGATAGGAATAGGATTAGGAATTTCTAATAAGGCATGATATATTTTAAAAAAAAAATCAAAGAATTCCAATTTTTAAAATTTGAGTGCTTACCCTAATTAACATGACACCTAATTTGACAGATCTTTTATTTAGGGACTTATTAGACGATCACCCCTAATAAACCGTAACAAGTGCGGGAAAAAACATACGCGTGCGCTAATACATGCACTTACAAATACAAAAAAATGCGTGAAATGAAATTACGCGTGCGCTAATACATGTGCTACAAATATCAAAATAAAATTATGTGACATAAAATAAGATACATGTCGTGACGCAAGTTGCACCACAAATTCAGAATACTATCGGCGCCTGGTAGGAAAACTGATATATCTAACAGTTACGAGACCTGATATCTCATTTGCGGTTGGAGTTGTCTGTCGATTTATGCATACTCCTTGAATCTCTCATCTTCAGGCAGTCGAATGCATCCTCAAGTATTTGAACACTGCTCCTGGACAAGAAATCGTGTATAAGCCATCCTCCTCTCTATCTCTTATCGCTTACTTTGATGCGGACTATGCGGGCATGCTGGATGATCAACGGTTCATTACTGGTTTTTGTACCTACTTTGGACGAAACGTTATTACGTAGCGTAGTACGAAGCAGTCTGTTGTTGCTCTCTCATCTACTGAAGTTGAGTACCGCGCAATGACGGCTGTTGTATCAGAACTTACCTGGCTTGAGAGTCTTCTTGGGAATTTGAGTGTTAAATTATCCCCACCAACAACAATGTTCTGTGACATTCATGCTGCGATTCATATTGATAAATTTTGGGTATTGTATCCACAATAATCCTGATTTGAATAAGTGTCTCTTGAACTAAGTTGAATTGAGTCTGTATTTGATGTTAATTTTAGTTGTGTGTGGTGCATGTCTTTATTGCCAAGTACAAACCATTGTCAGGTTACAATGGGTCTCCAAACCCAGTTCTGTGCAATGTAATTTTTTATTATATAGAACATTGTGTTGACTCATGTGCAATCTCTTTAATGGGGTGTACTTCATCTAGCATCACAAAGGAAGTTGTTGTCCAGAAGTTGCTGATTTTGACTAAGTCAATTCATCGAGTGTTCTCGTGAGGTCTCGTGAAGTTCGTCGAGAACTCACGTAAGCACTCGAGGAATTCGTCGGGTGATCTCCGGAGTACTTACGAGTTCACTGAGAACTTTTGTCCAGAATGGCTAAGTTAAAGTGGCTTAGACTTCTCGTATATACTCGACGAATTCGTCGAGTACTTACGTGAGTACTCGTGAAATTCGTCGAGTACTCTCGAGAGGTCAAGTGAACTACTTTAATGTTCCAGAGATAGTTTGAAGTCTTAGCCGGTTCAAGTAAATTCGTCGTGTACTCAAGGAAATTCGTCGAGTACTCTCGAGAGCTTTCATCTAATTCGTCGAAAGGTCTCGTGAAGTCCGAACATCTCACACAAGCTCTCTCTCAAGTTGTTTTGACTGGTTCGTGGAGTGGTCTGGAGAGTTCACATGATTTCTCGACGAATTTGGACTTAAACAAATTTTTGTTCTGTTTCGTTCTCGTTTTTACGGCTTTCCAAAATTAGGGCTTCCGTCATGTATAGTACACTTGGACGGTAGAACTAAGTTTGAAATCGAGTTGTTAGTGAGGAATCGTCTATAAATAGTCAAGTGTTATTTTAGAAAAACCTAATCGTGTTCTAATTGCAAATTGTCATAAACGATCGGAATTTCAAAATCGATTTCACGAAGAACTCTTCCGCCGACAGACCTCCCGATCCGCGATTCCTTCTGCAAAGATAAGACTTGATCAATCTCAAGATTTCAAATTCACATACGTTCAAAGATCAGTCGTTTCTCATATGAGATCTGTGTTCTAAATTTCAGATCCTTCTTCTTCCTCTTCAAGATTTCAGTCCGAGCTTTCACGCAACAAAAAGGACTGTTTTCAGATCTGAGAAAGGAGATTATTTTCAAACAATATTTTTCGTGTTGCTTTGTAGAAAGTTTGTTCTTTCGATTTTTTATAGATACTTGTTGTAGGATCGAGTGTAGGGGAAGTTGTTCTCTGAGATTGTAGGAGTTGTATACTTCGAGTTTAAGATTGTTTAATCTTAGTCTTTTTGGTGAACTAGCCGAGTCTATCCCTAAGTGCTCGATAGGCGAGGCGGGAAAGTGGACGTACCCATCTTCGGGGAACCGCTATAAATCTTTGTGTCTATGCTGTGATCTCTTATTTTGTGCGCTTTATTTTGATAAGTTTTTAATTCCGCTAAAAGCCGCAAGATTCACCTATTCACCCCCCTCTAGGTGATTTAGATTGACAACTAGATACTTTCACTTAGAATCCAGTGTTCCATGAGCGAACAAAACACATTGAAGTTGACTGGCACTTCGTTCGAGGGAAGGTTTAGTTGAAGAAGTTAGAATTAGAGCATGTCCCTGCTTTTGGGCAAGTTGCAGATATTCTTACCAAGGCTTTACCACGACCATTGTATCATTAGTTTCTATCCAAGCCATGTGCCTACGACTTATACGCTCCAGCTTGCGGGGGAGTGTTGGAAAAGCCTTGTATTTAGACCCATGTATTTAGGCTCATTAGTTTTGGTTTTATCCCGCATCTGTAGTTTGGGATTCTTCTCTTCTCTCTCTTCCTATATATATGTGTATTCTTTCCATGTGTAAAGACAATTTTAAATTAATAAAATTTCAAGAGTTCCACTTTCTACAATATACATCAAATATATACACACAATAAGACTACATTTGCAATTCTAAAATGAGCCTAGTAGTTTCCTGCTTTTTACATAGATCTTTATCTTGATAGATATTCCTCTTAGGCTTGTCTGCAAAATTCATTTCTTTAGTGTATTTGATTCTTGCATTTTCCTGATCAATATATGCGGATCTTCTGAATCAGGATACGTTGATCGAAAACTATGGTATGAGTCAGAGTCCATGAGTCCCACATCAGCTAGGAATTATATTTACATAATTATAGGTTGCACCCCTCTATCTTTTGAAATTATATTTACCTTCACTATAAGTTTCTTCAATTTACAATCTGCTCATTCGTATATCAGCCAAATTATTTTTCTGATATTCCATTTTAACCCCTGTAATGACTCTAGATTGAAAGATTTGCGTTTGTAATATTTTTATTTCATGCAGGGATATGTTCGTAATGTTTTTTTACCAAATGGAGTGGAATATTTGTTATATTCTATGAAGGGTTATATTTGTTAAAATTGTATCAAATTTTATTTGTATAAAGTATATATAGGTGAACTAGGTAATTATCAATTGTATCCTATTTTTATTTCCTGAAGGGATATGTTCTTAAGGTTTTTTTTTTACAAAATGGAGGGGTATATTTGTTATATTTTATGACAGGTTATGTTTGTTAAAACTGTATCAAATTTTATTCGTATAAAGTATATATAGTTGAACTAGGTAATTATCAACTCCTTCAACCGTATCGTTGTTAAACTTGAGCAGTTAGAAAATGTAAATTCAATTCTCGATAGTTTGAGCATTTAAAACAAAATCATATTGTTCCTTAAATGTAACATTGTTCATTCTTAAAAATATATAAAATAAGGCAACATTCAAAATAAGATCATATTATTTATTTATTTTTTAAATCAGATTTTTTCTCAAAATACGTTCTTCAATCTCAAAAGAAGATCACATTCATAGTATGATCACATTCATTCCTTAAAAAAACATATTTTTTCTCCAGTGTAGCCTGTGTAACAAAATAAGACGACATTCAAAATGAGACATCGTTGCTTCTAATGTCTTCTTAGGCTCGTTTAGGTCTCTTATACCTCTCCCACATCAGCTAGGAAGAGGTATGAGTCTCCAGCCTTCTATAAAAATTGTACTCATTAAATCAAGTGAATTGAAAATTATAGCCTATTTGTAAAAATATGGTTACTGTTAGAAAAGACAATGTAAAGGCTCATGTTTTGGCCCATTTGTGTATTTTCTTCCTATTTGTTTTAGTTTCACTTCTTGGATTTGAGATTCTTCTCTCTCTTCTCTCCCTATATATTTGTACTCATACTTGTATTTACATATTGAATAAGGATATACAAGGTTTTCTACATGGTATCAGAGTCAAGTGCCGCTCTGGACGGCTAGTGTTCTTCTGATCGCGGTTCTCCTGCCTCTGTGGTCTCCAGTTCTCCCTCTTCTTCTAACCGCAACTGGCTTCTCCCGTGAAACCGCAAGCCTTTGTGCGGTCTCCCGGATTTCCTAACTGCAACACTTTGTGTGGTTAGTCTTCTTGAAACCGCAATCTGTGTAGTTTCGTGTTTTCTTCTCCCTCCCTCCCTTCTGTTCCCCACCACTCTCCCTTTTATAGGGATCTCTCTGGGCCCCACATCCATTCAGACCGCCCCGGTCTCGGAATCCTAACCACCTGCTGTCTTCTTCCGGCCTACCCTTGTCGTCTTGACTACACGCTGCGGCCTCTTGCGAACGCGCGCGGTCTTCTTCCGCTTCTCTCGACCCCTATTTGTCGCGCGGGTTGGTCTTGCGCGGGCTTCTCTTCTACCCAATGTGCTTCTCTTCTTTTCTACCTATTGTACTTCTCTTTTACCCGTTGCGGTCTTGCTCCCCTACCCATTGTGGTCTTGTTCTCTAGTCGCTAGTGACATCTCTCTGCGGCCTTCTCTAGTCGCTGTCCGTTGTGCTGTCCGCTGCGGCCTCCTCTCCGGCGGCTTTCTCTTCTCTAGTCGTTGTGGGATCTCCATAGTAGCTGTCTGTTGCGGCCTTCCCTGCTTCCTGAAGTCCACTGCGGATTCTTCTCTAGTCGTAGCTGCTTTCTGTTCGCTGCGACCCTCTCCTCTAGTCGCTGGTTGCTGGCCGCTGCTCGCTTGTCGCTGGTTGTTCTGTCCGCCGCGGCCTGTGTTGTTTCTGATCTGCTCACGGTTGCTTCTCGCTCGGACTGCTCCCTGTGTTCGTCGGGGTTCCTCTTGTCGACCTCTTCTTCTTCCCGAGCGGGCTGTCTCTCTTTGCCTGCTTACCTGCTTGTCAATTAACCGCTTATCTTAACCGCCTGGCATGAGTTCTTCTACTGCGACCTATATTCCAGCTGGGGCGGCTGTCCCCGTCCCTGAAGTCCGTGACGAATTAAGGATTACAACCATTTCCCTCACTGGGAAGAAAAACTTTGTGGAGTGGATGCATTCAGTTCGCCGAGCCCTTCAGTCCAAAGGATTTCTACATCATTTAACCCGGGATGTTCCTTCTGCACCTACCGACAACTAGCTTCGTAATGATGGTTGTGTTCAAATATGGATTCTCAACTCCCTTGATAGTGAACCTTACCGCATGACCATGTATCACGAGACAGTTAAGGCAATTTGGAATGAGCTCCATTCTCTTTACTTATATCAGGACAGTCTCCTGCACCTCTATGACATCATCACTGATCTCCAGAGCCTTGACCCCGACAATGCTGCTGACTTAACCTCCTTCGTGGCTTGGTCCAAGACATTGGTTGAAACCTAGATTCAGCATCAGCCCCTACTACGGATTTCGCTGCCCAGTACGCTTAAAAGGAAGCAGTCGGTATTGCCATGATGATGGCTCGTGTCCCACCTCATTTTTAGAGTGTTCGGGCTCAAATCCTCTCATCTGCTGCTACTCCCTCATTCTCTGATGTGTGCTCCATGCTGCTAAAGGTTTCACCGCCTCCTGATACTATCGGACCTCCCTCCCCGGCTCTTCTCCAGCACTTGTCGGCGCCATTACTACCTCTCCCTCCCCTACTCATGGAGGACGTTCCGGCTCTCGGGGGAGGGGTCAAGGAGGCCGGCCGCGGCCTAAGTGTTCTTTTTGTGGTAAGGATGGTCATCTTGAGGCCACCTGCTATGACAAACATGGTCTCCCTCCTCGTTCAAATGCTTCTGTTGTTGTCCTCAGCCCGTCGGCCACTCGTGTTGATCTTGACGAAGTCTGCCTCCAGCTTCAACAACTTCAAGGGTTGCTTCACAACTCACCTGCCTCTGTTGCCTCCGTCTCTAATGAAGATATCACTTGTCTCTCCACTAGTCCGCGTTGGATTGTGGATTCAAGTGCTACTCACCATATAACATCCCTGAAGCCACCCCTATACTTAGATTCTCCACATCCAAAGTTTATCACCGTCGCCAATGGCAACACCGCTCCTGTCTCCGGCTCTACCGACATACCCATCAATCCTTCTATTTCTCTTCGATCGGCTCTCCATGTCTTGGGCTCTCCTTTTAATTTATTGTTTGTTAGTCGGCTTACTGCAGATTTGGATTGTTCTATCACGTTCACCCCTTCTTCTTTTCTGATGCAAGATCGCAGAACGCAGAGTATTATTGGTAGAGGATGACTACAAAACGGGATCTGTCTTCTTAATGTCTCTCCTACCATTCTCTCCTCTGTCTCCTCAATTGACTGACATCGGCGTCTTGGGCATGCTCCGCTTCCCGTTCTCCAGAAGGCATTTCCTGATGTTTCGCTTAAATTTTTTTCCTGTGATTCATGTATTCTGGGGAAACAGCATCGTTCCTCGTTTCCCCCTCATTTTACACAGAGCTCTGCTCCTTTTATGTTAGTTCATTTTGATATTTTGGCCCCCTATAAAATGCAAGTGTATCTGGTTATCGTTATTTCATTACTTTCATTGATGATTATTCTCGGATGACCTGGTTTTACCTACTTTGTGACTGCTCCAAACTTCCTCGTGTGTTTTGTACTTTCATTCTTGAGACTCGCACTCAGTTTGCCGATAAACTCAAAACACTCCGGACAGATAATGCTCACGAATACACTCGTCATGAATTCGATATTGTCTGCTCTAAATTTGAGATTATTCATCAGACTTCGTGTGCCTATAATCCTCAACAAAATGGTATGGTTGTGCGCAAAATAGACATCTTCTTGATGTTGCCCGCTGTCTCATGATCCAAATGCATGTTCACAAGGTGTATTGGCATTTTGCGGTTTTCATGACATGCTATCTCACCAACTGTCTTCCTTCCTCCATCATCATCAACGCCACCCCGTTTAGTCTCCTCTTTCCCTCTACACCATCATTCCCTCTCACCCCTTGCACATTTGGTTGTACTTGCTATGTTCATCATTTCGGGCCCTCCATTGACAGGTTCAATCCTCGGGCGGACAAATATATGCTTGTTAGTTACTCTCGTACTAAAAAAGGTTATGTTTGCTACTCTCCCACTACCCGCAAGGTGACTGGCTCGGCAGATGTTACCTTTCTAGAAGATTAACCGTATTTTTTACTTCATCATCGCCTCCTCCATCGCCATCATTACCTTGACCTGTCGTTCCAGTTACGTCTTCTCCACCACCACCACTTCCCACTGAAGTTCTTGTTCACCACCAACCTCCTCTTATTCGTGTCTACACTCATCGCCCTCCTCATTCTGTCGCCCCAATGCAGCCGGCTTCAATCTCTGGCAGTCTGCGCCATGGACGAAGAAATGACCACTCTTTGGGCAAATCACACATGGGATCTAGCTCCTCTTCCTCCAGGACAGACCCCTGTTGGCTGTAAATGGGTCTTTGTCATCAAGCATGCTCCTGATGGGACAATTGACTATGAAGCCCGACTGGTGGCTCGCGCCTTCCCTCAACAACAGGACCTTGACTATGAAGAAATCTTCTCTTCGGTAGCGAAACTCAACACGGTTCGTGTCCTCTCCGTTGTTGTACATCGTCAGTGGCCATTACACCAACTGGATATCAAAAATGCATTTTTAAACGGAGATCTTCAAGAGACAGTCTACATGCAGCAGCCTCTCGGGTTCGAGACCACGGGGGAGTCTCAAGTTTGTCATCTTAAGAAGTCAATTTATGGTCTCAAACAATCCCCTCGGGCATGATTCGATAAATTCAGTAAGGTTTTTCGGGAGGTTGGCTTTACTCGGAGCTCGGCAGACTTCTCTCTGTTTTCTCGACATCGAACAATAGGAACGGTTCTTCTTTTGGTGTATGTTGATGACATCTTAATCACCGGAGATGATTCAAATGGAATACAAGTGGTCAAACAACACCTTAGTTCCGTGTTTCAAATAAAAATCTTGGGAATCTTCGATACTTCTTTGTCCTTGAGATCGCAAGATGTCCCGATGGCCTCGTTCTATCTCAATGGAAGTAATGTCTCGACCTTTTTCGGGATGCTGACTATTCTGGATGCAAGTCGGTTAACACTCCTATGGATGTCAATCATAAGCTGTGTGCACATGCTTCTGATACAGATCTTCTTCTTCCAAATCCCGAATACTATCGACGACTCGTTGTGAAATTGATCTACCTAACTGTAACGAGATCGGACATATCCTTTATTGTTGGGGTGCTCAGCGGATTTATGCATTCTCCTCGGATGTCTCATCTTCAGGTCGTCTAACACATCCTGAGATATCTAAAAACTGCTCCTGGTCAAGGGCTGACATACAAAACCTCTTCTTCTACTCCAACATTGGTTGCGTATTCAGATGCAGATTATGTTGGTTCCCTAGATGATCAGCGTTCTACCAGCAGATTTTGTACCTACTTTGGAGGTCACCTTGTTACCTTGCGCAGTAAGAAACAGGTTGTGGTTGTTCGATCTTTAGCTGAAGTTGAATACCGGTCGATGACATCTGCTGTATCCGAGCTTACATGGCTTGAAAGTCTCTTAAGTGATATGAGAGTAAAACTTTCCTCACCAGCTACCTTACTCTGCGACAGTCAAGTTGTTATGCACATAGCTAAGAACCCGGTCTTTCATGAAAGAACGAAACACATTGAATTTGACTGTCATTTTGTTCGGAAAAAAGTTCAAATTAAGAAGCTGGAATTGAGACATGTTCTGGCTACGGACCAAGTAGCTGACATTCTCACTAAGGCCCTGTCAAGTGCTCTATTTTTTCAGTTCTTGTCCAAGCTGGGTTCCTATGACTTGTACGCTCCAGCTTGCGGGGGGGGGGAGGGGGGTTAGAAAAGACAATGTAAAGGCTCATGCTTTGGCCTATTTGTGTATTTTCTTCCTATTTGTTTTAGTCTCACATCTTGGACTTGAGATTCTTCTCTCTTTTCTCTCCCTATATATTTATACTCATACTTGTATTTACATACTGAAGAAGGATATACAAGATTTTCTACAATTACAATATATTTCAATTGAAAACTAGAATCTAGTCTTATCCAGCTAAATCTAATGATTGTCACCTTCTTTTCTGTCCACTGTGGACTCCCTACTCTCCGCGGCCTGTCTTCAGTCCGCCTCTTTGCTCTTCGCTTCTGCCTTCCCCAAATTCGCTTGTCTCTATACTCGCGGTTTGCTTCCTCAGTTCGCTGCTGTGATCCGCCTGACCTTGTGGGCTGTTCCTTTCTCACTCGCATCTTGGTCGCGATCTCCTGCTCTTCTCCTCTCTGTCCGCGCAACTTGTCTCTACCCGCTGCGGACTTCTTCTCCCTGTCCGCTTCGCCTTTGGTCGCGGCATCCTCCAGCCGCTTGTGTTTTTCACACCTTGACCGGGCGGTCTCTGCTCTAGTCGCGTCGGCTATCCTCTCTTGCGGATTGCTCTTATCCGCCGGCCTCTCCCCCTCTTCTTGCGGACTGCTCCTCTCCGCTGCGGCCTGATTCCTGTGCTTTGACCGCTACTGTGTTCACCTAGACCGTGCGGACTCTCTTTCTTTCCGCATTTGGGTCGCGATCTGACTCATCGCTGGTGCCAGTGTGACCGTGCGGCCTAGTTTTCCTATCCGCTTTCTTGGTCGCGGTCTCCTGTCCTTCCCGCCGCGGCCTTGTCGTGCGGCCTCCTGCTCCTTCCGCGGCGGTCTTCCTAGGTCGTCTTGTTCTGCGGTCTGTCTCTATGGTTTCTTCTGGTAATTCTACGAGCTCGGCGGCCAGCCCGCCTACTGTCCACCCGGCCTGTCCGCCAGACCGCCCGACTTGTTCTGCCGAACTCCGTGACGAGCTCCGGATCACAACTATCTCTCTTTCCGGCAAGAAAAACTTTATTCCATGGGTGCATTCAGTTCGGCGGGTTCTTCAGGCTAAGGGACATCTGCCTCACCTTACTCAGGCACCTCCTCCCCTTACGGATGATTGGCTCCGCAATGACGGACGCGTTCAGACTTGGATTCTGAATTCCTTGGATGGTGAGCCTTATCAAATGGCTATGTACCACGACACCGCCAAGGCTATGTGGGATGAGCTTCCTTGTACTCCGGCCGCGACAGCATTCAGCATCTTTACGACATCCTCACTGACCTCTTCACTCTCGACATTGGCGGCGCTTCAGATATGACCTCGTTTGTCGCTCGGGCTAAAACTCTTGCTGAAGCCTGGATCCAGCATCAGCCGCCCACCAATAATCATGATGTTCAGCGAGCTCAGAAGGAAGCTGCTTGCATTACCATCATCATGGCCCGCCTTCCATCTCATCTACAGAGTCTTCGTGCTCAAGTCCTGGCTGCTCCCACCACACCATCTTTCTCTGATGTCTGCTCCATGATTCTCCGGGTCTCCCCTCCTCCAGATCCTGCTGCTCCTTCTCCACCGGCTCTTCTTCAGCAGACCCCTCCGCTCTTACCATCCCCTCCCACTTCTGCTCGGGGGGGACGTTCGGGCTCGCGGGGTCGTGGCTGTGGTGGCCGTGGCCGACCAAAGTGCTCCTTCTGCAGGAAAGATGGTCATCTTGAGGCAACCTGCTATAAGAAAATTGGCTATCCCCCTCGTCCGACGGCTTTTGTTGTTACTGAAGTCAGTTCTCCTGATCTTGAGACCGTCCGTCTTCAGCTCCAGCATCTCCAGGGCCTGCTCAACCCACCCTCGGCCTCCGTCGCCTCTGTCTCCAATACAGGTACTGCTTGTCTCTCCACCAGCCCGGGCTGGATTGTGGACTCTGGTGCCACTCATCACATTACTTTGCAACGGCCTGCAAAGTACTCGGACTCTCCTTATCCGAAGTCTATCACTCTGGCCAATGGGGCGCTGGTTCCTGTCTCCGGCTTGGCCGATCTTTCTCTCAACCAGTCCATCCCCATTCGCTCGACTCTTCATGTTCCGAGTTCACCCTTTAATTTACTATCTGTGAGGCGTCTTACAAGTGATCTGGATTGTTCTATTATATTAACTTCTTCTTCTTTTGTTATACAGGATCGTCGGACGCGGACTACCATTGGTAGAGGCCAGCTGCGGAACGGGCTCTACCTTCTCGATGAATCTCCCACCATTCTGTCTTCCGTCTCCTCCACTGCATGGCATCGCCGACTTGGTCATGCCCCTCTACCAGTACTCCAACGGGATCTTCCAGATATTCCTTTTACTTCTTTTCAGTGTGACTCATGTATCCTCGGCAAACAGCTGTATTCTTCTTTTCCTTCACATTGTACTCGGAGTACAGCTCCCTTTGATCTAGTTCATTCGGATGTATGGGGTCCATTTAGAATTCCCAGTATCTGTGATTTTCGTTATTTTATCACGTTTATTGATGATCACTCTCGCACTACGTGCCTCTACTTACTCCGTGAACGCTCCGAGCTTCCCCGGGTTTTTCGGGCCTTTGTCCTTGAGACCCGGACGCAATTCCACACCACTCTCAAAACCCTCCGTACTGACAATGCTCGCGAGTACACCAGCCACGACTTTACCACTTTGTATTCGGAATACGGGATTCTACATCAAACCTTTTGCGCTTACACCCCCCAGCAAAATGGGGCTGCTGAACGAAAGAACTGTCATTTACTCGATGTTGCCCGCTCCCTCATGCTTCAAATGCATGTTCTCAAGGCATACTGGAACTTTGCGGTTTCCACTGCTTGCTTTCTCATCAACCGCCTCCTCTCCTCTGTCCTCAATTATGCTACTCTGTTTAGCATATTGTTTCCCTCACTCCGGCTTTCCCTCTCCCGCCCCGTATCTTCGGCAGCACCTGCTATGTCCACCGCCTCGGGCCCTCGGATAAATTGGATCCCAGGGCGGTGAAACGCATCTTTGTCGGCTACTCACGCACCCAGAAGGGCTATGTCTGTTACTCACCCGCTACTCGCAAGATCACCGTTTCTGCTGACGTTACCTTTCGGGAAGAACGACCGTTTTTCCCTGCTCCGTTACCTGCTGCGCTCCCACCGACTCCTCTCCCTCCATCTCTACCACGCCCCGTTATTCCCGCTACTACACCACATTCGCCTGTTTCTCCTGCCCCCGCTCCTGCTACCACCAAACCACCCATTATCTGTGTCTACCCTCGTCGCCCTCCCAGTTCCGTTGCCCCTCTGCAACCGACCTCCACCGCGGATACTTCGCGTCCTTCTGATCAGGTAACGCCTTCCACTGTCCATCCTCTGGATGCCTACGTCTCTCTTCATCGCCTCTCTCCCCCTCTGCACACATTTGTTACTTCTCTTTCTTCGATTGTTGTTCCTAACTCTGTGCAGGAGGCGCTTCAACATCCCGGCTGGCGGGCAACCATGGAGGAGGAAATGTCTGCCCTCTGGGCTAACCAGATCTGGACCGTTGTCTCCCTTCCTCCGGGTCAGAAACTTGTTGGGTGCAAGTGGGTCTTTGTCATCAAAAATGCTGTTGATGGGACGATTGACCGTCTGAAGGCTCGTCTTGTGGCTCGCGGCTTCACCCAGCAACAGGGGCTCGACTATGAGGAAACTTTCTCTCCGGTCGCCAAGTTCAATATCGTTCGAGTCCTCATCTCTGTCGGTGTTCATCGCCAGTGGCCCCTCTTTCAACTTGATATCAAGAATGTCTTCTTAAATGGGGATCTCCAGGAGACGGTCTACATGCAACAACCGCCCGGATTTGAGACCACGGGGGAGTCTCAGGTCTGCCGCCTTATTAAGGCTCTGTATGGTCTCAAACAATCTCCACGGGTCTGTTTTGACAAATTCAGTAAGGTACTTCGTGATATCGGTTTTACTCGAAGCTCGACCGACTTCTCGCTGTTCACTCGTCACCGACCAACATGGACGGTCCTTCTGTTAGTATATGTTGACGACATCATCATTACAGGAGATGACTCACAAGGGATACATGCCGTCAAAGTGCATCTAAACTCGGTCTTCCAGACAAAGGACCTGGGAACTCTACGATACTTTCTGGGTCTTGAGGTTATCAGGCGACCGGACGGGCTTATTCTATCTCAACGAAAGTACTGTATGGATCTTCTTCATGATGCTGGTCTTTTAGGGTGTAAGCCAAGTGATACCCCCATAAATGTAAACCACAAGTTATGTGCTCAGGCATTTGACTCGGATCTACTTCTCCAGAATCCTGAATATTATCGACGACTAGTTGGGAAACTGATCTATCTCACGGTTATCAGACCAGATATTTCCTTTGTTGTTGGTCTTGTCAGTCGATACATGCACTCTCCTCGTAAATCTCATCTTCAGGCTGTTGAACGTATTCTCAGGTACCTAAAAACAGCCCCGGGTCAAGGACTTGTTTGCCGGACTTTCTCATCTGCTCCAACCTTAGTGGCATACTCTGATGCGGACTATGTTGGCTCTCTTGATGACCGGCGATCTACTAGTGGTTTCTGCACATACTTTTGGGACCATTTGGTTACATGGCGAAGCAAGAAACAAGCGGTCGTTGCTCGATCATCAGCTGAGGCAGAATACCGGGCAATGGCATCTGTTGTATCAAAACTGATGTGGCTTGAAAGTCTCCTCACTGATCTGGGTGTCAAATTACCTTCTCCGGCTCTTCTTCTTTGTGATAGCCAAGCGGCTATACATATCGCCAAGAACCCAGTTTTCCACGAAAGAACGAAGCACATTGAAGTCGACTGTCACTTCGTTCGAGAGAAAGTTCAAATGAAGAAGCTCGATCTCAAGCATGTTCCAGGGACGGAACAAGTTGCAGATGTCCTCACAAAGGCTCTTCCCAAGGTATCCTTCTATCAATGTCTGTCCAAGCTTGGTGCATACGATTTGTACGCTCCAGCTTGCGGGGTAGTGTTAGAATAATCCATGTATTGGGCCCTTGTTTTAGGCCCATTTATGCTTTCTTCTCTTTTAGTCCCACATCTTGTATAGGATTTGTTCTCTCTCTCTTCCTCCTATATATATGTATTCTCTCCTTGTATTTACATACTCAATCAATACATACAAGCTTTGAGCTTTCTCTACAGAAGTTATTACTCATTTCGGCTCTGTTTGGGAGACATTTTGTTAATATTTAGTCCCACCGCCACCGCAGTTTTGGAGACATTTGATTTCCTTGCGGTGGGAAAAGTGTTTGTGCTAAAAAGGTGGTTTCAGGATTATTTTGGAAAGCACTAAACTCTCCCACTTTCAGAAAATCTAGAAGAGCTTTCCGCATCTTCATGCTTCTTTTCACGTAGGTCAGCATCCCCTCTCTTCTTCTACTGTTTTTTCTACCACTGCTTTTATGACGGCTCTAATCCCAACATTGAGTTCCCACCATTGTTTTTCCTGCAGTCACAGTCGTTCCAAACAGAGCCTTCTATTTTGATGTTTGTCTGTTGGTTGTCAACCTAACATTATTCCTCTCTTTTTTCTCATCTATGCTTGGGACCAAGAGATTCAAATAAATTGAGATTTGGTAGCTTACTTGCACACTTAGTCATGTAGTTGATGCTATACTCTATGAAGGTTCAGAAATGATAACATCGTATAGAAATCATTGATTCTTGAACATCCTGTTATTTTATTTCTATTATTGTATTATTTTTAGTTCAATAATTAAAAGTTCTCTGCTATTCAATTTATTTGTAGCTTTGAGCAAATATTGTTACATTGTGCTTATTATAATAAACTTGTGTTGTAGGATGATCTTAATGATGCACCCAATTTGAATACTTCTCAGCCGTGCCTTTTGGACTTTATATGCTTTAAGATGGCAGATGAATCTTTAGATATGGTGAATTGCATTGGCATTCTAAAGGGTTTAGCATTCAATTCCACTTCTACGGACAAGGAGTCGATAACTCTTGCAGCTGTTTTATTATGTATTCCGGAGGGATGTCATTGTGTTGACTTGTCTTTATATAAGGTATCAAGAATTTTTTTAAAAATTCTTATTTCTTAAGTAGTTCTCGTCTTCACTCCACTGTTACTTCCAGGAAAACCAACTTATTTTATTACTTGGTGATTCAATCTCCTCCTCTGAGAGTCCCGGGAGATCGTGGATGATGATGCTTCAATTGAGCACTCTTCCCTTTGTATATATTTCAGGAACTTCATTAATAAATTTGTGGAACTTGCGTGAATTAAAGGTATCATTCTTGAGCATTCCTCATCTGTTAAAGTAAAGAGGAACAAGATGGCATCATAAGTTCCTTTTGTTTCATCGTTTTTCTCTCTTTTTGGTAGCTTGTGTTAATAGATGAAGAAATATACATGCAAGGCATATGTTGTTAGTTGTGATTTATTAGTTTCTGTATTTTGTGCAACCTGCATCGCATCATGTGTCTTATTTTATGCCACAATTTTATTTTGATATTTTTAGCGCATGTATTAGCGCACGCGTATTTTATTTCGCGCATTTTTATCTTGATATTTGTAGCACATGTATTAGCGCACATGTATTTTATTTCATGCACTCATATGGCTTTTTGAGGTGATCATCCAATAAGTCCCTAAATAAAAATATCCGTCAAATTAGGTAATAAGATAATTAAGGCAAGCACTCAACACTTTAAAGGTTAAAAATTCCTACTACTATTCCTATTAAAAAAACATAGATTTTGCCTTCTAAAAAAAATCCTATTTCTGTTCCTCCCTTTGAAATCAGAAAATTTCCTATCCTATTAACCTATTAACCTGCCATCTTAATAAATCAAAATATCTTTTCCAAAAAAAACTATACCTTATTTCTATTTAATAATCGGCCCACCCCTCCTCCACGCCAGGTTGGACAGAAATTGGGAACAAGAGATCTCCTCCCTTTTCTCGGTCCAGCAGTACCTCCTTATCCTGCCTCCCGCACTGATCGGCGTTTCCCACCACCGTCGCTAGAAGCATACGTGGACTCCGGCGAACTCAGTTCCGCCTCCTCTAGCCCTAACCACATGCCATTCATCCCTCTCTATTTCTGCCGCCGCCTCTGATAAAGGGCCACTGCCGCCTCTGCTAAAGGGCCGCCGCCGCCTCTGCTAAGGGCCGCCGCCGCCTATGCTAAGGGCCGCCGCCGCTGCCTCTGCTAATGACCGCTGCTTCTAGCCTCCCATCACGGATCCCTGTCGACGACGACACCCTCTCTAGGGATCCGACTTCCGGGTTCCACTCCCGGCAATGACCGACTTCACTGGATCGCTACTTCTTTGTTCAGTTGAGGCCGTGTTGGATCCCTAGTTTGATTTGGGTTAGGTTCACTAAGCTAGGATGATGTGACCCAACATGTATAGCCAGGGTCATAGTTGTGTCCTAGAGTCTAGGCCAAGTCCTCAGTAACAACATCACATGGACAAGACATCATCAGACTGCCAGAGACTCAAGACTTAGAGTTTTTCCAGAAATTCAGAGAATTCTCAAGAAACTAAGTAAAATGAGTTCGACGTTCGTCGAACTCAGGTCGACGATAGTCATTCTCAGCTCGACGATCTTAGAGAAATATTCTCTGAGTTGAGCTCGACGAACTTCAGTCACAGATCGACGATCCTTGGACTCCGCCTTCAGAATTCTAAGTCCAGACTGTTCTCTAGACTCAGGTCAACGAACCTAGTTCTCAGGTCGACGAACTTCACTCTTTGCTCGACGATTTCTGGACTTCCACTTCAACTTTATTTCCAGAGGTTTATCAATTTTTCTCTAAGTTCAGAATCATTTTTAGCTCGACGAATTCAAGGTTCTCCAGACTTAGGTCGACGAACTTAGTTCTCTGATCGACAATATATGGATTCTCTACTTCACCTTCCTGATTCCAGAAGTTATCAATTTTTCTAAGTCCAGAATCTTCTCCAGTCGACGAATCGGATTCTCAGCTCGACGAACTCAGACCACCTTGGCTAAAGTTATCAAGTAGCAGTTAGTGGTCCTCGGCTCGACGAAGTCTGTTCTTAGGTCGACGAATCCATTTTCAGCTCAACGAACTTGAAGTACAGAAATGCAAAGCTTCCAGAGACAGCAAGTCATGTTTCCAGCTCAACGGTCCTGCAACTCAGCTCGACGAACACAGCTTCTCAGTTCGACGAACTGCAGACTCAGCTCGACCAAGGTTGTCAGGATCGAGATCCTAGATGAGATTGTTTCGAGCTAGGATCGAATTTGATAGTAGGTTGGATCGAGGATCGATTTACAAAATCTGGATCGTAGGATCGTAAGATCCTATGATCTGGATCGCGATCCTGACAACCTTGAGCTCGACGAATTCTGCTATCAGTTCGACGATTCCAGACTTAGTTATTTTCGGCCTTCTGTCCCCACTCTAATGTGATATTTCCTGAGTAATTAATGCTCTAACATTCTCTGAATGTAACTGTTACAAGGAGCATTAATTATGATCTTCTTCAGGATTATTGATTGTCGTTTTTCTATGGGACAGTTGGGGAAATAAATCAATGTCGTTTATTCTCAAAACTGTCAGCATTAATTGCAGATGAATTCAAATTTCTGAAGGACAGATTTCGACAAAAAATATAAAAGCAAAGAAGAGAATGACGAAAATAAGAATCAAGAATCATTAAGAAAATTCTACACACAGAGCACTGTGTACTCACAGGCATACAGAGACACAGAGAAAGATTCAGTCTTGAACAATCTGCTCTGTCAACAAGAAGTATTCCTGACCAGAAGCTCATCGGTACCTGAAGAAGAAGAACAACAATACATATATCTAGAGTCTTCTTTCTTCAAGCACTCCAGGACACTTCTAAAGGACAACATCAGTTCCATTTGTCAAAGAAGTTCTTGAAGATTACTGTTGGTCAAGGATTCAGTTTGAAGACCTATCACCCTGAAGCTTAGCTCCAGTTTTTCCCTGATTCATTCTACATCTCAGGGGGAGCCATAAGCTATAATCAAATACACAGTCTTCTCAGTTGTATATTGAGAAAGAGAAGACAAAATCATCTCTCACCCCCCCCCACTGTATAAAGGGTTGTCATCTCCCTTCAAAAGTGATTCCTGGTTTCAAGTCTCTTGATCAAAAGACTTGGGTTGGTTTTTGAGCACCTGATCAAAAGCTCATTGGTGTCAGACACCTGATCAAAAATCTGAGTGGATTCCTACCAAGGGTGGTAGAAGAGTGGATGTACTCAGATTGGGGAACCACTATAAATTTCTTGTGTCGTCTGGTTGCTCTTTTTCTTTTGCTCTTGTTGTGTTTGTGCTTTAGGTTTATTGTGTGCTAGCTATATTTATTTCTGCAATTTTAATTTACAGCAAAAGCTGTAATAGCTGTTAAGATTTTTTTTTTTAGGAATACTCTATTCACCCCCCCCCCCCCTCTAGAGTATTTCAGATCTAACTCTCACTTTCAGGCCGCAGATAACTCTGTTGGCGGGTATTAAGAAGGAATCAGAAATTATGTTGAAACACCATCCTTTTCATAAAACCAGCCCGCGAACTTGTGGTCTGAGGTATAACCCCAACCCCAATGTAGAATAGCTCTGCGTAGTCATATTTTTATGCTATTTATTTACGCTGACCTTTAAAATCAGATTGTGCTTGCCCTTAATTAATGTGTTCCTGTTTGTCATTAATTTTTACCTCCTCGCATCTCTTCTCTCGTGTATGCTTGTGGTAAAATTGATTTATGTTTGCTAAATATATTTAGGCTTATGCTATTTATTTACGCTGACCTTTAAACATGTGCTTGCCCTTAATTAATGTGTTCCTGTTTGTCATTACCCCTCCTCGCATCTCTTCTCTCGTGTATGCTTGTGGTAAAATTGATTTATGTTTGCTAAATATGCTCGATTGCTAGGCTCTTTGATGTGTTCTAATATTTTTAAGGCAACATCCAAATGACACTCTCAAGCTTGCATGAATTGACTGACCTTTCAAACAACATAAGACATGTTAGGTCTGGTTATGATATGATAAATGAGTTTACCGACCAATCACCTATAACGATTAATATCTTGAAGAAGAGGGGATGCCTCATTCCAAAATTTGTCAATACCCACAAACAGGATTTCAAGCAGGTTTTGTGCCAAGTAGAACAGTTTTGTTAAGGAGATCTAGGGCATATTTGCGTTGGGTGATAATATTAGAGTTATTGCATCTTGCAATTTTAATTTCCAATAAGTAGCCCATATCTTTAGTGACAATATTTACGAATATGTGATGCAGGACAGACGTCACAACTTCCTGCCACCCTAAAGTCTCGCCAGGGGGGCCCACTTTGGTGTCACACCGAGGCGGCTTTATCAGGCCCATGAGCCGTACACCCCAACCCGTCTCCGGTCCTACCACAGGAATCCAAAAGGTTGTTTAGGCTGAGATTCGATCTCGAGACCCCTTTGATAAAGAGGTCTCAGGCAAGCTCTCATCACCAACTGATCCACGCTTTTATGATACATGTCAGACGTCACACCTACTTGCCACCCTGGAATCCCACCATGGGGACCACCTTAGCGTCGCACCAAGGCGGCTTTATTAGGCCCGCGGGCGATACACCCCAACCCGTCTCTGGTCCCACCACAGGAATCTGAAAGGTTGTTGAGGTCGAGATTCGATCTTAAGACCTCCTTGATAAAGAGCTCTCAGGCGAGCTCTCATCACCATCTGATCCGCGACAACCTTTCGGATTCCTGTGGTGGGACCGGAGACGGGTTGGGGTGTACGGCCCGCGGGCCTGATAAAGCCTCCTTGGTGTGACGCCAAGGTGTCCCCCCCGGGGGGACTCCAGGGTGGCAGGCAGGTGTGACGCCCGTCCTGCATCAAGATGTTTCTTTGTTATCTTTATTCCAAAAAAATCATCTTTAGTAAGAAGAATGTCATCAAAATAGACAACAAAAATAACTAATTTGTGTCTTTTGTATAAAGAGAGAGTAGTCGGCAGTACTTCTGGAAAAACCATTAGTAGTGATGTTTTGACTGAGTCAAATCACGCCCGAAGGCTTTGCTTTAGTCCATAAATGGCCTTTTGAAGTTTACATACCTGAGACTACCCCTTGAGCAACATAACCAAGAGGTCGCTCCATATTTATTTTTTTTGTGCAGGTCGCCATAGGGGAAGATATTTTAACATCAAACTGGCTTATTTATCAATTCTTGTTTACAACAACGGAGAAGAGTACACAAATAGTGTTGATATGAGCAACATGAAAGAATGTGTCAAAGAAATCAACACCATAAGTCTGGGTGAACTTTGCAACCAGATGAGCCTTACATCTATATAAAGTCATCAGGAAGAAATTTGATGATAAGAGCAGGGTATTAACAACAGTCCAAGTACTCCATGAAGGCATGACTGAGATTTCTTCATCCATAACCGCCTTCCAATAAGGTATACAAATGTATTCATGATAAGTAGTCGGGATGGTGTTAATAAGTTGTGTCATAGAAATTTTGATGCAAAAAGACTAGGATTTGTATAAGACAACATTAATAATTGAATGTTTAACACTCCCCCCTTACCTCATTGCACAGAACAATGAGAACCTTCAGATCTGAGTCTATTGATATGAAGGAACCTTCTGAATGAGAGAGAGATGGCTTGGGAACTAACATTGGGGGCTCTGGAGTGGAGGGAGTGAGGGTTTGATAGGAAGCTGAGCGACAACGATATGTTAAGGAAATAGTGAAACAGGAGTAGGTGGTGGTAGTTGTGGAATATTTGGTGGAGGCGCGTGCATGATAATGAAAGATGAAACAGAGGTAGGAGTACCCTACGGAGATAGGGTCTAAATGCCAGTATCCCTTCTAAGTTGGGGAGTACCCTACGAAGATGCATTTGATGGCACGAGCGGAGAGTTTGCCTCAATCAGGTGCAGGAGTGCAGACAAAGGTAGTGCAATCAAACACACAAAGGGTAAGGATAAAAGGTGTGCCATTTGGGTAAAGAAGATAAAAAGTGTCTTACCCTGAAGAGTGGATGAAGGTGACGGTTAATGAGAAAACAAAAAATGAAGATGTCATGACCCCAATAGGAGTGGGGACGTTCATTTGACATGGGATTGTCCGAGCAACATTGAGGAGACGGTGATTTTTCCTTTCCTCCACACCATTTTGTTGGGAAGTATGCATATAACTGGTTTGAGGAATGATATCGTTATAGGTGCAAAAAGATGAAAATTGGTCACTCATTTATTCCTTCGCATTATCGATTCGAAATTTTTTAAAGATAAACCAAATTGTGTGCGAATTTCATTATAAAATTTAGAAAACATAGTGAAAATTTAGAACGTCCTTTAAAAGATACATCTAAGTACATCGAGAAAAATCATTAGCAAAAATTAAAAAGTACAAACTTCCTCTGCCAACTGACATAGTGGGACTAGGACCCCAGATGTCCGAGCGAACAAGGCCAAGCGGACGAACATAATTTTTACAAAACTAAATAGGGAAAGAAGTGTGATGATGCTTCACATATTGAAAAGCCTCATATTATAAAGTGGAGTCTTCTAACTTTAAAGTGAGCAGGAGTTGTTGGAGGAGACGTGGAGGAGGATGACCAAGTCGACGATGTCAATGAAGAAGAGAAGTGGAAACTATCGATGTAGAGAAAATAGAGAGATCGTCGAGCTAATAGAGGCCGGCGCGTTCAGTCCCAGTAGCAACCATCTTTTTGTAGTGAAGTTTTAAAAATAACAGGCAGTAGGAGAGTGAGATAGAGCATTGTAATTATCGTGAAAGAGAACTGGCGGGTAACAATGTGCAAGAAAAATTTGTGACGAAGAGAGTGTCATATAACTAAAGTAGAAAGTTAGTAGCTATGAAGCACGGATACTTCCCCGAAGGCAGCGTACGATATGTATCTGGTACCGGTACGTACCCGATACTCGATACAACTATGTGGACATTTGAGCTTAGCACATCATTCTGTATATTGTGATATGAGTCTGTTTTTCTAGAGTAAGCAACAGTTGGCTCTATGCCAGAAAGCGTTGGTGCGTTCAATTAAGTTGTATATCTGTACTGAGTATGTTTCTAGTGCTGGTAATGTTTTGTTACAAGCACGTGTATCAAACGTGTTGATACGACACAAGTTATTAACAAAACGGCTAACTTGTTACTAGACTAACCAGAGATTGAAGATGTTGATCTCCAACAATGAAGTTGATCTCCAACAATGAAGTTGATCTCCAACAATGAAGAAGAAGAAAAAAAAACTAATTAGTAGACTTAAGTTTAATTTTATCTCTTTTGGTTAAACATATAAGATGTTACATTTTGTAATATTTATAAATGCTTAATGTTTGAAAACTTCATGTTATGTTGCATTGATTTGTAGACGTGTACTTCAAGTTATGATTTATGTTTGATGTTTCCATGTTTTGAGAACTATTTATTGCACTTGTGATATATATATAACGTATCATGTTGTACATGTATCCTTTTTTTTAAAAAATTTTGTCGTACCGCCGTACCGGGTACGTATCGTACCCGGTACCCATACCCTACCGGTGCTTCCTAGGTTAGTAGTGACAACTTCAGTTTGACAAATTGGAGCAGGAAAGCCATCAATTACAAAAACTGGTGGTAATTGATTATACTTATCGAGGTGAGAGAATACAAGAGAGTTCTCAGTCATAAGATTAGTGGTACCAGAGTCGATGAGTCACTTATTCTGCGTAGCAACATGTGCGCTACATGAAGAGGTGGCAATTGAGGCAGATTGCTTGGAAGCACTGATGAGGGCCTCAATATTGGCCTAAGAGAACCACTGGCCGGACTCTGATTGCGAAGTGGATGGGGGAGGCTAAAATGTTGTACTGGGATGAGCGTGAGGACGAAGATGAGGGTTCTTCGTAAAGCAGGGCTCGACCAGATGTCCAAGCTTCCCGCAATTGGGCAAAGTGGGTGATTTCTTCTATGCCCTCCCCCCCCCCCCCCCCCGGGCGTGGTCACCACAGTGAGCTTTGCAACCTGCCACATGAACATAATTGTCGGAGGATGGAGGTGACACAATTAGAGGTCGTCACAAGAGGTTGGTAACAACAGAGATGTGGGTGGCAATGATATCCAAGGTGGGAGTGTCTTGTTCTCCCAAGATCTGTTGGCGGATCATCTCGTAGGTATTTGGAAGTCGGATAAAATAGCAAACCTTAAGGAGTTCCTGAAAATGTTTTTGTTGAGCTGCATGGCCGGCAAAGAAGAGCCAATTTTGGAGAAAGTTTGCGCCGAGAGATTGATCTTCTTGATATGCGACATCAGGAGAGAGTGTTGGCCGGGAGAAGAGATCAAAGTAGACGGTGTAGATGCGGGAGCTTTTGGCACCCTTGGAGTAAAGGGCAGCAAGATGATCTCATGTCGCCTTTACAGTGTCCTCATGACGGAAGATAGACAAAAATTCATTAGAGAGACTGTTTGCAAGCCATGTGCAAACAAGAGCATCACTGACGTTCCAATAAGCATAGGTGGGAGACGCGGGGTCGGGTGGACCAACAGTGAGATGATGTTGTTTGTGTTGTGAACGCGAAAGAATGGTGAAAGAAACACTCCAATCTGGATAATTTGGGCACATTAATTTGGTAGTCTCGCAGACGGTCTTGTGAATTCACAGACGGTCTTGTGAAGTTTGTGGGAGGTCTCGCAGACCGCTCATAGGAGGTCCCAGGTACATGCAGACGCGGGTTAGTAGTCTATAAATATCCCATGGGGAGGAGTTAGTATGATTGTTGATGCCAATTGACCGGAGAGTAGAAGATGACGAGCCCCATTAGCTGAGATGCGAGTACAAGTAGGAGCTTGCTAGAGGTTACGGGAGTTTTTCCCAGGTCGGTGCAGGAATTATTCTTAGGAGTTTTCATCTGAAGCCATGAGTGTTCGCGTGAAGCCGAGTGTTCGCGTGAGATCGGAAAGATTTTGTGCGGCATCGAGAGTACTGACGCGAGAGTAGAACAGTGAGTGATTTTGTCTTGTTCTAATACCATGTGAGAAATTAAAATATTTTATTATATATTTTTCAAAAAACTTAACTCTTACATGAGAATACCCCTATTTATATAGATTAGAGGAGGAAAGTTAGAACCCGCCAACTCATTAGTTCATCTCAAAACCCAGGTATCGAGATGAAGGGTGGCGGGGTACATGAACACAAATGGGAGAAGTCTGCAGGTGGTGTGGGATTAACCCCAACCACAGGACCGCGGGGATATTCCGCCACAAGGGGGCCCACCGGGGTCAACACCCAGACCTGGAACGCGATGGGGAAGCCAAATACGCGGTTCCACACACACGTGTCCTGCTGGCTAATATAATCTCAACACACCCCCGCAGCAGGACAACCTCCTCTGATACCAAGTTAGAACCCGTCAACCCATTAGTTCATCTCAAAACCCAGGTATTGAGATGAAGGGTGGCAGGGTACATGAACACAAAGGGGAGGAGACTGCAGGCGGTGTGGGATTAACCCCAACCACAGAACCGCAGGGATATTCCGCCACAAGGGGCCCATCGGGGTCAACACCCAGACCTGGAATGCGATGGGGAAGCCAAACACGCGGTCCCACACACACGAGTCCTGCTGGATAATATAATCTCAACACACCCCCGCAGCTGGACAACCTGGCTCTGATACCAAGTTAGAACCCGTCAACTCATTAGTTCATCTCAAAACCCAGGTATCGAGATGAAGGGCGGCGGGGTACATGAACACAAAGGGGAGAAGTCTGCAGGCGGTGTGGGATTAACCCCAACCACAGGACTGCGGGGATATTCTGCCACAAGGGGGCCCACCGGGGTTAACACCCAGACCTGGAATGCGGTGGGGAAGCCAAATACGCGGTCCCACACACACGTGTCCTATTGGCTAATATAATCCCAACAAGGAAGAAAATTATATAATTAGAAATGTCGGACTAAATGCAAGAGAGGAAAAGTATATAAAGGGCCCTTTTGGGGCTTTAACAACTTTCAATTCTGAATCCATTCAAGATCATTTTGAAATTGTGTGCTCAACAGGAAACATAGCAGGTTCATATCAACATGACAAACAAGAGCTACCTAAACCACAAATTGTAAATGGATGTCATCATAGTTGTCAAGATAACTGACACTTGGTTACAAAACTAGTAGTCAAAATGCTAAGAAAAATATTAGCACCGCTGCCACATCTATAAGAGGTTAAAAGACAAATAAAACTAAGGCTTTGTTTGGGACTTCTGTGGTGGTTGAGGAGTGTTGGTGTGAAATTGTGGTAGTAAATGAAGTTAACCTTCATTTGAAACTTTTTTTATAATTTTTCCCCAAATTACATTTGTTGTTTGCGAGTTCATGACCGCCAAAGCTTGACAGCACTTGACTGTGGTGGCATTCTCGCCTAAAACCTTGTATTTTTCATATCACGTTCACATCCTACACAGCTCCTCAACTTGGATCTTAGTGTTCTTGATAGCCTTCACAACCTCCTCATAGTCTTTGCCAATTGTAGAAGTCTACCCATCTCGCATGGAAATAAAGGTTTCCTTAAGTAGGAATACTTCATATATGTCATGCAACTTGCAATGTTTTTTAAGTTCTTTGCCCATCCGGTCTCGAATCTCAACAATTTCTCTTATATCTTGTAGCATGGTTAGATTTAAAAGTGTGAATCATATGACTCACAAGATATTATGCTACTTTAAATGTCTACATATCTCTAAATGTGCTAATCTTGGGTTTACTTACTAGTATGTTATCTATTTTTTTATGATCTAAAGATTATAATTATATTGTGGTGCCTTTTGGCGATTGTTAGATTTGGGTAACTTGGGGAAAGCTACCAAATCTCTAATCCTAGCTAAAGAGAGAACTAATAGGGAGATAATAAATTTAATTTATTTATTTATTGCATTCTTGCCCTAAGGCTCTTCAATAGAGTTACATTAAATTTCATTTTGCAAATAAGTTTACATGCTTCAATAACAAAAATAAAGCTTACCGAAATTCAGCACCTAACATATATCCTAAAATCACCTGATGTCAACTATAACACAACTCTTTGTCTGCCATACGAGCTTATCCTCAAGCTCGAATGGAGGGTAAGACCTGATGAGTTCATCCTGGTTCTTCAACTGCATCGCTCTCTTCCTAATAGACATCAGTTTCAAAAAATAGATGCATGCGACAGTGGCTCGTAGTATGGAGTTCATTACAGTTGAAACAATGATTTTGTACTCATCTATTTTCAATTCCATCCCAATAGTGTCGTTAATGACAGTGGATGGGGCTAACTTCTTGATTCTACGGTCTCCCCCTCTTGGCCATTGCTAATACGTGAGTATGTTCCTCCATTCACAATCGGTTGTAATCTTCTTGTGGTGTTCCAATCCCTTTGTGGCCGCTTGTCACATATGTTTGCTTAGCTTATTAGTGTCATGATCAGGTTTGTCAAGTTCGTTGTAAAATATGCATATGTTGAACTGAGCAGGGAGATTTAGCATGAGCTAATGGATTCTTAAATTTCTTTCAAGTTTTCCTCGGCAATTCTTGTTTTCTTTAAGGAGATTAACTTTCTCAATCGATTGTTTCATAGTGTACAATCGAATCGAAACGAATACAACAACAACACTCAAGCCTTTATCCCACTATAGTGCGGTTGGCTATATGGATCCTTTGTCGCCATTGTGCCCTATATTTTTTCATAATCTCACTAATGCCTAAGTACATCATGTCTTTACTTACAGTTTCATTTCAAGTCTTTATTGGTCTACCCCTCCCTCGTTTAACATGCCTAGTGACTAGACTCACAACGCCTAACAGGTGCCTCTAATGTTCTCCTTTGTACGTGTCCAAACCATCTTAGACGAGCTTCTCGCTTCTTCTCTGCAATTAGTGCTACTTTTGTCTTATCCCTGGTACTTTCATTCCTAACTTTATCCAATCTCGTGTGTCCACACATCCACCTAAGCATTCTCATCTTCGCAACTCCCATTTTTTGCTCATGTACACAATTCACTGCTCAACACTCAGAACCATAGAGCATTGCGGGTCTAATTGCAGTACGGTAAAACTTGCACTTAAGTTTTAGTGGTACTTTACGATCATATAAGATCTATGACGCGCCTCTCCACTTCAACCAACCCGCTTGGATTCTGTGTCACATCTTTATCAATGCCTCCGTATTTTTGAACTATCGATCAAAGATATTTAAAACACTCACTACGGGAAATATCTTGATCACCCAATTTAATAACGAAGTCATCTGTCCTTCTTGTACTGCTAAATTTAAGCTTCATATACTCCGTCTTTGTCATGCTCAACCTAAAACTCTTCTTTTCTAAAGTATCTTGCCAAGATTCAAGTTTTGCCTTTACACCCTCGCGCGTCTCATCAATCAAAACGATATCCGCAAACAATAAACACCAAGGTATTGTTTGTTGGATATGTCTGGTGAGCTCATCTAAGATAAGGTTAAAGAGATAAGGGCTTAAAGCTCAACCTTGATGTAAGCCAACAGTGATAGGGAATTCTTGTGTTAATCCTCCAGATGTCCTCACTCTTGTCACTGAATTTGTATACATATCTTTGATTATGTCAATATATGATATATTTACACATTTCTTTTCTAAGACTCTCCATAAGATCTCTCTTGGAACTCTATCATAAACCTTCTCAAGATCAATAAATAACATATATAAATCTTGTTTCTTTCTCGATAGTTGTCAATGAGTCTCTTCAATAGATGTATAGCTTCCATGGTCGACCTCCCTGGCATGAATTCAAATTGATTCTCCGAGATGTTAGTCTCTCGTCTTAATCTTCTTTCTATTACTCGTTCTCATAGTTTCATGGTGTGACTCATCAATTTAATTTTTCTATAATTAACACAGTTTTGTATATCCCTTTTATTCTTATATAAAGGTACTAAGATATATTCTCTTCATTGGTTTGATGTACTCTTTGACTTCAGCATCTTATTGAAAAAATATGTAAGCCACAAAATTCCTTCATTTTCTAGACATTTCCGTACTTTGACGGGTATATCATCTGGTTCAACCGTCTATCCATTTTTCATCTTATTTAGAACATCGTTACCTATGATACTTGAATTTTACGATAAAACGTTATGTTTTTTACTTTTCTGATTTACTTAATTCTTTCAAGTTCAATTCATTGTCCTTTGTTTCATTATAGAGTTGATAAAAGTATCTTTTTCATCGCTCTTTAATATCCACATCATTCGTGAAAACTGTCTCTCATTTTTTATGCATTTTACTTGACTTAAATTTTGTCTTTCTTTCTCTAGCTTGAGCAATTTTATATATGTCACGCTATCCATCTTTGATATCTAGTCGCTTATAAAATTATTCATAAGTTTGACTTTTTTCTTTACTTACTGCTTGTTTAGCTTCTTTTTTGGAGACTTTATACTTGGCTAAGTTTTCATCATTCCAACAAGTGTAGAGTGATTTATAATTGGCCCCCATTGTCATCACTGTCTTGCACTTCATCTTTCCACCGTCAAGATCCTTTATTTGGGGGCGCACGACCTTTTGATACCTCAAGTACGTTCTTTCCACTTATCTTTAAATGTGAAGACATAACTTCCCATGAGGTATTGGGATCAACATAAGGGTCATCAATTATTGTTCCATAACTGTCTTCTTGAAAGCAACATATTTTTTCATCTTCAAATTCCACCACCAAATTTTTGCTATATTTTTATTCTTGTCTTAAATTCATTATATTTAATTTGTATATTTAACACCACTAACCTTTGTTTTTTTATCAAATCTTTTTCTAGTATGACTTTGCAATCCTTACAAATCATTTTATCCGTTTTGTGAGTCACAAAATAATCAATTTGTGATTTTTTTGGTATGCTTCTAAGCGTAATTACGTGTTTTTCCCTCTTTATGAAAAGCGTATTTGATACAATTAGCTCATGTGCTACGGCAAAATCGAAAATGGTTCGTCTTTCTTCATTTTTTTCTCCATATTCATATTCTCCTTGAACGGATGTGCAATCTACATTTTTCTTTCATATATATCTATTTAAGTCTCCTCTTTTGAAAATCTTCTCTTTTTGTGTGATTTCTCTTACTAAATCATCTAAGTTTTCCCAAAATTTCACTTTAATAGCTTCACTTAATCCTACATGTGACGAATAAGCACTGATCACATTAATAGTTTCCTTTCCTATGACAAATTTAAGAGCTAAGATTCTATCACCTTTTTTACTTACCCCAACTTCATCATTTCAAGTAGTATCCACAATAATACATACTTCACTGCTTGTTTTATTTTTTCTTGTGTATCATAATTTAAAACCTGAATTATCTAAAAATTTAACTTTCTCACCCACCCATCTAGTCTCTTGCAGGCATAAAATATTTATCTTTCTCCTAATTATCGTATCAACTACTTTCATCGTTTTCCCCGTTAGCGTACCTATATTCCAACTTCCAAACCCAAGTCGATCACAATTTCTACGACATATTTCCCGAGATCGTCTAATATGTGAGGACTTTTGTCTATTTAACACTACACCCAAGTTCTCTTGTATGTGCAGCGGTACTTGCCAAGACGCTGCATTCGGACCATACGACGAGTACTCTTGCAAATTTAACACTACACACAAGTCCTGGAGATGCAGCGGTTCTTGCCAAGACGTCACATTCGGAGCATGCGACACGTTCCTTAAGGGGAACAACCTAGCTTTTGCACAATTTCTCAAATGATCCATATTCATAAGGGTGACTAAATTTTACGCTGACCGTCTACCTAATACAACCCTCACCATTTTTCACCCGGACTTGGGACCGACATAGGCTGGTTTAATCTAATCGAAACGAATGCTGTAGAAAATTTTGACAATCCTCTCTATTCATATTGGGGTGCTCTCTGTTGAGTTGCACAAACTAGAGTTGTGCCCCGCCCACTAAGTGAAATGATGCAAGCTCAATCCATTCAGGCCAATGAAAAATTACCTGTAGCAGGTGATCTAACCACACAATGAATCTTCCTTATCAGCAAACAATGGAATCAATCCTGAGCTATTGACCATTGAACATTTGTAGGAAAATCGCTCCCTGGCTGAGGTTGTATCCTTGTGGTACCACCCATCGTTCTAGCAAAATTGATCTCTACAAGTCATACTGATGTCGAGTGAAAATCAAGGAACTTATACAAAGGAATCACTACAGGTGAACGCTGTAGTTTAATTAAATGATGAGATGCCCTAAAGGACTTAGGGTCCTAAACATGCTAACTGCTCCAGGAAAATATACAGTAACCAGAACATGACCACATCAGCTAACTTTCAGTCATAGTATGGATGTCATAATGGCCTCAGCTAACTTTCAGTCCTTTCAACATAGTGGATGTGGCATGGGGCTGAAAAAACAATGGCGTTCGTCTCCTTAATATCAACTATAGCCAAAACATAAGGAATTTTCTCAATAATAATCTCATCGCCCCTCATCAGTTGTAGACTTACATACCGATGAAGTCACCACAACATCTAACAACAACACAACCTCAGCTTCGTCCATCAATTCATGATCTTCAAGACTTGTCGTAAAAGGAAACATCCTCAGTAACTATCACATCTGCATTGACCTCGTCTGACTTCAAATGTCTTTGCTATTATAATTGTCGCAATATGCTCAAAATCCTCTGCAATTCCACACCTTTGTAACCACTTTAATCAATATCGTTTCAACATTTTGTGTTTCTGTGGCTATTGATAAACCTGCAACAGAAAGTTCCATATCATAAGAATCAACTACCATCTCTTCCCTTTGTTTGGCCTTGTCAAGGGGTGGATGATAAATAAATTTCCTAGTTGCACCAAAATCTGGAACCCTGCATAATAAGGTGATCAAGGAAGTGTTATGCCCATTGTTATCCAGTACAAAACATCTTCTCATAAGACGTTTTAACTTTTCCCAACTCCTGATTTCCCTCTTGTCATCATGTCAATTTCGAGCCTTTTGGTTCTTCCACCAAAGACTTGCACACTCGGTTAATTTTGAGATAGGCTCAAGATATTGGATCCGCTAGATAAACTCATATGAGGAAGAACAACCCTTGAACTCACGAGACCGCGCTCTAATTTTTCCTCTTAACCTAACCAAAGCAAACAACATCTCCGAACCTGCCCCTTATACCACATGATGTATTCAAGGGTCTGTGAAGAGGAAAAAAAATATTGCGCCAATTCAACCTAACATTCAGGCATACAAATGTCGGAGAAACGCAATAAAAAGCGACCTCAAACAATTCATAAAATATTTCAGTCACTTGCCAACAACACATCAGTAACTTAACCACTTTACTACTGTAAAGAGAGGTCTCAAACCTTGTATATACTTCTTGAATGAATAGTTACAAGTATGAATACATTTATATAGGAAAAGAGGAAGAAGAGAAATCTCAATCCAAGATGTAGGAATAATACAAAGAGAGAGAAGAGAGAAAAATGGGCCCCTAGATGGGCCCTTAATTAGGCTTTTCTAACACTCCCCCGCAAGTTGGAGCATACAAGTCGTAGGCACCAAGCTTGGATAAAAACTGGTAGTATAGCGGCCGGGAGAGAGCTTTAGTCAGGATGTCAGCAACTTGGTTTGTAGCAGGAACATGCTCCAAATCTATCTTCTTTGACTGTACCTTTTCCCGAATAAAGTGACAGTCAGCTTAAATATGCTTTGTGCGTTTGTGAAAGACCGGATTCTTGACAATATGTATTGCTGCTTGACTATCACAAAATAGGGTCGTCGGTGATGAGAGACGAACACCCAAGTCTCCCAGAAGGCTCTCAAGTCAAGTTAACTCGGAAACAACAACAGTCATAGCCCGGTACTCTGCTTCAGTAGAAGAGCGAGCAACCACAGTCTGTTTCTTGTTACGTCAGGTTATAAGATGTCCACCGAAGTAGGTACAGAAGCCAGTTGTGGAACGTCTATCATCAATGGATCCGGCATAGTCAGCATCAGAGTACGCGACAAGAGATAGAGATGTGGATGGCTTGTCACAAGCCCTTGTCCTGGAGCGTTCTTGAGATATCGAAAATGCGCTCGACAGCTTGAAGATGAGATGTCCGAGGAGCATGCATAAAACGACTCAGGAGTCTCACTGCATAAGAGATGCCTGGTCGAGTAACCGTAAGATAGATCAGCTTCCCAACCAAGCGTCTATAGTATTCCGGATTTGTAAGTAGCTTATTGGAGTCAGAGTTGTGGGCCGAGAGCTTGTGATTAGCATCCATAGGAATATTCGCAGGTTTGCATCCAGAATAGTCGGCATCATGAAGGAGATCCATACAATACTTCCTTTGAGATAACACAAGACCATCAGGACGTGGTGTAAGCTCAAGACCAAGAAAATACCGAAGGTTGCCAAGATCTTTGGTCTGAAAGGCGGAGTTCGAGTGTTGCTTGATATGTTGTATCCCTGTATTATCATCGTCAATAATGAGGATATCGTCAACATAGACAAGTGGGATCATAGTTCCGGTTGACCGGTGTCGGGTGAAGAGAGAAAAATCGGCCGAACTCCGATTGAAGCCAATATCACAGACAACCTTGATGAATTTTTCAAACCAAGCGCGCGGGGACTGTTTGAGAGCATAAATAGATTTCTGAAGATGACAGGCCCGAGTCTCCCCCGTGGTCTCAAACTCGGGAGGTTAGTGTATATAAACAGTCTCCTGCAGATCGTCGTTGAGGAAAGCGTTCTTAATATCCAGCTGATAAAGAGGCCAATGACGATGAACAGTCAAGGAAAGAAGGACGCGGACCGTGTTCAATTTGGCCATTGGAGAGAAGGTTTCCTCATAATCAAGGCCATGTTGCTAAGTAAAACCCCAGGCCACGAGGCGTGCCTTTAGACGCTCAACGGTGTCATACGCCGCATGTTTAACAACAAAGACCCACTTGCAGCTAACATAGTGTTGGCCAGCAGGAAGAGGAACCAGATCCCAAGTTCGGTTAGCTCGGAGAGCCCTCATTTCATCGTACATGACCGCCCTGCACCCCTGGTGTTGAAGCGCCTTCTGCACAGTGCTGGGAATAGAAATAGAGGAAAGAAAAGTGGCAAAGGTATAGAGAGGTGGAGTCAGCCGATGGAGAGAGACGTAGTTGGCCAAGGGATGAGTTGTAGAGGCGGGAGTTGGATCTGCCGTTGTCAGGGTGTCGCTGGGTGCAGGGAGCTGGTGCAGGGAAACATCTTTGGAACGACGACTAGTGTAGACACAGATAATGGGCGGAGGAACCCAAGGGGGGCAGGGAGAGAGGAGGAAGGAGATGGTAGAGAAGAGGGCGTGACAGATACGGCGGGTCGGGGAAGAGGAGAGGGAGACGGGGTGGGGGATGGTAAGTGGAAGGACTGGTTTTCGCAGAAGGTGACATTCGCCGAGACGACCAGCTTGCAATCAGAAGGAGAGTAGCAAACATACCCCTTCTGAGTACGGGAGTAGCCAACAAACATATATTTTGCCGCCCGAGGAGCAAGTTTGTCGGAATGGGGCTAAGAAGATGAACATAACAAACACACCCGAAGACCCGCGGGGTGAAAGAGGTGGGGTTGGTGGAAGGATAGAGGAGTTGGATATGTGTGGCAAAGTCAAGAACAGACGAGGGTAGGCAGTTGATGAGATGACAGGCTGTGGAGACGGCAAAATTTCAATATTCGATCGGGACCTGCATTTGAAACATGGGGGACCGAGCAACATCGAGAAGCTGACGATTCTTCCGTTCGGCCACCCCGTTTTGCTGAGGAGTATACGCACACGAGGTTTGATGGATGAGGCCAAATTCGGTGTAGAGATTGGAGAAGGTGCGACCAGTATACTCGCGAGCATTATCAGTGCGGAGGACTTTGAGGGGGGTGGTGAACTGCGTACGCATCTCAGTTAAAAAGGTACGAAACACAGATGTAAGTTCAGTACGATCATGCAGTAAATACAGTCACGTAATACGCGAGTAATCATCAATAAATGTGACAAAATAGCGAAATCCAAAGATACTAGGGACTTTATAAGGACCTCATACATCATAATGAAGTCAATGAACTAAAGATAAAGGAGTACTACTCCTGGTACAGGCAGGGGAAAGGAAGAACGATGCTGTTTGTCGTAGATACAAGATTCACAAGTGAACTCCCGTAAAAAAACATCAGGGAGAGCCCGCTTGAGAATCGAAAGGGGAGCATGCCCAAGGCGGCGATGTCAATCGACAGTGGAGACGGCGGAGAGAAGAGTGGGTGGGATATGCAAGATGTAGAGCTCATTCAACAACTACCCCTTACCAATGATACTCCGGGTGCGGCGATCCTGCATAAGAAAAGAAGAAGGAGAAAAGGTTATGCAACAATCAAGATCGTGCGTCAGACAGCTAACAGAAAGTAAATTGAAAGGGGACCCCAGAATGTGAAGAACCGAGGAAAGAGAAAGGGTCGGGGTAAGCTGGAGAGCAGCGGCGCCAGCGACCGGTAGGGTGTCACCATTGGCCACAGTGATACACGGAGGATGAGCCGTCTGGAGATACTTGGAGGGCTTATGTGAGGTAATATGGTGAGTAGCTCCGGAATCGACGATCCAGTGAGGGCTATGAGAGAGACAGGTTATACCCTCCGTAGAAAAAGACGCAACCAAGCCGGAGGAGCGTCCGAGGGCACCCTGTAGCTGGTGGAGTTGGGTGCAAAGCTCATATATATCTTGGCGGGTAGTGGACGCCGGATCCTGGGCAGAGGCCCCAGTGGGAGCAGGAGCAACAGAAGAAGTCGCAGCAAGGTGGGGAGGGAAACCATGTTTGCTGTAACAGGTAGTCTCAAGATGACCACCTCAGCCACAGTATGTGCATTTCATAGAAGAACGACCACCACGTCCTCGACATCCCTGAGACGGAGGTCGGCCCCCCGAGTGGAAGATCCACGAGTAGGAGGGGTCGGAAGGAGAGGTTGTTGAAGAAGAGTCGGTGCAAATCCGGCAAGAGCCTCAGTAGGAGGCGTAACTTTAAGTATCATCGAGCAGACATCAGACAATGAAGGAGTCGTCGTGGAAGAGAGGATCTGAGCGCGAACACTATGCAGGTGGGGAGGAACACGGGACATCATCATCGCGATGGTGACAGCCTCTTTCTGGGTCCGGTGAGTAGCTAGATCAGTAGTTGGAGGCTGATGTTGAATCCAAGCCTCGGCCAAGGTCTTTGATGCGGAGCGGAGACGAAGACGCGTGTTGGGCCCGTTCGGGGCTGATTTGACAATTTTCCATATATGTCGTGCCCGGATCGACGATCGGACTCCGTGATTGCGTCCGGAGCGTTGTCGCGAGTCAAAACGCTATATTACTTTATATTTTTTGAGTTTATTTTGATGTATTTTAAGGGCTAACCCACCGGCCAATCATAGTCATTGATGGGGATGCCATAGTTTGTGTTTTCTTATAAATAGGATGCTAGGGGGCTGATTTGAGGCCAATGTTGAATTTGGAGAAGAGCATTCCCGGATTCCAGCGATCCCTCCTCGGTGTCGACGTCGTGGAACCCTAGGTGACGACTCCTAGGCCGCCAAACTCCTCCCCAAGGTAACCCCTACACCCCTCCACCATTTTCCATCATCTTCTCCCCTTTTTCCACCACCGGAACCCCCTAACTCCCCCTCCACACCGCCGGACAGCAAATCAGCCAGCCGCCCCCCTCTTTTCCAGTTTTTCCCGCCGCCGGCCTGCTGCCTCCCCGCCGTCGGCCTGCTGCCTCCCCACCGCCGGCCTGCAGCCTCCCCACCGCCGGCCTCCCCCAAGCCTCCAGCCTCTCACCGCCCTCCCCTCCTCAAAACCGACCCCCCTAAGGTCCGGCCTACCCTAGCCGGCCACTCCTTCCCCTTCCCCTTCGTGGATCCACCTCCCACCGCTCGGAAAACCCCAGATCTCTTTTGATCTAGTGCTACCACCCTCCGATCCGTTATTCCCGCTACCCAAACCTGCCATTTTTGTTCGGATCCGCTCCAAATCATCGGATCTACTCACCCCCGTCCCGGATCTCGCCGTTTCCGGCCCACATCCCCTCTTTTCCACCGTGGGCAGCCACCGTGATGTCACCGTGCCACCGTGTTCGTCTTCGATCGCCCGTTTTGCATCCGGTCCCTCAAATTCTCCACCACCTCAGATCAGCCCACCGCATCGTCAGTATCTCGTGGTATTGTGTTTTGTATTTGACATTTGCACTTGGTTGTTTATCTATATTTGTGTTGTGATCATAGTTTGGTAGTTGTGCTTTTACGCTAATATTTGTTTGTGGAATTAATCGTCGCCGCTTGCTTAGGCCCTCCGCGCGGAGGAAGTCATTACCAAATTGCTAAAATTATTTAATTGCTTCTTTATTTTGATTAACTGCGTGGTGTTGTTAATTCTCATTGCTTAAATTAATTGTCGTTGCTATCCGACTGTTTCATTGTATGTAGCATTGCATTCGCATATCCCCTCACACGTGCAAGTAGAGTCCTAGCTTCCGAGCACCACTAGCCTACCCCTACATCATTTGGTATCAGAGCCAGGTTAGGCCATTTGCATGCTTTGTAGTGGTAGGTCATATAGAGTCTTTAGGTTCATCCATGTCTAGTCATCCTCGCCGTTCGTCTCCTCCATCTGAGTATTCTAAGTCCGCCTATACCCGATCTCATAGAGTAACTTTAGAGAAATCCTCACGTTATCATGATGATTATTATCGCCTGCGACACACCACTTCCCGAGACAGTGTCGACCCACTGACACAACCTCACTATGCTAGAGATGATCAGTATGATGATTGTCGTCGTTCTTATCCTTGCATGCGAGCGGATCGTGTTGAGCCTTCGACTCGACCTGATTACCTTAGGGATGACTATTTTGAGGATCCTCACTTTGAGAGAGATCTTAAGAGTCAGTTTTGTACAGTTTCCCCTTCCTTTGACGGCTCATCGAGTTCTGAGTCTTTCAGCTATTGGCTCGTGGATATTCAATATTATCTTGATCATTTTG